>ML675604.1:76402537-76822879 GCA_007922155.1 Mesoclemmys tuberculata | reverse complement strand
ATGTCTCTCAGTACTTTAAATGGGAATTTTGTGGCTAAATCCCCTAGTCAGATGGGAAAATCTCAGACTGGCTCTTTTAATCTAACAATTTCCCCCCCCACTTCTAAGTGCTCACTATTCGATAGCCAAATTGCCAGCAGCATCCAGGAAGTTCTGCATTGGATTCAATTTGTCAAGTCAGAGCTAAACTACCGGGTTAGTTGCCTACCTGCACTATTTACAAACTAACAAAATGTCCTCTTGCCCTCAAGACAAAAGGTTTTATTTAAAAAAAAATGTTTGCCACGGAATTAAAACTCCTGAGTGGACCTGAAAGAAAGAGTTCACAGCTGGTAATGGACACACGGAGTAGGCTAAATTTGAGGAAAAAGGAAAACAGATGCTTTTGGGGGGCTGTAAGTGAACCCTGGACATGTGCATCACATCTGTAGTCCAAGATGTGCATGTTTTTCAAATCAAGAATAACTGCTCTAATCGATCCTTACATGGAAACGTACCCGATGCTGAAGTGAACTGGACTGCAACACTGCATTGCAGTTTAGGCTCTAATGATCCAGATTTTCAAACTCACCACTTCTTGTGATGCCAATCAAAGCAGACTCAGTCAAATTAAGTCTCTGCTGATTGTTTACTTGTTTTGCCATAATGATGCTGCTTGTTATTTCCCAGTCCTTTATTTTATTTCTACTCTTCTTCAGAAAATTTGCATTCACTGTCTATTTGACTATGTTGAAATCATTCTGAAATCATTAACCATGCAATGCATCTCAGGTCTCTGACACTGACACTGGGCTTCCAAAATAATCTCTTATCTTATATAGGAAGAAAAGAAGAATGCAGGAATCAAAATCTTTGACAACGATACATAACAATATCAGCAACAAATGAAGCACACCCTCGATTGTACTCATGACAAAGCAACAACATATATTACAAAGGTATTGTTATCTGTACTTGAACGTGGGCATGGGGCTTATTTCATGATGACTACTGCCTACTACCAAATGTCTTGGATGGTTTAGACACAACAAATCCTGCATCTTGGGGGTTAGATTAGATTACCGTTCTGGTCCCTTCTAACCCTATTGTTCTGTGATTCTGTGATTCTGATGGGGATGCAGTCATAGTCAGCCTTTTACACCAGTTACTATACCATTGTCTCCTCCTATGATGACATCTCCAACAATTTGGAGTCTCTTTGACATAGATTAAGGTCGGTTTGAATCTATCTTGATTAAAAAAAAAGATGACTTGATTGAATCTTCTTCCTAAAGAGGAACCATATTAAACTAAATCAAAACTTTTCTAAGGTTTGGAAAAGAGGTTTTTCCCTCCTCCCCTGCCCCCCTAATTTTTCTTCCTTTTCCTGGTTTTGGCAAGAAATACTGAGAAGCTGAAAAAGAAGTTGTTGTAGGTAATATTTCCAGTCCAGATGACACAAGAAAATACAGTGGTGGAAACCTTATAAGAGAGTCTAATAATAACATTTCCAGCCTCCAGTATTTGGGAAAACACTTTGTACGTTTGTATTTTTATCCAGAGCGCTTCAACTTTTGAAATTAATTACTTATTACATTAGATGCCACCTCTTAACAGCATCAGCAAGGCTTGCACTTTTGGCACTGTTGTGAGAAGCAATTGGAAAATATTCAGGCTATGCAAATATGAAAAACTGCCTAGGGCAGAGTTCATTTCTGCACACAGGTACGGACTTGTGCATACAAACTGGCCAATTAAATATGGAAGTGGGTAAGTAAGCACCTAAATGCTACTTTGTGTGCACAGTTGACTAATTTCCATGAAACCTTCTCATACAAAGGCAGCAGTTGCTTTTGTGACCAAAGGTTTTGATCATACAACCTGGGCTCTAATCTCAATCTTGAGAACTAGAGTCTCAGAAAAGACCTTATTCCCACTGTCATTTCTCCTTCTCTCTCTCTCTTTTTTTTTTTTAACTTTTCAGGCCTGTTCATGGGAGTGAAAGAGTTATGGTCAAACACTATATATAATCAACTGAGAGGGCACTAAGAAAGATAAAAGGATAACTTAGCGTGCAGTCATCTACCCAGTCAGAAGTTTTTAAAGCGTCTACACAAATCCATATGTAATTGACTCAGGATGCTGCTCACATCTGCAGCTCACATGAAAGAGTGGTGCAATGTTAATACGCCATAGTTAGTGCAAGGCTCAGAAAAAAAAGATTGTTTTCAGGTCAAAGATTATGTGGAAACTAATATTTTCCAGTTGAAGAGTTTTTGTTTTAAGGCCTGTTTATGTATTTAGGTATTAATGTTGATATCAGAATAGTTTAGGTGAATTTATCTGGCAATTTTGATAGTTTTTTCATGCTTGAAGGTGGTTTGACAGAAATATTTACTAGTTATACGTTTTCCACTAATTAGCACTATACATGAATGAAGTATTTTTGTATGTGTGTATAGAAAACACACACACATACATATACATTACTGAACTGCACTCACCTTTGGAAGCACACAAACTACATCAGAGGAAGTAGAAGGAAATACACTGTAACAAAACCCTAGTCTTACAGTAAGTGCCATGGCATCTTTAATCCTCATGTAAAGTATATTGGACTGTGGTATTTAATGTCTTGGTCAAAAGATGGCATATGGGAAATAGCACAGTGAGTTTACTTACCTTAAAAGGATTAACGCTGAATCAGCCCTTGCAGGATTTGAACCTGAGGTTTACATGGAGTTTTCTTAGTTGTATATATAAAATTATGTTCTATGATGCTTAGGAGAAATGATCTTATTTACAAAGAAAGAAGTGGTTAGGGAACATGTAGTGCGTACCCTGAATGTATAACATAATAACAATGAAGTACAACAGAACCACTTTAAATTAATTAATTTAAGTTTTTAACCTATAAAAGGTACCCATCAAATATCTCTGACTGTGCCCAGCCTACTTTTCTATGGCTTTAGCCAGCTCTCTTTAATGTGAGTGGAAATTCTCCTGTTTACGTCAATGGGATTTGGATAAGGTCCCTAGAAAGCGTTTTCTCAAAATGTGCTATATTTATGTAAGTATAAATAGCTTTTAAAAAGTTTCTTTTTCTCCTGGTTAGGATGTGAAATCTTTACATAAACACTGAAGTAAAAGAAAAATAGATATTTAGGCTTTTTTCTAAAGTGCAGTGATGCCAATCAAAAGGCTTCTATTGACTTCATTGAACTTTGGATCAGGCATATTTAAAAGGCATATTTACAGAGCAAATAAAACCCCATGGCTGGCCCATGCCAGCTGATTTGGGTTTGTGGGGCTGAAGCTGTGGGGCTGTTTCATTGCTGTGGAGACTTCCAGGCTTGGGCTGAAGACTAAGCTCTGGGAACCTCCCACCCTGCAGGTTTTTCTTTCCCCCTCTCCCTCTTGGAGACTTTCTATGTTTTTAAGATGTCTTAGTTACAGATGACTCATATTTCATGTTTGTTAAAAGAAAAATGTAGAGTGTTGGATATCTGTTTTCTCTAAGAATATTTTTTGTACTGCCATATGATCTACTAGTGTAACTCCACCAATCTACATTTGATTTCATAGAATAATTGCCGTTCAGTTGCCATCTTCAGTCTCAATTTAGTGTATTTAAGGAAATATTTTTTAAAAGTGTGGCTGATTTAGCTCTTTCCCTCTCTCCACCTCCTTACCCTCTCCCCACTCACTCCTTCAGAACACATGAAATAATACCACTACCTTTTCAAAAATACAGACTTTAGGTATACACCAAAATGCATCTGCATCCACAATGTCATGTGTAACCATGTATGCAAATTGGATAAATAGACATTTAGGACCCAATCCACTGACACTGAGGATCAGAGAAATCTATGAGGTCATCAAGTTGAGCCCCCTTGTAAACCTACACCATCCCTGAAACATGAAAATCCAACCTGTTCTTAAAACCTCCAATGATGGGGATTCCATAATCTCCCAATCCCTTGGAAGCCTATTCCAGAGTTTAACTATATTTATAGTTAGAAAGTTTTTCCTGATATCTAACCTAAATCTCCCTTGGAGAAGATTAAGCACATTACTTCTTATTTTACTATCAGTGGATATGGGGAACAAGTGATCATGTTACTCTCTATAATAGCCTTTAACTTTTTTGAAGACTCATCAGTTTCCCTCTCAGTCTTCTTTTCTGAAGACTAAACATGTCCAGTATTTTTAACCTTTCCTCAGATGTTAGATTTTCTAAACATTTAATCACTTTTATTGCTCTCTTCTTGACTTTCTCCATTTTGTCCACATCTTTCCTGGAGCAAGGTGCCCAAAACTGGACACGGTACTCCAGGTCAGACCTGACCCCGAGCTGAGTAGAGTGGGACAATTTCCTCATATGTTCTACATATGTAAGCAGCGTCTGAGTGACTTCTCCCTTGACAACTAGAGATGCACTGGGAGTAAGACTTCAGGAATAGACTGTACACACCTACTCTGCCTAGGTGGTCAGCAGACAGACCTACTTTGCCAGAGTGATCAATTTTGGCTGTTTTTGGTTTACAAATAATTTTCATATTGCATGCAGGGGCAATGAAAAGTTGATATCCTTATGGTATGAGTAAAGGGCAGCAGAACTGTATTTAGCCTGTCCTGACTGAAGGGGTCACCCTAAACTGAACCTCTCTTGCTAAGCAGAGACTGGGATGCCAAAACCCACTGAAGCTGAAAGGGGGTGGGGACAGGTGTTCCTACTTGAAGGTGTGGACTTGGCCTAAAGAGTCCTGAACACCATTTGACCTGCCCCTCTGTATGGTTTAAAGACAGAGCTGATTGGATTCAATTGAGAGTCCTTGTTACTGCTCAGTGACTACTAGAGATGAAGCCACTGATGTTCAGATCTAGGGGCTAAGCCTTAGACCCGGTGGAGGGACAGTCTTCCAGTGAAAGGCAAAAAAGGCAGCAGCAGAGAGGTTCCCTGCTACCCCATGAAATCACCAAAGACCTGGCTTAATTGGGGGTGGCGAGGGGGGGGGAGAACTTTAGAATGTGACATGGCAGAAGTTTCAGTGAGCAGCAAGCAGCAGCACTGATAAGAGTGGCAGAGAGAAGTGCTGGCAGAAAGCGGCATCAGAGATAAGAAGGGCAGCAAGTGGTGAGCAGCAGTGGAGGTAACAGAAGCAGAGGTGGCAGTGAGACACCCGTGACAGCAGAGATAGCAGCCGTAGCTATCTTACACATCTCAAGACGGGACACTGAGGCAAAGGGCACCTCCCAGTGGAGTTTGATCATGCTTACATGCCTCTGAATGTGGTTGTGTTGTTTTCCCAAACCAATGCTGGGTTCCCTTTCCCTTTTTAATATACGTTTTCTTTTATTATACACAAACTCAGTGCTTGTGGGTGGGGAAGTAGACATGCAGTGTCTTAGAGACATGCAGGGGTGGTGGTTAGTTTTCCCAGATTACTAGGTGGGGGCTAGAGCCCAGTTCCATTTTGTATTGTAAAGAGGAACTCCTAAATATTGAACCTGGCCTTGCTGCTGCTGACTCCATCTGGCAGAAAGGTTACATATATGTTAATTCACTCCAGAATCAGATTGGCCTTTTCCACAACTATACCACATTGTTGACTCATATTCAGTTTGTGGGCCATTATAAGCCCAGATCCTTTTCAGCAGTACTTCCACCTAGCCAGTTATTCTCTGTTTTGTGGTTGGCATTTCATTTTTTCTGCTTTAAGTTGTCTTTATTGAATTTCGTCTTGTTGATTTCACACCAATTCTCTAATTTGTCAAACCTATCCTCTTGAAGTACCTCTAGTCCCTTCCAGCTTGGTGTCACCTGCAAATTTGTAAAACATACTCTTCACTCCATTATTCAAATCATTATTGAAATATTGAACAGTCCTGGACCCAGAACTGACCCCTCCAGTTGCCCACTAGATATATCCTCCCAGTTTGGCAGCAAACCATTGATAAAAACATTTGGAGTAGGTCTTTCAACCAGTTATATACTCACTTTGTAGTAATTTCATCTAGACCAGAATCTGTCCATGTCCCCTCTCCATTACTGCATAGCCAAGGCTTCCTCAGCAGTGGAGCTTGGGCTGAAAGTGGAACTGGAGATAGGGGAGAAGCTTCTAAGTGTCTATGCTGCTAAGGGTCTGGATAAGGACACTGATGGAACAGGACACCAGAGGGACAGGAACAGGAACAGGAGAGATGAGGACCAGGAGTGAGTGGACCACAGGTATATCTTCTTCACAGTGCAATCTTGGTCCGATGCCTTCTTCTGTGAGCTGCGGGCTCTCAGAGCTCTCAGAGCTCTGCGGGCTCTGCTACAGCCCTGAGTGCTGCCTCAGATAGTTCTTAAAGAGAGTCCAGTTACTAGGCAGATTACAGTGTGTACTGTAATGACACATTACACGTGACCTAGATGTTATCCTGACATTGGCAAAAACTGCGCCAAAAGTCCATGAAGAAGAGGACACAACATGGATTCCCAACAACAATTTCTGGAAACAAAATGGCTATTGTGACAAATTATCTAACAGCAATGATTAACCCTTAGGGCCAAATTTTGTTAAACTGAGGCTTGAGGTCTATTTGCAAAATAGTTCTTGCATTCTGCACCACCAATTGGATGTTCAGTTACTGTGATTATAATCAAAATGGCCATTTTAATTGGCAATACCCAGTTTTTGTATGCAAGTGTAGATTAACACCTACAGAAAAAATCTTACAGTTGCACAAAATGCGATGCCCTTAAAACTGTCCCTGAAGTTTATCCCAATTCTATGGCATTTAAGCAGGAAAGGGGAGCAAAATTCAGTTTTCCTGGCATTATTACATGTGTGTTTTGGAACAAGATGGTTCTACATGATAATTGCATGTGTCAAAATGGCAGATAACAATTTAAAATTCAATATAAAAAAATAAACTCATATAAAAACATGAAGGTCAAAAAGCTGAAATTTCAGCACACCAATTTTAGCCCTGGTGATGACAGATAATATAAAGACATCAGGAAAACCATAACAAAAAGAGTATGAGTCAGTGGTTCCTAACTTCATCAAAGACAAACAACATAGACAAGTAAAGAAACCAGATGCACTGTTTGATTCTCCATATATGGAAAGCATTGTATTTGTATAATTCCTGCCGAGACATTTGACTGTTAATAATCATCACTAGGAGGTATAACACTAAGATGGGAGACATTTTAGCGGGACTATACAGTTACGTATTCCTTACAGTTGTTATCTTAGTCCTGGGGCCTTTGACATCTCCTGTTATCTGAAGTCAGAACTAAACAAAAATCAGATCAAAATGTGCTTTTTTCTGCAAAGCATAGGCCAAATAAGGTGTAAAAACAGAGAACAAAATTTTCAAATCCAGATGGTCTAGTGCATACTGAACTGAGTGACCAGAATACCATTGTGTAGTGGGATTTTGCTACTGGTTTTGTATCCAGCTTCTGTAGCTATCTAAGACCTTAATTTCAATCCTCTGCCTTCCAAGATCTAAAAATGATATAAGACTTTAAAATGACTCAAAATTTGGAATGGAGTTAATTAACTAGTGAAAAAGTAAGAAGTCTATTTTAGTGGTCTGAACATAGGCCTGGGAACCCAGAATTTTTTATTTTTAATATTGGCTCTGCCACTGATTTCTTTTGTGTCTTGGACAAGTCACTTAACCTCTCTGCCTCCATTTTCCTATATGTAAAAATAGTAATAGCTCTTGCCTCTCTCAATGGGCAGTTGTGTTTGAAAAGTGTTTTCAATATGAACCATACTATACAATGGCTAAATACAGCAGTAGCATTAAGAAATAATAATTGTAGAGTAATGGTCTGAATGGTTCCAAATTGGTACTTTAAAAAAGAGTTATAGTCTGTTACATTAAATGGAATTTAGTCAAATGAACATGAATATATTACATCACTTTTCCCAAATGAAAATATTGATGCAAGGTTTCCTGTAGATGATAGTGAATATCTTGCTGCCAATCTATCAATCTATCTGTTCATGAAGACTAGTTTGGACGGATATTTTTTATTTTGCCTATGGTAGCAGACTCGCCCCAAGTAAGGCATAAATGGTAATTGTCTAAACTTTTAATGTAAGAGCTTCAAAAAAATTAACCCAAGTCTATCATTGATACAGCATCATGAATCTTTGATTAAGAATAGCACTTCATTAGATAATGGGGAGAAGGAATTTTGCTGTCCATATGGATGAAGTCACTAGTTTGGTGCTGTATATTACAGAGTACATAAAAAAGGACTGCTAAAGGATGAAACTGTAGTGCAATAATTACTTTTGTAGAATCTTCAGAAAGACACCTATGCAGTTATTGGTTTCAGTTGCATAACATTTTATAGTATGTTTGGATACAACATTATAGTTAGAGATGTACGGAGCTTCCTTTGCAAAACTTGTGCCCTCATTCAATTGGAGAATTGATATTAGACCATGCCACTTAACTGTCAATCACATGAACCGATGTATTTCAGTGACTTTTCACAGAAATCCATTTGTGATCAATCTAGAGAGTTAAAAAATACACAGATGTTTAAGAACATAAAAACGGCTATATTGGGTCAGACCAATGGTCCATCTAGCCCAGTATCCTGTTTTCTGACAGTGACCAATGCCAGGTGCTTCAGAGGGAATGAGCAGAATAGGGAATCGTCAAGTGATCCACTCCAAGACTCTGGCAAACAGCAATCCCCGCCTATCCTTGTGTGACATTCCCCTCTGCAGTCTGGACTGGTATATCGGTATGTCACTCCAATTCCCCCACTCCTAGGGCCCATCTTGCACTTGAACCACTGTGTGAACCACCCACTTCTGGTTGGGTCAGCCCATGCACACCATTCTGCAAACAAGCAGTACCTGTCTTGGTGAATGAGTGTTTTGGGCCCACCACTCATGGGTTTATGCGATGATGTGACCCCCAGCCACTATCCTCAGTCCCAGATGCAACCCTAGGAACTGCCATTTTACAGAGTTTAGTGTTGCCCACTGAACTCTGCAAATTCATTGGTTAGTCAATCAAATAAACTGATGTGCACCAGATCTGTCTCTTTAAATGAGGTCTCTACATACACTCAAACCACAGTCACTGCTTTAGACAAAACAAACAAATAAGTTTATTAAGTACAGAAAGATTTTAAGTGATTATAAGACAGAGGAATATAAACCAGATTTTGATCAGGAAGAAATAAAAGCAAATCACATTCTAAACTAGCTTAGCACTTCAGTACCCTTACAGTCTCCGATGGTTGTTACCACAGACTGGTTGGTCAGCCCCCACCAGACTCCCCCCCTTGTGGGAAGTCTTGATGTTGTCTTGTAGAGAGAGCTCAAGAGACCAAAATGTCTTTGCCGTTAAGCTGATTCCCTTTGCTGTCTCCTGGGGTCAGGTGATGGGCAAGGTCCAGCACAGTTTCCTCCACTTGAGTTAAATGAACATCACCTTATCAGATGCTCAGGCCAGTCCATTGTTCCTGGAAGAGCTAGATTGTCTTACGTATGCCTCTGTGAGGTGTGAACCTCTCACTCTGCTTTCAGTTATAAGGGTGAACATGAATGATACACAATCACACCATAAGGTGTGTACATGGGGGAGCATTGTGTCACACGTGGCTAATACACATTGATGGACATATCCTCCATAAACATATCTAGTTCTTTATTGAATCCCGTTTCTAATTAGCCTGGTGTTTTTCTGAGTTGGAAAGTACATTCAGAGGAAAACACTGAGATGGATTTAAAAATCGAGAGGGTAATTTATTATTGAATTAGAAACATATAAACAGGGTTAGTCAGTCTGAGATTTGTGCAGATACGGGCTTGTTTACAAACCCAGAGTGCTGGTTGAAAATGTATCAAAAATGGCTGCAGAAAGCTGGCATGCTAACTGAATAAAACAGTGCTCTTTTGTTGGGTTCTGCAGCAATCACAGGCACTTATTTTAAACCACAGGCCTGTCAACAAAAACAAAACTAAAGGGTCGGAATATGACTGGAAGGCACAGGCCTGCAATGGGGGCAGTGTAGTGATACCTTCTTGCAGATCCTGTTGGGGTGCAATGTGTGCAATAGCTTAACCATATGCAAGGGAATTAAAAGTGTGCATTGCACACATCTCCCTTCTGCAGCCTGCCACCAATACTGGCCAGTCCATAAAAACATAAGAATTGCCATACTGGGTCAGACCAAGCAACCATCTAGTTCGGTATCCTGTCTTACGACAGTGGCCAATGCCAGATGCTTCCTTAGGAATGAAGAGAACAGGCAAACATCAAGTAATCCATGCCGTTGCCCATTCCCAGTGTCTGGTAAACAGCAAGCCCTGCCATCTGGCTAATAGCCATTGATGAACCTATCCTCCATGAACTTATCTAGTTCTTTTTTTAACACTGTTACAATCTTCGCCTTCACAACATTCTCTGCAAGGAGTTCCACAGCTTGACTATGCGTTGTGTGAAGAAATACTTCCTTTTGTTCGTTTTAAATCGTCTGAAAACTGACCATATATTCTTACTCTTTGTTTTCAATCTTTTAACCAGTTACTGATCCGGGAGAGGATCTCCCCTCTTATCTCATAACCACTTACTTTAGTGAGGGACCTTGTCAAAGGCTTTCTGAAAATTTAAGTCCACTATATCGATTTGATCACCCTTGTCCACATGATTTTTGACCCCCTCAAAGAATTCTAGTAGATTAGTGAGATTATTGATTAATATCAAATAACAAATAAATTTGAGGATATAACAATATGCTCCTTCAAATTCTATGTTCTGAAAAATAGGCTAATTATTCATTATACTTTATTCATTCATCAGTTACTGAAACTTTGATCCGAATGAAGGGAACACTGACTTTGCCCCAAAGCTTATGACTGCAAAATTCCTAAATACTGCTACAACCTGATGGCTTTTGGCCATTGATTTCACAACCAAAATTAACAGACACATAGATTCCAAGGCATGAAAAGACCACTGTGGTCATCTGGTCTGAGCTCCTGTATAACACAGGCCATAGAACTTTCCCCAAAATAATTCCTGTTTGAATTAGAGAATATCTTTTTAGAAAAACATGCAATCAGGATTTAAAAATCGCCAGTGATGGAGAATATACCAGCTTGATAAACGGTTTCAATGGCTAATTACTCTCACTTACTGTTAAATGTAAGCCTTATTTACATTCTGAATTTGTTTACCTTCAACTTCCAGCCATAGGATCATGTTATACCTTTGTCTGCTAGATTGAGGAGCCCATTATCAAATATTTGTTTCCCATGTAGGTACTTATATGCTGATCAAGTCACACACTCAACCTCTTCTTTGTTAGACTCAAGGAGCTCAATCTATTTAGTTCATTACTATAAGACATGTTTTCCAGTCATTTAATCATTCTTGTGGCTCTTCTCTGAACCTTTTCCAGTTTATCGGTATCCTTTTTGAATTGTCGACACCAGAAGTGGACACGAAATTCTAATGGTGGTCAAACCAATGCCAAATTCAGAGGTAATAACTGCTCAACTCCTTAAAATTTCCCTGTGTCACATTAGCCATTTGGGCCACAGTGTCGCACTGGGAGCTCATGCTCAACTAATTATCCACGATAACCCTTAAGTGTTTTTCAGAGTCACTGCTTCCCAGAAAAGTCTTCTATCTTGTATACATGGGCTACATTTTTTGTTCCTAGATGTATACATTTACATATGTACATGTTAAAATGCATGCCTGCTTGTGTCCAGCTTACAAATGATCCAGAATGTTCCGAATTAGTGACATGCCCTCTTCACTATTTACCATTCTCCTAATTTTATGTTATCTGCAAACTTCATCAGTGATGATTTTATGTTTTATTCCAGGACCTTGATAAAATTGTTTGTTAGCATAGTGCTAAGAACATATCCCTGCAAGACCCCACTACAAACCCACCTGCTTACTGATTCTCAGTCTACATTTACATTTTCAGACCTGTCAGTTAGCTAGTTTTTAATCCATTTAATGTATACCATATTACTTTTATACTAGTGTAGTTTTATAATCCAAATATTATATAGTCACATGTCTTACAGAAGTCTTAGTATATTATATTAAATTCTTACCTTTGTTAATCAAAATTGTAACATCTCCAAAAGAGATACCAAGGTAGTTTGACAGGATCTATGTTTAATGAAAGGGGAAATATTGCCTAGTAGACATAAGTCTACATAAGTCTAAGTTTTCCAGACTTCATACATTGCATGTTCTTCGCATATCTATATCTTTCCCCAGTCATTCTAATTGACCTTGAGCACAACAGTTTGCACACATATGGCACACACTATTAATCTTAGTGGAAGCCAGAATAGAATTAAAAGTCTGTGCTTAATATCCTGAAATGGAATATTGGCAAATACAACACTGCCCTTCACACACTTCAGAGTATCAAGATAAAACTCTTGCAAAAGCCATTCTTATGTCTGTAGTAATTGAATTATTATTGGCAAACTTGAATCCTGCATTGTTCATTCAGACCATCCCCAACATCAACTAGCTGGTACCTTCATGCTGTGTCCAACTAGCTGGTTCAATGACTTCAGATTCTAGAAAAGTTCATCCCCTTTTTAGAAAGAGTACTGTACTTCTGCAGTTTTGTTCTAGTAGTCAAGACTTACCCCATCTGCAAGTCAGCATGGTAAGATGTGTCTTTCTTGTACCAGCCATTCAGTATATGCAGCCAGTTCCTTAGTCCTAATAGCCTCATAAAACATTCACATATGCCCTAAGAGTGCTCCATATGACAGAATGCTGCAATGAAGCCAGTGGATTCTGCTGCCAAGATTCCATGAGGAGTTAAGAGCTGGCTATGAGGACTTGTCTGCTTCCAGAGCCAGGAAGCAAAATCTTTTCTACAGGAAATAAGATAATGCATGAACAACATAATTTATTTTCCAAGGAAAGTACCTTGCCTTGGAGGTATATTAAATACCAGACATTGTCCCTGGAAAATCTGAAATGGTTTCATTATGGAACCTTCTTAAAAATTATTTATTCAGCAATCTCACTTACTGATCATGCCCCTATTCAGCAAAACACTTAAGCATATACTTAATAGTAGTCAATATGACTTAGTAGTCATATTGAAGCAAATGGGACTTAACATATTTAAAAAGCACTCACATGCTTAAATATGAGATTGTGCCTATATGCCCAAAGAAAACAATGGCAATATATTTTCAAGTATTTTAAGGAGAAAATCTTTAAGAATATAATATTGGTATGCAGGAAGGTATTAATGGCTTCCCTTAATCACAGGACTGGTTAGGATTAATGGATGTGCTAGCAGTAAAGTGGATCAGAAATTTTCTGAGTATGTTTTTTTTATTGGAAAATGTTGATTTGTCAAAATTGAAATGTTCCATGGGAATGTAGAGATTTTGATAAAACTCAGATGGCTTTGAGACCTGCTCAGTTTCCTGTCAAATTGTCTACCTGAATCCTTGGCAGCCCACCTGCCAAGCTGCTGGAGAATTCAAGCTTCCAAGCTTCTGGAACATCTTCAGCCTTCCTGGTGAGCAAATAGGAAGTCAAGAGTCTGGAAGCGTTAGGAGACCCAGCTCTCATGCTCATTACTCCTGATTAGCTCTGGCTCTCACAAGTCAAAACAATTTCTCCTCCTAACAGCCTGGCAAGGCACTGAATATTGGCTAACTGTTTGAGTCAAGGGGTAACGATGTGTGGCTATACATGGAAGTAGCCCACAGATCAAGTAAACTTTCTTATGTGCCTGCATCTTAAAAAATGGCAAGTTCTACTGTTCTCAAACACTTCATTACAGCTACAAAATTAAAGATTCTTGTGTTGGCATGCTAGTTTAAAAAATTCAGGACACAAGTGCTTGAATTGACTTGACATTTAAATCTCCTAGGTGAGGTTGAGCAATAGTTCTCAAACTTATGCACCTCATCAGGGAAATCTGACAGAATTATTTCAGGTGGTCATAAAGAATTTAAAGAAAGACAAGATAGTGTCTGGCATTCATCTGGATATTAGCGGCTTTTGACAAAGATCAATGTAAGAAACTAATAAGCAAATTGAAGTACTGTTGGTTGGAATCCAGGACTGAACAGTAACATGGATAGAAAATTGGCTGAGTAGAAGAATATAGACATTAGTAATAAATGGAAACAAGTTGTCTTGGAGAAAAGTAATGAGTGAGTGGTGTTGGGACCAGCTCCATTAAGATTTATTTAAATGACTTAATAGGAAAAAATGACATTGTATTAAAATGTATTGATATATCAAGATAGGAGGAAAGTAGGTGCTGCGCAGCAGAGAAAAGCACATGTAGGAAGATTTGGATAAACCATGGTAGCAGGGCAAATGTCAGATGGTATTCAATGTTACAAAATAAAACTAATTTGGAGTGAACTAACTGCAAAACTCAAGAAGAATTTTAGTGGATTACAACTGGAAGGAGCTAAATGGGAGACACCTGGGGCTGTAATGATTGATAATATTGCAGTGGACTGGAAAGTAGTAGCAAAGAGTGAAAATAGGGAGTTGGAATGTGTAAATAGGAGGATTAGTTCTAAAGTCAGGGAGGTAATAATTCAGTTTTATGTGGCACACCACAGGATTCTCTGGAAACAGTCAACTCTTTGGTTATCAGGCTTAACAGAGGACAATTAGGGCCTGATCCAAACCCCATTGTTGTAGCTGGAAATATTCTCATTGACCTCAGTGGGGTTTGGATCAGAACCTTGGATATTAGAATATGTCCAGAGCAAGGCAACAAGGCTAATTTTTTATATGAAGGAAATGCCTTATAAATAAAGGGTTCAAGAACTAAAATAGATGAACAGAAACTGTAATGGGAATTAATTGCAGGTTAGAGATATCTGAGCAGTGTTACATTCATATGACATTTCAATGACAATATGTAGATGCGTGACTGCATAAAAAGACATTTTGGTTAGACAACAGACCTCACATTCTCAACCAGAATATCACAAAATAGAGAACATTTGGGTGACTTAAGTCATAGCAGGTGACTTAAGTCTACGGTCGAGTTATCTGGTTTCTAAAAAATCTTAACATTTACATCTGTTGAGAAGCAGGTATTCAGGGATTCAGAGTTTGGCCTATGGCTTTCTCCATCCAAATGTTTCTCTTTTTTCTAACAACAAAAGGGTTTCCCTATTTATATTACTGTACAGGAACATTTCAAATGATCTGCTAAATAGTGCATTTTTCTCTCATCTCTGTTCCTTGGCTCAAGTTACTTTAGATTCCACATTGCTATTACTGAATATGAAACATTGCTCAGTGTCCCTCCTTTCTCCTCAGCAGTGAGAGCCTCATTGTTGTTTTGTTTAAACAATGTGTCTTGTCCATGAACAGACCATGATTGTGGTTCATTTATTCATTACTCCTAATTGTCCAAGGAATAGTTTTTTACAAATGTATTTCTGCCTGTGGGTGGTAAGCCAACTGTTCATACTGAAGTCACTATTTAAGCCATGTGGAGTGTACTCATCTCTTACAATTTTATCATGTGGGTCACAATATTTGGTGTTTCTCATATAGCCCAGGTCCTGGAAGCAAGTGATTAGACGAGAATCTGAGCTTTCATTTTCTAAAAAAGTACGTTTCTAACTTCCATGGAGAAAAACTTGAAAATGTAAGGCTCAGAAACCATATGGCAAATAAAAAGAACCCCCATTTTACCATTTTTAAGCCAATCTCATGATTTCTTGGGGCCTGACTCAGGATTTTTGAAAGCTTGGGGTTGGCAACACTGCATGTAATTTACATGAGTAATCACATGGAGTGGTTTCTGTTTCCTGATTGGATGACTTCACCTTTTTAAACAAGAGGAATATCTGAAGAAATACTTATTTACTGCTGTTTTCTGAATTGGTCCTCACAACACTCATTGGAAGTAAGGTAAACTCGTATCATCTCCATTTTACAGATGGGAATTGAGGCACAGAGAGTTTGAGTGATTACCCAAAGGTCATATGCAGTGTCTTTGTCAGAGCTGGGAAAACCACTTAGATCTTTGAGTCCCAGCCCAGTGTCTCAGCTGTAAGACCTCATTTTAATGCTAAATATTTCAGGAAGAAGGCTGGGGGTTCCTTAGAGAGAGAAGGAGATGTATTGGGTACTACAATGGCCCTGGGCTCTGTGGTAAGGTGATTCTATAGTACAATTGTCTATGGGGATGATCCCCCAACTTCAACAAATGGTCACACTGCAGACACTTTGCTCCACATTCTGAAGCTAGAATACGTTCATTGTCTGTTGCCTAAGTATCCTTCCTCTTTCTCCTGATATTCTCCTCCCCTCCTCATGCTGCTGCTTGAGAAAACCCATTTGTTTCAAACATTCATGGAGTCTCTTCCTGACTCATCTTCACTTTTAAATAATTAAAGGCGGTTTTAATGGCTGGCTGGGCTAACACTTCTATCTTGACTTGAGGTATCTGAATATAAATAGACTTATTTTCATATGTTGATGCTCTAGTATTTGTATTCTTTCAATTAAAATAAGAATGCAAATACAAAAAAATGGAACAAAAAGGTATATGAACAGTGTTGGCCAGTGTTGGTATATGAACAGTGAACTGGGATTTGGGATATTATGAATCTGTTTGTGAATAGTTTTCACTCCTATCCCCCCAGTTCCACTCCACATCTAAAATCTCACAGAGTAGATGCTCTTGCCAAATCCACATTGATAATTTCCAATCAGGATTACACAGGTTCATCGGAAGAGGTTTAAAGCACTCTCCACTTTCAGTCCACAGTCACATCGATCTCATTGTCTTGTATATGAGATAACACCAAAAAGGAGCTGTGAGGGGTAGTCTCCCATCAAGGGCAGTAGTGGCTTCTGTTTGGTCCACCTCACCATCTGCCATGGCCCTGTAAGGGTTTGAAAGGCCCAATAGGAAGCTACATAGAGATCTAAAGAGGATGGAAAGAAGGAGGAAGCAGCCCTGGGAATGAATAGTGCTTGAAGAGGAAACCCTATTACTGTATTATTAAGAACCCAGGGCTAGAGCCTTGCAGAGAGAGCAGGACAAGGCTCAAGCAACTGGGAAGGAGCTGAGGGAAGGGGAACACCAAAAAAGGCTGCCTCCTCCTCCCCAGCAGCATAGATGCTGACAGGAGACGGTTGACCTGTTGAGTCCTCCAGACTGGAAGGTTAACTGGGAATGGTTTCAACTGAAAGGAAGTGGCAAAAAGCCTTGCAGCTGACCTAATCTTAACCCCAGCTCCAGGAAGAGGGCTGGAGGAGGAGCAGAGCTCCTGCTTGAAGGAGAAAAAAAGACTAATTACCCTAAGGAGGAAGCATGAGATACAACCCTAGCTCCAGAGAAAGGGCTAAGGGGAATTCTTGCTTGAAGGAAGGAGATATTGCTTGAGGCTGTGGGGAACATAACTTCCAGTTTGAGAGAAAGAGAGAGAAAGCACTGAGGGGAAGATGAAGGACTCCTCTTTTACAGGAGGGATAAAACAGATGAAGGTGAGAACCAACCCAGCTCCAGGAAGAAGGCTAAGGAGGGAAGCTCCTGCTTGGAGGAGGGAAAGATTGATGAGTCCCAGGCAAAAGATAAAGGATATTACAGCCCGGCTGCTGTGAGAGAGGCTGGGAACAGCTTTGAGGGGAGTACTACTGTAGCTACCTAAGAAGAAGCAGTGAGGTACCATAGATCGGTGGGGATCATGTGGGAAGACATCGACAAGCTGGGCAAAGATAGGAGCAGTCCAGGGAAAATGGCAGAGTGATTGAAGGAACAATCCTTAGATGCCTAAACAGGGTTCTGTTACCTGTCAGCTCTGTGTTCTTGGGGAACCAGGGCGCAAAACCCCTACTCTCTCTGGCTCACCTGAATCCCCCCCAGCCTCTGCTTGAACCAGAAACAAAAGCTATGAAAAGGCTGTGGGAGACACACCTAAAACCCTCCAAACAAGGGTGATAGGATAGAAGATGTAAAAAGAGGCATCTCAATTAGCACATTGAATGGAGAACTGGAGCCTCATTTACATTGAAGATGGAACAAGAATTAGCATGAAGAATGGAGAACCAAGCTCCAAAGCAGGAACCGCATTGAACTCTGGGATTGGCATGGCAGGGAAGCACTGCATGTTGGGAGATCTCTGTTCTTGATGTAAATGAACTCACACCTACACCCATCCAGCTCTGTAGTTATCAGACCATTCTAGTATTGATATGCAAAACACTGAATCTGCCTGGTTGCATTGTAAGTTCCCTCAAGGAACATTGACCATAGCTGGGAGTGATCAGCTCCTATTGTCCAGCATAGAGAAAACCACTCTGGGGTACTTCAGTGAGACATTGTTTACCCACAAACAAACCTGGTTCTACAAAAAACCCCTAACCAAAATTCAAACCCTCTCTTCTTCTGATGCCTGGACCCAAATGCTGCCTGCTTCCCCATTTCCTGACTGATCCTGTGGTGGTCTTTGTCTCTCTCTCAAGCGCTTCTGACCCCAATAGCCTGAATAGCCTGTCTCCTGGGAACTTCTGAGCTGCAAGGAGTGGTGAGATTCCCCCCCCCCATCTTTCCCAATTATCTCTCTCTCTCTAATCCAGGTATAACTTTCTACTTTTGTAATCAAACCTGGGCTAGCCTTCTCCAATACCCCTACTGTAATTTTGTTGTATTGTAAGTGTTAGATTGTTTTTCTCTCCTTATATTGCATCACTATTAGTATCATAAGTTTTATATGCCTGGCCATAAACTATTATAATCAAGCTCGTTGCCAGTTTCTCTCTCTCTAAATGCATTTACTCCTTTATGTTCTTGGCTTCCCTACCTTGCTCTGCAGCAACGCTTCTTTTACCTAAGCCAAAGATCCCTGGAATGCCCAAAATCCTATGGGGTTTGCTTATCAAGGGGGTTACTGCTAGAACAATTGTGTTGCAAAGAGGCATATAAAGGGGGTAGCTGAAAAGTGCTGCTCTGCCTAGCCTACGGAGTCCAGGGGCGCATAAGGGTGACAGCTGAAAGTGCTGTTTGACCCAGCCTGATTGAGTCCAGGGGGCACATAAGGGGAACAGCTGAAAGTGCTGTTTGGACCCAGCCTACTCATAAGTGTGCTCCATTCTGGTGCGGTGCAACGGGCACATGAGGGTGGCAGCTGAAAGTGCTGTGTTACCCAGCCTGCTGAGTTCAGGGACGTATAAGGGGTCAGCTGAGAGTGCTGATAGCCCGGTCTGCTCAGGCGCACTCAGTTAATCTGGAATGGTTGTGTGTATCTGTGGGGTTTATCTGAATCTGGGGCTGGAGGAACCCAGCCCTGAAAACCTTAGGTCCTGCAGGATAGCTCCATTGGGAGGGGACTTGTAGCCATATGAACACACAAGTAACACAAGCAGCACATTAATAGAATCACACCCCCTCCTCCAGGAAGATAAGCCTAATAAATAAGCATACCCCAAAGTGACAGGCAAATCTGGTAACAGTTCCTTATGTCAAGACCCAGAGGAAAGAGCAGGCCAGGGTTCCCCTACCCTTCCCAAGACCAAGAGGAGAGGTATGGGCATCAGAAGGAGAAGTATCATGTGTCCCAGACAGAGGCTGAGGAACAGACTCAAAAGCCATTGAACTTTGGGGTTTTCCTTTTTGGGACTTTTCTGTTAACCCCAGCAAGTGAGCGGAGGGAGTAGTGACCTGGCCAGAGAAGGAGGCTACGGTGACAGACTGATGTGGACCCAGAACGACCAGGGCTGTGGGGCTGAGACTGAGAGAACCCCTGTGACAATGCCCTGGCTGCTAGGAGGCACTCTGGAGATGAAGTGCAATTACAGGAATATTAGAACATTTTTCATGATTTTTGTTCTTTTTCAAGATATTGGCAAAAATGGGTCAAGGAATAACTGTTGATGTTCTCTGAACAGAATTTGGTTTAATATAACTTCTTTCATATTCTAGTCATTCCACAGAATTTAATCAGATATTGGAAAGAGCTTTAAAACAAATAGGCAAACACAACCACCGTCATGCACCCACATTGCCCTGGTTACCTCTTTTACTAACTGAAGGGGTACGAGGAAGTATTTTCATTTCCGTTTGGAAAGCAAAAAGAGATGGGCATTTCGGAGTGTGGTTTAATATCTCAATATCTAATGTTATTGTACCTGATCTGTTTAGGTTATTACACCCTATCCATCACGGTGGTACTTGAGTGCAATGCTAACAGTTGCAGCATTTACTTAATCTGCAATGCTGTGTCATCTTCCAGGTATGAACCCAAGTCCCAGAGTAGGATCTGTACCCAAGAACTGACCACTGACAAACTGCTACCTGATAACTTGGAAATAAAATTTCATTTTCTGATTCATCTGATATCCAAAGTTAAACCAGTTAACGCTAATAAACACTGTGGAAGAATCTTTAAACATTGTGCTTCAGATCTTAAACCAATCTGTAAGAAATAGAGATTAGGATCAGACCTAATGTGAGTCCAGATTTCTTCACTTCTCTTTACTGCAGGGTTCTTGGTACTAGGCACCATCAGAGACAGGTTACTGGACAAGATGAACCTCGAGTCTGATCCAGTATGGCAATCCCTGTGCTCTTATGCTGTCATCTCTACATTTGTATTTTAAACCCAATGTGCTGTATTGTGGTTTTAATCTGACTCCCCAGTGTTATTGATGATCAATATGGCAGAGCCATATTGCAGTGGAAAAAGACCTTGGAAGTATTATGGTTGAGTTATACAGTACCTCTCAGGGTGCAGTCCAAGGTAGCAGCTTCATCTTCTGTTCACAGGGGAGTCTTGCATCAGTGTATAGGGACTAGGATTGTAGTTATCTTCTGTACAAGGCGGGGAAAGTTGTTTATGCAAGCTTGCGCAACCATGAGGGGAACAATCTGGCCTGTTTAATGTGTACAATAGAATACACCATATGAAATTATATAGCTGTCTTAGAAGACAGCCTAGCTTAAGCACTTTTTACATTTGAACGTGAGTTTCATTATTATATTTCCTAAGTTTAAGTTTCTACTTGTAACTGTTAAGGAATCTGAAACTATTTCCTCCCCAATTTGGAATGCATTTCAGTTCATTTTAAAGTGCATTTGGTTTCCCTTTAAATTTTACCATGCATTTCAGAGCTGATTTGTGGTGGAGTGCTTCTTGCCTTTCAAAATGCCAGACTCGTAGGACAAGTCACATGAGTTTTCCTTTAGGTTATTCTTTCAAATAACATTCAAGAAAGTAGGATACAATGTGTGAGAGAAAAGCATATTGGGAGGGCCCCAAACTACATTTTTAGTAATTTCCTTGAAATAAAAAACAGAAGGCCAGATTCTTCCCTGCGTGAGGGCCGCTTTGCACCACTCAGGAGCAAAGCCTGAGCCAGGAGGTACTGTTCAGGGAAGATCACCCTCTCAGAGGTGATTTTCCAGTGGTATGGAGCTGGTATAACAACACCTATGCCTCTCTTTCTCTGGACTGGTGCACAGCAGCTGAAGGACTGCAAGAATGGCAAGGTGGAGAGGAAAGGATTTTGCATCTCTTTCCTGAGTGGTGCGCTGTGCTTCTCAGTCACAGCTGTAGAGTGGGCCCTGAGAGTGAGAGAAAGATGGGACATTTGAATTGAGCAACATCCTTGTAAAATAACCTTGACAACAGGAAAGTGTAATTACATGATATTTAACCTATGTAATTTTTATTAACATTAGGGGTAGCCATGTAGAGAAAGACTCAAAAGTCCATGCAGAGCTAGCTTTTAATATTTTAACCTTTTCACTTTTTTTGAGGCCAAAAATAGCACTAAGAAGTTGATTTTTATTTTCAGTTGCCTTGAGCTTATGCATTTGGCAAACGTGGAGAATTAGAGGGGAAAAAGTCAAAATGACCTTCCTTGGTAGACAGGTTTTCTCAAGTTTTCTCTCACACCTGCATCTTTGAGTGGTGAAGAAACCCTCTTAATTTGCAGTTTACTGGCGCTAACACCACATTTTCAATGGCACTTATTAAGAACACAATGGCTAACTTAAGATATTAATTTAGCTTCCAGCTTTCCTGAAATTAACTGTAAACACCTCTTCTTCCCTTCCCTCTTTTTAAAAATCAAAGTTTCTTAAACAAATACATTCCTTGGAATGTGTCCGAAGAACTGCCTGTTAGAAAAATCTTGCAATGCAAACAAATATATTCCAACATTAATATACTTTGGTGGTATATAAACAATACACATTTCTAAAAATCTTAATTTATATTGAGATACACAGTATATGAATGAAGGCATGCAGCTAAGATTAAATATATTAAGAGCTTCATTATGGTGTACATGGTTAAACTAAATGAAGACCGTCACTTTCCTTGGAATAAAAAGTGCTTTAGGAATGTTAAAAGCTGCAGGTAAAAAGCTGCTCACAAGAAGCTGTTTGCAGAGCACAATAACTATTTCATTTTGTCCTACAAGCCTATTGTTATAGCGGGGATCACCAGGTGACATTGCTGCTTATAGTCTTATAAGGTATTTTTTGTATCAGGAAAACAAGTTTTTTAGTCTTAGAAGAAATGCCATTTTGTTGTTTTGATTTGTTGTATTGTTGGGTTTGTGTTGTGTTTTGGGGAAGCTGTGGCAAGCATCAAGGGAGTTTGCTGTCTGCCTTGATCTCTCTAACTGGAGTTAATTCTTGGGACGGAGTTACTCCCTGGGAATTGGGCATGGGTGTTGGGCTGAGATACCTTAAATAGGGACTGAATGCTGTTTGTGACAATCTCTGTTCCAGGATTGGTTGTATGTGTAAATAAAACAGGTTGCACTAAGAATATACCCAGACTTTGCATTAGTGATTTCTCCTCCAATAGAAAACTGATCTGCAAAACCCCAGCCTTTGCTTCCACCCAGGAAAGGGGTGACACTGTGCACCAATTCTGCACATACATGTGCTCCACGTCTCAGAACACTTTTTCTGAACTAGTTACATACATATATTTTGTACTGCACACTTATTAGCATAGAACGGAAACTGAAAACTTTCAGTTAATAATATAGACTTTGAAATAACATACATATCTTTTATTGAGCACACTCTCTTCCTATAAAGGAAACTGAAAACTTTCAGTTAATAATATTGTCTTTGAAATAACTTAATAATAAACAACTGCAAATTAGGCTGAATTTCACTCTTAACATTTGCACGTTATTAATATTTGAAGCTGTTTAATATCTGAGGACAAAATAGTTCCAGAAGAAAGACGGCTTGACTTCAGATTAATTTTCTCTGCATTTCCTGTGCTAGGTGAGAAAAGGGCTTGAGGATCAAACCTCATTAGGAAAGAGTTGCTATACTCTATTAATTACATCAAAAGTGTCCTCCTCCCAGAAGGGAAACAGAACAAAATATTTCTTTGAAAGATTTATTAATTTTAGGATTTACATTTTTGGCTCTCTCAAACAGTTTCCAGTCATCCAGTTTAAACGTTATTACCAGCAATCCTTCATTCAAACATAACTTTGTGAAGAAAGAAAACTGAATTGTTAAGCTGTTAATGAGTGCTTTTATGCAGCCAATGTGATATAATTATTTATTAGACTTTTTAGACCATCTGTCCAAATGTTATGTACATTCTACCATTCATGAACCAAAGACAAGATCATCAGACCAGATCTTCAGCTATAGCTGTCCATATGTGCAATGAATGATGATAGTTGTAAAGTCAGAGATATGCTAAACAACATTACAGTTGAAATACAAAGAAAACTAGTTGGATTGTATAGACTATTTAGTCCAAGGTGATTATATAGAAGAGGGCTAAATTTGTGGTGCATCAAGCTGAAATGAAGATGGAAAATCTTTGTCATATTGATGTTTGAGCATAAAAGGCTAAATAAAGCACATGATGTACTTCAGGAAGATTATATTCAATACAGTGAAAAAAGTAACGTTGCTATAATAAATGTACATCTTATAAATGAGTTCATTAGAATAATAAAGAATTAACCATTACAAGCATCTAAAATAACTACTGTGATTTGCAAGCCAAAATACTATATACTATTTTCCTGGATAATATCCATGTCCTCCCACAAATTAAAAAAATAACAAACTGTATTTTTTTTAAATGTCAGCCCATACATGTCGAGTTGTGTTGAATTATGTCAGGCTATAGAATTGGGTGCTGACTGGTGAGCCTTGCCCGCATGCTCGGGGTTTAGCTGATCGCCATATTTGGGGTCGGGAAGGAATTTTCCTCCGGGGCGGATTGGCAGAGGCCCCGGAGGTTTTTCGCCTTCCTCTGCAGCGTGGGGCATGGGTCGCTTGCTGATGGATTCCCTGCAGTTTGAGGTCTTCAAATCTCACTTTTGAGGATTTCAATAACTCAGTCATGGGTTCGGGGTTGTTATAAATGTGTATGGGTAGGGTTTTGTGGCCTGCCTTGTGCAGGAGGTCAGACTAGATGATCATATTGGTCCCTTCTGACCTATGAGTCTATGAGTCTATGAGTAACATGCTTAAGAAAAATTGACTTGCTACTGCATAAGAAATGGAAAGAAATTATTTCTGTTTTAGGAATACAGCAGCCCTCTTGTTGCCAGTTATCAGAGACAATGTCAGCATTAGGAAGCTAGGCCATATTCTCCACCTACCTGAAACAATGATTAGGTAGCTAGACAAAAGATGGAAACAGAATGGAAAAGAGGAAAATATTCTACACTGAAGGATTTATTATCTCCAATTATAAAAAGGAAGTTAGTTCATTGTAGAGAGTTGCTACCAGTCACTGACGCAATGCAGTGCTTTTCAAAAAGAGATAGGGAGAGATATTTTATTGTAATATTGCACATTGATAGAATATAATAGAGGGCTTAAGAGAACATCCATTTTTTGTTGAACAGGTGTTTTTTCCCTAAAGTGTTTTTGACAAGTAAAAAGTTATCTGAAAGTGAAGTTCAGAAATGTTCTCCCATTAGTTTAGGACTATCTATTTTAACCATGACAGAGATAGCATAAGAGGAAACACTTGCAGGGATAAGTTGAAAGAAACTCTAGCTCACATTGACTTAAAAAAATGTGCTAAGACTGGCAGGGGCTCTGATCTTAGAAATGTGACTTGTAAATTCCTGCCCAAGAAAAGCTATAGTGATATTGTTAAAGCTGCCACTTGTGTGAACAGGATGATGACTTATGCCAGTGTCACATGCCTTGACATAATAAATCAGAGGAAAATATTAGCATCTACTGTTTCAACCTATGTAGGCAAAATCCCATCATTTTAGCAGTAGCAGAAACCAGATGGTAGAAGAGATAGTTATATGGTCTTGGCCTTCATTGTCTTCCTCTACATAGGTCATTATATTCAGGGTCCAGGTAATATGGGAATGGGTTCGGAATGTCTTGCAGGATGAAAATAAATACATACATAATAATAAGGAGCTAATTATAATATCGATACAAAATATAACTACTTATTATTTACTGCCTCTGAAGCCAACACATGAAGCACCATAACATGGGTCTCTGCAACTTGAGCTAAAGAATTAACTCTGTTAGCTTGTAGCAGCAATGGGATCCTATCTTGTTCATGGGCAAACTATTAGAGGGGAACACATGGTTTGAGTCTGCTGTGGAGTAAGAGGCAGCACACAGCTGTGTTGTCCCAGAAGTGGATCAAGGAGTGAAGTGAGACTTTGAGTCACAATTTATTCCATGGTTCCTCCCTTTCTCCAGGGGGAAGTAACCTGAATATTACTCCTTATTCTGTATCATCTTAGCTGTACTGACTGATACATCGTGGGGAATGAAGACAACAAGCCTTTACCCCTTCGCCGTCCTGTCTGCCTACTTCCTGGATAAGTGTGCATAGAATCAGTACTCGTGCTGGCCATTTCCCCCTTCCATTATGGATCAATCTGAACACCCTGTGTGGAGGAGCAAGGGGACATTCTACATCACCTTACACTCAGGCAGAGAAATGGGTGCTATACTCTTGGCTTCATCTGCTGTGCTTCATCTTTTTGTTTTTTTGCTTTTGGTGATCACAAAGTATTAACTGAGCCTTATCAGGGAGGTTATCATTATATTCAATTTATAGACTGGTAAACTGAGACAGATAATGGTTAAATTACATGCCCAAGTTCATGACACAAGGGACTTGAAGAGTAATATAATGCTAATGTAAACCTGGGCACACACTTTTTTTACCATATTAAACTATGAAAAGGTAAAAGGTGGAAGGTTAATTTATTATAATTTGTTCCAGGCTTTGCAGTGACATAGGATATTATCAGTGATGTTTAGAAAACTTCCATGAAAACGTAATTTACTGTGCACTAAAAGTCAAACTGGAAATCCTGATGCTTTTCCCTCTGAAGTTCTGGAAAAGATGAGGTAAATGGCACGTTCTGAAACATCAGTGTGCTGGAGTCTTGAAATGGTCATTCATGCTCACAAAAATCTCAGACACAAATTAAATCACTTGTCAACACATGTCAGATTGAGTCAAAATTATGTCTGATGTAAAGCAAATAACTGTACTGAAGTTACACTTGAGATTAAATTGTCCCAAGATATTTCTTCTGCCACACTAGTGTCTGTTGCTTCCTGGCAATTGTTTCAAGCTAACAAAAGACTTTCTCTCTTTATATAAAATCAAACTATTAGAGTTATTTCAAGAGAATTGAACTCAGCCTTGGACTTTTTCACGCAAGATCTGGTGGAAGTTTAGTTGCTACCTTGTTGAACTCCCCCCAAGTGGGGAAGATGAAGATAATATTTGTAATTCATATTAAGTGACTCTCTACTACTTGCCACTAGGAATAAGTCTGAAATGTATTGTGCATCACAGAAAGGGATCGAGAACACCTTTCTAGTTTCCAGAAAAGTAATATCATGACAAGGCAGTTTTCTCATTTCTCATGTTTCTCTGCTTCCCAACCCTTAACTTTGGAGATGAAAATCTTCTTCCTAAGTTAGGATGTAACCCTGGAAAAGTAGATCCAAAAAGGATCTAAAGAGAACCTTCACGTAGGCAGGAATAAAAATAGTACTGATGCAAGCTTGTAGGCACTTTCTTTTAATTTTCTCAGTTCAAGGAGTGATTGACATAAATATAATAAATATATACTTTGAACATTATTAGCTGTTCAGTTTGTGGCTCAAAGCCCTGTAAGATGTTTATTATATAATAGTTGCTGCTGAGATAGCTGCAGAATGTTTTATAAACAGTGCTGCGAGTCTCAATCGGATGGTCTGCTTTATCACTGTTCAAGTGAATACAAATTTTCAAGGTAATAAAAATGCAGCTATGAGACTCTCTTTAAACACCCACACTTTTCTAAGACTAACTTAGACATAAGAAAAGGGCTCCTAAGTAGATTTTAATTATTTTGAACTGACTTGTGTTATGCTCTAGTAAAATAAAGCTGTTACAACACCAGCTGTCTTCCATGGAAACATGCCTATTTTGCCATTAGCAGTATTCTATTACTTCCCATTTTTAAACTTGTTGTGTCCTATTCTTCAGCAAAGGCCAAGACACTATGGTTTGCTGTTAGGAACCATCGCTACTGAATATAGTAGTGATTTTTTAAAATGGTATTATTTTTCCCTTGGACAGTAGAAATTAAGAGATAAATTAGGGCTCCTTAAAGTTGTCCAGGGAGAGAGAGACAATTCTTCAGCTATTGTTCCTGGAGGCATAATGTCTTCAGGCCTCTAAGGGAGGAGAGTGTGGTTTGCAGCAAATCTAACTACACCTTTGCAAAATGCAGCCACCACACAACATACCTCATAGCCAGTGTGTGGGATTGCAGGAAAGATGGGGCTATAGACTCATATAGATTCCAAAACACCTGCTTTGGGCTAGTGGGGGCTAGTCAGACCCATTCTGTACAAAGGTGTTGGGGCACTAGAACATGCCTGCTACTTGAGAAATATGTTAAAAGTGAGTTGAAAGACTCCATTTTCCCCTACAACACCCCTGTGCAGGGGAAGTCATAATTCAGCCCTAACATGCATCTGCCAATAGCATCTCTTTCTGGTTAGTCTTTTCATTTCCAAGACATTTTCATGTCTTGGAATACCCAGGCCTCACGGTCACCGTTCAGTGCTGTTCTAGGATTCCACAAAATCACCAAAGCATCTCTTAGCTGTATCTTCCTGGGTAATGGTAAAAACATGTTTACCTAAAACCTTGCAAAGGAAAAGGTCCATACCACATATTGACATATATTCTTGATTTCAATAAAATATGATCCAGTTAGCAACTTATCAATGGCTGAATGTAGCATATAATTGAACAAGGCAGTGTTAAATGGAAGCGATTGTTCCATAGGAAGCACAGAAAGTGGTCAGTCATGCAACATTGCAAAAATGTAATTACACAGTATGTCTTTCAGCCCTAGTTCCCAGAATCATGAAATGTTCTCCAGTTATAGAAACTTCTGAAGATCATCCCTCTGTCCTCATGAAATGTCTCTTTTCTACTGATCGGATTTCAGCTTATCTGGCACATTTCTACAATTCACATTACTGAGTTGCCAAAAACAGACTAATAATTTAAAAGTCTATAAAAAGAATTATTCATTCTTCTTTGCTGAATAATTTTTCTCTACGTGGAAAATACACTTGAGTTATGAGGTGGTAGTTATAGGGAAGGAAAACATTTTGGTTTAGCTGTAGCATTTATATTTGCTTGGATTGTGATTGATGGATCCATGCATGCATAGTTATATGCCATGCAGTGTCCACAGACACAATCCTGCTCTCCCTAAAGTCAATGGGAATTTTGTTATTGATCCCATGGTAGGAGTTTGGACCCTATTATAATGGAGGTTGGTCACGCCACCTATTTTAAGATTGCCCAAAACTTTAATGATAAGACCCTGATTTCAGTTGCTTATAACTTTGCAAACTCTAATGGTTTGGGGATAAAATTTTCAATGCTTGGTATCTGCTGCAAGCTCAATTTTTTGGAAAATATCAACCAGCTATTTCCAAGAGTGGAAGTGGGCTAAAGAAAAATACAGTTTTGCCCATGTTATAAAATTCTGGCAACTTCTCTTTTGAAGAACCTTCCTACCACTATGCTTTGGAGGAGGGACTGGAGCATCCAGAGTTGAAGGGGACTGGAGCTGGAGGTAGGCAGGAGGAGGGGAGAGGCAACTGATCTTCAAGTTGGGATGAGGAAACTGGAACTGGCTGGGCAAGGAGATTGGGACTGAAAAATAATGGGGCAAAGGAAAGAAATTGAGGGGTGGGGAGAAAGAGCTGATGAGTCATCACAGTGTTGAAGGAGAATTTGGATTCACTGGGGAAAGACTGCAGTGAGAAGCTGGAGGGCAAAATGTTCAACCCGGATGAGGAGTTTTAGGAGGGAAATTGAGACTGGTAGTCAGTGAGGATGAGGAATGTCGGTGAGAGAGGGGTGTCAGGGTGCAGTAAAATGACAAATGAGATGAGGAGCCAAGAGAGGAGAATGGGAACTGGCTGGAAAAGTACCTGGGATTAGTAAAGGGAGATTGGGATGGAGAATTTGGGGTTAGACTAGGATTTGCTGGGTGAGGAGCTGGGATGATAAATCTGAAGGTTTAGACTGGGATGAAGAGTTAGGAAGGGGAAATACAGGACTGAGACAAGGACAAATTGGAGGGGATGGGGCAGAAGGGATCATACTCGAAGGAAAGGGCAGAAGAGTTTATGCCTACTTGAGAACGCTGCCCACCAGAGCCTGGAATGGAACCAAGATTCTTGAGTCTCGCCATTCCTCTGCTGTCAGGAAACATTTGTGAAACTCACTAGCAAGGTGTCTCATTCTCCTCTAGTGCTGACACACATAGGGGATGATAACTTTCTACTGCTATTATTACTGCATTAGCTGAAGTGGCAGAAGTCTACATAATGGATCTAAAGGTTTCAACCCTGAAGATGACCCATGTAGATGCCAATATGACGCCACATGATGGAATTTTTGGTTTTTTCAGTTTGCTTTTTTTAAAAACCCAGGAATTTACTACAACAAATAATTAGGTTGAAAGGACATTATTAAGATGGCAAAGTCAAGCAGTCAAAATCAGGAAATGCTAGAAATAAGATTATCTATGCAGTCTGTTGGTTAAAGCAGTGGAATGCTTCCCTGAGTATTTTATTCTATCCCTACACCTGCTACAGAGTTCCTATGGGATGCTAATCAAGTCACTAAAACCAAACTCCAGAGATGGTTACTCATTGGGTGTTCCTCACCGTCTGAGGCCCTGACTTGAGACCTTGTGGCTAGATTTGTAGAAGTACTGAGCACTCACAGCTGCGACTGAAGTCAATAGGAGCTGTGTTTTGAACATATAGTCTATGTCTACACAACACACTACTGGTAGCAACACATGGGCTACGTGTAGTCATATGTTGCAGTAAAAAGTCTGCTGTGTACACATTGCAATGTGTAACTACAGATGTCTGTGAAAGGCTCTGGCAGTGGGGAGATCTGCCAGAAGCTGCTAAAGCTTTTCGCTACTGCCAGAGCCTTTCACCATGGTAAGCAAAGTCTCCAGCAACAGGGAGGCATCAGGATACTCTGCTGCTAAAAATAGCAGTGTAACTGGGGCGGCATAGCTTTGGCAAATAGAGTAAAGATATTCTTCAACAGGTGTGAGTATGTATGTGAGTACATATCCTACGTGGTCTCTACTCACCATATACTTGCACACATACCCACAACTTTCAGCTATGTCTTTACTCTACTTGTGTAAGATTTGCCTCATCAGCTACATTGCCATTTTTACCTGTGCTAGGTGGGGCTATACAGGTATGTGAGCATGTGCTTGAAGTCTATCATAACACATAGCACAAAGGGTGCAAATTATGATTGACTGAACACATTTCCTAACTTTTGATGCTTGGCTTTGCAGCCTTAATAATGTTCTTTTAAGCTAGTTATTTTGTGTGTAATATCTGTATCTATATCATGTATCTGGTGATATTCATTCATTTCTTTTTACTGGCCAATGGAACTGGCAGGATGTGCAAGAGCTGGCAGGTCCAAGAAAGGTCATAACCATAGCCTTTGTGAACCAAAACACTCTGGCTTGCAATATGTTTTCATCAGGCAAAAAGTTTCCCAATGCTCCTGGTACTTTATTTCTCCCAGCATTGGCTTGTGACTGAAAGGCACAACCTGGGCCACAGTAACTATTTACTGCATCTGTCGTACTTTATAGTTAATACATTAGTTCAACCACTGCAAGTGAAAAACAAAGGACTTGTTTCTTGTATTTCATTTGAAAGTATTATAGGCACGAGGACGAATGGGTACAAATCGGATATTAGGAAATTTAGACTAGAAATTAGACGAAGGTTTCTAACCATTAGGGGAGTGAAGTTCTGGAATAGCCTTCCGAGGGAAGTAGTGGGGGAAAATGACTTATCTGGCTTTAAGACTAAGCTTGATAAGTATATGGAGGGGATGTTATGATGGGATAGTTTAATTTGAGCAATTGATTTTGGATTATCGGCAGATAAGTCTGCTCAATGGTCTGTGGGAATGCTGGATGGGATGGGAACTGAGTTACTGCAGAGAAATCTTTTTTGGGTGCTGGCTGGTGAGTCTTGCCCACATGCTCAGGGTTTAGCTGATCGCCATATTTGGGGTCGGGAAGGAATTTTCCTCCGGGGCGGATTGGCAGGGGCCACGGAGGTTTTTCGCCTTCCTCTGCAGCATGGGGCATGAGTCGCTTGCTGGTGGATTCCCTGCAGCTTGAGGTCTTCAAATCTCACTTTTGAGGATTTCAATAACTCAGTCATGGGTTCGGGGTTGTTATAAATGTGTATGGGTAGGGTTTTGTGGCCTGCCTTGTGCGGGAGGTCAGACTAGATGATCATATTGGTCCCTTCTGACCTATGAGTCTATGAGTCTATGAGTCTAAGATTGGCAGTGTCAGAATTTTATTTGAACTGGTGACTTCAATGAGTAACCCTTCTTAGTAGCATTTCATATATAAACAATTAAAGGAAACTTACTAAATGAACTGTTCTATTAAATGGGCTGACTGCAATTCTCCCTTCAGTTAGAATCACAGAATCATAGAAAATTAGGGTTGGAAGGGACCTAAAGAGGTCATAGTTCAACCCCATGCACACAGCAGAACCAACCCCAACTAAATCATCCCAGCCAGGGCTTTGTCAGGCTGGGCCTTAAGAAACCTCTAAAGAAGGAGATTCCACCACCTCCCTAGGTAACCCATTCCAATGCTTCAAAACCCTCCAAGTGAAAAAGCTTTTCCTAATATCCAACCTAGACCTCCCCTACTGCAGCTTGAGACCACTGCTCCTTGTTCTGTCATCTGCCATCACTAAGAACAACCTAGTTCCGTCCTCTTTGGAATCCTCCCTTCAGGTAGTTGAAAGCTGCTAGCAAATCCCCCCTCACTCGTCTTTTCTGCAGACTAAATAAGCCCAGTTCCTTTAGACTCTTTTCATAAGTCACGTACCCCAACATCCTAATAATTTTTGTTGCCCTCTGCTGGACTCTCTCCAATTTGTCCACATCCTTGGGGGAGGAAGGGGGTCAACGTCAAAGTATATCACATCCACCACTTTCCTCACATCCACAGAGCCAGTTATTTCATCATAGAAAGCAATCAGCAATCCTCCAAATGCTTCAAAATGGATTCCTTGAGGACCTGCTCCATGATTTTTTCAGGGACTGAGGTGAGGCTGACTGGTCTGATGTTCCCTGGATCCTCTTCTCTTTTTTTAAAGATGGGCACTATATTTGCCTTTTTCCAATTGTCTGGGACCTCCCCCATTCACCATGAGTTTTCAAGATAATGGCCAATGGCTCTCAATGGCAGAATGGAAGCAGATGGTTACTTAGCTAACTGGACTTTTGGTGTCTGTTCAGTAGTACTGTTGTACTGACCAGACAGTCAGGTCCCTTTTTTGACCGGATTCTCTGGTGAAAAGCTGGACACCTGGCAATCCTATTACCAATACTAAACACACAGGTAAGATTACCGCCCTGCTTCTACTTACTAATCTCCTGTTTATACAGGCACAGATCACTCTTGCCCTTTTGGCCACAGCGTCACGCTGGGTGCTCCTGGTGAGGTGTTTGTCCATTATGACACTAAACCCTTTTCAGAGCCACTGCTTTCTAAGACATTGTGCCTCAGTCTGTAGGTATGTTCTGCATTCTTTCTTGCTAAATATGAGCTTGACTTTGGCTGTATTAAAATGCATTTTGTATGAATGTTCTCAGTTTATCAAGTGATCCAGACCATCTCTCTAACTGCCCTGTGTTCTTCATTATTTCTCTCTCTGCCAATCTGAGTGTCATTCATATTTACAGTATTTAAAATGTTCAATAGCATTACGCCTAGTACGGATCCCGGCAGAACTGCTCTAAAATCATACCTGTTTGATGATGATTCCCTATTCCCTATTGACAACTACTTGAGATTGAGATCTGTCAATTAGCGACGTAACATTTGCTTTATTGATATTGTACAGGCTTAGGTTTTTAATCAGAATGTTGTGAAATACTATGTCAAATGCCGTAAAAAGTCTAATTACGGTTTGTATATGTAGGTACCTCTATTAACAAAATTTGTAATCTCCTCAAAGAATAAACCAGGTTTGTTTGAGAAGACCTATTTTCTATAAAGCCATGCTGAATGACATTATGAATGACAATATTCCTGTCCTTTAAGATTTTGCCACCTCAATCCCATATCAGCTTTTTTATTATTTTGCCCAGAATTGATGTTAGTCCTTAGAGTGTCAGCTCCTTAGGTGAGAGGCTCTCTTTTACTTTATGCTTATAATATACCTGGCACAAAAGGGCCCTCCTGGTTGGATGCCCTGGGCACCAATGCAATATACATATTATATATCAAAGATGAATGATGCCATATATTTTATTGTACCAACTTCTGTTGGTTTGAGTGATAAGCTTTCGAGACTACAGTTGGAAGTTGGTCTAACAAAAGATATTATCCCACTCACCTTGTCTCTCTAATATCCTGGGACTGACATGGCTACAACAACACTGCACATAACAATGATAACAATCTATATACAATATGTCCCTATTTGTAGCTATGTAATTTGTATGGGAAGTTTCCTGACCAAGTGAGTGGTGGAATCACTTACTACAGAAAGGCAGAATATCTACTAATGATCTTTTTTTGGAACTGAAGCAGTGCCGATTTTGCTTTTAGTATTTGGATCAGCACTATTCCCCCTTCCTACATGTCTTGATACTTTCTCTTTCTAAGCTAAAGAATGAAATAGTCTTATGATGCCTCCAGCTTTATATAAGTATAAACCTCATCTAGGCTCACATTTCATTCAACAATCACTGCTCTGATGGCTTAATTTACTTTCCAGTTGGTTAAAATATGTTCATCGTAATCTCAGGTTGCATGTACAACAATTTAAAACCATCTAACTAAATAATTACAGCTTATATGAAGCCAACCCAAAATACTCCACCCACCCACATGCAATATCCATTCACTCAGAGCCTTCCCATAAGCAAAAGTCTAAAAAACCAAACCCTTGAAGGGTAACAAGTACAGGCTTTGTCAGTCTAAATGGTATGAAATGTGTGACAAAGAAGGCATCTTTTTATCTTCTTTATTCAGGTAACCACACAATGTATGAAACCAAATTCAGTGTCCTATTCAGAGAATCCCTAAGCTTTGTATGGCTTCATGTGTCTCTGGTCTTCTTCCTTCTGACTCTGCCTTTCCTGATAGCAATATACATTGTCTATATGATAGCAATTTGCCACAATATGCATGGTACCCTCCTTTGTCATAGTCTACATCTTTAATGTTTCATTCATCATGTATGAATGTACTTTTAAAACAAAGTGTTAAATAACATCCTAAGAGAAAGCAAGGTATGTTCATTATTAAATTGTATGCATCCACCATAAAAATTGTAAATATCACATTCTATAGGAGAGCGCGAAAGCAATGAGGCTTGGACTCAAACATTTTTATTAGGAGTAGTTCTCATATTCCCACTATAATGGGAATATACTAGCTGATACTGTAAAATTACTCTTCACGTTCATTGCAACTTTTAGTATTTTGGTTCCCATTCAGTAGAGAGCAACCAACCTACCTAGAAAATGTATTATGTTTATCTCCTAAAGCTGAACTCAACAATTAATAATTATCTGTTAAATTTTGCTCTTTGTGAATTGTCTGAATAGATTGCAATTATTATTTATATTTTTATGACAACTTTTTTCCAAAAAAATCAGCCTATGGATTGTTCATAAATGCTTAGCTCATGGCAAATATTCCTTTGGGAATTCAACATGCACAAGTTGCTTTTTGAGAGGTAGGATTGTTCATGTAAGTCACTTGGTACCCTTTCTGCTTCTCGAGTTGAAGGCCTTATCTTTACAGAGTACTATCACTCTTTCAAACTCACTTCCATTTCAAAGGGGTTGAAAACAACCCATTTTTACTACTTTAAATTTTTCCCCAATTTTATCTAATTTTTAATGAAAAACATTATTAAAATTGTGCTTGTGTTAAATAACTACATTAGCAATAAAACAATTTTGCTTATTCAGGACTGAAATTATTCACAAATTGATACTTTGGAAGAAGGCTCCTGATTCCAACATTTAAAATTAAATACAGAACCTTAGTTAAAAAATGTAATTTAAAAATATAGTGGGAGCTTTGCCATTGACTTTATTGGGAGAATGATAAGACCAAAACAGAGCCCTTAACTTGTTTAAGATGTGGAAAAAAGATGTGTAAGGCCAGGAAAATGTCAAATGATTTAGCTTCAGTGTTCTCTTATCCTTTAGATTCTGCCTTAGAAGGTATTTATTGACCTTAGATTTTATCATAAAAAGCATCAGCAGGTGAAGGAAGGGACACAATGGTGTCAAATAAATTTTTTATGGAGACAATGTACACATGGAAGAGCTATTTTGAGGTTTTATTATTTTCTATTAATTTTTGGCAGTTCCCCAGCCCCAGGAATTGTCACCAAACTTTACATTCATGTAAGGATTCTGTTGGAGTGTCAGATCCTGACCCCAGCAAGGGAAAAAAGTATGACTCAGTTTTTCTGGAAAAGAAGATAAATACTTCCCATGCTCTTCCAGGGCATGTAGAAGCTTTCATTCTAGCTGGAGGAGTAGACAGTGTGGCAAGGTGGGGGGCGGGGGAGGGAGAAGTACTCCGCCCTCGTGGGCCCTGCGCTCTTCCGGCTTGGCCGGCGGGCAGCTGGGGGAAGGCCTAGGGAGGGGACAGGGCCCGCTCTGCCCCTGGCTATTACTACCTTCCCTGGGAGTAGTCTGTGGTCCACTCTCAGCTTCCCCAGCTGGGTGTTCTGCCTCAGGTGCTGTGGCCACGCCTGTGGAAGCTTCAAGCCTCTGTAGATTGCAGGCCGCCGGCTGCAGGCCGCAGCCTGCCAGCTCCAAGCTGCCAACTCCAAACTGCAGGCTTTGGAACTGCAAACCTCCAACCGTAACTATGAACTGTAACTGTAAACTCCAACCTCCATAGACTCATAGACTCATAGACTCATAGGTCAGAAGGGACCAATATGATCATCTAGTCTGACCTCCCGCACAAGGCAGGCCACATCCTCCACTCCTCCTCACTCCAAACTTCTCACTCCACAACCCCCCCTTCCTGCTTGCACTGGAGGCTTTTAAGTGTTTGGGGCGGGGCGCCTTGATTGGCCCCAGGTGGCCTAATTGCCTGATCAGCCCTAGGTGGCCTAATTAGTTAAGCAGCCCCAGGTGGCCTAATTGCCTAATCAGCCCCAGCTGAATCACCCAGGGAATAAGGCTTTGCTGAGCCTGGGGCTAATATACCTGCCTTCCAGCACCCTTACGTAGCCATCTGGCCTGACCCTGTCACAACAGCTAGGCTTTGTTAGGGAAGCAGGCCTTTAAAGGAAGTGTTTGGGTTAAAGGAGAGAATCTACATTCATGGGAGGCGGGTGAAGCTTTCCCTTGGGAAGGCTAGCTCCCTGCCTTGCCTCCTCCACCTCTGGCCCCACCCACACTCTAACCCTGTTCTGCCTCATGCCCCTCCCCACGTCCTACCCCTCTCCCTCTGCTTGCTGCCATGTGCATCCCTGCCTTTGATACCTGTTGCTTATGTCTACATTAGAAACAAAGCCTGGAAGAACTCTGTTCAGATTCAGGACCAAGACAAACTTTGCCTACAGGCTTAGGGATAAACTGCATAAAGGGTTAGAAGCTATGCATTTAGTCTACTTTGGATTCATAGTAGTAATTTGATGTAGTGTCTCCAAGTGATTCATGGCCTGGAGTTGGTTGGTCTCTCCAGGGGATGTGGAATAAGCTGCCTATAGCTGCACTATGCCGTACTACATTGTGCTATTCAACCTCAAGGTTGACTAAACCCAGGTGACTGCCAGGTAGCAGAATATATATATATGAAGATGACATGCTCAGCCATGAGATTGTCAGGATAAAGTCCTTTGTGAATATGAACATTTTCTTAAATAAACTATCTATGAACATGCAGAAATTGCACAAAGAATTCTCTCAATGTGCCAGAAGTTATGTTATTGACCACATCCCCTTATTTCCCAGCAACCAAATCTCATGAAACAGGAAAAATCATAAGAATTATCTTGAGTATATGATGTAAAGAAAATGTAGAGTTAGATACTACATATGAACACGAAGACAGTGTCAGTAGTGGTCTCTACATTAAAAGACATTATAAATCCATGGTTATTAATAATAACTATATATTTTTGTACTGACCATCTTTGGAAAGGCCTCATGATGACCTCATTTATTGTAATCCTTTAGCCTGTCTACCAGCTAAGCTCCCAATAACATCTGTGGAAGTTCTGTATACTCAAGTACTGTGAGATCAGGTTCTAAGTTCCTATGTCTGCTTTACTGTGTATTCATGAAAAGTCATTTGGAAAATTTACATAGACATAGTTTTCTCACATAGTTTTGTTTTCAAGAACTACAAAACAAACAGGTTTTTCTGACAGTTAAAAACAGACGAAGAAATAAGGGAAAATAGCCCCAATTATACAGTTAGCATCAGCAGAGAAAAACAAATGCACCTGTGCTTCTTAGAGCATAGTAAAGCAAATGGATGTTAGCTGGGGCCCTTCCTTCTCAGGCCAGGATGGGGCAGCATTATCCAAGCAAACTCTAGTTGTGACTTTGCCAGCGAACTTTCAGAATGAAATATCAGTCAGTATTAAAGAAAACACATGGGTTAGAATTTATCCATTACCAGCTTGGTCAGAAATTACTGCTTAAGAAAAAAATCGGATTCCCACAACAGTATAGAGCTCAATACTTTCAGTTGTTTAGATCAAAGAGATCTCACACTATATCATAACAGCTAGGAAAGATAAGTTTGTCACTGATTAACAACTGAAGGCCAGATTTGTAAAGGTGTTAAGTAATTTCAGTGGGAGCTAGGCACATAGGGGGCTAATGGGATTTTCAGAAGTACCTATCTGCATCTTTAGGTCGTATTATCTTTAAAAATCTGGTCCTGAATGCCTTACTTTAATTTCTAAAAAAACAGGAACCAGTGAAGGCAAAACTCTTCTCTGTCATTGTATTTAGGCCACGAATGTCATTCTGGTATATACAAGTACATACAAAACTTCAGACAAATATATTAATTTAATCAGTTCTGTAGGTGGCAAAAGAGGGCCCATTTTTGCCTCTGTTGTTATGGAACTGCCTCTTGCTCTGAAAAGGTGTTTTCTCTTGAAAATCAATCACATAAGCCAATTTCAGCCTTACATATTTATGCACTTATTTATTACATTTTCCAGCCACACTGACATATGTGGCAATTGGGATTAAGGGAAAGATAATATTATCTGTCATGTTTATTTGTACCTCATCTTGATGCCTAGCAGGGAATTGGGTCTTTCCTAGCAGATTGACAATCATCTAAACTAGAGAATATTCTGAAAAGGGTTGTGAAGTCCAAAGAGAAATCACCCAGTTGACAGCTTCCTTTAGGAGCAAGAGCTTTCAGTCATGAAGTATTGGCCTGTTTGCATTAAGATTTATCACTCCCCATACAATGCTGATCACTGAGGGATAAGGAAAGAGGATGTGCAGGAGATCGCGGCTAGCATTCAATACTTCACTTACTCTGGATTTAAGGCAAAAGGAAACCTACACAACATATTTCTTTTACACAGAAAGAAGTGAGATGGAAAGTGTTTAAGAACTCCTCTGAACATTGTCCATTTTTCTTTTCATTTTCTTTTCTATTTTACAGTGGCAGCATTGCAATTGAATTTCACTTTTGCTGAAAAGGTTCAGTGCTTTTGGTGGTTAGGTTTCACTTTCTAAAGCGAACGGCCAGCTACAAAACACTGATCTGGGTTGAGATTCTGAACCTCCCCACGTTTCACAGATGAATCTAGACCTTTGAGTCGGACCCAAATGTGCTTTACTTGTAGGAACAAAATTTTAAAATGAGACTGTCAGGTTTCTCATCACCTTTACTTTAATACACAAGTTGTACTTTTGATCTGATTGTGCTAAAGCGGGTACTGCCAAGCTGAAAATACATCACTAGTGGTTTAGAAAAAGAGGAAAAGGCAACTTTTCTTCATGTCAGTCTTGGATAATACTGCTAGATCTGGTTTTGATTAATACATAGAAGTAAAAAAATGCAAAATTAAGAGAAAGACAATTGGTAAAATTGATATCAAAGCACGTTTTGTTTGCTTGCAATCCTGTTGCCTGCAAAAGAAATGACAAGGTGGAACTATGATCCTGCCTAAAAGTCATCAGGGACATACACATGCAGAGCTGGAAAATTAACAGCTTCATTAATAGACAGATTTATGTGCTTGAGATTTGATTATGTAACTGTGAAGGTAAAATGATCTGGCAGTGTATCTACAGGGGGCAGGGGAAGCAATTCAATTGCAATAACTTGTGAAGAAACTAAAAAATAAGCTTTGAGACTAGAAAGAAAAAAACGCATCAGACTTAAGAGCAGATTCTCTGCAATGTGATACAAAACCAAGAAACACATACGTCCTGCCTCGTTCTAGCTCATAATCAAATTGCAAAACTTTCATTCACTTTTAAGTCATAAAGCAATGGCAAGGGATGTGTAGCTCTCCAGATAGTAAGATTCTGATTCATATTCAGTACATTCATTTATATGAAAATAATCTATTTCATGAAAATGCTCCCTGTCCCTGGAACTTCTTGCGCCAGAAAAATAACAACTAAATTAAATGTCCATATTAAATTTTTTTTAAAATAATGGAATTGCACCAAGAAGTTTAGAGAATAAAAAATTTTTAAAGTCACATTTAAAGGGGGCTAAATCTAAAACACTTCCCACCTCAGATGTCAGGACATTCCAGAGGACATAGGCTAGAGTAGTAAAGAAATACAGAAAAACCCATTCTGCCCTGAAACCCCCGAGGAACCAACCCTTGGCAGACTTGCCTTTGTGGTTTGAACACAACAGAGTTTACGGAACTCAAATAGTATGGGACTGTCAACTTCTAGAAAAACAGTCCATCTTAATTCAGCCAGATTCTGAAAAATAAATAAATAAATGACTCCACAGTGTCAGAAAGGAAAATTTGTAGCTCAGCCTCTCAGGTCAAATTGCTTTTGTGCCATGTCTGCGGTACATATTTTCAGTTTAGCCTGAATTACTTTTGCAGAATTGCCTTAGACAATCCATTTGTTTCAATGTACATTTTGGGTTGAATTAAAGTCTTAAGTGTTCTTTAGAAGAATGAACACACAATACAGTTTAGAGGAATGTTATTTAAAAATGGTCAGGCCTGATTCTGCAATCCTAGCTCACATTGAATGGTACTTAAGGTTTACATTAAGCATTTATTCAACACCATGATTATGGGGGAAGGTTGCAGCTGCTTCTCCTAAGAAGGATCTCATAAAGCAACTGAGACTTACAGTCACAATTTTGCCCTTGCTTCCCTCTGGCTCCTGGGGCGTAGGTGCTGGAACTAGGGATGCAGGTTGTTGTTGACATGCTGCCTGGCTTGAAGTGGTTTTCATTATACACAGGGTTTACAGTTTGGTTCAATGACTCTCAGCACCTCCACTATAAACATTTTTCCAGCACCACTGCCTAGCGGGGAATAAATTGTTGGAGCACTTTACCAAGTACAGCATAATTTCCTTCCCTCACCTTGCACCATCACAGCTTTGCTAGTTAGTATATGGGGGGCAGAGCTAACACTCCTCACTCTTCTCCACCCCTTCTGTCCCACCTGCTCTGGAGGAGATGGGGGTGAATACTGGAGATGCTGACCTGCTTTCAATTAGGTGCAAGAACTCAAGGTCTGGGGAGAGCTGTAACATAGCAGCGCAGGGTGCTGAAGGAGTCTCACCCCTGTTTGGTCCCTGTGAAGGGGTATACAAACCCCACCTGGGCTCAAAGGGGTTGAAAGGCAATCCTGGGCCAAGTAGTCCCACCCCTCCAGACCTGCTGAGCATGCTGCAGTTGCAGGAGTGGGTTAAAAGGATCTCCGAAATCAAGGCAAAGGCTGGTGGCCAGGCTGCGGGAGAGAGGAACACTTCTTTGGGAAGGCAAACAGAAGGTTGAACCTGAGACTAGACATGGCCCACAGGAGAGCCTTCTCCAACCACGCCCCACTTTGAGAACCAGCAGATCCAGCAGAGCCCTGCTCATATGGACTCTCTGTGTTAAGTAATTGACTGTTTGGACTAAAGGGGACATGCCCCAAACTGATGGGCCAATATAGGTTGCGAGTAGCCCAGTCCATTGGACTTAGACTTTCTGCAGGGAGGACACCATTGGTGTTGCTTGCCACATGGCCCTTTGCTGGCACTTGCTGGAGTAGGAGGGCCTAGGTCCACTACCACACCCCCCTAAAGGCAGAGGCTCAGATTTAGGTGGAGGCCAGAAAATTCCAAGCTTAGGGTCAAGAACCAGCCACTTCTCCCACCTGATACAAGAGCAAGGGGCTGGAGGGCAGGTGTGCTAACCACTAGATATCCTGGCCCTCTGAGCACCTATCACAGCCCTATTAGGTGAAGAGTCCCATTGAATTCCAGTGAGTAAGTGTGGCAGAATCAGGCTTCCTGTGGATAGAGTGATAATTACTATTATTCATCTAAAGCCCAAGTGATGAGTCCCTCACAGGACAAATATCAAATATGCTCCCACTCTGGAAGCATTTATAGTCTATTTTTATACAGGTTGTAAAAAGGGGTTGTTACAAAGAGTTGGTGAGAAGCATGTGTAAGAGCAGTGGAGGTGGACAGATGGGGAAACAATAATAAGATTACAAAGATGGTTCCATTAGATTTAAAAGTTTGATAAGTAACTGCTTATAGGTTTATAATAAAACCAGGTTTTACAGGAACGTTTTGATAGCTTGAAGAGGGTTTAATACAAAGGGAAGAGTGTTTCCAGTGATTTCAAAGAGGTTTGGATAAAAATCTAGTTAATAGGAGGAAAGGTGATGGAATCAGGCCCCTCTTAAGAAGCATATTGCACTTTTACTTGTTCATACTTTTTATTAAATAAATAAAATGTGGGCAATTAAATCATCATGAGAAGATAATTAATGAATGTGAAACTACATCAAATGACCATGTGAATAGAACACAAAAGAATACAAACACATAAATAAGCGTATAATGGTCAGTAGCCACTGTTTTACAAGACAATAATCCAGTGCTAGAGTGATTGAACTATGTGGTTAAATACAAGAATGTTGTTCCTGAAGAAGGAAAGGGTAGAGCAGGGTGAAAAAATTGTGAGAAACCTTTTTTTTTTTTGGCCAAAAAATGCAGATTTGGGTCAACTGAAACAGTGAATAAATTCAAGTATTGGTTCAAATAGGTACCAGAAGACCAAGGAGAAAAAGAAAGGGTTGTTGGATTTAAAAGCCTGAGTTTAAACAGATTTAGGGCCTTCTTTCTCATTCAGGAAATGGACCTGACCTTTGGGATACCCAGTCTTGCAGAAGGAGTGGAAGAACTTTGGCCTCTCAGAGTCCCCCATGTGAAAGATGGACAATTTCGGATACATTTAGTGAGTGTTTGGATCCTGTTTTTGTTTTTATGTTTTCTCTGCATGCTTTTGTCTTTTAAATAAATGTACGCTGCTTTGAAAGTGCTGCTTTGGTCATGTGCAACCGCTGGCACATGCTTGTCATAGCTCTTGGAAACAAAGTCAAGAGCAGGGGGCTGGACATTAGACAGAGTTGCTTGGGAAAAATCCAAGTGAATGCAAAGGGACTGCAGCCTAAACCCCTGGCCTGGAAAGAGAGGGATGCAGGTTGCTGCTCAGAGAGAAGCAACAGCTAGAGGTGTCGGAGTGGGGTGGGTATTCCTTGAGAAGACCTCAGAGGGGGATTAAATGTACAGTTACCCTGAAACTGTGACAGAAGGAATCAGTAAGAAAGAGCCTAAGAAAATCGGTCTGAATAGGGGAAGTTTCACAAAAGTATTGGCCGGGGGGGAGGGGTCAGGGGAGGAGTGAGTTAAGGGGCAGAAGTAACCAGAGACCTGAGGGAGTTAAAGTTGGTGCATGGAGTGAGAACCTCAGCTCAGAGACTGCTGCTAGGAAAAGGCCCTGAAGTGTGGAAGCTCTTGTGAGAGTGAGAGATTGAACTGAAAGTGGTAGTATCTAATTATAGCAGGCAGACAAATTAACTTTGTAAAGCCTCTTTGACCCTGCATGGGGAGAAGTCAGGTGTTTCAGTGGAAGCACAATAAAACAAAATCAGTGTTTCAGAAAGGGTTGAGGGATGCTAAGGGATTACCAATAATGTAGGAAACACCAACTCCAGTCCAGAGACTGTAACTGGTTGGAAAATTTTGACTTGTCATCAAAAAACAAAAGTATTTCCAGTGACAATTAAAATATTTCAGTTCACAAATGCAACCATGATTCCCCATGGGAGCTGTAGTTCAGATGCCTCATGCTCCCATTCACTTTTGTGGATTGTGCTCCTTGGTTGAAGAGGCTTCCCATGATCAGATTTGTCTCCTGTCTTGGTACAGAGAGATGGTCCATCATGGGAATATCATGGTCATAGTGCATCATGGGAGAAGAAATCCAGTGAGAAAGCCCAGCCCACAGAGAGGAATGGGAATATGAAGTAACTGATGTAAAAGTCCCATGGGGCACTTTGGAGGCATATCTGAATCAAAATATTTTGATTTTAGCTGAATTATTTTATTCTTTGGTAGAAATTCATTGGTTTATGGACAAAAACAAAAAAAAACCCACCTTTTTTTTTACTAAAAAATTGGAATTTTCTATAGAAAGCAGACACTGTTTATAAATTCTATATATACACATAAATATATAATATATAAATTATAAATATATATTTATTTTTATAATTTTTTAAATAAAATTTTTTGTCAAAAACTGTTGAAAAACAGTTTTGACAAAAATATTTTGACTGATCTTAAGGATGACAATAAGTAAATGGAAAATCAGCTAAGTATAGAAAAAACTTAGACTTAAGTCTTTAGAAACCTGAAGTGGAAAGGACTATCATCCAAAGGAATGTGTAGGTCTATCAACGTTCAAAACAGCTAACCCATATGTATGAATGTGATTCCTGGGTAAACTCTCTGGACTGTTGGTCACAGAATCATAGAAATGTAGGGGTGACCTATAGAGGTCATCAAGTCCAGCTCCCCTGTGCTGAGGCAGGACCAAATATACCTAGACCATCCCTGATAGCTGTTTATGGAATCCCCATCATTGGAGGCTTTTAACAGGTTAAACAATCTCCCTTGGAAGCCTATTCCAGTGCTTAACTACCCTTATAGTCAGAAAGCTTTTCCTAATATCTAACCTAACTCTGTTTTGCTGCAGATTAAGCCCTTTATTTCTTGCCTTACCTTCAGGGAATATTGAAAACAATTGATCACTGTCCTCTTTATAACAGCCATTAATATATTTGTTAACAGTCTTCTTTTCTCAAGACTAAACATGCCGAATACATCAGGTTTTCTGAAATTTTTATCATTTTTGTTACTCTCCTCTGGACTTTCTCTAATTTGTCCATAACTTTCCTAAGTATGGCACCAGAACTGGACACAGTACTCCAACTCAAACCTGGCTAGAGGCGAGTGGGACAATTACCTTACATACGACACTCCTCTTTATACACCCAGAATGGTGTTAGCCTTTTTTGAAGCTGCATCACATTGTTGACTCATATTTAATTTGAGATCCATTATAACCACCAGATCCCTTTCTACAATATTGCAACCAAGCCAATTATTCCCTGTTTTGTAGTTGTGAAATTGATTTTTCCTTCCTAAGTGTAGTACTTTGCACTTGTCTTTATTGAATTTCATCCTCTTGATTTCAGACCAATTGTCTAATTTTTCAAGGTTGTTTTCAATTCTAATCAAAGTGCTTGCAACCCCCCTCAGCCTGGTGTCACCTGAACATTTTATAAGCATCCTCTCAACTCCATTATCTAAATCATTAATCAAAATATTGAATAGTACTGGACCCAGGATTGACCCCTGCAGGTCCCCAGTACATATGCCCTCCCAGTTTGACAGCAAACTATTCATACTACTCTTTGAGTACAGGATTTCAGCCAGTTGTGCATCTACTTTATAGCAATCTAATCCAGACCACATTTGCCTGGGTTGCTTCTGAGAATGTCATGTGGGACTACGTGAAAATCCTCACTACAATCATGATGCCTCTACGGTTCTGATTTCTGGAACTCCCACAGTGCTTGCCTTTGAGATCTCTGGAACATGTGCCATGGTTAGAAAAGCTACCACATTTCCACAATATTGCCATCCCATGCATTCAAAAATCATAAATCACGACTCAAAATCATGAGGTTTTCTTTTCTTTGAAAACAAAATGATGTGTTTTATGTGTTTTTTATTTGCCTTCTACTTTTTTTAGCCTTTAGGCTTCACTTTGTTGGCATTTTTAAAAAGATTTTTTCCACAACTATGCGATTCTCACCTAATCACTGGGTTCCAGGAGCTGGAATTTTAATGAAAACACCAAATATCTTCAGGCTTGTGACAAAATCATGGGATTTGTCAATACTGTTTCTATGAAGCTTTGTTTACATGGGATCAGGCATACCCAAGAACAGCGGTTGTGGGTGGAGGATTATTGTTCTGTTTGTCATTAAAATATCTGTATCACCAGATTAACTGAGTGCTAATAAATGCAAAGATTTCTTTAGCTAAGTATTTTTTTAACAACTCCAATAATGCTCCTGGATCTTCATGAGATGGAAATGAGGACTTGAGTTCAGAAGCCCCTGCAGATACGATGTAGCCACTGAGAGATATCCTCATGGTGTGCTATCTAGAGGATAGTCTGAAAATCAGGAAATAAGACTGGCTTCCACAATGCTTGTATTCTGAATCAGTAGTGTAAATAATTGTTAGAGAGCAAAAGTGGCAATAATAATAAGATGTGCCTACCATTGTGGTTATAGTTTTGGCACTCATTCTACATATGAGAAGGTATCCTTATACCTTCAGACTCATCAATATGAAGAGGCATTCGTTTGTTTGCTTATATAATCACTATCAGAAGAGGAAGAAAAGAATATTCTCGTCAGTTTATCCCTAAAGAGTAAAATTCTTCAGAACAATGAAGAATCACAATGATGGATTGGAGTAAAATTTTCAAAAACTCATATGGGATTTAGGAGGACAAATGCCTGTGAGAGTCAATGGGATCTGTTCTCCTAAATTCCTGAGGCACATTTGAAGTTTTTCTCCTTGGCTATTGTAATCTATTTTCCTGTACACCATTGTTTGGTTGAAGTACAGAATTCAAATATTGGATCTGAGTCCTATACAGATCCAGGACTTCACATATCAACAAAGTTTGGATGCCTGAAAAAAAAGCTTAATCCCAGACCTAATGCAAGTTATAAAAAAAGTCCAATAGAAGGACTTTCAAGAAGATGTGGAGAAGGGAACCCAAGACCTAGTCATAGCCTTGTATCATTCCAAAAATGTTTGCCCAAAGTGGAGAATTTATTTATGTTTTATAATTCTCTTCAACCACCAGGCAGACCTGAAATAAAGCAAACTTTATTTTAAAGTTTATAAATAACATTGGTTTTGGTTGAAGCCTGTCTGAATATTTTAATTAACATCCTGTAATGGAGGAGATGAAGCAGCCATGGAAATACTGTGCTGTCTCTTTATGGTTTATTTGTTTTACAGTGGACATAGTAAGTCTTACAAGCCTTAATTTTGGACATAGCAAGAGCTGCTTAGCTGCTACGGGTCTTGGGGGGCAGAGTCAAACATAGGTTCTGAGCTGATGTGGCCTTCAGTTGGTCCTGCAAAAGTAGCACAACAAGGGGAGGGAGCGGGGGCAGTTCTGTTTTTGAAACTTTAAAGTATCTCCTAACCATCATGAAGGTATGCATGTGTGGCTTTCGTGGTATTTTCAGCAAGGCAAAAAAAAAAAAATCTTTCCACGGGACTTCATTAAATCTAAATCTTCCCAAATAGGAGTGTCCACGAATGGCTGCATCAGAGTTTCCCTATGTGTTATTTGGAAAAGTAGAGAATGACACCCAGGCTGGCCAGTTGATTGCTTTTCTGCAGAGATTGAATGTGACTCTTAATTCTCTGACTACTCTTAATTCCAAAATGTGACTAGCTCTGCGAAGGTACAAAGAAAACAGAGACCTGAACATCGACTAGAAAGAAGCAGCTCATAAGCTTAACAGGGAAAGTTGGGCCAATAAAACAGACTGTGTATTGATGGCAAGCCATGCAGATGCTAGCAAAACAAATATTTAAATTATAATACAGAGTTGCTTGCAAACCAAATCCAGGAGAATAATTTCCACATTCTTAATGTCCCTCAATATGTTTTTGAGTACTGTCTGGAAAAGTTTGATTTAAAACATTAAAAACAATCCTATCATACTACAGAGAAACTACAGAACCAATAGAAAATCCCAAATACTGGGGGAGTGGAGGAGAAGAGCTGTGATCATAAGACTTGGTTATTTACTAATAAAATAAATCTGCTCAGAGAATTAAAATTTGAGGTATAAATATAGAAAGTTTTTTTTTCTTGATTTGGAACAATCAGACAAGCCAGCAGGATATGGCTTATGCCTGACAAGAGAGCTTTCATAAGGTGATATGTAGATGCTTCACTTATACGTAAGAAAAAACTCTGGATAAAAGAGTTTATCTTCTGGGATGCAAGATCAGCAGAAGCCTTACTGAATAAAATCAAAGCCAACAAAGCCTGGGAATGAAAACTCACTCAGGCACCTGAAAATGAGAGCAACTTATAAATAAACTCTATGATTAATAGACAATGTAGCTAAGTATCTTATAATATTACTATATTTGATAGTGAATTTTACTTTTATTGTTACAGGTTATACTTCAGTGGTGGTGTACGTATAATAACATTTTTGTTTCCTTTCCTAAGTTTGCAGGAAACAATGGAAAATCATTTTAAAGAACATTGAAAGGTTCTTTCATACTGCAACATGATATAGTTTTACTAGAAGTAGCCAATTATTGGCATAGGAGGCTGAAAAGTAGGAAAGATGCTAGGATAACATAAGAACATAAAAAATAGCTATACAGGGTCAGACAAAAGGTCCCTCTAGTCAGGGTTGCTGGACCAATTTTTATAGTGGGTGGTGCTGAGAGTCATTGAACCAAATTGCAAACTCTGTATAGAATGGAAACCACTTCAAGCCAAAGGGTGCAGCAGCATCCTCAGCAACCATAGTTCCTGCACCTATGCCTCTAGCCCAGATCCTGACTTCCAACAGTGGCCAATATCAGAGGGAATTAACAGAACAAGGCAATTTATTAAGTGACCCATCCCCTGTCATCCAGTTTCAGCTTCTAGCAGTCAGAGGTTTAGGAACACCCAGGGTATGAGGTTGCATCCCTGACCATCTTGACTAATAGCCATTGATGGTCCTAGCCTCCATGAACTTATCTAATTATTTTTTAACCCAGTTATACTTTTGGTTTTTATAGCATCCCCTGACAATGAGTTCCACAGGTTGACAAGGCGCAGTGTCTTCACAAGACACAAGTACTTTGTTGTGCTAGTTTTAAACCTGCTGCTTATTAATTTCATTGGATGACTTCTGGTTCCTGTCTTATGTGAAGGGATAAATAACAGGTTATAAACTTACTACTCTCATGGCAAACAAATTAACTCTGTGGGGAATAGTGACTCTCTTATGTAAATCCCTGGTATGAAATAACACACAAAGGAAACTTGACACTGAAGACTGTTAGATTCTATGCACATACTATTCTTCCATGATAAAACATGTCAATATACATTTATGCTCCTTACATGATGATCCAGAATCTTTCACTTGAAAATTTTGAAAAAATGCAAAATTCCAAGACACTAAGGATAATTTATTTTATTTTTTATTTCAGATTTTTAAATACACCTATAGGTGCCCATCCTACCCCATACATTAAAATCACAACATAAACAAATCATTTGCAGTGTATTCTTGCAAGGGGGGGAGGGGAAACATCTGTGGTTTTGGTTGAACTCCAAATTGTCTAGCTATGAAATGACAAAAGGGGAGAAATTGTAACAATTTACAAATATTTAAAAAGTGTCAGGTGAGGGTGAGGAATGAACTAACACAATTAATAGGGTATAACATGGAGTAATGGAATGAAACGAAGGAAGGCAAAATTCATGGAATAAAATGAATCTCAGGGGAAAGTGTCATGACACTGGAATAGGATATTCCTGCAAGAAAAGTGATGGAAGCCTTGTTAAAATGAGATTTTTGGTACTAGACTGGACAGCACACTAGGGAATATATTGAAAAGAAGGATCCCCCACTGACAGGGAGATAGATGAGGTCCACATTTAATTTCAATGATTCTACAGTTTCAGAAAACTAACAGTCCTTAATCAAGGTCACAAGAAGAACCTGCTGCTATGAAGTGATGCCATTCCCGAAGAGAGCAGTGCAAGTTATCCTGTTGTATGCTTAATTGTGCAGTTCACACCTGGGCAGTGTCTAAATGAGCATCATCAATTTCTTATCCTCTGAACCCTTCTCCAAACCTTTTCTCCCTTTTCAGGGTGTGCAGTATGCTTTTGCCACCATATTAATACAGTATTTCAACAGAATTTGTCATGTCATTGAGGGTTGAAAGAATAATGAATATTCTTTCCTATTTGCCAAGAAGATGTAAAGATCAGAAAATATTAAACCACCTAAGAACAGCAGGTTTTGTATAGTGATGCAAAGGGAATATATATATATATACACACACACACTTTTTATATATAACAATACTTTTAAAATTTCATAGGTTTGTAAATATATATATATATATATAGAATACATATATATATATAGAATACATATGTATGTATATATTTACAAACCTATGAAATTTTAAGGGTATTGTTAGACTAGTAATTTGCACGTAGAATTCTTACATTTGTTTGCACAGTAAAGACCAGATTGTGAAATTCTTACTCATGTCTTCTAAGGACTTGCACACACAAGTAGTCCCATGGCCTTCAGTAGGAATACTCATGTGAAACGTGAGTAAGAGTTTTGCAATTTATCCCTTGGGGTTTAGAGATATTGCAACAGAACACAAACACATATTTTGGGATTAAATGGCTCATCATAAAATGGCTTGGTTTCCTGTAAAAGAAAGGAGTCTTCTCTGTGAGGGCCCATGTCTTTTTAATGTATGCCCCTCCTGGGTGCAAAATAATTGATATCCACTGACCTTCAGAACATACTACATGCTGAGGAGAACTGATGAGGAAGCTGAAGTTGGCATGGTAATGTCAAGAGTGCTGGAACAATTTGTATAGTGGGGGTGCTTCAAGCCATTGAATCAAACTGTAAACCCTGTGTATGATGGAAACCACTTCAAGTCATGGTGTGAGGCAGCATTCCTAGTTCCAGCACCTATAGGTAATGTTTAAAGAAAAATTGGGAATTAGGATGATTTTCTGTGCTGTTGGTTACTTTGTATTATATGTTTTGGGGTTTATGTTACTTTAAGGTATGTTCAGATAGACCATGTTATTTTATAAATTCCAAAAAATAAGTATCTGCAAAGCAGTATTTTTATATTATGGAGGTTTATTAGATGCTTTGGAAGATGTAGCACTGATTTTTTAATATGATGGGACTATATTTTAAAAACGGGTTCTAGGTAGTACATTTTATATTAAAGGGCTTTATAAAAATTATATTATACTCTAATTGGTTATCACTATAAAATATAATACACATGAATGTGCATGAATACACATACATTTACAAACACATATTTAATATATAGGGCCATATCCTCACCATTAATCAGCAAAGCTCTATCAGCCAAAGGAATGATGCTAATTTACACCTGATGAGAATTTAGACCACAGTACTTAATTATCTGTTAAAAAACCACAACACAAATACATTGCTAAAGCCTATAAAATATGAATATTAGAATTCAATTTCTGAGGTCCATTTTTGTAACTTGGAGCCCAGCCTCACCATCTTTACTGACATCAGAAATTCCTTTGACTTCAGTAGGGTGACTTATGTGAACAAATGATGTACTATTGGGTCCAAAATGCGATAATTTTAAATAATAATCCATAAAAATAATCAATTAATATAATAAAATCAATTTCTCTAAAAATATTGTGAGACTTGAATATATGAAATCTGAATATAGAATGAAAATAGAAATTCAAATGTTTTGTTATGATCTTGAAACTCAGCCTATACTTATTAAGGTTCGTGAATTTGGACTTTGTTTTCAGTGAACATAAACCAGTTTGTGATTCTGATGCAAATCCAGATGAAACACAATGGCTTGGACTGAATTTTATTGTGCAATTTTGTGTTCAGACAATTTAGTATTCAAAGTGAAACTTCTGGGTGCAAAGCTATCTAATGTAAGTCTGAAGTAGAAATTGCCCAAACCTGACATCTAGGAATTGTACGTGTGGTTGGGTTGTTCAGATTCAGAACCCCAGATTCAAAGTTGCACTACTTTTTCCGTTCTAGATTAGCTCCAAAACTAGAAGGGGCTTATATTCAGGTTTATAAATGACAAAGCTCATGGAGGTTCTCACAAAATTTTTGGCCCGAAATGGCAGAAATCTTATGAGAATCAACTGATTTTATTAGATTTATGCAAGTCTGGTCTTAAATCTCTTAAGCAGCATACAAGACTTTTGCATTGATGAATTCAGGTCTGAACACTGACCTCCCCCTTATGGTGGCAGTGGGTCTTGGTGGTAGTAGAACTGGGGCAGTTCCACTGGAAGACGGTGGGCTTCCACTGGAAGTGGATTGGATAGGGACCCAGTGCCATTTTGCAGGGGGTTCTTGCATCAGTGCATGTGGAGCTTTTGAGGGCAATCCAGAAGAGTGGCAGACAATCTGTATAGTTGTGGATCCACTGATTTTAGTCCTCTTGTGGGAGATTGAGGGGACACATATCGACAACGGGATCTGATTGCAGTATTATCTGAAGGACCCAAGAGACTGCTTTCTTGTGAAAGGACTCTTCATTTGAGCTTTGCATGATTCTACTAGTGGTCATTCCAATTCATGGAGCTTTATTATTCTCCTATCAGCAGGACACCAATTTTTCCAAACATAACTGGCAGATATTTTTTTTTAAGAAGCAAATACATTTCCATCACTGTAATGTTGGTTTTTCTAACAGCTGAATCTGTTGGCCTACCAGTTTATATTAATTCTTTGGATCACCCTAAAGTGATGTGTCTGGGGTGGAAGGCTGGGTTCAACTTTCATCCAGATGGTACTATTTCAGGCACACATAGTAAGAACTATATAAGCATACTGCTTGATGTGGGATGGAGGGGATTCAGAATGAACTCTCTTTTTTCGAGTGTGTTTAGACATAGGAACAAATTTCCACATTTCTAGTTATATCTTAATTAAAAAGAGAAAATCAAATCACAGAGGTTACTGCGGATTTGTGTCTCATTTAAAATCAGTCTAAGAAAGTACTAACTGTCTACGTTAATGATTTTAGAGGATTTTGTGTCTAGTGCTGTTGGGCTTTACCATATGTGATGGTTATCTAAAACAGACATTAACAGAAACAGATGGTGGGGTGGTGATTTTTTTTAAGGGAATAGGATTTCTCCAGAATAAAGGGTGTAGAAACCAAGAGGAAACATTTTCTCTCTTGCACATGGCTTCTATGGTTTTTTTGGCTAGCTAAACTAGTATTTTATGATTTCCAGACTTACTGTCCTTTGAAATAGTAGATATGGGATCAAATATTTATGGTGGTAAAACACCTGAAGGCTACATCAAATGCAAATGTGATTTGAACACCCTTGAAATTTCACATGGATTTGAATGACCACAGACAACACTACTGCCTTACACCAAAATAAGTGTATGCAAAGGTGATAATTTGTAACTCAAATGTAAATATGCAACAGCTAGCAAAAAAGAGAAAGAAATCAAGAGATAGGTTCTTTGTGAAAAACATCTTCACAGGTATTACATTTGATCAGTCAATAAGCAAAGAAAAGCTCCCAAGCATAAAAACATTACATCAACCAAATGCATCCACAGAATGCTGAGGAATTGGAAGAAAAGAATTATTTAAAAGTGACACTAATTTCAGTCAGTAATGATGGAAAGAGTAAACAGCATAGTGATAGTGTAGTGCCCTCAACTTCCATTGACTTCACATAGAAGAGTGAAATCCTAAATTAGCAGATGGTAATAAAGAGAGAGAAGTCATGAGCACCATAGAAGACAGACATTAGGACCAAAAGGTTACAATGAGCAGAAAACAGTACAAAGTGATACAACTTGAAAACATACAAGCTATTATATTTGGTGAAAAATAATATAAAACAAAGATATTCAATGGAAGAGGAGAAATCTGGAAAGCAGTGATGCTTAAAGAGGCCTTGAGGTGATAACGAACAGCGTTGGATATGAGTTGCCAATGCAATATGGCAGCAAACAACGCCAAAGACATTTTGGCCCTCGTACATTGAGAAATCACATCACAGAGTAGGAAAATGATACTGCATCTCTATGTGGCTCTTTGGACACCACTTCTGGAATCCTGCATTTAATTCTGGACACCAGAAAGATATTGACAAATTGGAACCAGTTCAGAGAATGGCTTACAAAAATGATTATAGGACTGATGTTATGAGGAGAATTTTAAACAGCTGTATATTCAAAGTTATGTTAAGCCACAGATAACTAGAAAAGAAGATGCTAACTGTAAAATATATTTGAAGGAAGGGTGGTTCAAGTATATGTATCTAAGAATAATGGTCTTAAATTAAGAATGGGAAACATTAGGCTGAATAACCAAGGAAAAAACCCCTAAGAGTAAGATACATTAGACTGAGGAAGACTCTACCAAGAGAAGTGGTGGATGCCAATAGCTTACTATATTTAAAACTGTACACAGCATTATTATATATAGGGAACAATTCCACACTTGCAGACAGATTGACACTAGAATGACCTCATACATCACTTCCATCTGTAATTTCTGTGATATTTGAAGTCATCTTTATGGGGGGAGATTATAGCATTATGCAGTTAAATAGAGTGATTCCATGCAGTGGCTCTTGCGTTCTATTGCCATCACTTAAACTACATGGTGTCAGTATCAGCCATTCAGAGGGCTGGATTGGTCACCATTATTCTTTTATAATAATGTAAACAAAAACTTTTAGCCAGTTAAGGCCCATCTTATTCATGAAAGTAAAGTATGCTTTCATAAAAGAAAATTAGTTCTCTGACTAAACTAGTCTAGGCTAACGTACCTAGTACCACTCTAAATCCAACAAAATACTGAACGTCTACAGGGCTTGTTTGGCATTCATATGGGAAAACCTGTGGGAGTGAGCTAAAAGGCAGAAAATCTTAATGGTAAATTCTCCCCAACTGTTCCATCAAAGGGAGAGGTTATGCTTTCTCCCTGCTCTTCCCTCCCCCAGTGTACAGGCCATGGGACCCACAAACCCTGTGGAAACTGCTTAGATCCTGAGAAAACAGAAATAGGCCAGAGCAGTCAGTATAGGGGGCTCTTTGCTTCTGCACTGGCTGTGGATCCTTGATGCTCCTTGGTGGTGTTCTCCAGTCCTTAAAATGAGATTATGGAGAGGGCTCCAGAAATATAAGATGCTGTATTATATTTATTCCATGAGCTCTGTGATGGTGGGAATAATACACATCTTTCCTGGCTCACCCATTGTCTTCTCCTTCCTCTCTTGTATATCTCCATACCAGCAGAATAAGCCCCTGTAGTTTTAGGTCAAAGAGTAGAGACACCTAATCTTTCTCAATATAATAGTTAGCCTTTATATTTACATGTTCAAAATGCTGAAGAAACATTTATTAATTACTTCACATTTGGATTATTTAGGTTATGGAATCTTGGACTAAATTTTAAGAGCTTTATCAGATTTTATCAAATTTACCTAACATTTGCAGAGAGATCAGCTTAATGTTGATCTCAATTTAGGCCACTAAACGGAAAGTATTTTCTTTGCATTTGGAACTGATTTTCAACTCTGATTTGTGCTACTGTTTGTAGCTAATTCCTTATAATAGAATGTGGGACATTTGCCCTTTTCTTCCTTTTCTCTTTCCCCCTTCGCTTGCATGGTCTTATTGTGGTGTCCTATGTACAGCTGGAGGGATGAGATTTGTGCCCTCGGAACAAGCCTCTTATTAATGCTGTTCAGTCAATTGATTTGGAGGAGTCCTATGGATATGATGTGGCTTACTTCTACTCCTTTCACCTGCAGAGACCCTGTTGATAGCTTCTGACACGTATAGCCTCATTTGCACCAGCCACTGAATTAGAAGTTCTGGCTCAGGTTGTTTCTGAACTGTTGAATCTAGAGAAAATCTTTAAAAAGGGAAATGTTTCGCAACTAGAGGATTTTTTTTACTGTGGCTTCTTTATGCCGTTGTTTTTGGGGGTAAAAACTCTGTTTCTGCCAAATCCAAGCTTCTGTTCCTGCAGCACTGGAACTAAAATGAAATCTGATCTAAAATTCTGATTCAGCTATATAATATTTTTGCAATTCAACCTTGGTCTACTTAGATTTTTTTTAATGTTCAAGTCTCTGAAAACAGCTATTAATATCATTTTATGGAACAGAATGTTCATATTTCTAAAGCAGTAAATCTGTTTGCTCTATAGCGTCAAAGTTTTCACCATGCCTTTTTTTCTTGTATCAATATTTCTAACAGAAACTATGCAGTCATGATTACTCACACAGATGTCACATGAATCTAATCTTTGTATAGTCTTGAGATTTGTGTCACAAGATGCAAAAAGGATTTGTGATCATAAATAAAAAAGTTAGACCACACATATGAATGAACTGTGATTTATAAGCAGATTGTAAGTCTTCACCGGGTAAGACTATTTGCACTAGTATATTTTGTCTCTTTTGTTAAATACAGAGAGAATTATGGAGTAGAAAAAATAAGTAATTTAATATTTGTAGCTTTATAGTATAAATCTTGTTTAAAATTTACCACCTTCATTTTTTCTTTTATATTTGTACTTTTTAAAAAAAGCAAAAAACAAAACCCCAACTTTTAATAGAAATCTTCTGGAACTAATTATACTACTTGTAGATTTAAACAGGAAGCCAAAAAGCAGGTGAGAACAATCCAACAAGGTGATCTTATCTCTCAAAAGTATTGTAACACACTCAGCTGAAATATCCAGCCAAAATTATATTATCACAACAGTGGTAATAAACATTCCAGGAGTACTATTCACAGTTAATTTGTGAATTATACTAAGCATTACTGAGTTTCACCACTTTGTGGCATAAATTTCTCAACCGGTATACGGTCCCTTGGCAAACATTGCCAGCTGGTATAAACTGTCACAACCCCTAGAGGCCAGGTCTCCATTACAGCAGCCCACCCCTCTCCTGTGCTGAGCAGACCTGGATACAGGAATATATATGGGTCATTATTTTAAACATTACTAGTACCAGCCTAAAGGTGTGGCCTCCCATATTCTGTTTTCCTTAAAGTTTTTACGAGTTGTGCCTTACATTCTTTATGTGGGCCTGTGTTATCTGTTCCAACTTGATATGTAACTTTTTGGGAGCTATCTGTCTAGCTAGCACTCTCCCTTTTCTGGGTCGTAGTAATCCCTTCGGGTTCTGCCCACTAACCTTCTGGTCTGTCCGGTACTGACTACTTGGAACTCAGGGAAGTATTTAACAAACTCTTTATTAAAGATGCAAGGCTATGGACACTAGAGCTTTACTGACCAGGCAGAATGATGGGGTAACCTGACCAGCAGATAGCTCCAAAGAACTGGGAACAACATACAGTATATATAAACAAAATAATCAATCATCACACAACCTTAGATGTTGTTGGGTAAACAAGTTAACCAATCAAGAGCTGTTGCTAGGTAAACAGGCACCTGTAACATGAATTAGAAAACCATAAGCAAGATTCTGAGACCTGCGTACCTCAGGCCAGGAATCCCTTGTGCATGTGCAGACCCACAAAGGTCTCATAATGGACACCTTGATTAACAGCTGTAGGTTGCACTTACTCTGCTGGCCATATCCTGGTAGCACAGCCTACAACCATTTTAGTTCCTTGTGAAATGTATTTAATCTGACAGGTCTATGTTATTTTCCTTCCTATTGGCTGAAATCACCCTTCCCTCCAGGCTTGATAATTCTTGTGATGGCCTATCTGAAATGTCCACTGTTGACATTTGTGTAGGGAAACAAAACAAAACACAATTATTCTGTCAAAATTTAGGGCCTACTCCTAGAAGTCAACTGGATTTTTTCCATGACTCCAATGGGAATAGGATTAAGCCTTTAGGCCCAAATCTTGAGAAGTATCAAGTACTACAATTCCATCTGAAGTCTATAGGTCCACTTGTTAGTGGAACTGAACACCTCATGGAAGGAACTGATGGTTCTGAACTTCAACTGAGTTCTTGAGAGAATTTAGCATGGCTAAGGAAGCACTTGTCACCTTCTAGAATTAGGCCCAGTGGGTAAAAAAGGGAGTGGTAGAAAGAGAAGTGTGCAAATTAAGTTAAACTAAATTCTATATTTCCCAAATGAGAAGTAGATAAACTCAGTTTACCGTCAACTATACTAATGATTGCAAATGTATAGTACCTATCTGAATTTGTCCTATATATTTCTTTGATTAGGGCCTGAACCTATGAGATATTGAGCCCTGTCAACTTCCACTGACTTTTAGCTTGGTCCAACACCCACTGGAATCAATAGCAAAACTGGTCTTAAGTTTTCAAAATTATGAGAAAGTTTACTTAACCTTGGTAAGAATGAAAGCCCATGGGAAAATGTGTGTGCCATACTTGAATTACAATCTTTGCACCCAGTTCATAGTTCTTTCCATATCCTCTGTGCAAATCTATGTAAACTAGCCTGATAATGACACAGAGGGTTCTGAATGGAAGCCAGAAGAAGGAAATTTTATGGTATTTATTTTATTCTTGCAAAATTATGTCTCAAATAAGAGTAGAATGCCAGTCAATGTTAAATGAATGTTGTAAATATGGTGCACAAATTTACATGATAAGTTCTTGTGTATCTTAGTAGAAATTATTTTATTAATAAAATAAATACAGTTTTTGTAGCTCACTTTCAACACCTATCATATCGTGACTCAAAAAAGAGATTTTGCATCAGATAAGACCCTCTATTATTGACATAATAAAATAGACATGAAAATTGAGCACAGCCCTTTCTCCATACGAATTAGACTAGATTCTAAATTTGCCAGAGAAGCATGACTAGCATTGACTTTAATGGGAATTGTTCATCACTTCTGATACTTAGAGCACTTTTATTTAGGTGTCTGTGTATTTAAACACCTAGTTTTAGGCACCTGAATATGAAATCTGCTGAGGTTTATGTTCAATTATTGTTATGGTTCTCTTAAAAACCATAACCACAACATTTTGCCCTTGCACAACCATTATTATCCTGACTTCAAGGGTCATTAATGTTTATAAAGAAAGCTATTGATAAAAAGAAGGGGATTTAAATGAAGTTTAATGTAGTCATGTGCATCAATGTTAGCTTTTTCTGTCTGCCAGCTGCTGGGCAGACATAAAGGCACACCTAATAAAACAGCAGAGTTTCCCATTCAGTGGCTGAACTTGCTTAGAGTGCATCCTGTATATTACCACATCTGAGATCCAAAACCGGACGTTTGTGGTCTCTATATAGCAGCACTTTCAGGTGACCCACAAGAAACACTTCCCCTGTCTGAGTCATTAGGAATTGTGGAAAGCTCATCTCTGATGGAATTTGATCTTTGCATAGTTGCACTCCAATTACTTTAAAGGTGTGTGTGTGAAAAAGTGCCCTATGCACTGGATATATTTAGTTGTTGCTAGATATGTGCTGTCATTGTACTGCCTCTATATTAAAAAGGTGTTTAAAATACTTGTGTGCAGTTCTTTGTATTGGGCATTCATTTCATTTGATCCTTTTCACTGAACAAAAGCTCCCTCCCATTTTTGGGAAACTACAAACAAGCCATTCATAATGCTCCCTAATGCTGGGTCTGATTCTGCACTCTAGCCCCAGCATATTCTGAGAGCTGCTTTAAGTATGTGAGTTAGCAATGGGGGATGGATGCCAATGTGGCAGTTTGAGAGTTGACTATATCAGCTGTATGCTACCTAAATTGTCCCCCCAGTTGGAGGAACCCGAAACTAGCTGGTTACGTCAGAACAGGGGTGAGGAGCTGGCTCTCCGTGTTTAGGGAGTCAGTGACCAGAAACTTTGTCTGGTTCCAGGAATAATTAGAACTGCTCAGGAATTTTTCAATTAAATGAACTTCCATCATAAATGCCAGTTTGTCTAAGTGGCAAAGGGTCTGTTTCAGCAAATTTCCCATGTCAACCTTTTTTTGGAAAAAACATTCTAAATAGTTAAAATATCTCGTTCTGACATTTTCAACATGAAAACAATTCTGGTTTTCAGTTTGAAATTACTTTTTTTTTAAACTTAATTAATTTATAGTAAAATCCAAAAATAAAAGTAAAAGAGGTTAAAATTAAATTTTTAACTTTTCTAAATTAACAAATCAAAATGTTTCAACTAACTTGAACTGCTTGTTGGGTTTTTTTATGTTTGGTAAAATTTTTGAGCTTTCACCTTTTTTGTCCCAATTTTGAATGGGAAAATTTTTTGAAAACAAAAGTTTTCCTGCTCTTGAAATAATATGCTGTAAATTCTTATGTAAAAGCTACCCTAAAAAGATCTTTCAAAGCACTTTAATCTTGATTTGCAGTAACTAACTCCTGAATCATTCCTGAACAGAGGACTGTCAACTGTGCCAAACTGTGGAATGGCTTTATTATGTAAATAAAAATACATCAGAACTAGGCTGAAACTACCAAAGAAAATATGGAGTTAGGATTATGTAAGCAAGATCTGAATGAGCATTCCTCTGACAGCTAATGATGAGCTGGGGGAAAAAGGCTTCAGGTCCAGACAGTATTTACAGGAATACACCTGCTCTGCCTAGGTAACCCGTAGACAGATGTGTTACCATCAATTTTGGCTGGTTTTGAGTTATAAGCAAATATGTACCCAGTGTAGCAATGGCTACTCTTGGTGCAGAGCTCAGGAAGATTGCTTATCCCTTCATGGCAGAAAAAAAGGGTAGAGGGGAGGTAAAGTGGATATGTATAAAGACCAAGCAGAAATACACTACTTCACTCCCGGTGGAATTGGCTATCAAGCTTCAGTTGCAAGGAACCCTGGATTAAAGGAGGTTTGGTTATGGAGGCAATGATGTGGTTCTAACTATTTTTAAAACTCAAGCTAATCTAGTGGTTTCCAGACAACCCTGAGATTCCTGGTTTCACATTAGCAACACCTATGGCTATAATATCAATTACACAAGGAAACGACACAGGGGTCCAGTAACTGGCCCTGAAGAGTACATGACTGGCTGAACAAAAAAGGGTTCTGATTGTAGCTAGTCTGTGTATTTGGAGAATTTGATTTTTCAACATATGGGGATAATCTTTACCAAACACTGGAAAGGAGTTAGACGGATACGTATAACACATGCTCTGTACTCAGGGCTGGTGACCATATGCATCTCTCCTGCCTGCCCAGCACTTCCCAAATCCTCCAATGGCCAGGTATGTATTTACATATTTTTGTTTGGGTAAAAGGTGCAGAGTTACATGGGGCTTCCTATGGTACATTGAATGCTTCCCGGTATGCAGTAGTAGGAAGCCTTGAGATTATACAAAATTACTGGCAATAGCTCTCAGTTGTTAACAGTAGACTAGTAAAATCCTATATAAGGCTTGCTCAGTACCTCATACATTAAAGGCCAAATTCTCTGATGCTGTAAATGAGGCAGCTCCATTGAATGCAAGAGAATTTAGCCCTGCATTTCCTATCAATGCATTTCTCTACCTTCATGCTTTCGCACACTGTCATTGTGTTACTCACATTTCGCAGGGTCTAATGCTGTGTGTATTGCTGCTGGCAGGGACCATATAACGCAAAGAATACTTTAAATTGTTGCTGAGAATGGGCAGGCAAATTTAAATCTTGTTTTGGTAATAATAAGAGGAATTGAACTCTGTCTCCCACTCACTCATATCTGAAAATTAAGCAGATGTCAAACAGAAACTATTTATAAAGAGTGGCAATGGCACCAGAATGTTTCTTTCAAGAAAAAAAGTGAGTCCTTATGTAATAGGAGTATAATTTATGGAAGATTTGTGTAAAATAAATAACGATTGAGCAAAAGTCTGTTTTGTTGTAACAATAAAATAAAATCATGACGTTCAAAGCTCTTCCACCTCCACCACTTTATTTTTTCACTCAAATTGTAAGAAAATAAAGGAAATTCAAGAAATGTAAGGGAGAGCAGCCAAATGAAGAAAACAACAAGAAACATAACTTCAACAGATGGGTCCCCATTTTCAGTTAACTTCCCACCCATAAAAATGAATGGAATATTCCGTTTGCAGCAAGATATACACCGTATTTAGGTCAGATTAAGTGATAACAATTGTACTCTGAATGCTTGTAGTTGTTTTGCAGAAGAATGTTAATACCCTTTGTCGGCAGCATGAAGATGGACTGGACTGAATCTTAAATCATAAAAATAAATAGTATGTGACATAAGTATTGTAAAGAAATGCTGGTCATTTATTACTTATTTATATATACACCCCTCCATTCTTGCAAACTCCAAATGCAGATATGTGCAGGCCACCCTTCTCCCATATCAGAACACTCGGATCCATGTAATACCCCCTCTCTGAGCCACATGGGCTTTGGAAAGAAAAGAGCCAGCCCCAGCTGTCCAAGAAATTGAAGCTGTCAGGAGCACAAATAAAAACAGCATGAGCAGTTTTGCAGCACGGACCATGGGACATTGATGAGGTCATCAGAGTATTTTTGACAGTGTTGACTCTGGACAATCCCCTATGTTGATTGGCTGCTTGCTCCAACCCCCTCTTATCTCCTCCTTCACAGTCTGTTGAACCTCAGTCTCCATACCTTCCTCTCATCCCCTCCTTTCATCTTCCCTCCCCTCTTTTCCCGTGCCCTGCCACCTCTCACTCCCCTCTCTTCAATATCCCCACTCCCTTTGTCTTTTTATCTAGCTAATCCCCTCCCAGTAAAACGTAATATGGGCCAATTTAGAACTAAATAGCCCCAATAACAGACAGTGACCCCCAAATTGGGCAAGATAAAACAATTCAAAATGGTGTGAAAAGGATGCAATATACATCAAAGATATACTCACCTGAACAGAAAGGCCATGCATGAAACTATGAGACAAGATTGGTTATTTTTATGGAGTTGCCATTGGCATGTATGGGGATGGGATTGTGGAATGTTCAATCATTAAGAGCCTTGGAAAAATGACTCTCCTGGCATATTCTCCATTTTTGTCCTTAACTGGCAGAAGCCATGAGAATGGATGTGCAATTAAGACCTTCAAAGCATCAAAGACATATTTCTGGTCATGTCTTTCAGAGGCTTCTTTGATGCACTATGCCATCGTCTTCCAACATTGATTACAGGCCCCCATGACTGCTGATTCAAGACATTTCTTTTCTCTGTTGCCCATTCCCTCCTCTCTTCACTGATAGAGTCTGACTTTACAGATTACCCATTTTGCACTGCACCTCTTTTTAATCTTCCATAATTTGGTAGTATCATATTTAATCCAATTTTGCTTGTTCAGTTTTCTAAGTCCAGTGTTCTGCAATCTGCTATAAAGTGGAGACCTAGATTTAATTCACTGGCTTCATAGATTAGTTTTAATAGTTTGAAGAATTGGTCACATTCCAGATGATTGGAAAAAGGGGCTGCATCATTCCTTTTTCAAAAAAGATGAGTGATCAGTTTACTCAAATTATAGGGGAATATCGATGTTGTCAGTCCCAGGGAAGATGCTTACAATCATGTTACCGAACTAAGTGAAAAATGTGGTTTCCATACAGATGGAGCTATAATCCATGCTCCTTACATGCTCTGTGGAATATTGCTGAAAAACTACTAGCGTGACGAAAGCAAGTTAGATTTTGCAACTACTTCTGACTCAGTGCATCTATCACAACTGTAGATAGGCTATGCCACTATGGGGTGTCTGAGAACTAAGTGTGCCTAGTAGAGGAACTGTGCCTTTAGCTGTGTGAGGGTCAACCCAAACTGATTTTCAGTAGAATCAGGTATACGTCGGATATGAATTCTGTTACCTATGTTATTTAATATTCTAATAATACCAAAACTACATCATAGTCATATAAATCTGCTGCTATTGGTGGGCATTCACGAAGTCTATTAGGGACTTCACTATTACTATTGATTTTACTTGGATGGTGCTCAGATTTTATTGTGAAGAATGACAGCATAAAATCCTAAAATAAACAGTGGTGCTTTTAGACTTGTGAAGTAGTATGTTTCCTGCCCCAAGAAGCTCATAGTCTAAAATAGATGAATTATATTCAAAGGAGCATGATGAGAAATGCAACATGAAGCAGACTGGTTAAGCACACAGCTTGGCCCCAGTCCCACCATGGGATCCATCTAGATGACTCTGCATGTGTGGACTTTCATAAACAAAGATTCTACCTGTATGAATCTGATGGCAAGATCAAGGCCTTTGCTTTGTAATCTATGTATGGATTTGCATGGTGTGAGGTAAATTCAATGAGATATAAGCAGGGAAGATGCTCAGATACCATGGGTACGGATTATATATAAAAACCAATGCAAGAAAGGAGAAAGAGAGAGACTGTGATGGAAGCCTGCCTAAAGGGGTGAGTTTTAAGGAGGAACTTGAAAGAGGAGAGGGAGCCTTCTTGGCCTACAGAATCAGACAGCCTGTTCCAGTGAGTGACTCTGGTACATATCCCTCAGGGTGGGAATTCCACAAATGGAGTTCCTGAACCAGACGGAAACTTGGGACAGAGAGCAAAGGCAAGCTGGCCAATCCCAATTGCCTTGGAGGGACAATTGGTTGCTCAAGTGGTGTGGGCCTATGACAGAATGCTGAATAAATAGAAAAAAATAATAATTCAGACATGTTTTCCTTACGTTTTAATAAAAATAAAGATATGTTTTATTTGAACGGATTTACTTTATTAGAATAAATAAATAAAACCCAGGCAAAATATTAAAAGCTGTTGAGGGAAACAAAATATAACAATTCCACATGTTTTTTAAGATATGCCAAAAAGAAATTGAAACTGTTCTTGTGCAAGATAAATTTTTATGTGTGTGTGCTGAACATTGCTCAACATTGAGCTAATTCAATTTATTGTTGGTATTCTAATAACAAGCAGCCTTATTAAAATGAGGAAACAGTGGAAATGCCAAAAGACAAGATAACTAGATATGATTCCTCTTTTTAAATAAAACAGTGTAGGAACCCAAATTCATATTTAGGCTTCACTTACTCGAAAAGGAATGATGGGAGTTTAGCACCTCTGAAAACCAAGACATTTAATTAGGTAGTTAAATGTGTATTTAGATGCCCAATGTTAGACATCCAGGTTTTAAATTTTGGTCATTATTTTATTGAAATTACTCCGAGTTAAGAATAAAAGATTAAAAATTGAAAGTTACACACACAGGATCCAGTGCTCTAAGCTATCACCCTTTCAGCCCTCATCTTTTCAAACTGTTCTCTTACAGTGGTCAGATCCTAATTATTGCTTTCTAGGAGATCAGTGTTGGGTGTCTTAATGTCTTTTGTGATGCTTGTAAGAAATCATCCAATTAATGGTGGTTCTACTGTGGTGGGTATAGTTAGCACTTACTTTGCCTATTTATCATAAAAATAAATTAAAATGTGTATATGTATATAAAATTGTATAATCAGATTAATACCTACTTTCATGACTCTGAGTATATTTGTCTTCTTTCATCATGGTCCTTCAGTGAGCTATATGCCTTATGAAAGGAGACTGAAAGAGCTTGGCTTGTTTAGCCTGGCCAAAAGAAGGCTCCGGGGGGATATGCTTGCTCTATATAAATATATCAGGGGGATTAACGTTAGGGAGGGAGAGGAATTGTTTAAGTTTAGTACTAATATAGGCACGAGGACGAATGGGTACAAATTGGATATTAGGAAATTTAGACTAGAAATTAGACGAAGGTTTCTAACCATTAGGGGAGTGAAGTTCTGGAATAGCCTTCCGAGGGAAGTAGTGGGGGAAAATGACTTATCTGGCTTTAAGACTAAGCTTGATAAGTTTATGGAGGGGATGTTATGATGGGATAGTTTAATTTGAGCGATTGATTTTGGATTATCGGCAGATAAGTCTGCTCAATGGTCTGTGGGAATGCTGGATGGGATGGGAACTGAGTTACTGCAGAGAATTCCTTTTTGGGTGCTGGCTGGTGAGTCTTGCCCACATGCTCAGGGTTTAGCTGATCGCCATATTTGGGGTCGGGAAGGAATTTTCCTCCGGGGCGGATTGGCAGGGGCCACGGAGGTTTTTCGCCTTCCCCTGCAGCATGGGGCATGAGTCGCTTGCTGGTGGATTCCCTGCAGCTTGAGGTCTTCAAATCTCACTTTTGAGGATTTCAATAACTCAGTCATGGGTTCGGGGTTGTTATAAATGTGTATGGGTAGGGTTTTGTGGCCTGCCTTGTGCGGGAGGTCAGACTAGATGATCATATTGGTCCCTTCTGACCTATGAGTCTATGAGTCTATGAGTCTATATACAGCATCTTGCAGAGCTCCAGACCAGGGTGCTCCCATGCAGAGCTTGTTGGGCACCAGGACCTTAAACTGTAAGCTCTTTGAGGAAGAGACGTATTTGTAGAGATCTTAGTACAATGGGCCACTAATCCTCACTTGGGTATTTGGGTACTTCACTACTACTGTAATACTGAACTACTACTACTAAAAGTAATAATTAATAGTAGCTTGAGGAAATGCCTTGCCTTAAACAAAATGATTTTTAAAGCATCTGTGTCCCCATCACTCAAAGAATGGTCAATGGAAATGCTCATCTGAACTATCCCCATCCTAATCCGTCACAACAAAATGAGCCTCTTTATAAATAAGAAAGTGTTATGTTTGAACACTGGGCTAGAGCAAAATTGCCAAAAAGCCTATTTACTTATTTTAGCTCCGGGTGAAAAATGTAGTAACTTGCAATGAATGAGATAGTTTTATAAAATACACTGAAGTGAACTTCATGAAACCTTGTGCAAATAAAAGGAATGCATATTTTTCGAGATAAGAGGTTGAATCTCAGTTTGGTTGTACAATGGACAGCAATACCTCACTCCAGGCTTGTCTCTGAAAATACCTGTGGGACAGGGGAAACAATCATGGTTAGTTCTTGCATCAGTGTATGTATGTATACTTTTCTTCAAGGACTGCCTCAGCCTCTTCCCATTCCATGTCCTCATAGCCTCCTGGCCCTTTGAAAGAATGATTTGTAAGGACCTCTGAGAGATTCATTTAATGAAGGCTTTTGTATTGCTCTTCTGGCCCTCTCCCAGGAGTTTTTCTCTGGAACTGAGAAATCTGGCTACAAATATAGATGGATCACTCATACAGTCACTACTCAGGAAAATGTCCTATTATAACCAAGTGGAACTATAGCTAAATAAGTACAGAACTACAACTAGAGAAAACTGAGTTTTTGCTTGAGCATCATTCCTCCACGCTGTCGTAAGAGTGATTTAAACTGAATTCATAGCATGAGTTTGAACATTAGAGGAATCCTAACATTCATACCTTTAAAGAAAAACAACTTCTACAGCAAAGGAATTTTCAAGACACAAATGCTGACATTGTTTCCTTACTATCCTTAAGTGGTTCTGCGAATTGACAGAGACTATCCATTTGAGTTGTAAGTAGGTGTGAATAAGAATGGCTATATCTTTTAGGAGGAAGTTCTACTGTGCAAAGTATTGGGAGTACCAAATGTTTGTCTTCATCTAAAAAATTGAGATGTGGGACAAACAAGGAAAAAGCAGCTGATCTTATAGTGGAGCCTGAAAGAGTAGTTTGTTATTTTTAACAGCTTTTCACACTCACTGTGGCCACTTTGAAAGGTGATACCTTTTAGACTTGCTAATTGTTGACCATTGATGCCTGACCTGATCTTATAGACTCATAGACTCTTGGACTCATAGACTCTTGGACTCATAGACTCTTGGAGGCTTTATAGTTTTGGGTAACATGTAATTCCTTTTCTAAGCATATTTAATGGAAGTTATGAAAAGCTGTAACAGCAAGTAGAACAGATAACTAGGGCTGGATCTACACTGACGGCAGCAAATTCACCACCGTCAGATCGATTGCTCTGGATCGACTGAATGGTCGGTGTAGATGCGCTCAGCCGATCCAGCAAGCGACGCAGGAAAACCACCCCGGTAAGTGGCGTTCCCTTTGACTCAGCGCAGTGTGGATGGCGCGCGGAGGAGACACTGCAAAGTCAATGGGAGATACGCAAGTGATTTACGTCACTTGCGTATCACCAGTCGACTGCTGCCGAATTGCAAAGGTAAGTGTAGACCAGGCCTAGGTTATTAGGCTTGCTATGAGGAAAAAGCCTGTTGTATTAGTATGAGACCTTGTGGGAATAGTAATGCTAAAGGATGGGATTTAGCTGAATAGTTTAGGCTCAAGGAGATAACCCCAGGTCAGATATTTTGCACTATCATCCTGAGATAGCACACCATATGATTCCACAAGAAGAGAGTTTTGGAGGGCTTTAGCAATGAGGTTGTTATGCAGTAACTAAGTAGTTAGGTCACATTTATATATAGGAATTATTAAGAAATGAGTGATGTAAATTATTAATCTTAATGCTTAATTATGCCCCCCCTCCTCCCCTTCTCCACCCCAAGACCACATATAGGTGGGTTAAGAATCAACCTTATTATAATCAGGGTAAATGGTCAAATATTGTATAACTCCATCCTATTACCATAAAGAAGGGTATACCAGTTCCCACTTTTTTGGGTTCATCAAGTTCAGTGTAAACTGAATTACTCCCTCTTTTCTGATGAGCTTCATTTACTTTCCCTTCTATCTTTATTTCCAATGGTTTCCATAAGTTGCAAGTATGACAATACAGGAAAACACTTTACTTCACTTATTTTATTCTTATATTTCTTTATTTATTCTTATATTATGTATATTGATCTTTTCTCGTGATTTCAATTATAGTGTTTCTATAAAGTTTCTCACCAAATTCCATCTTCTCAATTACCTCTAAGTAGCCACTGAAGGCAATAACCTGTTATCTTTTATCTGTGACAAGTGCATGTTGCATCCCAATACAAAATCTTAAAAGTGTACTACTTGTTCAGACTACATAACACAGCCACAACCTTTCAGCATCTAATTAATGCTGTCTTTTGAGATATGATGGACCATTATGTGGTTGCCTACTTGGATGACATCCTAATTTGCTTTGAAGACCAGCCTATGCACAACCAGCATGTGCACAAGGTCCTAGAAAGACTCCTATCAATACATGCATTGTGCTAAGCTGGAAAAATGCATCTTAACCTACTTTGGAATTCTCAGGCTACATTCTGTCCACTGATGGATTCCTGGAAAGTGGAAGCAGTTCACAACTGGACAACACTGTGAAGCATTTGGTAAATTCAGCACTTCATTGGGTTTTCAAATTTCTGCAGTAACTTTATATATTGGACTACTCCCAAAACCTGACCTCTATAACTTCTGTTTTGTGAAAACTTGCCAAGAGTGCTTGGATGCCAGAAGCCTTCCATCATCTAAAGGTGGTGTTCTCCTCTGTACTCTCCTCTTACCCCCCAACCAGGATAAACCAGCTGTTTATCCTGAAAACTCATATTTCCAATGTTGCAATCAGGGCACTGCTGTCACAGAAACAGGGCATCAACCAAGAAGTTTATCACTTTGTGTACTATTCCTGCAAGCTCACTGCTCACAGGTGCAGCTATGTACTTTCGGACAAGGAGTTACTTGACATCAAAAGTGATTTTTGAGTGCTGGAGGCCTTATTATAAGGAATCAGACACACAGTTCACGTGCTCACTTATCAGAAAAATCTAGAAACCTGTGCAGTGCTAAATCCATAGCCCAGTGACAGCTTTGCTGGATTCTCTTTTTTTCTAGGTTTGATTTTACTATCACCTACCACCCCGAAGCTTTGTAACAATAAGGCAGATTCTCCTTCCTGTAAACCAGTGGTTCTCAACCTTTCTAATGCCGTGACCCCGCAATACAGTTCCTCATATTGCGGTGACCCCAAACCAAAAAATAATTTTGGTGGCTACTTCAAAACTGTAATTTTGCTACAGTTATGATTCGGAATGTAAATACCTGATATGCATTATGTATTCTCATTGTATAATGATTACACACAAAGCACCTTACACTTACACAGTATTGTGTGTATGGTGTGTGTACTGTTTTTACATTATTAACCTTTTTTACACCAGCAGGCTGTCTCGCAGGCTCTCTTAGCTCTCCGCCTCTTGGCTCTCCGCCTCCTAGGCTTCTGTCCTCCGGCGCTTGCTGCGTCCACCCACTGATGACGTCAGCAAGCGCCGGACACACGTTATGCGCTGCTATGGACTGTGGAGCGTTCCCCCCGCTTTCCCCGCCCCTTAGGCCCCGGACGGATGATGCAATCACGTCTGCGCATGCGCGCAGGCATTCAGTTTGGAACGCGCATCCATAACGGTGTGCGTTCCAGCTGAATAGCGCTGCTACAGATGGTAGCGCGACTTCTCAGCGGCTAAAGCCATCGGAAATATGTATTTTCCGATGGCTTTAGGCGACCCCTGTGTTTTGGTCGTTCGACCCCCGCCGGGGTCGCGACCCATAGGTTGAGAACCGCTGCTGTAAACAGAAACATATCAATGATCTGAAGGAATCCAAAGAAGAGCCTCCCAGTGTCCTGAAGCCACATCACTTCCTTGGAGGATCATTACTATCTGATTTGTTCATGATCATCACATACATAAACCTTCTCCACTGCCTCTCAGAGCACATCAGGGATCCCAGTTTGTGTTTCAATTTTGGCAGGAGGGGTTCTGCCTTTTAGAAGTGTGTCTTAATGCATCAACTGCCTACTATTCACAAACCAATGGTCAATCAGAAAGAGTGAAACAAGTATTGGAACCATGCCTGTGATGCTTCACCACTACCACCTAAATGACTGGGCCTCACTGATTCCAGGCATGGAATTCATCTACAACAACACAGAACATGCTTCAAGCAAGATGAGCCTGTTTTGGTTTTTTTTGCAAATTATGGGTTCCACTTCTGTTTTCATTCCGCACTCCCCACAGCTCCCACACTTCCTGTAGCCTAAAACCTGGTTCATCATAGCCATCAGACAAAGCAAGAATTAGAATAAAACCTAGATGTGGCCAAGATGGCATACAACATCATGCTGACTGCCACTGGCAGGAAGACCCTACATTTGCAGTAGGACAAAAGATATGGTCATCAGTCAAGCACCTCAAAACAGTCAGATGCATACATAAACTCTGCCACCTGTACCTAGGACCTTACCAGATATGCATGCAGATCAGTCCAGCAACCTTTGAACATTGACTTCCCCACTACCTTAAAGTGCAGCCTGTATTCCAAATCTCCTTTCTTAAATCCTTCTCCAATAATCCCTTTCTTGAATGAAAGAGGGAAGATATGGCACCTCATTGAATGGAAAGGGTACAGACTGTCAGAGCAGTCCTGGGAGCCAGACTATTATGTGCATGCTCCCAAAAATGTCAGAGCCTTCCACTGAGCCAATCTGGACAAGCCTGGTCCTTCTGTACTGAAGGTCACCCAAGGAAGGGGGTTGACATCCAGACCATGGTTTTGAACCCAGGCTCTTCAGATCTTTAGGCAGCATATTTAGCTGCTGCACCATGGCAGTGCACTGAACTGCTGCCTTAATCAACAGTGTGAAAGAGCTACAAACCCGTAACAATCATGTCACAGGCCTCTGATTGGATGAATAGGCAGCACTCTCTCTGGGTATCTGGGCTATATAAAGGCCCCAACAGGAAAAGGAAGTTGTCTGGGAAATATACAGTTGCCTATTGGTTACTGCCCTGATTACCTTGTCCTGCTGCCTCATCTGACCTCACCTCCCTAACACACTGACCCAGCCTCTTGGATTGGATCTTCTCGTTACTGACCCCTGCGAGAACTCCGATCATTGCCTTGGACTGCCTCTGATACTTATTGACCTCCTGCATACCCAACCATGTACATACACTTGACTACTGCTGTCGTCTGCCCCCAGCCACCTTGGCCATCAGGCATTTCAGTTACTATAATACTAGGGCCCAAATATTCCTGAAGGTTGATAACTGACAGATTTCTCCACCAAATAGTTACTGAACCAACAAGAAGAGATGCCATTTTAGATTTAGTAATGGTAAGTAGTGAAGACCTCACAGAAAAACTGGTTGGAGATGACAACCTTGGTTCAAATGTTCATGAGTTAATTCAGTTCATAGTAAAAGGAAGAATAAAGAAAAGTAGGTCTGCAACTAGAGTTCTTGATTTCAAAAGGACAAAATATTAAAAAAGAAGGGAATTTGGGAAATTGACTGGGTTGAAGAACTCACAGATCTGAATGTGGAAGAGTCTTGGAATTATTCTAAGTCAAAGTTGCAGATCCTGTCTAGAACTTGCATTCCAAACAAGGGGAAAAAACCTTGTAGGTCAGGATTGCAGACCAAACTGAATGAACAAGCATCTCATTCAGGTTATTAAGAGAAAGCAGAAAGCCTATAAGAAATGGAAGTAGTAATCAATCAGCAAGAAAAGCTACCTCTTAGAGATTAGGAAGTGTAGGTATAAAGTGAGAACTGCTAAAAGCCAAGCAGAGATTGACCTTGCAAAGGAAATTGAAACCAATAGTAAAAGGTTATTTAGCTATATAAATAAAGAGAAAATAAGGAAAGAAGAAGTGGGACTGCTAAACACTGAGGACAGGATGGAGATTAAAGGTAATCTAAGTATGGTCCAACACCTAAACAAATACTTTGCTTCAGTTTTTAATAATTGAAATGAGGAATTTGGGGGCAATGCCAGGGTGGCAAATGGGAACTATGATATGGAAATAGAAATTACCATATCTGAGGTGGAAGTCAAACTCAAACAAGTTAGTGGCACCAAATTATTGGGTGTAGATAATCTACGTCCAAGAATGTTAAAGGAACTGGCATGTGAAACTGCAAGTCCAATAGCAAGGATTTTTAATGAATCCATAAACTTGGGCATTGTACCCTATCATTGGAGAATGCATATATAGTACCTATAGTTAAAGAATGGCAAAACATTGATCCAGGAAACTGCATCCTTAAAGAAATCTTTCTCAAACCCTCTCTTCTGGCCTTCAAACAACCCCCCAACCTTGCTAAGGTCATCATCAGAAGCAAGCTCCCCACAGACCAGGACACACCCACTCAAAGCAACACAAGATCTTACCAGAACAACAGATGCAAAACCTAGAGACATATATCCACTGCTATGACGATCAATACCCCTCCAAAACAAGATCCATGGGTCCTACCATACCTCTAACAGCATATGGTGTAGCTCATCTAGTGCATCAAAATGCCCCAGAAGCTGGGGGTGTGGGGGTGTGAAACCAGACAATCACTATGGTCTCAAATGAACTCACACAGGAAAAGTGATAAAAGACAAAAACACCATCTTACTTCTAGGTGAACACTTATCACAAAGCAGTCATTCCATATCTGACCTCTCAGTCCTCATTCTCAAAGAAACCTGCACAACATGTTCCAAATATGATCTTAGGAACTTAAATTAATAACTCTGCTAGACGCTAAAAACCATGGACTAAACAGCTTTATAGCTCATGACTTCCTTTTGTAACTCACCTTCCTGCCTCCTAACCCTTAATTGCCCACTTCATTTTACATAGTCTCCTACAGCATGTGTGAAACACTTATGCTTAATAATCTCTCTCAGTTTGTATACACTCTGGCTACTTTTCCCAGACCTGAAGAAGATCTCTGTATAGCTCAAAGGCTTGTCCCTTCCATTAACACAAATTGGTCCAATAAAAGATATTATCTTATCTATCTCGTCTCTCTCATATAAGAAGGATCTCATTCTTTATTAAACACTAAAGGTTTTAGAGTAGTTTCGAGAGAACCCTATTAAAATATCTATAGAATTTATGAAACTTTGTTTTCATACTTATCTTCAATAGGATTTCTCCTTAAGGTAAGTGTCATCTCTATAGTTAGTCCAGTGATAAAAGGAGGTAGTAAATACACACATTAAAGAAATGTTTGAATGCTTCCAAATCAGGATGAACTGCTGGAGAGCTTTACTATGACCAGGAAAAGCAGAAAGAGCCCTGGAGATCATCCAGGAAAGGAAAACTAAGGGACTGAAGCCAGGTACAGTAAGCACAAGGATTCAGGATAGGTATACAGCCAGTGTCAATGGTGTCAATAGTGTCAATGCCATTGGCATAGAAAGCAGCCACTTAAAGCTGGGAGGTGGCAAGGGATGAGAGAGTGCTGTTCTGCGACATGGGGCTGGGAAGAAGCGACATCGGAGAACAGTGTGACTTTATCACACAGCAGGCTTGCAAACTTTTTCAGGCCAGTGATCTTCTGTGGGGTGAATTTTACATAGATTTCATTGCATGAAATCTACCACCTTTTTCTCCCTCAAGGAAAAGTTGGAAAAAAAGAACAATTTGGATGTTGTTCTCCAGCAAGATTTAGCAAATCATAAGACAGATACTGCAGATTGAAGGAGTCATCATTTGTGTGTGTTTTATAATAAGTATAAAATCATATGGATTAGTCATGTTCAGACTGTTCTTTACACAGGGTTCCAAAAGGCAGGATCATTTGCCTAGTTTTATTAGTTATTTATCTATTTATTTATGGAATCATTTCCTTTGTCCTACAGGTTTATGTGCTTGAGCTTTTGTTTTAAAAGCCAAGATGAAACAGTTAACCCTGTTTTCTTGGAAATCTGAGTGAAGTCCTGAAATTTGTTTTTATAATCTAATCCATCCTGCAGGGCTTCTCTTACTGTCATTTGGGAAAAATTATTTTTTTTTCTTCTATTAAACCGCACTGTGGGACTAGAATTGGCATTTCATATTTTATTTGTACTCTTGCAACATAGTATTATTTGTTTATGTAATCATTCAATACTTATTAGGACCTCAAAGGACCTGATCTACAAGGTGCTGTGTGCTCTTGATCCCCCCTGAGGTCTATGGGAGTTTAAGGAATTTACCACCTTGCCACATCAGCTCCTTGAACTTGACATAAACAAGAATGGCTGTGTGCATTTCTAATCCACCCAGCATTTTAGCACTCTTTTTGAGTGGTAAGACAAGAAAAGCAGCAGATTAATGTATGCCAGAGAAATTCACCAATGATAAAATATAATCTGGAAATAAATATCCAGACAGAGAAGTAATAATCCAAAGCACCTAACTACCTTACAGACATAAGTCCTACTGCAAGCCATCAGTGGTACAGGCTCCTAAATCCCTGCAGAACTTTCAAAAATGTTTACCTCCTTAATTAGATGCCAATGCTTCTTCAACATATTGGACAAATAAGTAATATTGAAATAAATTAGTTCCCCAAAGAGTAAATTAAATTAGATTAAAAATATTTCCACTCTGAACAAGCTGATATTCAGCATCAGTTTTATTTTCAGAAGATATTCCACCATAATGATTTCCTCAGGCAAAATTTGTAAGGACTCCATTTAGATGCAACATAACTACATACAAGATAGGGACTGGTCAATTATATGACCAACATGGATTGCTTGGTAAATCCGTCTCATTTGAACAGCATGCATTTTAAAACACCCAAATGCACGCTCATACTTCTAGGAAGAAAGAATGTAGCCACATCTATATGATGTATTCCAGAAAGCAGTCGTTCTGAAAAGGTCTAAGAAATTATGGCAGATAAACAACTGAACACAAGATCCCAAAGTGATGCTGTCCTTGGATGTATACATAAGGTAACATCATCCAGTAGTAGGGAGGTGATATTACCTGTAAATAAGGCATTAATGAGACAATTACTGGACTAATGTGTTCAATTTTGGTGTCCACACTTCAAAAATGATGTTGAAAAACATTAAAGGGTTCAGAAAAGAGCTAGAAGAATGATTCAAGTTCTGGAAAACATAACTAAAGATAAGGGACTTAAGAAGCTCACTCTATTAAGTTTATCCAAGAGAAGGTTAAGAGGTGATTTGAGCATGGTCTACAAGGACCCACATGGAGAACAGATTTTTGATAGTAGTGGACTTTTTAATCTAGCAGTAAAAAGATTAAGTCAAAAGGACACTGAACTAGACAAATTTGGATAAGAAGTAAGGCACCAATTTTTAACAGTAAGCGTAATTAACCATGTAACAACTTACTCAGCCAGTTAATAATAGGGGCATGACAAACAGCGCTGGGTAGGATAGTGTCACTGCAAAGTTCTAGATACACACATTGTTCACAATTTTTACTTCGGAATATATTTATATTATCTAACAGTATTACAGGCATGCGTACAAGTTGTATGGTATTAAGTTTAGTAGATTTAATAGGCAAAATTAAAGAGAGGAAGTTTTAAGATACAGTCTTATTTAGGAGATCTGACTGTTGGCCTGTGTTTAATGACAGTTGCAAAATGTACTATTATTAATTCAAATCAACTACATTGTGTATACATTACTTCAGAGAAATAAAGGTTGTTTGAGAATCTGAAAACTCCAATATGGCATATCTAATTTGTTGCCCACAATTGTTAATTGTTAACTGCTGTGTTATTCCACCATATATTTATTAAGTTTCACTTTAGTGAATTTCTGAAGCAGGGCTATACTAACTGGCTAGCACAACTGCCTAACGCTCATTTATTTCAATCCAGTATACACCTAAGGGGCCTTTAGCAAAGGAAAATATTAATTTTGAAGGGTTTTCCTATCTTTTTGCTGCCAGAAGGCTGTATGTTGGTTCCATATACTTTTTTCTCTATTTCTGACATTAAATTTCGGAGTTAGTTATGTCTTTGTACACCTTGAACCAATAAAAACTACTAAATCTGGGATAAATTAAATACCTAAAGGGACAGGAACTAGAAACATTCCACCAGTTATGCATGACCATGAAGTTGAGCAGCATGGCTCTGGTCTTCCAGGTTGTTGTAAATCAACTTATGCTTATCATACCATGTATTAGATTACTTACCATAACCATGATAATTTGTCAAACAAAATGAGAAATTATTGGCTAGCTGCTCAGTGGGTCTTTCCGCTATTTTTCTCTTTATGTATGAATCAATTTGCCTGGTGTTTTTCCTATTAATGCAACTTCTGTTGGAAAGTTTACTGTTTTACTAATGCTAGAGTTTCTGGAAATTACTTTTCCTATTTATATTCCATCTAATTTCATAAAGATTATTTTCTAACAATCTAATATTTCTCTTTTTGGATTGGAAACAGTCTACTACTTGTCAAAGGAAGACCTTTTATTAATGTATTCTTTTTCCATTTTCTCCATTAGAATAAAGTGCACATCAACTAAACAAGCTTTAAAGAACTTGGGATATAGATAGCAAACAAAGATCTCCAAATAATCCATTGCCTTTTCACCAAATAGTCTGTTCTTGACACACATGAACCAAACAGTTAAACTTTGAAGTTAGATCAAAATTAGGACTATGGTCAATATTCACAAAAACAGTATTAGCAAAAACTTTGTGCAGCTTATTACCTGCATAAATATCCATGCTATTGAAGTCAATGGGACTATTTGCAGGAATAAAGATTTACAGGATGATATCTTATAACACTGACAGCTTTGACCAGAACTGGTAAATTATTTTGAATAACAGTTGTGAATTCAGCCTTTTTTTCTGTTCACAAAGCTTTCTCTACAAAGCCTGACTCTGCAAATACTTTCATTATTCATCAGTGTCCATTCAATTGACAAACAATTTTGAACCCATGCATTTCTCACAAGCTGTCCACTTTGATGGTTTATTCTTCATAATTCATGTTCCATCATTGGTTACCAAAGTCACATGACATTGTTTCTTCTTGTTTGGAAGAATAAAGCATATATAATATGAGGGAAACTAATGATGAACATGACACAAAAACGCATAATTCAAGATACAATTTGTGATATTTTGGGAATTCCTGAACATTTTCATAAAAACAGTAATTTTCCCAGTCCTCATGGAAAATAAATAATTTGACTCCCATGAGAAGCAGCAAAGTAAAGTCAGCCTGTTTATTCACGAATAAATTCACAGATTTGTTAAATGATTCAACCAACTTTAATATACACCTTATCAACTATAGATCAATTAATATGTCAGTCAATGTTATCTATTATGGTAATAGTGAGTGTAGGGTGAAAACCTATACCCAGTCCACAAACTGTATAACCAGGCTATGCGCTTGGAAGATCTTCTGTGGAGTGGCAGAGAAACTGCTCCTAGCCCAGTAACTGGCCTCAGAACTTTAGTAGCCCGCAAGGCCTCTGTGCACCTCCTTCCAAGGAGGGAGGGAATAGCTGGTGGATAATCCCCTCCCCACCTTCAAAACTCCATTATGAACTGGGACTTTTAATGACACCTAAGGCAGTTAAATGCCGTGGTCCCATAGAAAGTCTCAGGTGGCCTGATTCAGTGAAGGAAGCCTTTCTGTGGTACACTTGAGTTCCATAACTTTCAGGATAGGGTCTCCAAATCCTGTCCCTTAACTCTTGGCACACTGGTTTTGCTCCATCTTGGACCTTGGCACCAGCAGGGCTGAGGGGAATAATGGAGAAAACATTTTCCTTGTTATCATTCAGTTACGTTTTTATTCAGCTTTGTGAAGAAAAGTTCAAGTAGGAATTGTGCTAGAAAATATTTGAGAGAAGATGTAGTCTGAGGGAAAAAACAGGTAAATACTGCACCGAACCTACTGCTTATTGCTGTTTTACCCAATCCAACATCCAGTCAATACAAGGCTCTGTAATCCCTCTGGTCCACAAAAGGGGAGTACAACCTGAGCTCAGAGGAAACTAGGTTCATGAGACAGCTGGAGGATGCATGAAAGGCAGAGCAACAAGCCACAGGCAGCAGCCTGGGATATGGCTTGGAGAATAAGGCAGACAGTATAGGACCTGTGACTGAAATATGGAGAGCCAGGCAGGAAAGGATTCAGAGCCCAAGAAGGAACTTCATTCATTGTCTATACAGCTATTTTTAGAGCATTAGTGAGAACCGCACTAGCCCCAAATCTGTTGACATGGGCTGGAAGGCTTGCTCCAAAATGCTGTGTAGCTGTTTTGAAGCAGTGTAAACATTTCAAACTCATAAAGAAGTGGAAACAACGAGAGTCCTGTAGCACTTTAAAGACTAACACGTTTAATTTCTGCAGGCATGAGCTTTTGTGGTCTGTAACCCATTTCGTCAGAAGCAATTAATGGAAATCAGATAGGGGTTATATATACACATCCAAGGGTAAGGAACAACAATGGGGAGGGTAGGTGTTAGTAAAATCCATTCAGTTAGAGTAGATGAGGCCTATTCACAGCCATTGATTAGAAGGTAAGAATGAGTAAACAGTGACAATTACTTCTTGTAATGAGATAACCATTCCAAGTCCCTGTTCAGACCCAGTTTGATAGTGTCAAATATGCATATAACTTCCAGGTCTGCAGTTTTTTACTGAAGTCTATTTCTGAAGTTTTTTTGTAGAGGTATGGCAACTTTCAACTCATCTACAGAGTGTCCTGGGAGATTGAAGTGCTCTTCAACTGGTTTATGGATATTACCATTTTTATGTCTGATTTGTGTCCATTTATTATTTTGCGTAGTGACAGTCCAGTTTGGCCAATGTACATGACAGGGGCATTGCTGGCACATGATGGCATATATCACATTAGTAGATGTGCAGGTGAATGAGCTCCTTATGGTGTGGCTGATGTGGTTAGGACCTGTGATGGTGCCACTAGAGTTGATGCGAGGGCAGAGCTGGCAATGGGGTTTGTTGCAGGGATAGGTTCCTGGGTTAGTGTTCTTGCTGTATGGTGTACGGTTGCTGGTGAGTATCTGCTTCAGGTTGGAGGGCTGTCTGTAAGCAAGGAAAGGTCTGCTTCCCATGGCTTGAGCGAGTGAGGGATCATCTGATAGAATAGGTTGTAGATCCTTAATGATGTGTTGCAGAGATTTTATTTGAGGGCTGTAAGTGATGGCCAGTGGTGTTCTGTTGTTTTCTTTGTCAGGTCTGTCCTTACTAGGTGACTTCTAGGTTAAACTAACAAGGTATTGGATTTGCCAAAGACATTGATTTGCTGACCCCCCACCTAGTACAGCAGATATTTTCCTCAGCTTTCCCTTCCCTTCCCCCAGTTTATGATAAATTGAAGAGGCATTGGATCATAATCCCCATAGTGAGAAGCCTTTCTAGAAAAATAAATGCATCAAGTGGATGGAGACTTAGAGCAAATGCAGGGAAGGAGACAAACACAATGTGCCTCAGTGAAACAGACTTCCACAACATGAATATTAGTGCCCAATAGGCGTGTAGTCACTACTTACTAAGAGGTGAACTCACAAACGGTAGCTGTGAAGGAGAAATATAACCACGGACATGGAAAAGAAGAAAGATATATTCTATGTTCCTGCTTTTTCATCTATCTAGGGCCTCCTGCAGTCAATCCAAAAAGAATCAGCTGAAGCAACATCTGGCCAGAGATATCAGGAGGTTGGTCCCTAACAGTAGTTTTTCTACCTTAGAATCTGGCTTTGCTAATGACTCAGAAGCTGAAAGTAATTACTCATGCAGCTCAGCTCTCCTTCTGTTAAAAAAGTTAGAACACCCAATGAGGCTTACTGCACCTTCAAGGCTCCTAGAGAAACTTAGTCCCCCTGAGCTTATGTGACATCTAATGCTGTGCAAACACTGTCAGAAGAGTGTCTGCTGGTTGAAAATATGCCTCTGGTAGAAAGTGCCAAAGATCAGTAAATCAGATAGATAAGAACAGGAGATCTACAGATACAAACATTCTGGGCCCAATTTATCTCTGGTGCAACTCTGTTGAAGTACAGGGAGTTACACTAGGGATGCAGCTGAGCTCTGCCCTTAACAGTTGGGAAAGACAGAAAAATATGAAAGGAAAAGTTGGGTCAATCTATACACAGGACAGGCTGGGCTATAAACATCTCTCTTACATAAACACAGCTCCCTCCCCACACAAAAGCAGCAAAACTATTGGAGAGTTTGTAAAATGTCACTTGAGAGATAACAGGGAAACCTTTATGGTCAAACAAGCTTCTTTCTACAATATATGCACATCTGCTTTCTAATTTTCACTCATTCAGATCTAGGTGTGCTGGTTGCTTCTATGTTTTCTACATTAATGTTTCTAAGGTTAACTATTCTACAGGACTGGTCCTGTTAAACTGGTTATCCATACATGTGCTTTTCCCCACAAAGCGGCTGGCTGCCTTAATTTAAGGCTTCTCCCTAAGGTACTATCAAGTTTCACGTGCCTCCTTTATTTCCATTTTGCCCTACAAAAACAACTGAAGGGAGGAAGCGACATCATCTGGAGGTTAAACGAGCTCCCCATGACTTCACAAAATGAAAATAACAATCTTTAGCCAAAATATTAGTACATCGAATTTAAAAAAAAAAAAAAAAAAAGAGTTGAACAGTCTATGGCTGTGTGGAACACAGACCAAATTTCCTACACTATGTATTAGAACAAACCATGCACCAAAGACACTGATGAAAAATCTTTCAGAAGTACTACACCCTCATGCATGTGTGTTCCTGTTTAGGATACCTGCAAAGTTGTAATTTGATGTTGATTATTTGTTGCCTGTATTCTTCCTAAAGCAGGAATTCCTCCATCAACATCTTTGTTTAGCATGGTCTCTTTTGGCCACATTTACAATTAATCTAGATTGCTACTTTGATCAAGGCTGCTGCAGATATTCAGTGAAGGAAAAGGACCCTTCAGCAATTTTCTGAGGTTGTAGAACTCATGACTGGCAGTTTAGTATGCACCTGAATGAATCCCATGCACAAAGGTAACTATTGCTTCTCCTTCTTCTTTGTTTATTACCTCCCTTATCTTTTCACTTTTATTCCCTCACTTATCACTTTTTTAAAACCACAGTATAATTGCAGCACGCACTATGGAATGTATTCCATGCTTTGGAGGAAGATCAAAGACAGTATTAAATGGAATGGTACTTTATAGAACAAAATAATTTCTAATACCAAAAAGTATTACACTTTAGTTAGAACAAGAATGCAATTTACTCCAAAGACTATAAACTATCTAATGTCCCCATGCTGTATATAGTTGTTCTGGGCAATTCTACATATCCAGCTTGCTTTTATTTTTATTGTTCTCAGGAAGAGTTGAGCAGTTTAAATCATTTACATAACGTATTGTAGTTCCAAGAAAAAATATTTTGAGTAAAATCCTGGAACGCAAACATTTTGTTGTCTGCTGGTTCTTGAATTTTCTCTGTCTACTGAAAGTGTCTGCTCAAGTCATCAGTGAACAATATTCTCATTTTCAAATGCCTAAAAGGACTGTTAAAAATCAGTAATTAGTAACTCAATAAAATGCAAAACAGGCTTTTTTTTCAATATATGTTGCATAAACTCCTTTGCAATGATGTTTCTTTTATCACTCTTTTTTTGTGTGTGTCCACTTGTACTATACAGTCTTGCTAAGCCAGACATAATTATGTTGAATATTTCAATAGTTCAAATAAACAGCAAGCCTCTTGATCAAATGCATACTTGAAGTGTAAAAGTGCAAACAGGGAGATTTAAAGGTTTATAAAGACGTAATGTCTAAGTCTTTTATTATTTAATATAACAACTGGAGAGGTTTGCTAGTTGATGAATCAAGTGTAGTTTCCTTCCAATACCTGTTCCTAACCAAACTCTGTGTTTTTGGCATCATGTGTCCACTGTCTAGTGCGGAAAATAAACACACAACCCGCCCCCCATCGGCACAAGTCTACAATGCATATCACAGCCTCATTTTTATCTGCAGTCTTGGTACTGCATGTGCTACTTATTATGCATCAGTTGGATTTCTCTAATCCAGGCAGAACAACATGTATATTAAGGCTTGACAAATTATCTGCTAATGGATGTGCATGGTGATCAGGGTCCCACCTGAGCCAGCCTCTTTTGGAGGTCCCCCTTTGTAAGCCAAAATGGGGGGAAAATTAAAGAAGTCAAGACCTGTTTTCCATCTGTCAGCCCCATCACATTTAGGTTGCAATTAGTGCCTTCTGTTTAGACTTATAAAGTTGATATTGAAAAATATAGGGAGAATTTGTGGCTATGCACAGCCACCCACATTAAGGAATGCAATAAAGATATAATAAATTATGAAATACTAAAATGTCAGGTAGGATTTAATAAACAAAGAGGTAAGCACTGCATTATGTGAAATTTTCAGAAGATTTGGGTTTTTTTAGTGAATACTTTTACAGATTCTTTGTTGAACTCTTTACAACATTTAATACAATGTATATTTTAACTCGCAAAAGAGATGTGCTGCTAAGAAAAATAAAGCTACTGAATACTAAGAATTGCTTATCTTTGTGTGTATTTTAGCACAATTATTTATATGTGAGCTCTTCCTTGTCTCCACTTGGGATAAAATTGTCCTCTTTGATGTGGATATTTTACTGCAGATTTCTGTTTTGCCATTCATCTACAATACCTCTTTGTTTTTATTCCTCTGTAAAACAAATGTCTTCTGTAAGGCTTTCCAATACTAATAAACTAATAGACTTTATCATAAATAAATGTATTCAGTTAGACACCAGCAGAATAGATCCATCTGAACCAGTAAGCAGAACAATAATAAAAAACCTGAGTACTTAACACAAAGCATAAGAAACGAATCAACTCAAATGATCTTCCTTCCACAACAAAAATTAGAGCAGGTCTCCTCTTCTTGAATAGACTGACCACTATGGTTTGTCATAATTTGTAGTCTAGTTGTTCTATAGCAGACTGTATGTTCCAAAGAAAAGGGATTTCGAGTTTCTGTTAGCTTGTAAAGCTTTACACCCATGCACATTGTTAGTTAAATATGAATTCTTCACTTTTTCCACAGGCAAACTCCACTGTGGTCAATAAAAGTTCTATGTGCAGAACAAACATAGGATTCTGCAACATAGATCCACAATGCAGGTCAGAAACTAGAATTTTCCCCATAACACTGCATACAAAAGCAGGAGATTTTTGTCTCTGAACTCTCTTATTGACTTGACCTAGTTTCTCTCTGTTTGTGTGGCCTTGCTGGAAGAAGAAAGAGCAGGTGGTTTGCCTTGTGTTTGTGCTTTATAGAAAAGAGATCCAAATCAGTTATATTTTTTAGCTTTATTTACATTTCCCTAGAACAGAGAAAATGATGGCCCAAAGATTTACATATTGTGTAACTCTGTGGTATGAAGCAAGTGTAAGTGTGATAGGAATGTATTACAAAATTGCGCAAGCAAATAAACCCTTACCATTAAAAATAATCAGTTCAGTGCTAAATCTACAAAAGTATGTCTGAAAACCCTCCATTAGTGCTGATGAAATACATACAAACTGTATAGCATTATACAATACTTTACTTTTACCAGTTTAGTTCATCTACTTTCCCCATATTTTGTGCTTTCACTACCATTAAAATGTTAATTGTTAAATCCTGCAGTTCACTAAGGGCATGTCTACATGGCATGGCAATATGCACTTCAGGGATGGGATTTCTAAAGCGCATTACTGGGTTGTGCACTGATAAGTACATGTAGACCCTGCCAGTGTTAAAATGCACAAGGTAACTTTTAGTGCACACCAGCAGGGTCTACACAGACCAATAGATGCACAACACTTTAGTGCATTTGAGAAATCACACTCCTATGTGCACAAAGTTGTACTGTGTAGACATGCCCTTGGACCTAGCAGAGTATAACTAAGTTTGCTAACAATTTTTGGTTCAATCCTGTAATCCTATGGCATTCAGCATCCCTGCTGTTTTTCACTGATGTGGTCTTTTAATATTTACACAATGATCTTGTATTACTGGAAACATTCAAGTGGCTTTGTAAGAGGTTATCAAACAGCCTTTTAAAAAATTCTACTGAAGCATATTTTACAAGACATTTGGATGATTTTTATTGTACAAATATAAAAAAGAGTGAGCATGAGTGTGTATTGACTGGTAAGAGTAGTGGGAAAAGTTGGCACAGCTGAGGATTAAACCTGTTAAATGTATAAACATTCACTTTCTATAGTAGCATTCTATAGTAGCAGCCTATTTTTGCAACAAAGGAAAATCCTACAAACAAATGGGAATTCAAATAAAAGTAACAAACCACAACAAAAAGTGATGGCTTCCACTCCTCCACTTGTTGACTGAGGTGTTTGTAAATGCCTGATCTCTGAAATACTGGGTCAGATTCATTACCAGCATAAATGCTGACAGAAGGGTTAATGATGGTGTATGCATAAACAGGAATGGGCAATCCCTACTAATAGAAACAGCACTGTGGAACTCAGGTATGCAGTCACAAAACAGGTGAAATTCTACATAGGTGGGAGCAAGGAGAAAGCAGCTTGAAGGGCGTGTGATCAAAAAAAGTGGTGTGGCCAGAGAGTTTCCCTTTTTAGTAGCTTTCATCAGAGGCTTTTCTAGCAAAATTCCTATGGAGCACTGTGAAAATAAAAGCTACTCATTTTTCTTTCCAACTTGTATCCATTCCCTCCCCCCTCCCGCCATCACCCCTGCCAAAAAGTAGAACCCTGGAAAACAACACCTACTGTCCAAAGTGTTGAATCTCTGCTACTGTGCAATGGGATTGGGTTGCACAAGGTGCACAATGGGTGTCACTGTATACCTTCCTCTGCCAGCTTTGCTTAATTTGGTCTATTGTGTGTCTTTACGCAAGTGACTAATTAATATAATAAAGGTTATATGAAATGAATCTTCAAAAGAATAATAAATATTAGGCATTTAGCTTTGAATTATTTCTTTCCTTTCTAAAAGATTAAAATTATATCTTCCCAATTTTCCCATGTGTCTGGAGTTAATTCTCCCCTCTGCTAAAGTGTGTGTGTGTGGTGGTTGGGTGGTGGTGGTGGTTGAGGGGAGGGAGGTCAAACATGTGGAATACTCCTGACCATAGCCATAGTGAAAGCCAATCTTCATCTAATTTTCAGTTACAAGGTAGAGACTTTTTACTGTGCTATTATACTATGTGTAAGAACAATTTTTTACTGGTTTATTTTATTTTAACTGTTCTGAGATTATTCTTTCCCATTTAAAAATAATATGCCCCAAATAACTGAAAAGAGAATAATTTTCATCATCATCATGTGGTTTAATTGTTATAGTTCTAGACAGTCAAGCCATTAGAATAATAGATGCTGGCAAATTTTTTATTAAGAATAGGTAGCCATCTGTTGAAATTCATTTAAGAGTTTCTCATATTAGCATCAGGACAACAACAAATATTAAAAATATTAATTAATCAGTTCTGAGAATCTAATAACACTAGAATATTTTTATATTGTAAACTCTCTGGGCATGATCTGTGATTACTTCTGTGTTTACACAGCCCCTATCATACAGGGCCCTAATCTCATTTGAGATTATGATCTGGCCTACACTACAAATTTATGTCAGTATAACTACTTCACACTCTTTGTAGCATTCATATCTGAAGAGAAGCATAATATATTCCAGATTGAAGCAATGTTCAAAAAAGCATTTAAATACTAAAAGAAAAGTTTTGTTTGTGCCTGGAATGGTTGTTTATTAGTATTTTCAAATACATCAGAGTAGGACTTGTAGCTGTGGCTACAGAAATAGGAATCGAGGGAGGGCCTAAATTGGAACCATTCATCCAAACTTAGTTGAATTTTGGGGAGAAGATGGGAGTCAGTTACAATGGGCTGGGAATCTAACTCACTCTTGGTTTTGGATTTGAAGGAAAACACAGTCAAATGAAGTTTTTCGCAACTGACATCAACCCAACTTGCCTGTCTAAAAAAATTACACATCCATTGTAAATATTAAAACCATGGGGGAATGTTAATTTCACTAGGGAACTGAAAAGGATGTCATTGTTATTCAAGTGTGAGCATGTCTTCAGAGGCAGGCAGGAAGAAAAGTAGATGGGAAAAGAACAGAGAGAAGAGAGGGAATCATGGGCTATGTGTCAAATTGGTTTGATTGATAGCCTGATCTCAGAAATAAAGCAACATTTGGTGGGCTACATATTGATACTATGCTGCAAGTGCCAGATCCTGGACCTCAGGCACATCCTGAGAAAACTGTGCAGAGGGACATATGAGGAGGCTGGAGGAAAGGATAAATCCATGACTAGTAATGCACCCTTAGAGCCGTAGCTGCCATGCAGATACTATGAATCCACTCTGAGGGCGATGCATCCTTTCAGTTCAGGATGGCCTGTCTCTGGCAAACTACCATCCTAGCCTTCATGCTAGCTGAAAAAATCCTTTTTTTAAATGCTAAAATTATTAAGGAACCTGCAGAAGACATAATCCCAACAGAGGACATACTTGGATGACCTCTGGTCCTGACAGGAGGACTTTCTGAGAAGCACACTCTATTCCCACCAAATTTCATGCAAAATTTCATTTTTTTCTTCTATTTAAAAAAAAAAGAAATTATGAAACACTGGAATGTCTTGTGGAATGGAAATTCCTAATTTCAGCCAGATCTACTAATTATTCCATGTCTGTATTCAATGGAATAAATGTACTACTAATTTTCTTACATGGATTTACACTCCTTATGTTAGTGGTAAATTGGCCTTATGATTCTATAACTTGTTAATGAAAAAGTAGTAGAAGCCATCAAATATCAACTAAATTGAGGCATCTCATTGAAGGGAAAATATTTCTCTTGTGAGACACGTATCACAGAAGCACATTTCTGGAGCAGGTTAAATGCCATGGTGGCAATCAAGAATATGGGGATATTATAAATACTCATGGAACCTCATAAGAATATGTCTACTGTAGGAATGGGGATCAGGAAATGTGAGTCATGGTTGTTTCAGTTCCAACATTTAAAATATGCACAGAGAATTGCTGGAAATTGGAGTATTATCTTCTTGCACTATAGCTATAGTATTAGTGACCCAGCTATAGTTAAGCTGACATGAGAATTTCTATTATGAAACCCTCTTTATAGTTGGTCATAACTTTATGAAACTTTCACAATTTGGTCTCAAGTGTTCAGGGTTTGATCTTTCAGTGATGGCTAATTATTTTGGAAAGGTTGAGCTAAAAATGGTTTAGTCATATTTTAGAATGAGGAGTGAAGAAAAATACTTCTTTTCTGAATATTCCAGTGCAAATTGACTTTGATTTGGTTGAGTTATAAAGTTCTGAAAGCAGTAGCACTCAGTGTTTGAAAGGAAATTAGGCTGAAGCGTGTGTGCATGCATGGCCACATTTCCAGTTGAGCAAAAACCATTGTGAACCAGCACCTTGGATGAAACTGGGCCCTCTATCAGAATCCAAATCACAAGAACATTCATTATTAGTTGGTTTTAATTCAGAACTGGTTAAAATTCTTCCAAGATTTTGGTTCTAGATAACTCAAGAACTTCTGTAACCTGCTTGTTAGGGCCAAAGTCTTTCAAGCAAAGCCGCAATTGTCCAATACCCTGAACCTGAACACTATCTCTGATTCCGCCTCAAGCCCAAATCCAGCCTGAATCTGAATGTAAACATCCTCAGAACTTTTGGGGTTCGCGGTCTGAAATATATATGAATCCATGATACGCTGCTCTGAACCATCTCCAGTTGGAGCAGCACAACAGGACCAAAATGTCAAAGTAAGTTAAGACTTCTAAGAAACTCCGGCTATTTCCCCTTGAATCAGGCTCCACCCTTCCTATAGCTCATTCTGTGTGTTATGAATGTTCACACTCCATGCAGTCCATTCTCTTATCTTCAGGGGGAAACTGCTATTTGAAGAGATATGAATAATTTCTGCTGCACGTAAGACATTGTGAATCATTTAGATGGTAACACACAAAACATTTTCTGTATAAAAGCAAGGAAATGTTAATGAGAATCCAGGCAATTTCTTGGTATCACTTGAGAATATGGGAGCTATCATTCCAGTAAAGATGTAAGGACAAAACAGCTCTCATAATGCCCAGCTTGAGGAGTAAATGTGCAGCATACATTGATAACAATTAGGCACCCAAATCAACTTAACAGTAGTGGCAGATAGTTGCCTATTTTCCCACATGCTGCACAAGATCTGGGACTCCAAATGTTTTGTTGTTTCATAATTGCTTTGTACTGCAGCTACTGCACTATGTTGATAGCCATTTCTTCCTCAATTATGCTATGATTGTGGTAAAAAGGGCAGCAATGAAACATCAAAGAAAGTTTTTCACTACCTATTCCCTAGGCTCTGATAAGGCGATTTTGGATACAGACAAACATATGAATTAACATATTTTGAATAACTGTGCAGTTAGTAATTTGGAAATCTTGTATCTTTCCTATTCCTTTCTAACCAACTGATTGGCTCTGTAATGAACTAAAGGGTGTCTAAGGCAGTAGCTCCCACTACTTAGAAATTAGAAATGTGCTTCTGTGATTTATTACCCAGAATGTACTAACAATTCTTCTTAATGAGCAGAAATATTTTATGACATCATGGCACCAGGGAAGCAGAAAGAGCCAAAAACCATAGATGAATATAATTGTGTAATAACTAATAACTACTTGGGAACATCATAAACATTTACTTCATGTTATCTTTCATCCAAATGTAGGATTAGATTGATCCAAAACAGATGAATGAGGAAAATAGCTACTGTTTTAAATAGTTCACTTGTACATTCTCCAAACAGAAGACAAACTAGCTGTAAATCATGGTTGGTTCAATGTGGCTTTCCTGGTCCCATCAGAGTAAAACTGAACTCTGGAATCTTTAGAACATAATATTTTCCATGGGTTTGCTGTTAACTCAAAAGGCTGGACAACACACGCTCTGTTTTTAAGTGTCATTGCCATTTTAAGTTGTCATTGCAGAATGATTCCCATATTTATTAAAATGTAAATATGTGGTTAGTTTAAAAAGAAAGTGGTAATTATTTCATAAACAAAGGGATCAAGAGAAGGCAGGGTAGCTTGCCTTACAATATAGAATATTATCACATATGCTGTATAACATTCAGCAAAGAAGATCATAATTACATATGCATTTGGTACAAAAAAAACCCAATGAAAAACACTCAGGTGATCCATCCTTCTTCTGGGTGTTGGCTTAGCAAATGTTGCATTTGTATGACATGAAGATTTTTCATACACAAAGACTTGTTACCATTTGGCATAATTAGAGTTACTCGTTATTCAGGATTCACAAGTGACAGTGACTCTACAGTGACCCTTGTTATCACATGTCCATGTAGTCTGGAACATGACCATACACACATTGGCTGAGACACTGTAGGGAATAAGACTTCATACACATAGAGTTTATAACCGCTGCCCAGGTAGAATAAGATGTGCTTGCCATCCCCTTATGTGTGTGGGGTATCCTTACACATATGAATGGACCAGTTAAGATGCAGGGGTGGGAACTACCCAGACTCCCCCACCCCTAACCTCTGCCCAAGTCCCAATGCAAGGTTACCAAGGGAGGTTAGGGACCACTGCCATCCATGCCACACCAGTGAGGACCTGAGGGGAAGATTTCCCTGAGAGTCCAGCCAAATCTCCCTGACAGATGTGCAGTGGGAGCTGCATTTCCACATAATTGGATAATAACTTCATTTGATGACTGATTCACAGATTTTATGGCCAGAAAGGACCTTTCTGATCATCTAATCTGACCTCCTGTAAAACACAATCCATAGTACTTTGCTCAGTAATTCCTGAATCAAACTCATAACTTCTTACTTGAGTTACACCATACTTTTTAGAAAGATAGTCAGTTTTTATTAAAGACTCCAAGTGATGGAGAATCCAGCCTATCTCTAGGGAGGTTGTTCCAGAGGCTAATTACCCTCACTTTAACATGTGCACCTTATTTCTATTCTGAATTTATCTTATTTCATCTTCCAGCTACTTAAGATGAAAGATCCCTCTACTATCAGAAATCTTTTCACCATGAAGGTAATTGTAGACTATAATTAAATCACCTCTTAATCTTTTCTTGGATAAATGAAACAGATTGAGCTTCTTAAATCTCTTACTGTAAGGCAGATATTCCAGATCTCAGATAATTCTTGTAGTTCTTTTTGAACCTTTTCCAATTTCATATGTTTGAGCACATTTTGCCAAGCCAATTCCTTAGTTCTATTTATTATAACTGTAGATTTATCAGTGAATAATTCCTGGATTATTCAGGCCTCTGTATTTGTTTTTGCTAGGAAGTAAGAAGTGATTTTTCTTTGCTATTTTATGTCTAGTTCTAAATTACTGACATGGGAAATTTCAAGTTCAATTATTTTGCTCTCAGCTTGATAGTATTAATAGCATACTGGGCCAAATTTACTCTACTGAAGTCACCATTCTAAGTTCTGACAATTCTAAATTCCCTTGGAATATGAGATCATTGCAAGTGCTGTCTGTTAGAAGTTAACATCATACTCGGCAGTTCAATAAACATGAGAATCAGCTGTGATCAAATCTATGAGTTACTCTAGAGCTACACCAATTTAATTCAGAGCACTATGTGAAGTTGTGTTGTGGTGGCCGGACTTGGGAAAATAAAATCTGAACTATATTTTCTAAACTAAAATGATCAGCCATTTATATGGCCCAAATCTAATTCACTCTACTAATAGTCCACTCAAACCGTATATTTATAAGAGTAATACTTAGCATTTCTATAATATTTTTCATTTTAGCATGTGAAATGGAGGTACAATCACACTGAGTCAGGCCAGTAGACTCTCTCGTCTAATGTCCCCTTTGAGAGTGTTCCGTTCTAGCTGTTTCGGAGAAAGGTGCAGGAAACCCCATGGTGGACTTTTATGCAATAACGTGCCCACAGAGCATATTTCTTCTGAATCTCCATCAGTTAGTGGCTGGCTAATGCCATGAAGCATGAGGGTTTGAATACTTTAATAAAAATATCTTAGCTAATGTAACACTGGGTATTCACATAATGGACCAGGTCAAGTAGCCCAGGCTATAGTGGTTCTTGATTTTAGATCAATAGGTCCTGGGTTCAATCTTCACAGAGTACCAAGCCCAAATCTTCTTTGAATCCTACTAACCTCTTGGGCTCAATGATATCTCATGGCAATGACTTCCATGGGTTAATTGTGTGTTGTGTAAAAGTATTTCTTTTTATCGGTTATAAATTGATTGTCTTTGAATTTCAATGAATGTCCCCATTTTTAAAATAAAGGAGTAGCTGATTGACTTTCTTGATACCATACATCATTTTGTATGCCATTATACTGCCCCTTTCATGTGCCTTCTCTATAAACAAAACTTTCCAAGTATTTTCTGTCTCCCTCTTCATGCAGAAGCCTTTCCACGGTGCTAAGCATTTTCATCACCTATTTGTGAACCCTTTATCCTATATCTTCGTTGAGATAGGGTGCTCAGAACTGGACCAGTATTCTGGGTCAAAGTGTAGTATGGAGTCATGCAATAGCATTATATTTTCTATATTATCCTCCGTCCCATTCCTAATGCATACTAACATTTTGATTGACCTTAGTGGGCTTTGGATCAGTTCCACAGTTAGCAGATAAGGGTTTTTAATTCTGTTGATAACCTGTTTTATTTATATTGAAGTAAGGCTTACTGTTCAGTAAACATTAACCATTTAATTAACTCCCCATAACACCCGTGATGGGCACATAAGAGTTATTGTAGAATCATTCATTCATTTTTGCTGTATTTAAGGATTTGAAAAGTTTGTGAAAATTAATTCATAATGAGCAGTGAAACTGTGCAGATTTCCAGCCTGCAGCTAGCTGGACCTGCCTCTTCTATATCTGCCTGTTCCTTTCCTTTCTTCTAAAAGGCCAGTTAGCACCTGCCTGCTGCAACTGCCCTGCCATTTGCTAGGTTGCAGGAACACGTTGCACACCTGTCCCTTTCTTCCATGCCCTCCCTGGCCCCCTGAGCCAGCCACTCTTTCCTTCTCTCCAGAGTGTCCCTCTACCTAGCATCAGTATTCAGCTATTGTTATTCTTATAGCACCAAGAACAAACCCAAAATGCAGGGAATTGCTTCTGAGCTCCCACAGAATGCATTTCAGTAGCCCGCTTTAAATATTCTAAAACAGGACAATCAATGTAGCTCTATGGATTTTAATGGATGTATGCCAGTTTATGCCATCTGACAATCTGATGCTATGTTTTGGTTGCATTATTTTCTGACTGTGTCTTAAATTCATTTTTCTAAGCAGCTGACTGAGTGATAAGGTATGTATATAATTGGTTCTGATTTATTTATTTTAACTTTGATCAGGAAAAAATGGGTTAACTATATAAAATGTGTGTAACTGACCCACAAATAGGGTCAGAACCTGACCTAAAAACACTGGAAGTTCAACTTGAGGAAGGATGATGCGACTGGGAACTTTGTTAGGTTTCTCCAGCAACAAGTTTCTTTTTAGTAAAAAATTCAAGCATGGGTTCTAGAGTAGTTTTATGTCTATATGTGGTTTTATCATTTTATTTTGAGGAGCAGAACAGTACAGAAATGTGTTTAGTTATGTCTTTTTTACCCTATTTTAAGAATTGTTGGAAAAAATCATTTTGTCCCCCCCTTATCACAAAATGTATAATCTCCCCACTGCAGTTAGAATTCACCACTATGCAAGGGGCTAACACAAAGGAATATGCACCTATAGTGGGACTATAGTAGGGTGCAAAGACCTTGCTTCTAGACCTATGTATGCATTGGGGTAAATTTCACCCTGTGCGTAGAAACACATTGATGGCAGAATAAGCTGACATAATTTAAGTGATATTATTTCTCAGGGAATAGTATGCAAAGGCACCAGTGAGATCCTTACGTATAAAGTCTAAAGACAAATAGGCCCAATACTTTGGAAATATATCATATGAATGATTACTTTCAATACCTTTGAATTTCTTCTGTTTGCACCAAAAACAAACAAACAAACAAAAAAAGGTTTCTCTACAAGATGCATAATTTAGAGCTTTCTGTGCACCTTGATGCCTAGTAGCTAGTTATGATAAAGGAAAAGAATTTTATTTAGTTACCTCCTTAGTTTAAAATTGTAAATGAGATTAAATTATTCTGCACAGTATGTTCTTTCTGGTACGTGGCATATTTTCATCACTCATTAAAAGACAAAATACTGAGGGTATTGTCCATAAATAAAAGGCTTTTAAAAAAATGTCAGGAGAAGATTCTATGTGAGCACACGGTTATAAATAAACCAAAGCCAGAAATAATGACCTTTCTGTCCTGCAGTATTGAAAACAGTTGTTAAACTGACATGGTTAAGTGTTAAAGGAAACACCAGCCATATTCAATTCCAGAACAGTTTCTTATGCCCTCAGGAATGTAAAATCCATTTAGTCTATGCAAGTGGAAAATAAGCTCATTTTTAACACATGAATTTTAAAGGAAAAGCAAATAAATCTAGCTTGTTTAAACAAAATCATAGTTAAGTCTCTGCTGCTTTCAGTATAATATAATATATTTCTTTTCTAGCAATGCAATCTTCAAGGGAAGTAAACTTTAAATACAAAGTGGGTTTGCAACTTGGATATAACTCACATTCTCCTTCTGCAGAAATAATGCCAGAGTTAGAATTAATTTCAGTCTTTAAGACCTTCGGGTGTGATGTTCCAAAAGAAATTCTCTGACATTACTGGCAACCAATGTTTTTGTGCATGTGTTACCTGTAATTAACTTACATTTTGTATTTACGTAGTTACTTTCACCATACAGACTATGTGTAGTTGTCATTCATTACTTAAATCCAGCAGTCTCTGGGGAAACTTATTTTTATACTTATTCTGAATCAGACAAACTACACAGCAGTTTTGGAAAAGGGAAACGAAGAGTAACTGTAAGAAGACTTTAGGCAGTCAGAATGTAAGTGTTCAAGCTTATATTTGGCCAAAACACTGGTGTAAACCTACAAGCTTACCTTCATTTTGTGAAAAATACCACTAACCTTGAGAGCCACAACCTCAATTTTGCTTCTCTTCTGAAAGAGACACTTCCAGAAGCATATCACCCATAGTTTAATGCTCGGGCATTGGTTCAGTGCTGACTTATGGAGAAAGAGTGCTATATACTGAATCCTCTGCATCACCTGGTTTTTCTCTGATGGTCTCCCATCTAAGTACTGACCAGGCATCATCTAGTTTAGTGTGTGACATCACAGTTCAAGTAGTATGGCTTCAGGCCATTCACAGATATGCTACCCCTTTCCATTCAGCAGTTAAAAATATTCTTCTGTTTAAAGAGGACCTACTTTTCAATGGATTATGTAGTATCAAACTTAAATATTAATAAGTTTCAAATTCCTTGGAATTCGGAATCTGGACAGAAATGCTTTTACAGAGCAACCGTTTCTTCCCTCGTGGAACGTTCAGTCTGTTACTGCTGAAGCATGTTAACCAACTAAGTATTCACAAGATGAATACTCCGCTTTCAAATTTTGAAGGAAACACCCAATAGTAACTAAACACGGATTTCTTGGTACATCCAAATGACCTACATTTTGTACCCTTATTATCTTATTCATAATTTACACAACACTTAGGTAAATGTAATCATAATAGAGTAAGATGAACTGACACAATATTAGTTAAAATAAACAAAAGCATTCACCTTATACATATAAGTGGTTTAAAACTGATTACAAAGGGCCGGATGGTGCAACCCTTATACAGATAATCCTTGCTCACTGGAGAAGGGTTACTGAACACCACAATAATGTGCTTTTTGCCCAATAATGTATACAATCCTTTTTTTTTTTGCAATATAGTTTTAGATACTATTTAAGGAGATGGTGAAGTATGCTTACCACAAATGAAGCAGGAAGAACTTAGGTCATTCTAAGAGGTGAGGCAAATAGCTGAGACAGATTTATAAGACAAATGAGGCAGGTGAATCACTAACTAGGTATCACAGGAACTGTGCAATTTCAAAACTCTAAAAGATTCTGGAGGACCCTCTGAAAATTTAGCACAATGTGAAATCTAGTTTTGCACTGAGAGTTTTGGCTCCAATCCTGCAAACTCTGTGCACATGCTTAATGTTGCACATGCATAGTTTCATTGAAGTCCCAGAAGTTTTGGAATGCCTCAAGTGAAATATAAGAGCAGCTAAGTGTAGATCCCTGCCTAACACTTGCTTAACTTCATGTCTGCGAGTAGTCCCATTTACTTCCTTATGTGCAAGTGTATGTGTGATTGGGGCCATAATGTTTAGGAAACTGTTTTGCTTTGCCCTGTTCATGTTCTGGAATATGTCTGAATAATTACTACTGACTGGTCAACTCACTGAATATAGATGTTCTGTCTCTACAAGCTGTCAACACAGAAAATTTTAAAACAGAAGCAGAGACACAGGGCCTATCACTTAACTATTGTACAAAATCTGTCTTTAATATAAATATTTAGCGTACAGTCCTTTTAGCTGACAATAGCATTGGCTACTGATGTGTGTAAAGTTAGACACAAGGGCAAGCATTTGTAGGACCAGGACCTATACATGGCTCACATTTTCATGTTCTCCTAATTCACCAGAGAAATTAAAAACGCTGTAATTTTTTTGTTTTCTCAAACGTAAAAAACAAACTGTTTCCAATCATTGTGCTTGGCAATTTTTCTGTCTCTGGGAATTATATTTGGCATCTCAAGATTTTTCAGTGTTAGAGGTTAAGTAGTTCTGTATTCACATTTCAGGAGGATGCTTGAAGGTTTTTGCATATTGATAGAAAGATGCTGGAATGGAAAAAGTTTGTACATGTGGGTAATGAAATATTTCTTCCTTCTATTGAATAAGCCACAAATTATATGATTTGTATCTGGTGGTTAATTGCCAAGGCTTTAGAATGAAATTGGGCAAAGAATTTTGGAAGTCCTAGAAGAACATTAAGTGATTTATTATAAAATGACCAATTAAAATAGATTAATGCATGTTATTGCCACAGGGATTGCAAAAATACTATAGAAAACTTGCTGAAATAATGTTGGGGCAGATCTGCCTCTCATCAATGTCAATGGCATCTTTACCATTAGCTTCACTACAAGCAGGTTTGTGGCTATATTCAGCAAGTGTAATCAGCAAAGAGAGAAAGCAAAAGGCAGGAATTATTTTTACACTTCAAGTTAAAGTGAATTCTGGTAAAAGTTCACAAAACATAGACATGTAAGATAGGTCCAGTGGTTGTGTTCATTTGGTAAGCCTGGAACCAAAAAGGTGTACTGTGTAATATGCAAATGTAGCCTGTGATAATTTCAGTATATGGTACTTGCGAACAGTGAATATTTGAACTGGAGTCCACATCTAGTGAAGGTGAGTTAATACGTTTGTGTCAAAATGAAGTTTAAAATATCATGTGTGAAACAAAACAAATCATTTGGGCAATTGTCCCTATTTTATGGGCTTCCACAGTGTCCACCTTTGCATATCTGACTTAATTTTTAGGTTTCTGTTTTCTGAACAAGTTATTTGAATCATCTTCAAAAGTTCAACTGTTGCTTATAGTGTTGTCACAGGACCGACCCAACCAGGATGCCCTCAAGTGGCCAACCTCACAATATGACTCGTGTGTCCTGTCTCACTTACCTGAGAGCCAACCAAGTTGCCCATACTTTCCACCAGAGACCAGACCAACAGCCATGTCACCTGCCCAAGAAAGGAATGATGTCCCTCTTAGGGTCTGTCTACACAGTGAAGAAAAAGCCATGGCTGGCCCATGCCAGCTGACTCAGTTTGATGGGGCTCAAGCTGCTGAGCTGTTTCATTGTGGTATGGACTTCCGGGCTAGGGCAGAAGACTGGGCTTTAGGACCCTGCGGGCTGGGAGGGTCCCTGAGTTTGGTCTCTAGCCTGAGCTTGGGAGTCTACACAGCAATGAAAAAGTCCCTCAGGTGAATCCCTGTCAGCCCATGTTGGCTGGAACTGGCCAGCTGCAGGTTTTTCTTTGCTGTGTAGACTTACCCAGGCCTTAGAGTCTAATAAAAGCCCTTTTTCCGGGCATCATTTATTAATATAAGTGCTTTTATTCTCAGATCCCTCAAAGTGAAACAGTTCATAAGCCCTAAAGCAAAACAAGTTAAAGTTCCATCATCCCTCTCCTGGGGCTCACCCGTCCACTCCAGGTCATCTCCCCAAGAGGTAACAACCCGTATTCCATGATTCCTGTCCCCATCTTCCAGGGTCACCATGCTGCTGGCCCTTCTCCAAGCCTCTTACAATACTTTTGCTGTAATTTTCATCTCAGGTCTTCTGCAAGAGGGCTCCCAATAGCATCTGGCTTCCCAGGCTTCCTACACCTGTGAGTCATACCGCTGATAAGCTCCTTTAGAATCAGCCTGTTTTTCTGGGTTTAACCTGCCCAGGCTGAGCTAGATCTTGCCCTTTAGCTGCCACACGAGTCTTCTGCCTGTTAGATTTCCCCGTCTCCAGCCCGGCCTACACTTTCCTTTCACCAAATCTCTTTAGTTCTTGCTCTGAACCAGCTCTGCCCTCCAGCAGCTCCCAACTCCTGCTCTCTCTGAGAAGGGCAGCAGGGAACTCATGCAGCTCCAGTGAACTCCCACCAGCTACTTCCTCCTTTTGCCGGTTCTCCATGTTCTTCCTGCCCATGATGCCCATTGGAAGGCAGCTAATTAGTTATAACTGAACTGGACCAACTCCCTTCCAAAAGGGCAAGTCACTTGGTGACAAATGAATATATTTCTATGCCAGTTCTTTGATAGAAAATACATGATAGAGAATTGTGATCATGTTACGCACACCAGGACTCATGTAATACAGAAGACTGCTGAATTAGGAACGGGAATATGTCATTAAAACTAAGGACATTTCCCTTTTGTATTAAAGAAAACAAAGAACAGTATTTGTTCTAGTTTTTAAAGCCACTTTTTTATAAAATCATTTAGAAGCACAAAACTGTTTCCAACATCTCAATTTTTCTCCATCCATTGAATCCCCACATGCTTGTTTCCTATAGCATATGAGAGCATTATTTTTCTTTTAAAAAAAAACAACAGCACTGATACATTTGATATGAGTTTTTCTGCACTCACATCTGTCCATGCCCCTTGTCCAAGACTGAAACGAACCTCCAGGAACTCTCTACCCTTCAGCAATTTAGAATTTTATAAGGTTTTCTTCCACTTGGGGATGTATGTGTGAAATTAGCTGCACAATGGTAAACTTGATAAAAACAAGAGTTACTAAAACAGAAAAAATGGAATCAAAACAAAAGAAATGGTTTGCTTAACATCTCTAGATTTGCACTTCTCACATTCAGAACTAGATATGGCATTTTCAGCTTAGTTATCAGCTGACATTTTTTTAAAGCAATCCCCTCTTTGACTGTGGTTGTCAAGCTGACATCTTCCTTTGCTATATCTGCTTTTCACTGCTGTCCAGAGCTCCCTCTACTGTCTCCAGGACCCACTTCTTAAGTCCATGTATCTGGGTCAACTTGCAAGGCCAGATATACTTTCCCTGATCCAGGGCAGCTCCCTTGCTTTCCAAACCAGTTTTCTCCAGTTACCTACACACACAGTAGAAATTGGAACCTACAGCATTCACTAAGATCCGGACCCCTACGGAAAAGTAAACCCTTAGTGATGTTTAATGGTCACCATTCCAAGGGTTAACAGCCTTGCTCTGATATCATCTTTCATACATCAGGTTGTCTGGTTGTTAAACCCCTTCAAGCACTTTTTTTCTGTTGCCAAAAATATGAATTATGAAGAGGTCCCAGACCCTCCATCACATTGATTAATTGAAAAGATACTTCTAAAGTAGTATTCATGTTCCCATATAGAGTGTAACATATTCATTTCCCTATCTGAACCAAAATGAATACAACTCTCACAATTTTTGACTTTACAATCCTGGGCAGAGACTTAGTATTCATCTCTTGTTCTACACCGTGTCAAGCATACTGTTGATGGTCTACAAATAACAGACCATCTGTGACTACTAATTTATTCAAACACACCTATGTCTATTGTTCTCATGTCCCTGCACCTTTTTTTGACTCTGTATTCAACTGTAGTATATTATGTAAAGCCAAGATTGGGATCTCTCTATGGCAAGGATTGTTCTCAAATTAGCTGTTTTTACAGTGCTGAGCAAACTGGGTTCTTGGCATCACTGTAACAAATACAAAACCTTATGTATTATTATAACTATTGTCTTCATCTAAATTAAATGTGAATAATCTAGTAAAATGTCAACCTTTAGACAAGTATGTTGTAGTAATCTTAACCTATACTTTGAATTCTTTAGCATTCAAGTGCAGCAAAGTAGAGATTCTGCAGCAAATACATTTTAAAATCAGTTTGATTGAATTAAACATGAAAAAGATGCAATCATTACAGTAGCCGTTGTGCTCTTTAAATTGAAATGAAATATATTTTACACTGCCATTCAAACTGCGGCATAATACAGGTCTGAAAACACCAACTACACAGAGACACAGTTTTTCCTCCATATGCTAATAGAGCAGTAAATCTACTTAATGCTTTGATATCTGCAGACAGATGGTCAGTATGCTATTCATATTTTAAATGCAGAGAAAGATAAGGAGCGGATGGTTTTGTACAGTATGCTTCACCATCTCTTTAATAGCCCAATGTGAACAGCATATATCTCTTTAGACTTAATTTATTAAAACATCAATGGTATTTTAAATATATTGTGCAAGTTAACTATTTAGGGCCAGATTCTCAGCTTTTATAAACCAGCATAGCTACACTGACTTCAGTGGAGCTACACCAGTGTATTTCTACTGAGAATTTGGTCTTTAGACCTCATGTATTGTATAGTACTTTCAAGATAATAAGATATTCCACTGAAGGAAGAGAAATGCCTTTTCTTAAGGTTCACTCAGAAAAGAACATGCCTTTTGGATTTCAGTTAAGTGCATTCCTTCCTCATTTAGTACAGTACATTACTGAGAAAATGTTCATAGATCCCAAGGCCAGAAGGAAACATTGTGATCAAGTCTGACTTCCTATATAACACAGGCCATACAAATTCTTTGAAAAAGTTCCCATCTTGATTTAAAAATTGCCAGTGACAGAAAATCCACCACAACCCTTGGTACATTGTTCCAGTGGTTAATTACCCTCATGGTTAAAAATGTACACCTTATTTCCGATCTGAATTGGTCTAGCTTCAATTTCTAGCCATTGGATCATGTTACACCTTTCTCTGCTAGACTGAAGAGCCCATTATTAAATATTTATTTTCCATGGCGGTACTTACAGACTGTAATCAAATCACTCTTTAACCTTCTCTTTGTTAAACTAAATTGATGGATCTCCTTGGTTCTATCACCATAAGCCACATTTCCAAATCCTTTATTCATTCTCAAGGCTCTTCTCCGAACCCTCTCCAATTTATCAATATCCTTCCAGAACTGTGGAACCAGAACCTTCCAGCAGTGGTCACATCAGTGCAAATACAGAAATAAAATAAACTTTCCATTCCTACTTGAAATTCCAATGTTTATGCATACAAGGATCACATTAGCCTTTTTGTCCACAGCAATATACTGGGAGCTCATGTTCAGCTGATTATCTACCAAGAACCCCAAATCTTTTTCAGAGTTACTGCTTCCCAGGATAGAGTCCCCCATCTTTTAAGTATGGTCTACATTCTTTGTTCCTAGATGTAAAAACTTACAACTAGCCATATTAAAACACATATTGTTTGGTTAAGCCCAGCCTACCAAGTCACTGATTAAAAAGTTCACTAGTGTAGGGCCAAGAACTGATCCCTGAGGGACCCCATTGGAAAAACACCCGCACAGTGATGACTCTTTGATTAGAGTTACATTTTGAGACCTATCAGTCAGCCATTTTTAATCCATGTAATGTGCACCATGTTAATTTTATATTGTTTTGTTTTTTAAAATCAAAACGTGCCATGGTACCAAGTCAAAACCTTACAGAAATTGAAATGTATTACATCCTCACTATTACCTTTATAAACCAAATTTGTGATGCTATCAAAAAAATAGCAAATTGGATTGACAGTATCTATTTTCCATGAAGTTCATTGACTTTAATTACGTTACACTCCTTTAATTCTTAATTGAGTGCCATATCAGCCACTCCGTTATTTTGCCCAGGATTGATGTCAGATTTACAGGCTTATAATTTTCCGAATCATTCCATTTATCCTTTTTAAATATTCCCAAAAAATTAACTTTCTTCCAGTCTTCTGGAACTTCCCCGGTGTTCCAAGACATTTTGAAAATCAACATTAATGCAAAAGTGAACTCATCAGCCAGCTCTTTTAAAACTCTTGGATATAAGTTATCTGGGCCTGCTTATTTAAAACTACTTAACTTTAGTAGCTTCTGTTTAACATCCTCCAGAGATACTAATGGAATGAAAAGAGTGTTATCTTCACCATATGATGTAGCTACATATCAGGAGGGATTAATAAGACTGGAACTTTTCAGCTTGGAAAATACAACTAAGAGGGAATATGATAGAGATCTATAAAATCATGACTGGTGTGGAGAAAGTAAATAAGGAAGTGTTATTCATTCCTTCTCATAACACAAGAACTAGGGGGTCACAAAATGAAATTAATAGGCAGCAGGTTTAAAACAAACAAAAGGAAGTATTTCTTTACAAAACACACTGCCAACCTGTGAAACTCTTTGCCAGAGGATGTTGTGAAGGCCAAGACTGTAACAGGGTTCAAAAAAGAACTAGATAAGTTCTAGATAAGTAATAGGTCCATTAGTGGCTATTATCCAGGATGATCAGAGATGCAAAACCATGCTCTGAAATGTCCCTAACCTGTATTTGCCAGAAGCTGGGAATAGACACCAGGGGATGGGTCACTTGATGATCTCCCTGTTCTGTTCATTCCATTTGAAGAATTTGACATTGGCCACTGTCAGACGACAGGATACTGGGCTAGATGGACCAATGGTCTGATACAGTATGGCTGTTCTTATGTTCTAAAGGCTATATCACTGATTTTTCCACAAATACAAATCAGAAATATTTATTGAACACTTCTGTCTTTTCTGCATAATAACTGATAATTCTTCCATTTCTATCAAGTAATGGACCAATACCGTTGTTTAGTAATAGAACAGTAACATTTTTCTTCTTAATATACTATAAGAACAAATCTCCTTTTTACTGTCCTTAACTCTGCTGGTCATAGATTTGTTTGTGCCCCTTTGTTCCTTTTATTAATTTTCTATAATTCCTAGATTCTGATTTATATTTATTAATATCAGTTTCTTACATGGCACTTTTCTGTCTCTTTATCAGAAGACTCAGAAGCAGACTTAGCTTCACTGAAAGACACTTAATCTGGCAAATGTACTCTATACACTTCCACACTTCTGTTCCTAGCATGTGTCTCTCATGTGCTCATCAACGTTTATGATGTGTTCCAGTTTGCCGGGTTCCATTTAGCTATCACTTCTTGCTTTGATTTGTGGATGGTTTAGATCTATGTTTTTCGTCTAAAAACAGTTAAGATTTTTATGGAATCAAGGGACGTCCACACTACAAGCGTGACGGTGGCACAGCTGCAGTTATGCCGCTATAGGGTAGATATGTACTACAGCGATGGAATTGGTTTTTCCATTGCTGTAGGAAATCCATCCCTTCAAGAAGCAATAGCTAAGTTGTTTGTCAATCTAGCAATATCGATACAGGCACTTAGGTTGGCTTAACTATCTCTTTCAGAGGTGTGACTTTTTCACACTTCTGAGCAACATAGCGAGATTGACCAAAGTTTTAGGTGTAGACCATACCTTACACATCACTCAGCTTTTGCAAGGTTACTAAACTGGGTACAGATTTAAGGAACTTCTGTCAGGTGACACATAATACTGTCATAATTCTTAACAAAACCCTGCACCAGGTTCTAAAAGTATTTGCTATGTAAATTTACACCGTCTGATTTTAAAAAGTAAGCGATGTTTTGATATATTGGTCACTCTAATTCCTTTAAGAAGGAATCCTAATGATAAGTTGAAGCACATACAGTAAAATGTTATACAGTTGTCTGCATATTATTTAATATATGAATCCTTAAGAGAGACAATTGCTCTCTCTCTTATATTTTATGTTACTAACTCTAACTTAGGCTGGGTCTACATTGATGGCGGCAAATTTGCCGCCATCAGTTGGATGTCTCTGGATTGACTGAGAGGTCTGTGTAGACCTGCTCAGTCGATCCAGAAATTGATGTAGGAAAACCACCCCGGTAAGTGGCGTAGCACTGCAACGAAGGGAACGCTGTTCCCATTGGCGCAGCGCAGTGTGGACAGCGCGCGGAAGAGATGCAGCAAAGTCGACAGGAGATACGCAAGTAATTTATGTCACTTGCGTATCTCCCATCAATGGCGGCCGAATCTGGAAGGTAAGTGTAGACCGGGCCTTAGTTTCAGCATTGTGCAGGTGGCAAATTGAGTGATAATATGATAAACATTGGCTTTTCAATGGCCATGGTCGTGCTGTGCAGCAAAGAGCATGGCAGATAGCTCCAAGCCAAGTTTCAGTAATTGCAGTGATCATTCCTGAGGTACTCAGGATTTTCTCAAGTGTTAACTATTGGGTTTTCCTTGACTGGGCCGGTGTGGATAGTGAAGTCCTCTAGGGTGTCAGAATCTCCTAATGAGAAATCCACTTCATCGCTCTTACTGGCATGTCTAAACTGCAGCTGATCCATTACATGCAGATGTGTAATAATTAGTTCCAGACCTCCCATAGCTCAGTATGGTTTTTTTTTAAATGGCAAAATTGCCAATAGAATTGAAAATATCTTCTGGATACAGGAGGAAATAGTCATCTACATTTCAGCTTTTTGCAACGCAAATGGTTTTTCTGATGGTTCGTGATTATTACTGTCTTTTTTTCTTCCATAGAGTTCCCTGCCACCACTGTTTTCTCTTATACCACAAGAGTGTTGTTGTTTCCATGGCACTTTCCCAACTGGTTGAGAGTGGCTTGAACCGCACCCTAGCAAGGCCCCGTACTCTGGTTTCCAGTAGCATACTCCCTTTTTTCCTCCCTCTCTTCCAGCTCCTCCACTTTAAATGTGGATTGTTCAGATTCAGATCCCAGAGACACCCAGTATGTCAGCTGCTGCTACCAGCTGTGCTCAGAGCACTGAGAAGCCACATGCATTCCTCTGAATTACTCCTCAGTATGGGACACCTGACTTGGGTTCACTTTGTGGCACTCTTATGTCTCTTTGGAGAGGATTTGAGTAGGGAGAGGGAAAAAATTGCTTGCTTTCCCATTCTGCTAATCCAGTCAATGAACAAATGGCACTGTTAACAGAGCGAGTCCTATTATTACTCACATATTTTGCCATCAACTTTCTCACTCACTGTTTATTTCTGCTGCAAATGACGTTTAATGCACAGTGGCACATCAGTTAAAAGTGCTGCTTTTGCTGTTCCAGGCATTTTTCTTCCTATAGAACCTATTTATATATATAGGGTTTTGTGATGGGGTGTGTGCCTCCCTCCCCAAATCTGTAGCCATCCCAGGAACTGCTCAAACTCTTTTCTTTTAGTGTCTATCCTATGTAATTTATTGAAGTCTGCTCCACTAACACCTGTACAGTGCAACACAACAGTCCTAACCACTGTGGCCTTTAGCCCCTGTTCATCAGAGCCCTGGGAGAATCGAGATCTCTCTTCCTTGGGTGGTCCTTCAATCTGGACAAAGCTAACCCCATCCTCCTCCCTCTAACACTTCCTTCTTGCCATTTTTCAAGCTAGTCAGCTGATGAGCCAATTAATTCCTTAACTCATCCAGCCTCCCTATCTGAGTAGCTCATTCCTCCCTAGTCCCTCAATCAGCCACTGCTGGGAAAGCTAATTGAGGCTACAGCCATGAGAGTGTTGATCCATCTGTCAGGACTCCATACTCTGTCACAGATTTACATCTGAATTTGGAATCAGTGCTCTCTGATTTTTCCAAACAGCTCAGTAACTGCTCGTTGCAGAAGACTGGACCTTTTCCTTTAATGGTGCTCTTTTTCACACATATCAATAACTCCCCAGGAATGCTCATTTACTTAGCTTTTATTGCTGTATATATGCCCCTGAACCGTGAATCAAATTTAGTTTCCAGGCACACACACTAGATTTCCCAAAAATGAATACTCCCTCTCACAGGGCCAGATGGAGCCACATTTACTCCCCTTGTATAGTACTCTACTCCATGAATTGTCTCATGATATGTTATTGGCCCCCAATTTTTGATACCACTTGGCCTAAATTGCCTCCTCATTGAAAAATCAATGTGAGGGAGCGTGGTGCAGGGACAGCTCTGCAGGTCCCACATGGAACATTCAATCAGCATGGGTATCAGTTTGTTCGCTGTTAGAATGAGCAGCTGCCCTCAAGCCCCATGAGACCTCACAGGAGTCAAGGATCCTCCATGGGGAGGCTCTGTACCACTGGCTATGGTTCCATGTGCCCTTCCTCCCCCCCGGCATTATGACTTCAACTGCTCCGTGATGACAGGCTCTTGTCTGGTGGCAGCACTCGTTAAGATCCAGTGAGAGTGGGGCACACTCTGTGCAAGGGGGCCCACAATCCGCCTCCAGCCTGAGGCCCACCCTCTACCTCCCTCCATCTGCCAGGTCCCCAGAACCGGGGGAAGAAGTCAGAACAGTGACTGACATCTCTTTTCCTTTGCAAGGACAGTGGAGATCTGACGTGCAGAGCCCTGTCTGCACACAGTAACATGATTTCTGCTTCAGAAAACATTCAAAAGTGAGAACAAGAATTTGGGAAGAGAAGGGAGGAGAGACAAAAAGAGGCAAATGCAATTTTCCTGTCTGATGAGCTGGCTGATACATGCAAAATTCAAAGGGCCAAATTCATTCATAATATATTAAATTCCATTGAGCTCAATGGAGTCACATTATGGATGAATTTGGTCCATATTGGTGGGTTTTGTTTTTCAAAAATCTCATTCATTGACTTAAAACACCAAACCAAGGCTAGATCTAGCTCTAGGCTGCACCAGTTTAAATGTAAAATAACTCCACTAGCTTCATTGGAGTGATTCTAAATACAGGTTACTGATAGCTGAATCTGGCCCCCAAATTATATCTCTGGTGAAGGACAATTAGGGAGATGCTGAGGGTAAGGTAATGTCTTTGATTTGACCAACTTCTGTTGGTGAGAGAGAAAACGTTTCAAGCTTACACAGAGCTCTTCTTCAGGTCTGTGTAAGCTGAAAGCTTGCCTTTCTCACCAACAGAAGCTGGTCCAATAAAAGATGTCACCTCACCCACCTTGTCTCTCTATTATCCTGGGTCCAACGCGACTAAAATTGCATTAAAGGAGCAATAGAATAGATAAAGCAGGTGATATTTTTCTTTGTAGATGACTTAATCATCATCCTCTATAAGTAAGCAGACATTAAGTATACCATTGGCACCTAACATATAGTAGCAATGCTAATAACAATAACAATATCTTTGTGTACAATGTTGTAGCTAAATTAAAATTGCCAAGAGCCATGACTATTCTTGAATGTATTCTTCCAAAAGATTTATTCTAACACTGCAAACAACTTGAAAAAATTATAGAGTTATTAATTGGGAAGCTTATTTGGCTATTATTTTGCTGTGTTCTTGCCAATCACTTTCACAACATCCCAGCTTTTTGCTTCTTCCAGCAATAAATCATAATCCTGTATGTGTGATGACATTTGTCTGTTGCTACAAAAGGATTTGGGATGTCCCAAATTCAGCACTGTGAATTCACCATAGGATGAACTGCTGAGAAAAAATAGTTTAGGAGAGAGCAAATGCTTTTAAAATCATAAATACCTTCAGTAATAAGTAAAGATGAAAAGCAAACAAGTAAAGAAATAGTTTGTCTGATGTGTTTGAAAATGTTTTTAGTCTGAGAGATGTTGTTGAAGAATTTGGATTCAAGTAGGCAATATTCCATTAGATTACAGTATCCTTTAACTTTTCAGCACGTGTGTTTTGGAAAGTACAGTGTGCCTTAAAATATCTGAGTCACCTAGTGTAACCATCACTATAAAAGTTATACAGGAAATAACACAGGATACATCTACAGAGGGATAAAAAGAACCCATGGTCAGCCTGGGTCATCTAGTTCAGACTTGTCCTGCTCTGGGGTGAAAAATGGCTGTGTAGATGTTTGAGCTCGGGCTGGAGTCTGAGCTTTGGGACTGTGACGTAACTCATCCATCCTTGCATGTGTATATATATCTACCTAACTGAAGTTTTGACTTTATGTATCTGATGAAGTGGGTTTCTGCCCAGGAAAGCTTATGCCCAGATAAATTTGTTAGTCTTTAAGGTGCCACAGAACTCTCGTTGTTTTGCTGAACACTGAGTAACACCCAGCTACCCCTTTGGAATGCAACAGCATAGATTGATTCTTTATGTGAAGAATTTAGTGCTGAGAATCTCTCATGTTTATGTACTACAAAAGACACAGGAGGCTTGAAAAGCAAGGGTTTCCATCAGTGCCAACAAGTCGGGACCAAAGTTAAATAGATCTGAGATATATTACACCGAGTTTTTTGAAAGAGTGACATGTCCTCTCATTGAATAGGGTTTCCCAAGACTCGACAGGAAATGGAATTTTATGTGAGCCACCTCTAGGAATCAGGGGTGCCCCAGAAGTCAGCTACAATTACAAGGAAGAGGAAGTGCAGAAAAAAATACATGAATTACAATTTCTAACCTTAATTAGTGGATGAGGCTGAAAAATCTGTTTGAAAGGAAAGGCCTTCCTTATCTCCCATCTGTACATATATTTAGTACTCTAGTTCAATCTGCATCTATAAAAATAGACTTATGTGAGGTCAAAACAAAGAGAATTTTCTATTTTTAGATCAAAATCGCAGAGAATGGAAAGGTAATTTCTATTCAATCTGTTTATTTCCGCGAGTAACACTGAAGTAAAGTGAACAGGGTTAACAAGGCATTTATTTTATTTAAAATTAAATAGGAGCATCAATTTTTCATTCCCAAACACTCATCCATGTTGAAAAATTGTAGAAAAAACGTGTAAAAACAAACTAACGACTTGCTAAGACTTTCCCAAGCAGGAGTTAATGTGGGAATTGTATGTAGTCAATAAATTCAGATAAAATATAAGGCCAGAATTTCAGCTGGAGTACATCAAATAGCTCCGCTGAAGTCACTGGAGCCCTGTTTATTTAGGCCAACTAAAAATCTGGTCCATAAAATTTTCACTTTCAAAATACAGTATTTTTTTCCTTTTTAGAAACCTAATCTCCTTTAATGTCTTTGATGAAGCAATGTGGAAAATTTAGTGACACCCAAAAGATTTTATTTTCCAAATTGAATACACCACAGCATTTGTGATGTTTTGACAAAGTTGAAAATATTCTTTTTATGATCAGATAGGCTAATGATATTCTGTTCATGTTCCTTGTTTGGGAATAAACGCAACATCAGTTCTTTCACAAGACACATGTTTGTAGTTAAAATAATGGTCTTTGAACTTCTTCAATTTTTTGTACATTTTGTTAAAATAAACATATGCAACTTCTTATATATTACAGTTTAGAAAACTGTTTTCATAATCTCATTAACAGAGCTATAATCTCCATTTTAATTTCATTTTACTATTGTTTCATCAGTGTTTATGAAGATAGACAGTATCTTATTACTTTCTTTCCAACAAGTGATATACATTTTCTTGGGCATTGGATGCAGAGCATCTGTGGATTTCTTTAGCAATCACAGAGCACTTGGTTAGAGAGGACCATTGGTGAGCCATATAGTTAATTCCATTGCATCATGGCAAGACTGATTTCGTTATCCTTTAACCAGCTCCAGTAGATAGGTGTCAAAAGTAGCCTTGTATGATGGCAATTTCACAACCTCCCTTGGTAATTTGCTCCATTTCCTAACTGTTATTTTAAAATTTTCCCTTAGGCTCAATCTACTTTTTCCCTGCTGTAACTTCAGCTAATTTCTTTTTGCTCTGTCCTCATCAGCTAATGACAGCCTGATTTAAGGGACAAAATACCACCTCTTTCTTGGCTAGAGATTTTTGACTTTTGACTTTGGCTGTAGTCTTTAGACTGTTGAAATATCTGAAGCTGCACCTCCATTGCCCTGAGAGGATGTGAGGCATACATACAAGTTGCAGGCTTATTAGTGACTCTAGCTGGCAGTACAACAGCAAATGGAAGCAGTCAAAAGCAAATCCATCATTAATCTTTTCAATGTCTGTCTAGACTCATAGAAGACTTGTCATATTGGTACAGCCTTTAATGGGCTTGGACCCCGAGGAACAAGTATATTTTATTAAACACGTGCCTAAATCATATTACATTAACCCCAAAGCCACTATGCCTATCTCTTTAAATGCAGTAGGTTTTTTGGGGCGTGGGAGGAGGAAGGGATGTTAGGACTGGGGCTACTATGCATATGTCTACACAGCCTTGTAAACCTAGATTAACCCTACTACCATCCACACACAGATCTTTTCTGACTCAGGTCAGCAAGCCCCCAGGAGATGCAGGACCCAGGGAGGCAGGGCTCAGGCTCATGCCTTGCCATTTTGCCGTCTGGACGCAGGTTAAGCTGAAGACCTGATTTGGAAGATCTGTGTAGTGCTGTAGGGAGGCATTAGCTGTGCTGCGAGACTCAGGTCCAGCAACTGTAAACCCAGGTTTACAAAGCAGAGTGGATGCTCAAGCATAGGCTTGGAAATACTGAGTCCACAAGCCCAGGTCTCATAGCCCCGGGTTTACAGTGCAGTGGAGACATACCCGACGTTCATTCATCTTATTCATAAACAGTCGCACTGACCAGTTCACTGGGCTTACGCTCTCACTACGACAGTGCTCTAACTCTCTCGTTAACAATCATGGCGTTTGATTTGATAAGAGGTTTTCATGCTAAAGGCAATTCCCCTGGTGCAGTGACTGAGAAGGTGAGCCGCAGGTCACAAACACAGGCATGGGGCAGGAGAGGTTCCAGAACTGGGGGCAGAGGCACAACACTTAGCATTGAAGAGATTCTGGGCAGCTGGGGACAAGCTGCCATAACTTAAGCAGCATTCCCCTAAGACTTTCTGAATTATGACAGGGGCTGCTCCTGCCACTGCAGCAGGGCAGAACCAAGAGGGTACAAAGATGATTTAAAACCACCATAGCCCCGTTCTTCCTGTGCTGCATGTTCTGTGCTGTGCCTCTTTAAAAAAAAAAGACAATGAAGGCCTCTTAGACCAATAGGCTTTCCAGGCTACTGTACCCCTTTCAGGACCTGATTCCTCACGTGTGCTCCCCTGCCCACAAGCTTCACCCCACTTAAAAATGACTCGCTTCCAAAATCAGACAGAAAAATACAAATGCGTCAGTGTTACTGAAAAATTGCTTACTTTCTCATTCGTATCACATAATTACACAATAAAGTCATTGCAATATTGATAGTGCACTTCGAGTCCAGTGTGAAATTGGAGCCTGCTTTTCACGTGAGCCTTGTCTGAAGCTGGAGCCGCAGGTGGCAGGATTGAAGCCTGAACCATGCTGCCCAGGGCTGAAGTATGTAACTTAACTTTGTGGGGACCCCCGTGGCATGGGGTCCTGGGCATTTATCCTGCTTTCCACCCCTGAATGCTGGCCCTGAACTTGCTTTTATCCTAAACCCAGCCCTTGACTGCCCTGAGGGTCAAAACCCCCAGGTTGAGAAACACTGATCTAGATGAGTTGAGTACCCCCTGGAAGACCTCTGCATGCCCCCAGGGTCTGGTTACCTTGAGCTGAGAAGCACTGTCTGAGACATGCAGCACAGCATTTTACTTTGCATTCTCTTCATACATGAGTCCCATTGAATTAAAGAGAATGACTCACATGAGTAGTGATTTGCTAGATCGATCAATTTTCTCAGGCTCTTGCTTCAGGCAGATTGAATCGGTGGACAAACCTGCAACTGTTAGCAAGAACTGTCTCCTCTGACCCTAACTAATTAGATGGATAAAAAACACTAGAGCTGGTCAGGGATCAGGGTTTCCATTCTGTGGGGAATTTGAAAAAAAAAATTGTTCCAAATCAGAGCGTAAGCCAAAATTTCCTCCCAAAATGAATTTTGTTCTCAAGTTTTGGTTTGTATCAGCTGAAACATTTCACCCTTTCAGTTTAATTTTAATTATTATATTAGATCGTCTGTAGGAAAATTTCCCACCAACTCTACTCATAAGAAGAGATGCAGTTTCTAAGAAAGACTATGATGCTACTTTGAATGGCATCCAAAGTAAAATGAATACATTTCAGTCTCTGAGAAGCACAGGAGTGGTAAGCTGTATTTCAGAGGCAGTGCTGAGTAAGCAGGCATGTTCTATGCGAGCTCATATTTCTGAGGGCCTACCCAGGTAGGGTAAACTGGTCTACAGGTAAAGGCATGGCAACCATGTTGAGCTCTAAATCTGAGAGGAAAAAGCTTAATATCCTGGATGGGCCCAAATAGGAAAAAGCATTCCTGGGTATCACTGTTAATTGGGAATCCAGGATCACTCTCAAGCCCTCCAGATTGTGAATTAAAAACAACCTCACAATCTTAAAAAAAGGGAAAAGCTGAAGGCTAACATTTTCAGAAGTCATTAGTGATTATGGATACTTTCATTTTTGTGTGCACAATGTCAGACACCTTTAATGGGCCTGATTTTCAGGAAGTGGATACTTTCCAAAAGAGGAGACACTGAAAATTACTTTTCACTTTTGAAAATCTTGGCTAACAAGATTCCTGTAAATTTATGAAACTGTCACTTCAGTTCAATTAAATTAAAATCTAAAAGATCAATTGTGTTGGATGAGTTTTTCATGTCTAAAATGGAATAAAGGAACAAAAACACAGCAACGGCTATTCATAATCTTGAATAAGAGTCAAATTGCTCTTTGTTTTATTGCTGGGGAAGGTTAGCTGATGGAAAGGTCTTTCTTTACCAGCTAATACAGGAAGTGAAAAGTAGCCTTTGTACAGCTTACTTATGTTGCAAATGTTAGGGCAACATAACATTTACAAACTGTGGAATAGACAAAATAAAATGAGCAGCCAGGTATGTGTGTGTGACAACAACAGTTGCTGAATGGTTAGAAACAATGAGCAACAATTACAGAAATGGACATTAATGAAAAGCAATACAGTCAATTATTACAAAGATACAAAACAATAGTTTTAGAGGAGATATTTAAATTCTGTGTAAGTAGCTAAATTCAAACAGGACTGGATTTCAACATCTGCAAGACAATGCACTGATTTCATCCGTATGGTTTTAATTTAAAAAATGTTTGACAATATACAGTATATGGTCAATCCCAGAATGGAAAAAGAATCCTCAGAGGGTAGATCAGAAAGTAAAATACAATAAAGATAACATCCAACTAATGTATTAAAATAAAATACAACATTTCTTCCCCTTTTTTACCTTTTTTGTTGTAATCCAGAATGGAACCTAAAAAGGGATCTTTTTTACAGACTCAAGCACACACTTGTACTTACACGTTTTTAGGACTCCAGAATATTTTGAGCCAACGTATGTATTTAACAACTAATTTAACACAAATCAAACTACAGAAATGTACAAATGCACAAAATTCTAGCACATTTAAATGGTCACTTTGCACTCAGCAATGAGCACCTAGCTTTTACATTAACATTTTCCTTTCTGTAATATGCAGAGTAGAAATTCTAACTACTGTGCTTCAATGGAGCTGCTTCTTTTATTTCATATTCTCTTTCTGCTAAATCATTCAACTCTTCGTACCCCTTTATAAATATATACATTCAGCTTTTCTGCTTGTAGCTTGTGGAAATGTATATTACTGTAATTCTATCCTGCAAAACACATCATGTTTTCCCCATATGTGCCCTTGAATCCTGCTAGTTTTAGACCTTTGTAAAGCTGTAACTTTGTGCAAAGTTGTGTGTGCATTTAAATCTGGCCATATTTATAGGTATAAAAATGATTTAGGGGCATATGCTGCATATTTTTTACATATGTGCATATATCTTATGTTGTCTGCAAATTGTCCTCTGTGTCAGGCACAGAGCTTTGACTGCCTGTTATGCTGCCCAAAGAACATTCAAAATACATTACCACACACAAGCCTTTTGGGACTATTGTACTGATAATTAAGGAGAAACCCCCACGCAGTTAATCCTGTAAATTCTAGCACAGTGTATGCAGAATGTGCAAAATCTGTGCTTTGGGTCAAGTTTCTATGACAGCAAGCAAGGTTAAGCATTAGTCATAGCCTTCCATATTGAGGGTATGTCTTCAGTGACAGCGGCAAATTCGTCGCCTTCAGACTGATCTATCTGGATCTATTGAGCAGCCAGTGAAGACCTGCTCAATTGATCTGGAAGTCAACTTGTTAAAACCACCCCCTCAAGTGGCGCAGTGAGGTGAAGACGCCAAGCACAACAGAAGTTAAGAAGTTGGTGGGAGTTACATAAGCTATTCTGTGTCGCTTGCATAACTCCCGTCGACTGCTGCTGAATTTTAAGGTAAGTGTAGACCAGGCCACAGTGATAACAAATCTCAAGCTTCAGGCACATTCACTTGCTTACTTGCAAGCTCACAAGTAAACAAGGGGTGAGGTGAGTGGAGAATTGGTGTGTCTGCGGAAATACAGGCATCAGTGCAACCTTTTCATGCTTATAAGGCATTTGGCCCCACAATTGCCTTAGACCTTGCTCATGTATATGAAACACACTATACAAAAACAAAGCTGTGCTGTATTTATTAAATATACTGTGTACCTACTTATTAAGAAGATTTGTATGGTTCTTAATAATTTAGCAACTCAGAAACATTAGTGAACTTATCCTTATGACATTCCTGTGAACCAAGGTAAATAACATTATTTCTGTATTACAGATAAGGAAACAGATGCACAGAAAAGTTAAATGCCTTGGTCAAGGTCATATAGCAAGTCAGATCAGAGCTTGGAAGAAAACCTGTATTTGCTGAGTCCCACTCCAGTCCCTAATCGCAAGATCCTCCTCTCTCTCTTTTGGAAAATATGAATTATTAAATGTCCTTTTATACGTAACCCTTCTGCCAGGTAGTATGGGCAGCAACAAGGGCCAAGTTCAATCTTTAGGTGATCTCTCTTGATGTTACAAAACAGAATCAGTTCGAGCCGCCACCCTGAAACCTGGGAAAACTAATCACCTTCTGGGGCACTTCTAAGAGCCAATACTGCCCCCCCTCACAAGCACGGAGCCTGTGTAGAACAAAAGTAAACTTTTATTAAAATGGAGAGGGAATTCAACATTAATTGGAGAAAACACCATAACAGAATGATTCAAAATCCATGAGTGACACAGGATTCCCACAGGATCTTGGGTGTCATCTTTTGCCACAGTTTCCTGCCTTGGGCTGTGAAACTCCGATGGACAAATGTCCCTTTAACACCTTTCCCGTTTCTCTCTGCTGCACCCCACTCACAGTTGGTTGGCCAAAGTCAGTGAATTCAGGGGTGCATTCACGTGGGTTCACCTCCCACTCTGAAGGAAGTGTCTATTGCCTCCACCTCTGCTCACCACCTGCTGCCGCCTCTGCATCTTGCTGCGGTCCCATGTTCTGAGGGTCCACCACGTAGCACCGTTCTTAATGACTTCAGCTCTCAGTGATTTCACTGGGTCGTGGGGAACCTCACTGCTGCTGCATTCTCCGTGTCATCTTTCACAACACTGCCCCACTCCAGGTCTAAGGCTCAGCCCCCTAGACCTCCTCATCAGTGATTTCAGCTCTAATGACCATGGAGCAGAAACAAGTACACACAGCTGAGTCTGATCACCTCTGTCTTTAAACACTGAAGCTGAGGGGGGTGTCAGATTGTATCTAAAATATTTTAAATGAGTCCATACAACCAGATAGGAATACCTGTCCCCACCCACGTGGTTTTACTTGGATTTGGCATCATTACTCTCAGCTCAACAAGTGAAGTTAATTTTAGGTGATTCCTTGAATTAGGGCATATTAAGTACAGTTCTGTGGCCCATTAGTCATACAATAAGGATAACATGTCATTGCCCCCTGCATCCAAGAATAAAGTGAATTTTAACCCAAAACTGCCACTGCTGATCACTTTGGCAAAGCAGTGGTGTCTGCTGATCTCTTAGGCAAAGGAGGTGTCTAAGTAAATACAGTCTGCCCCTGAGGTCTTTTCCCTCAGTACATCAAGAAAGGGTGGGGAGATATCCTTCAGACCTTGCTTACATATATACACCCTGAATATTTTTATACTGAAGATTTAGTCACCCTTGTCAGAATTGTAAGGACTTCCCCATACACTTCCCATATACTTCCCCATACATATAGTTTCTAATGGATGGTCCAGCTAAAAACCATTCCACACTTCTGTTTTCTACTGGCATGGCACTGCAGCAAGCATGAAACTTAAAAGTGAAAACATACTTTAAAAATATCCATAAAATGTTTCTTAAGAGTAGTTCAGCAAGGACAGTGGTTTCTCTTCTCCCAAGCTACCCATAAGATTTGTTCAAACTGACAGTTCATTAACAGAAACCAGTTCCTGAGCAATAGAATAGAAACTGGAAAATATATTAAGTAACATATAGGTTGGGAATTGAAAGAAAAAATTATGTGAGAACCCAGGAAAAAAATAATGTTTTAAGATTGACACAATACTCTCCATTAAACAGTTTCTGGTTTATGTTAGTGAAGGAAGTGCCTCATAGCTTTTCTAGAGCAAGATATTATTAATATTAATGTTATTAATTTGTGCCTGCAAAATGCCAATAATTTTGGCTAGAGGCAGTCTTTCTGAGTGTATATTCATAGGCAATGAGATTTATGAAAGGCTACAGATAGTAACTGGACATTCAATAAGACTAATGAGATGTCTGAAAAATATTTGGCTTATAAACAAGACACCAAGCTAGATTTCTCAATTCCATGTACTTCCAAAGCTTGGCATAGTTAATCAGAAAAGCTAAAGATAGTGAAAATATAATTTACGGCCCCCTAGTTCTCAGTAGCGTAAGAATATTTAAGAATCATGCACCCTTCACTGGAACAAATCATGAATGACATGAATGGCTGAAAAGTTATCACATTTTGGTAGACGTGCCTCTAAACATGTGTCGGAGCATATGTGTGTCAAAGCTTCTGGGCTCCTTTAAATTACATCACTTGGCTGTGCTTGGAGATGAGTATCATTGAGAGAGTGTTCTGCAGTACTTGAATGGTTTTTCAATGTTTCTGAAAATGATTTCTGAGATTCCTCTGCTATGAAGAATGACTGATTTGACTACTCTGAAAATCGTATAGCCATATCCTCAACCAACTGAAAACAAAAGGCTGCTCTGGTCCCTAGGGGTATGTCTACACTGCAACATAAGCCCGTGCTAGAGCTCGGGCTCAAGCCTAATACCCCCTGTGTCTATTGAAACTATGATAACCCGGGCTTGGATCCATGGTCCTAAGACCCTGCAGGGTCCAAGCACAGCTCAAGTAGGAGCCAGGGTTTGAGCTTTATTGCTTTTCAGTGTAGATGCAGCCCCACTTAACTCATGTCCTGGGAGTCTGCCAGAAGTATCTCAATTCTATGGGCCAACTCTCTTAGTCCCCTCCAATCACCTCTATTGAAAGTGTCCCCCACCCCCCATTTGGCATATGGCAGCACCTCAGGTGAGCACTAAGCCATTCTCTTCTGATAACAGAGCTGAAGCGCACTATTGGAGAGTCTCCTGGGTTTTTAATGGAGACTGAGCAAAGCAAGCTGTTTAACGGTATGGGAACACAGCCAAATTCTGGTGAATCATGGGTGTGAGACCAAAAAAACTGTGGTCATCAGCAAAAGCACCAGGAATGACCACACGTACCAGCAGATAGCTAAAAAGCTGACAGCTGTGCAGCTTACCCAAGATCAGTGCAGGGAGCATGTTAATTACCAGAAACCGGGGACAAGAACTGCACATCTGGCAGCTCACATGATGAGGAGGTTGCTTGGGTGTGGGCACTGTGCCCAGCACGGAGCCAACCATGCTTCATGATGACCTGATCAGCTAGGATGGCATCCTGCTGCCCCCTGAATCCAGCAGGGGACCGATGGGAGCCAGCAGCAGGCTCCGAGTGAGGTGCATGAAGTGAGTCTGCTTATGAAATCAGTCCCAGAGCAATCTGCAGATCAGAATCAACAGCAAATTCACAGTCCCTACTTGGAAGTGCTGTTTGATCCCTTCCTACCCTCGAGGAGCAGCCCATGGCTGAGCCTGCCGCAAAACTGGTGGAAACACAAGCGGTAAGTATAGGACTCCAATTTACAGTTTATTATTACAGTAATGGGAGGGATTTCTCTTTAAGAAGCAATGCAAAAGTTATGACAAGGCTCAGCTTCCAGCACTTGTCCGCTAATGGTGAATTTTATCAGAATGCCTTGGCATCCCCTCTTCCCCTCCCCCCACCATGTGGAGGTCAAAATGGAGACTGGAAATGTCAACATTCATGAACAGCTGTAAAATGTATTTTCATGTAAAGCCAGAGGTGTTTGCTAGGGTCATTCATGTTTTCCTTTCAGCAGTAAAGGCTTGAAGTTTGCCACTCTGTAATCACTCCTCCTTGGTCTATGGAGCCGTCTGAAAACAATGAACTCAGTGCGTGAGTTTGGGAAACAGAATTCTGTTTCCTAATCTAGTCCATTTCAATTAGAGGTAATCTGTGCAATCTGTGGGTCACAAAATCATTTCTCTCACATATGAGTGGGGCTCAGTTTTGCCCAGAACTGAGCCAGATGTGGGGAAGAGGCAAGCGATATAGTTCTCGATGTTTGTGTGCAGCAATAACAGGGTAAGCCACATGTGAGCTAATGCATCATCCTGTTATATTTCCTCATGGATTAAGATACAATCCTGGTCACTGATAGCTGATAGCAAACTTTTCCTGAAGCAGGCTCTCCAGATAGTTAAACACATTGCAGGACTGGTTATATTTTCCAGGCCCCCTTCTTTAGCTATTCCACTCCACTCACAGATGTGCTGTTCAGTTATCATGGCCCTGTCCACCTCTGAGATTTGGCAGCATTTGATGGAAGTTACGCAAGCTACACAAAAAACTTGCATAACTCCCATCAACTTCTCTGCTTCTGTTCTGCGCACCGTCTTCATGGCGCTGCGTCAATGGGAACCACATTCCGGTCAACGCAGGCCACGCCACTTGAGAAGGTGGTCTTAATATGTTGATTTCTGGTTCGACTGAGTGGGTCTTTACTGACTCCTCAGTCGATCCAGAGAAATTGATCTGACGGTGGCGAATTTGCCGCCGTCAGTGAAGACATAGCCTGAATCTTTGAATACTTCTGCTACATAAACAGTGGGTTTTGTACCAGAAACTTGGAATAACATCTCCCTTTGCAAATAGGACACCTCAAGAACAGGTATGTCCTCCTAAGTGTGTAAGGCCTGAAAGGATAGAAAAAGTCTTTTGCAGCAAGGGCATTGTCATGCGGACTGGATTGGGGGGGGGCATTTGTGTTATTTGACCTTAATATGTCAAAATCATAATGATTCATGTAAGACATACCATGTCAGGTGCTGTTAGAAAGGTTATAATGTGCTGAGTAAGAAGATAATATTTGTGTTCATGTGTGATATATGTGAAGAAAGTTATGGGGATCTTTGATATCCCTGTATTTCAAACTGTGCTGTAGAAGACACATCCCAGACAAGAGGCCGCAGGACAATAGCCCGCTTAATGGCCCATCAAGACCTTTACGGAAGCCAAAGGCCTAGGAAGAAACTAAAGGCATACCTGAAGAGTTACCAGGATTGGCCCATGTGACTATGGACTCCATTTTGGTTCCTGTAAAGTTCCACAAGCCACATGGCCAGCAACAGAGGGTATATAAGATCAAACCACAGAAACCATTTTGTCTTTGTCTTGTGTTCATTCCTGTCCAGCTGCGGACACACCTCTGGATCAACACACTTTGCAACTGAACTGAAGGACTTAGACCAATCCAGGTACTGGATGTATACCAGAGGGACTATACAACTCCACAATTGTTCTAGAAACCTGATGTATATGGACTTTTAAATCATTTGTATGTATCTGATTGCTTTAAGCCTTTAACACTTCTCTTACTGTTTGTTTTTCTTCTATTAATAAACCTTTAGTTTTAGTTACTAAAGGATTGGCTGGCAGTGTGGTATTTTGGGTAAGATCCAAACTCATAGTGAACTGGTACTGTGGCTGGTCCTTTGGGATCAGAGGGAATCTTTTAGTAAAGAGCATAGAGTTTAAACAACTGGTCTCTTTACTGGACCTAGTGTCAGTTTGGGGAGCCAGAGACTGAAATGCAGTAAAGGGGGCTGTGTGTATTTACACAGTGGCTTCTTGATAACCAGTGTGGGGGAATCAGAAGCACTGTTTGTGGCTGGTTGGGAAGTCTGACTGTGTCACCCACCAGTGCTGGGAGAATTTGCTCTCCTTTTGCAGCCTGCCCTGACCCTGGCATTATCAGTGGGCTATCCTGGGCACGTACGGGTTACAGGCATTATACAGCTCCCCTCCATATAGCAGTTAACTATGAAATTCTTATAACTATGAAAAAGGTTGCAATTCTTTTCCTTACTATTGTCTCTGCACTTTTGTAACTGCAATTAAAAGGCTGTGTCCAGAGACAATATAAGGACTGAAACATTTCCTTCACAATATGTGTTGGTTCACTTTAGAAATGTTATGTTTTATGTCCTTGAGATTCAACAAATACTAATTCTGTGCTCCTCCACTGAGGTACTTTAGATAATAATCCTGTTTCTTGTGCTGTTTCAAGGCCCTCAAACTCTACTGCTTGATGTTCATCAGGAATTTGATCCCTGGCCCAATGTACCTTCACGGACAGTTCCAAAAAGAAATGTTTTTATGGTCGATATTCTTGACAGGGCAGACCAGTAGGCCCTGTACCAAAAACAGAGGGATGCAAGCTTGGAACAACAGCATGCTGACAGGCAAGAAGAAAGGCTCAGGCTCGTTGCCAGAAGGAGGACACTGTTTCTGCAAGGGAGCAGAAGCTTGCAAAGCAGTTCCTGGAATAGGAACGGTATCTAAGGGACAGAGCTCAACAGAGAGAACTGTTTCAACAACTCATGTCCATCATGGCTGCAAAAGGACTGGCTCCTGCTACCTCTCCCACACCATGGCATGACGAGTCTGCAACGTACCCTCAGTCCAGCAGTAATTCGGACAACTCCATGTCAAGGCAGCCCATGCATTCAGGCCCCTTTATTGGCTGGAGAGGGCAAATAAAGCCCATACAGGCTTCCTTCTTCAATCCTTCTTCTGTGGATACCTATACATCCCTCCCTGGGTGCCAAGTGCAAGGAAAATGGGGAGAGAAGAGAAGAGAGAATGTGAGGCCAGAGACCATGAAGTGGCAGGGGTTTGGGTTGGGTTTGCAGTGTTTCCAGCACTTATTTTATTTATTTATTTATTTATTTTTAGAAAATATTCTTCTGGTACTTGTTTTGGGGTGTTGTAATGGCAGCTTGTCTGTCCAGGTGACTGTTGTACCGTTTTAATGCCCATTTACCATTAAAGCCTTTTAGGCCTTGAAGAAAGTTTATTGCTATCACCGCATCACATGATACAACTATGATTTCAGATGACAAAGCTAAAAACATTATCAGGAGCCATTATACATTAGTAAGCAAATGGTATTTCTTTATTTACCAAGGTTCAGCAATTCACATTTCAACCCAGCAGGCATGTCATTTGGAGTCATCTTACCCATCTGAACATCATCTAAAGATTGGTTCTGATGAATCCCAGCTAGGGGATATAAATGAGGGCCTCAGTTCTATGTGGGAACTTAGGACAAGGAAGAGTTAGGTATGCAATTTCCTGTGGCTGCAAAAAAAGGCTGCAAGAGGACAAGCAGTCCCATTAGGCTGGGGAAGGTCCTGGCCATTAAGCCAACAGAAGTCTTCACTATCTAGTTTGGGAACAGAACAATTACTTTTTGTTATTGCTCCACATTTTTCTCTTTTTGTGTTGGAGAATAAACAGATCACTAAGGTAAAGGCCACAAACTGAACTGGGCATTGCCACTCATTTGTCCCACACTGGTGATCAGGTCCATGAGCCTACATTGCCTTTTGACCAAATGGTTCCTAGATTTACACTCTATCATTTGCAGTACATTTACATTTTGCAATTAAAAACTTATAAAATGTTCTATACAAAGCACAAATTACAATAATACTTTTATACATCTTTCAGAACCTAGTACAAGGAAATAGTATAGAATGTTAAACCAAAATATAAAGCTGCTTTCCAGTTTTTCTACATCCATTTTGAAGTATAGGCCTTGAATTTCATACAGTATTTTGGTAATTATCTTTTTAATCCTGTATACACAATTAATATCACCTCTCTATAACATTATGCCCCTGCTTATGCATCCAGGGACCACATTTGCCATCTTAGCTATGACATGGCTCTGGAAGCCCATGTTCAGTTGGTTATTTACCACGATCCTTACACCCTTTTCAGTGTCATTTCATTCCAGCATACAGTACCCCATTTTGTAAATGTGACCTATCTTCATTGTTCTTAGATGTATGGCTTTATAGTGGGCTTGTATTAAAATATATTCTGTTCAAATGAGCTCAACATATTGTGGTATAACAAGGGTAGACGGCAGTTGGAAAGTTCTGGAAGGGCGGTATGTAAGTTCTAGAATGATCCGGGCTTTATTCCCTGTAGACCAGCCAGAGTCATTAGAGGGTAATTAGGGTCAGCTGACACCAATTAAGGCCCCACCCAGGTGCCTGATAAAAACCCTCTAAAACCTGAGAGACAGTGCACGAGCTGGAGGAGTAGGTGTGCCGTGCTACTGAGCAGAGGTGCGTGTGGAGTTCAGAAGAGGAGCAGAACAGACTACAATGGAGTGTGGAAGAGAGGTGAAGTCCTGAGGAAGGTACTGGGCTCAAGAAGCCAGAAGGAGAGAGGGGGCAAAATAGCCCAGAGGTAAAGTCTGTAGCTGCAAGTATGGTGCCAGCAGCACATAGCTGCTACTCATAGGGTCCCTGGGCTGGGACCCAGAGGAGTGTGCGGGCTTGGGTCCCTATCCCCCTCCCTGGGGAGATGGGGTAACCGGTGACACCCTGGCCCACTATGAGAGGCAAAAGTGTGAGACCCACTAGGGAGAAGCTTGCTATTTGACACAATATGAAGAGATAAGGGTCAGACCATCATGTCAGTATTTACCACTCTGCCACAAATTTTACCAGCAATGATTTTATATTTACTTCCAGATCACTGATAAAAATATTGAATAATGTAGTGCCTATTCATTTGATCAGAATGCCATGTGGGACTAGTCAAATGCTTTACGAAAATCTAAGTACTTTTTGTCAACCCAATTAACTTTAATTAGCCAAACTTGTGATCTTATCAAAAAATGAAATCAGATTTGTTTGACAAGATCTACTTTCAAAAAAAACGCGTTGACTAGCATCAAGTATATTCTAGCTTTTCATTCTCTACTGATTGAATCCATATGGAATTTTCCATTACTTTGCAAAAAAGTTATGTCAGGCTAATCAGCCTATAATTACCTGGGTCATCCTACTTTCCCCTTTTGAATATTGGCACATCTGAACTTTTCCAGCCTTTTTGGAATTCACCCAGTATTCTAAGCCTTATTAAAAACTAACTAAAGCTGTTGAGATTCTCCTCAGTCAACTTTTTTAAGACTCCTGGGTACAAGTTATCCAAGCTGCTGATTTAAAAATGTTTACCCCAATAGATGTTTAATAACTAAGGGAAAGTTAAACATTGACTGAATGATAGTTCATCATCCTTGTATAATATGAATACATCATCCTGTTTCTTTTCAAATACAGAAAAGAAATATTTATTGAACACCGGCTGGCTTTTCTGTTTCATTAATAACCATTTTACCATCTCTACCTAGTAATAGGCCTATAGCATTGTTAGGATTTCTTTTGTTCCTACTATACTTAAATTCCTCATTGTCTGTGGGTCTGACAGCCATGGACTTTTTCCTGAAGTCTTTAGCTTCCCTACCAATTTTCTACACATCATTACTTCTAATTTATATCAATTGCCTCTACCTCCCCTTTTTCTCTTTGTGTGTGTGAATATATATATTTCTACCTTTGCTTCCCATCTTAAAACCCAGGATGGGTTTTTAACCAAAGTTGTTGTCTTTAACGATTGTGGAATTGTGATTTTCTGCACATCTACTAAACTCTTTTTAAACAACTCCCAATTTCTTTACACATTTCTCTCTCTATTTTTTTCTTCCAGTCATTTTGACTAATAATTTTAAAGAGTTTTGGGAAATTAGCCATTTTGAAGCACCAAGTATATCTATTACTAGTTGGGTCTGTCCTCTGCCTTTAATGAACATAATCAGGTCATGATCAGTGGTCTCTAGGCAACCACCAACTTCTAATCCAGTGATTAATTCATCTTTAGCCATTACTATGAGGTATTGAAATAGAGTTGCCTCATGTTGGATTCAATATCTTTAGTTTCATGTGTAATTTTTAGACACTACAGTGATGTTTAATATTGACTGCATGAAGCTTCAAGCATATGCTTCCTAGACTGAAGTCCTCCATGATAACTCAAATTTTCTTTCCACCAATTACAGGCAGTGCCTTAAGAAAAACTAATCCTGCTCTTCTGGTGTTTATTAAAAAATGTTTATTTTGACAAAAAGGTCTTTCAATCTTTCATATCTGAATAGTAGAGTGAGCATTCTGATTTTTTTTATCATTAACATGCTTGAGGAAAACACAAGTAATTAAATCTTGTCTTGTTAGTTTCAGCAAAGAAAGGAAATGTTAGTTATCATGCTCACATGAGGTGCTATTCTGTTAGACCTACTGAAATCTGAATTTTCTTGAAATGATTGTTTGAAATATGCTTTTGGAAAATAGACATAAAATAGAAGTGCTGTTCGTACTTGTACTTTGTTGTTAGTTAACACAGGATTTCTGATTTACACTAATTAGAAACATGGAATGAGCTATGGAAATGAGTTAGCATAATCTCTCTGCAGCTCAAATGTTTGTATAGAGTATTAGAACTATTTTGACTACTCATGGTGGAGCTGATTGTTAACATGTTTAACGATAAGTCTATTTTTCTACTACTATTCTTTTGCAGAGGTAACACAAGTCTTATAACTAAACTCTGAAACCCGCAAGGGTGTGATTAATGTTCAATTTTTGCCAAAAAGTGTCCGTGAAAGAAAACGTCAGGCTGCCACATTCCTTTCAGAGGGGCTGATGCTTCATTCCTTGTGCCCCAAATATTCCAGTTGAAGTCAAAGAATCATAGAAATGTAGAGCTGGAAGGGACCACGAGAAGTCAGGAAGTCCAATGCCCAGCACTGAGGCAGAGCCAAGTAAACTTAGCCCATCTCTGACAGATGTTTCTCTAACCTGTTCTTAAAAGTCTCCAGTGACTGGGATTCTACAGCCTCCCTTGGAAGCCAATTCCAGAGCATAAAATATCTATAGTAAAAACACTTTCCCTATTATCTAACATCTATCTCCCTTGCTACAGTGGACATGGAGAACAACCGATCATAGTCCTCAACATATTTACCCTTCCTCCCTCTTTTATCAAGACTAAACACACCCAGTTATTTTGGCCTTTCCTCATAGGTCAGGTTTTCTAAATCTTTTGTAATTTTTATTGCTCTCTTCTCACATCCCCCCAGTTTCTCCACTGTTTCCTAAGCATGGGACCCAGAAAAGGACCCAGAATTCCAGCTGAGGCCTCACCAGTGCCATGTAGGGTGGGACAATTACTTTCCATGTCTTACACTCTCATTGATACACTCCAGAATGATATTAGCCTTTTTCGCAAGTGCATCACACTGTTGACTCTTATTCCATTTGTGATCCTTTATAAACCCCAGATCCTTTACAGCAGTACTATCACCTAGCCACATATTCCCAACTTGTAGCTTTGCATTTGATTTTTTTAATTCCTAAGTGAAGTACTTTGCACTTATCTTTATTGACTTCCATCTTTGGGATGGCATATACAAGAAATGGTAGATCAGGTCCTTTGATTTTAAATTAGAGCCTAATCCTGTAAACCATTACTCATCTGAGTTGCTCTGACTTCCATTTAGATTGCTCATCTAATTAAAGATGACACATATAAGTAAGAGTCTGCTGGATTAGGTCCATAGTTGCTATAAAAGGCTCCAACTCTGCAACTGATAGCTTAGTGTATGGCAGGCTGTGACAAACCTTCATCCCCAGCAATATGTTTATATTGTTAAGACTACCTATACAAGGAAAAGAAATAGAGCTGGCTAGACACTGACAATTTTGTTACACAACAGCTTTTGAGGTTATGAAATACGTTTTTGTTCTTCACTGGACTGAAAACTTTTTGAATGTTTTTGCGAAAAGGGTTTGTTTTAAGATGTCCATTTTCCAACTGAAAAGGACAGGTTTTTGACTCAGGACTGTCTCTCTTTTTGGAAGTGACCTGAAAGATGACTCTGGATCTCAGAATTCTACCCATCAAAATCAATACAGTTCCACAATACATTTCAACTTCAATAAAATAGCATAGTTCAAAACCAACAATATTTCAGTGAGCTCTAGCTAGCTTTTTTGTTTTTTTCCAAGATAACTTAATATTAGCTTTGAGAGTTGGGTCTCCAGAATTCATGGGCATATGTGAGGAGCTATGACAATAGGTCTCAATGCCTGACTCAAGAAAGCTGATTTTGGGCTGAATTTTGTAACCCGGTACAGACACATTAACAGTGTATGCAGACCCCACTGTTGTTTCTAAGAAATCATAATTCCACTTTCAAGCTCTATAAGAAATATACTCCAAAGCATTGCAGTCCATGTTTATTGTCCTGATTTGGTAGTAAAAACTGAAAAGGAGAATGGTAGTCCACAGGAATGGTTAGCAGGCGTCCTAAAAAGAGTAGTCAGTGGTAAATATGGAAAAAAAATATATATATATTTTTAAAAAGCATTAAAATACAACAGCACAGATTAATTATGTCATGGAATCTTACTGAAAAATGTAAAATTCAAATTTACTGTGTGCATAGTGGGATAACACATTCTCAAATTTTACTGAAGCCTAGAATTGTCCTCAACTTCTCATACACCATGCATTTTAGTGGCTATTCTACAGGCACCTCTCTATGTAGTGTTTGCTGACCTACAAAAGGCCTGAGACACAATTAGCAGGAATGGAATCTATAAGATCCTGTTGAAAATTGGTTGTCCACAAAAGGTGCTCTCCCTATTCAAGAAGGGAATGAAGGCAAACATTTAGTAGGAAAATGAAACATCATCTGAGCTTACTATTGATACTTATATGAAGTAAGGCTGCATCTTGGCAACTACTGGCTTTGGCATCTTCTCCATTCTTCTTAACTATACCTTTGAAAATGATCAATCTGGCCTACTAATTGAATTGAGGATGGATGGCAGCTTGTTTAACATCAGACGACTCCAGAGCAGAAAGTGTATCACCAGCTCTCTATTCGGGATCTGCTTTCACAGATGCTGCTCCATTTATTTGGTCATGATGAACAAGGCTTTTGATGCGTGCACCAAGTATGGCATCATAATCAGTATCAAAAAAACAGTTTTCATGTCACAAGGTTACAGCGTTCCAACTAATAACAATCCCTGTGGGCAGCTGGGCATAAGGACTGGATCAATCCACAGGGATGTACAAAACTGGCAAAAAGCTGCTTTTGCTCGTCTATCAAGCACTTAAGTGGAACAAAGAATATGCTCATAGAAGTCCAGTGAACTCAAAATTAGGTCAAATATGTTTGCTCATCTGTACTAGAAAGCACTCAAGTTTATCACCATCTTTGTGCTGTGTTTCTGGGTGGTAGTTACCTGTGTTGCTCTATATATTTGTTTACTCAGTTATTCTATTTCTGATTTTAAAACTATTATTCAATAATCTGAACTCCAGTGAATAGCTGAATTTGGTGGGAAACTTCTATTGCACAACTGGCCTGTGGAAGATCTTCCTCTACCTTACTTTCTATTCCCAACTGCTTTTCCTCACTGGGTAGATAACTTTTTGTTGTTAATAAAAAAGAGCAATTACAATATTTGTAATATATTTTTAAACAAAAATAATGCGTGGAAAGAAAATGCATATACATGTATGTAAAATATGCTGCAATGCAGGTTTAAAAAGACATTGTTTATTTTCTAAAACTATTCCTAATATACTGTAACTAAAAACAGACACTACGTCCTCCCGGGAAAGGTCAGAAAGACAAACAAGGAAGAAATTCAGTAGTGAAATTTATTTGACCAAAGCTGAGACCAAAAGGGACAAGAGAAGCTGGATGTGTAGTACTCAGTCTTAATCACAGACTCCTGTGATGTGGTGCAAAGTGAACAGAGACCCCGTTATCTGTCAGATGTGGAAGGAATGAGAATAAAATAAATAGTGTTAATCAGACTTCAGATAAGCTTATTTGTACCAAAAAAAAAAAAAAAAAAATCTTACAGCATAACGATATGCAGGAGAAAACACCAAACAGTAATGTTAGAGAACCAGCTTATTATGGAGTAGGGTTAGAAATCAATGGCTTCAGGTAGTGAGGTTTCTAGTTAAAGGCCCCAATCCTGCAAAAACTTATGCATTACAGTAGTCCTATTGCCATCAAAGGGGGCTAGGAACGTGTGTACAGTTAATCATGCATGCTTTAGCAGGATCAGAGTCTACAATATGAAGCTTGTCTGTGTTCTCTGTGGACCAGCAGAGACGGAGATAGAAACACTCAGAGAGAGCTGGCAGAAATGCAGCTGTATGCTGGGAGGACTTTATTGTCCTGGCAACAAAACAGAAACCAAAACCAAAGTGAGGTTTTCCAGTGGGAAGGGGGAGTACAGAGGAAGCAAACATTTAAATGAATAGATCATCACAGGATGAAGGCAGTAGTAGCCCCACAGTTTTGAATCCTTGATTAAAAGGGAAAAGTCAGTCAACCTGTGAATAAGTTCACTCATCTCTGGTACCATCTGTAGGTCAGTCCAGAGTTGTGGCATGTGCACTTCTTTCTGGACACTCCCTGTTGTCAGCCACTCCAGCCTGTCCCTGGGTCTGTCCCTTCTGTGACTAAGCGCTTCAGCCAGGTCACTCATTTGTGTCTGCCCCTTTCAGGATATAGAAAGAGTCCAGCAACAGGGCAGCCCTTTGGGCTAGGCAAGGGGCTCTAGGTTTCCCTTTGGGTATTGTGGCCCAGACACTTCCGTTTTCAGGGCCCTTCCTTTAACTAGATTCCCCACATTATGGCTAGACTTCCGTCTTCAGGGAACCCAGGCCCACCCTCTCTACCGGAGGTAGAGACCAGTGGTAAGCAGCTAACTGCTACATTCCAAAGTGTTATATGTCTGCCTCCCTGGATGACTTCCTTACCAGTCCTCTCTCTTCCCACCAGATAAATTAAAGTTATTCAATAGCTGAACTCAAAGATAAAGTCTCAAAACTTCAAAGTGACAAGTCCCTCCTTCCTGAGCTTGACCAAGTCATGATATCTAGGCCTCAATTGACCTGGGTGTAGTGGTCTTGCCCTTAGTTGCAGAAGGCCTCTACTTTTGGGAGGACCTAGACCCGGCTGTCTCCATCCTGCAAATAGTACAGCCCCCTTTCTCAGCATTTTCAAAATGATTCCCATTTCTCCACTGTGGTCCGATCAACCTTCCTGTCTCTGTGTTTCACCTTTTGCTCTTTCACGCTGTTTGCTCCACTGCTGTTGAAACTATGTGCCTTATTTTGGGGTTTAAATAGCTGCTGAGCTCTCTTGAAAATCTTAACCTTATTCTCCTTGTGCATCAGTTCTCCATCTGCAAAAGGGGGATAATGATACTTTGTCATCCCCTGCTCCCTTTGTTTAGGCTAGAAGCCATTTGAGGGTGGGTATCTCTTACTATTTATGTGCAGTGTCCAGCACAAAAGTGCCCCAGTCATAGCTGCTACCACTAGGCAGTACTGTAAGAGAAATAAATGTGCTACTATTAATAATAATTCTTATTAATCATAAATTTTCCAGAATCTGTCTTGCCTAGTTGTCTTGTCAGCTAACTTATTTGATATATTTATTGCCCAATATATGAAAGATTCTGACTTTAAGCTTTAATCCTATCTTTTTGATTATAGGACCTAATTTCATAGCCCTTTTTATTGGCTCTTAATCACTAGCAGAAATCTGCACCAAACCCTCCGCTATTGTCTTTGCTATGAAATTTATTTCCAAATTATTGCCTGTAATTCATCTGGGCCTGGAGCTTTCATCATCTTTTAGTAATGCTAATGATCCCATTTTCTGTTTTCATATAATGATAAAAGCCATTGAACATGCCATTTTTTACCTCTTGGAAATGGATTCCAGTCTTTTTTGGGATATTATCCATTTTTCTGCTGAATCAATTAGGCAAGGGAATAATTGAAATCCTAAGTAATATCAATTTTGTCTATGAAGTGTTAGACAATGGGCCTTCTTATTCTGCAACGTTAATAATTTATTTTCATGCCTGCTATGTGTGTTACCAGCTCCATGTGCATACAGTAGATTTTCCTTAAACACTCCACAGTTTTTTCTTTTTCTGCTTTTATGTTATTCCATTTAATTTTAACTAGCATACCCTGCATTTTATCTGTAATGGCCTCTTTCTCTCTCTTCAGACTGGAAACTAAGAAGGGCCCCATTCATCAATCTATTCAAAAGGGTGAAGCCCTGTGCCTGCGTCTTCACAGAGACTGCAGTGTGAGTCATCCCACATGGGCACTGGAATCCACCCTAATGGAAGCATTTGCAGGAATGTAGCCATGGTTCCAGGTCAGAGTGACCAGATATCTTGATTTTATAGGGACAGTCCCAATATTTGGAGCTTTTTTTTTTTATATAGGTGGCTATTACTCTCACCCCCATCCTGATTTTTCACACTTGCTATCTGGTCACCCTATTCCAGAGAGAAAAGACAATTCAATTTAAAAACAGAAAACAGAAGAAAGAAGCTTGCAAATATCTAAATGTAAATATTTCTTCTAAAATATTTATGGTAGCAATGCTGGGAAGTAAACTCAGCCAATAAAGGAACCTATCCTGCTCCCACTGATGTCAACAGGTGCAAAAGTGGACCCAAAGGAACTCATTGTGTGACAGATAGGGCAATTTCCTGCAATATCTGTGGGAAACTGTACTGAATTAAATGTATGGCTGGGTTATATACCATTGTGGGCCAGGAACTATATGTGCTCCGCAAGGGGAGGGTTACTACAGCTCCTCCAAGGAGTGAAAACATTAAGGGATGGTTAAAGCAAATCACTCAGGTTATAACACTTCCAGAAAGGTACCACCTCCTGGGGAGGCTCATATATTCTGGTTCAAATTGGATTCGTCAAAGACCAGCAGACAAAGAATTTTTTTTAATAAACAGTCAGAGCTTTGTCCTGGTTCTTGACCTAAAGTCTAGGAACTTGTAACCAGAGGATAAGCTTTGTAACCAGAAGATAACCTCTGATAAGCTTTTTAGCATGCATATAGGTTGTCTAATTGTTTTTATACGCTTTCTCCATCATGTGTTTTCCTTAAAAATAAGTATGCTTGCTTGAAAGGAGCTGTGTGGTAACTTGCAGTTGCTGGAAATACACTGTTCATAGCCCTTGCAGAGAAAGCAAAGCACAGGAGCTGGAATTTTAGGCCAACTGGCTTGCTGGGGATATCACAGTGTAGATCAGGGAGTTGTGCAGCCTTAAAACCTGTGGTCAGAAGGAAGAGAGGTGATAGCTGGAAGCCAGAAAACTTCAAGTGGATGCCCTCAAGGGATCACGAAGGGGAAATACTGGTGCAGTTACCCTGAAGCTGTAACATGTTGCTCATTGTATCATGCAGTATTTACTGTTTTCCATTTAACTCTTGCAGCTCTCCAGTGAGAAAACTGAATACAAATTAGTTTTTTATATTTACTTTCAGCCTCTTTTAATTAGATGCCTATTGTTTTTTGCATCCCATCTCTTCAAATCAATAGATACTTCTTCATTTGAAATTCTAAACTTTGCTTTTCCCATGTTTCCTTCAGGCATCTCCTAAACCACATCAGATTATGAAACAAAAGGAGAAATGAGGTCTGTGAAATAGAATATTTATTTACCTCAAGACAAACACTAAAGTGCAGTTGTGACATCAGTACTTGGCATAAATATGTCTCTTAATCGGGAAAGCAGCATGACTTTTCCTGTTTGTATCATGCTAATGCCTTCAAGGCTTTATTTTTCAATTTCAAAGTCCCAGGGGCTGGCTTCTTAGTTTCAAAGATGCAGCCAAGCTTAAAGAAAGTTTTAAACCATTCGTATTTTCCTTAAGAATAACCACTTGTAATGAATGGGCTAGTGTACAGTGTCCCATTGTTCACATTGTATATATTAACAGTGAATGAGTGCTTAAAATGAGGCTTGGAAGAATTCAAATTTTTTTTTTTTTACAAATTTTATTGATTTAAGTTTTCACAGATGGGAGAAGTTAAGAGATGTTAAAATTGTTTAATGACAGTTGATGCTGAGATTCATAAAGTTAAAGATTTCTAAACCATTAAAACACAAATTGTCAACATCACATGTCAAAATATATTAGGTCAATATCCTTAAATCAATAAATCATACCTGTTTTTAATATTCATTCACCAGTTCATTTGTAACAAGCCTAATTCAAAAGTCCAAAGCAATGGATTTTTTACGCTAATAAGTTCTCAAAAAGCATTTTTTTTCTTTGTGTATCTGTAAATTTTTATTTTTATCAGTGGAAATATATTTTTGTCAATTTGTGCATGTATGGTGAAATTGACATTTACCAACAAAAATCTAATCCTTCCAAGCCTACTAAAAATGTAGGTAGCAATAGAGCACATTACGGGACATTGGATTCTGGACCAGATTTTCAGAGGATTTATTGTGCTAGAAAGTAACTCACGACAACAACTCATAACTTAAAATCAATCTACCCTTATTATGACAGGCACTTTCCAATCAGAACAGAAGGCATGGTTTCTACGCCTAAGGCTTTACATTCTATACAAGACAAAGCAAACAGCAGAGAGAGAGAGCCATTGCCAGTTGCGTGGAGAGTTGAACATACTGCTCCTGCTTGGATAAAATCTGTGAACATCCTATTATTTTTATTACCCCGTCTTCCCCGCCCCAACTCTGACTTGCTCCACCTCTTATGTCCTCTCTAGTAGGTTGTTAGTCCATAAAGACAGAGATTGTCACATAAAAGGGGCCAGATTTTCAATGGGCACATTCACATAGGTTGGCAGAATAACAAACCATCAACTATATTTGGAGGTTTGATTCTTTTTTTTATATATTGGCACAGAAGAATAAACACATGGGGAGATGCATAGGAAAAAAGTTACACTGGATCATTTTCATTACTCTGATGGCTATCACAATAAAACTTATGAGGTCTTTTTGTTGCTTGTATCTTGAGATGGGTACAGGAGTATTTCATTCCTGTACTCTTCCAGTACTTTTGGTCTACAGCAGATGTGTACAATAACTTCTCTTGTGCTTCAGATTCCTACAAAATTCCCTCACTCTTCAGTGTTGAATTATATTTTTAGGTATTTTTTATACAACACAATCCCTGCATTCTCTCTGCTCTTTGTATAACTTATTATAATTACTATTAACAACTTGTATTATGGTAGCACCTAGAAATAATGCATAGCCACCAACAACTTTACAGCTGTACTGTCAGTCATCTTACCCTGATTCCATGAACTCCACTGGTTGCTGCAAGTTGTTTCAGCTTGTTTTTCCATATTCTTTATTTATGTGTATAGGTGTGTGCGTGCATGCACACATGTACGCACACCCACCCACTGACAAATACTCCTGTTTTGCACAGATTTCAAGAAAAAAATATCTGCCTTTTGGACAATCTGAGTCAGCTTTTGCCTTGTGATGTTTAAACATAAAGTTACAAAACCAAAGACCTCTCTGTCTAGTGAGTTTAAGGATCATCTCCTGAAGGTAGGAATTAGTTCAGTACAGCTTTGTCTGATATTAAGGAGCAGCACAAATAGTTACTAGTTCAGAATAATGATTAGCAAAAGTCTTCCAATTAATCACCAAGAATGCAAAATATCATTCAGGTTCACAGGTGAGAATATCGATGCTCATATGGAAAGAGCACCGGCAGTCACGATCAGAGAATCCCAGAAACAGTGGAATTTTAGAAAAGAAAAATATAATCCTGGGAACAGTGCTAGATCCCTCTTTATCAAGAATATTTTGGCATGATAAATCAATAAACCTAAAAAATCTCAAAATATATGGCTACTTTTTGAGCAGCCAGAATGCACTGTCAAATCATACATTAACTGTTCCGCTACAAATTTGGCAGAGATAAAGACAAATTTCTACCAAAAGCCCACTTGGGGATGTAAACAAGTTTTCTGTGATATTTTACATTTAACTAGAGCCATTCTGAAGAGAAATGGTGAATTAAGACTATTTCCAAACATAAGAAGCCTACAAGCAGATCTATTGTTTTATCAGTCTACTTGTATGGTTTTCTGTGGAAATAGCAATGTGATAGAATCACCTGTGTAGACTGGAAGTATAGGAATTTTTTAAGCATTAAAGAAGTGAGGAAGGACAAGAGGAGGTAATACCTCTGGTTTAAAGAAAAAAATTATATTCATATTCATGCTGGGGAAGATAAATTATTGTAATATCCTAGTTAATGGAAAAAATATGTTGCAAACTGATGTAGCAATCCAGCACTTGAATTTCAAAGATGGAGTTTTCACAGCAATGTACACAAGTGTCTATGATTAATTTGATTACAAAGATACAGCTAAATATGCTTTCCACCCTAACCAATAGCTTTTGTTAAATAGTCTTCCATTTTTTAAGTGAATGGGCTAAGTAATGCTCAAACAAAACAAAACCAACCCCACCCCTGAAATAACTTACAATGTTTTGTTTTGCATTCCAATAAGGAATGAGCTACTTAACTGGATTATTTAATTAAACATTTTACAGCATAAACATATCAGCTTTGGAGAGACCATAGAAAGAGGGAAATAGCTCATAGTAACTCTCAAAGAAGAAAAATGGACAAAAAAATAAGAACTCTGCATGGCTTTTGGACACCAAGAAGCTGAATTTGTCTGGTAGCCCTCCTCTTATTCCACAAGTGGAAAACAAACAGTAACACCAAGAACCAATCAAGTGTAGAAACAATGATCCTCTCTCCATGAAAATACAAAACGTGTTAATTGAAATAAAGAAAATGTATATGTAAGTAGATGAGTCTCTAAAGGGAACGTTTTTTAAAATTTTCCATTACATGCAAGTGGGTCTTGAAGATGGCTGCTTTCTGCAGTGCTTCTGCTGACAGTAATACGAGTATGTGTACTAACGTGCGAATGAAATCTGCAATGCCTGCTGACACATAGTAGATAGATAAGAACACTGTGCAGTCTCCTAGGAGAGTATTGTGTTGAAATTCAGAAGATATATAAAATGAAAAGTGAAGTTGAGTATCTGGAGTATTTCAAGGACAGATGACATAAGTGTCATTAAGATAGTGTTATAGCATTTTGAGTTCAAATCTCTGTGATAATGGGGTGATTGTTGCAGTCTGGTGAAGGATTTCCCTGTGCTTTTTCCTGGTTTATCTCTCAATTGACAAAATCACGTATGTATTCCTTCCCCAACATTTATAAATGTTTCAAACGCACGTTAAAATATGTTTTATAAACTATCTATGGTATAAATATGAGCTGTAATACACAATAGGGTGTGTGATTGCAACATGAATAAGCCTGATTTCAAGTGAGTTGCCAGGCATTTGATTGAATGGTAAGTAGCCTCCAGCACTCGAGAAGCTTGTAAGCTCAACAACACTAACTATATGACCCAAAGTATAAGAGATGGACCCAAACCTAAGCTATGGGCCCGAACATTTTCAAATGTCATGCTGTTCCTATTTGCATAATGTGCAAAACCAAAATTCTAGATATGGACTCTCACATTTTGAGAATGTTCTCTCCAGGTTCGGATTTGGATCCAAAGCCTGTGGCATGAGTCCATGTCTCTGATGAAGAATATATATTGTTATGATTGCATGTACCAACTTTTGGCATTTGGAATGTATGTTGATATGGTTCCATAATTACATAGTTCAGAATGCTTCCCACAAACCAGGAAACTTTATAATAGAAAATAATGGTGAAACAGGAAGTGTTCATGTCTTGTGACCCAAAGTTAATCAGCAAGTTAAAATACTGTGAAAATATTTATTTGGAAAATAGACTTATTTAGAAAATAAACCTTCCTTCTGGGTGAATGATTTATGTATTCTTCTGTATATCCTTGCAGTAAATTGGAGTTTGACACAAACCATTTAATGATTATTGATTACAGCGCTTTATTATCTAAGGCAGGCTCCAGATGTCCCATGAAGAGTAATTTACCTGGATTAGGGCTAGATATTTCTCTCCATTTCATGGCACAGCGTAAAGCAGATGTGTTGGATGAAACGTGACTGGGAAATGTAACATGTAAGAAGGGAAATAGCTGCAAGGTATACTACCCTCTGTCACACAGCAAGCGGGACAGGTTTCTGTGGCAATGCCTTCACACATACTAATTAAAATGGATCAGTGCCAGGTCACACTGGGGAGGTCTATGGCAACAATCCAACAATACTGTCACAGAGTAGTGTGGGGAAAGAATATGTACACTTGGTCTGAGGTCCAGAAGAAGGTGGAAGAGAGACCATTTGAGAGTCTCTGAGTAAAGATAAAAAGGGCAAAAAATAGTGGTGATTTCCTGATAGGGGTGATGTCCTGGTGCTACTATTGGTTGGCTACAGGATGATGTCTTATGATGCCTTAGCAATAATAGAACCAAAGGTCTGTCTTCCTGCTCCTGATTTACTGCCCAGGATAGTGGAAAAATCCCCATATGATACATGTATTCTGAAAATGAAATCAACAAAAAAATATCTAGTTAGACACCAGACTGTGTCACGTTTCATGTAAATATTTTCCTTTGAGGGCGCTTTTAATAATTAAAGATGTGAGTTTAGGAAATAAGTGATGTGTAAGCCTCTGCATTGTTTTAAGATGTTAGACTTTAATTCAGTCCCCACAGCATTCATTCTGAGAGGTCTGATCTTATCCTCATCAAGTATAAATGGGAATTTCACCATTCATAAGAATATAACAATATAGGACTGGAAGGTGTCTTACTGAGTCATTGGGCCCAGGCCCATGCTATCAGAGGCAACCATGAGATATAATTGCTTTCATAAATTTAAGATAATCTTAATTCTAGTTTCATTGCTTACTCTCCCTACTCCTACTAGAAGGCTGTTCCAGAGTCTCACTCTTCTGATAATTAGAAATCTTCTTCTAATTTCCAGACTAAATTTATTCAGAATCAGTTTATAGCCATTTCTTCTTGTGCCACCATAGTCCTTTAATTTTAATAGCTCTTTTCCCTCCTGGTATTTACCACCCTGATGTGTTCCCAGAGAGTGATCATATCCCCTCTTAGCCTTTGTTTTGCTAAGCTAAACAAATCAAGCTCTTTTAATATCCTCTTATAAGACAGGCTTACTTGAATCGTCATTTGCTTCTAGAGCAAAATTACATAGTAAAATGCCATATAGGCAACAAGGTAACGATCAAATCTGTATCAAAGGTTTTTGGCTAACATTTTGTCTGTATGCAACTGAACAGCTAGAGCTTTGACAGCAATCAAATACACGTTTGTCTTTTTTTGAGTTAATTGGTGTGATGCTACAGAACTCTTGTCGTTTTTGGTGTGATGCAGTCATTTCTGAAGCCAGGAATAGAGTCCGTTATCAGGAGGAAAGGAAAAAAATCACACACACCCAAAGTAATTAATAAAACAGAACTCTGATATAAATTGCAGCGGGTATGAAATCAGCGGCATTTGCTGTGACTTCTTCTGCTATTCCTCCATAAAATGTAAATGGCTACTATCTTTTTCAGCATGTTGCATTGAAGCAGCAGCTATCTGGGGAGCCCTTTTAGTGCCAGTGTCTAGTTCAGAGATGGCTGGTTGTGTAGTTGTGGGGTGAGCCAGAAAGCTGAGGCAGTAGCTCTGAGTGTCTGTACAGAAAGGAATCAGCAGTCAAAAGGCTCAACAAGGGCACAGCTGGGAACAAAGGAAGCCAAGTGTGAGGAGCTCTGCAAACTACTCTGCTGCACGGACAACTGGCAGGCACAGAACTGATGCCTGAGACAAAGGGTTTTTAAGAAGGACTGACGTGCTGACTCATAAAGTGCACTGAAGTAACAATTCATTACCCAAATGCAGGACTGGGATAGCCTAAGAAGGCATCTTGTTTGAGAGCCCAGCTCCATTCTTTCCTGCTATCACCACTTGTTTTCTTCTTCCTCCTCCCTCACGATTTATACACAGGACCCTATTGTAAATGCAGTCCATTGTTCATGGCAAGGGAATGTGTGCACAAGGGAGACAAATCCAGTCCTATGTGATCAGGTGCAGGGTTAAACTCACTAGCCCTACAGCGGAATTTGACCCAACGACTCCAATCAATGGGCATATTACATAACAACAGATGACTGAGCAGCTGGTTATAAAAATAAGGGTGCTCTACGATAATAATCAAGGTGAAAGACAGAAAAAATATATTCTCCCCTCCCACAACAGAGATAGGGACCAGAACAAACCCCACAAACACAAGAAACCAAAACACTGTGTTAAATAAAATGTATCCAAAAAATGTGACATTTCAGACTGCATTAAAGAACTAGAGAGATGGACAGGTCAGTTCAGTAAAACGTTTGGCAACTCTCTTACATTGCAAATGCCAGTTTTCAAGGGCTTCTTCAGCCTGGCATAGAACTCGGACGTACTTTTCATTTTTGATATCTGCCAACTAAACTACTCTACATGCAGACTTTCAATATGTTGTAGACTCTAGGCTATCCCTAGCATCATTGTATATTAGAGACTGTGAAGTATAAACAGTCAGATCATGAAAATAATATTATTGGCTTGCAAATGTCTTCAATTTCATTGGTGTAGTTTTTAAAAACTGCATCACTGCCATACAGTTTTTGGCAGATGGTTGATGTTATTTCAGTCACAAAAAGGAGGAGTTTCTGCAATATTAGTACTCACATATCGTTCTCTTTTGGTTTTGGGCACCTGAAACTGTTTTCCCCTTCTTTAAGTTTACAGCTAATTAAATTTAATGACTAAGCGACTGATCAAGTGCCTATAGAAGTCAATGGAGAGCCTACCGCTGACTTCAATAGGTTTTGGCTCTGGTCCTTAATAGCATAGACAGGTGCAGCTTTGTCATGGAACTCTGCTTTTGCTCATCATTCCTGAAGGGCCATAGTCTTATTTTATTCCCAGACAGGAAACTATGTTAAGTTGGAGTTCAGGCTAAGAATACACAGCAGTAGTTTAGAGTAAAAAGAAAACATTATAAGGATGTTGCAATTATCCCTAAAACAAGAAAAACTCACCCAGGGAATTCAGATGTAAGTTCACATTTAAAAGAAATCCAAATATATTAAGGCATGGAAATGTTCGAGTAAGACACTCAAACTTCACTTGCCCTGTAATTATAAACACACAAACACTAAAATGCCATAGTCATAAGAAAATGTTTATTGCATGGTGCCATAAACAAGAAGGTGAAGCCTTGCTTTAAACGAAAAACCCAACTCAATTTAAACTACGGAGTTATTATCAAAGCTTCCAGAATGAATTCTCTTCAGCCAGGATGACTAGTCTGATAGCCCTTGTGCTGTTTCATTAGGTGATTTTGTTTTGTAGAGGGCACACAGTGGTCTTACATGTGGAAAGGGGCAGAAAAAGACTCAGAAGTATTACAAAGGGAGGGGAAGGGAGAGAAGGGGAAATGCAATTAATGTTTAACCCAGTAGGAAGTGAAATAACTAAAATTAAAGGAATTACCATGGCAATTTCCTGACAATGTAGCTTCCAGCTAAATTTAAAAAAAAAAAAACAGGATGAGAACAACCCCGTCTCTAAGCTGAACAAAATTATTTCAGAGCTAGTGTGGACCAGGCTAAATGGAGTTTTCCATACCTGGAGAAGGCCTCTGTCTAACCCAATCTCCTAGGTTGGATTAACTCTTTCAAAGATTTGAGTCCAGGGCTATTCACTTCCAAAATGAAGAGTTTGCACTGCTATGCTCCCTCAGGGATTCCACATCGGGTGCCATAAAGGTGGAACCAGTACCTCCCTTGGTTCTGCCACAACAGGCCATTTTGGGCCGGTGGTGAAGCTCAGATTGTAGGCCACTTGTGCCACTACAGTTCTGTCTTAATGAACTTTCCATTAGGGCTGGCCAGAAAGCAATAATTCTGTTTTTTCACAACTTTTTTGAAGTTTTTCACAAGTTTTTTTGAACTTTTGAATTATTTTAGGCAAAAAATGAGAGCCTGTTACTCTCATGAATGGCCAATAGCCCAGTGACTAGGACACTCATCTGGCAGGAGGAAAAGGACCAGGTTTAAGTCTCTACTTTGCCAGAATGCCCAAATGTTCTACTGAAAAATTCCCAACCAGCTCTATGTTCTACCTGTATATTAAGGCCTAACCCAGGGCTGAGTGTAGCCTTGTAGCTGCAGACACACTGGTAGAACAAACCTCAGAAAACCTTTCGTAAAACCCTGCTGATAAACAAATAATCTTTTAAATAGCCCTTTGATTTAACATTTTATAAGCAGAAGGAGAGGAAAATACCATGACTGAAGACAAGTACCTTTTTATAACAGTGAAGAGTAATAAAAATATTCTTTAAAAGAAATGAGTAAGATTATTTTAAACTGGGATGTGAATTCCCAATTTATTCTGATTTTATCCTGATTTTTCCATACAAGTTCTGCTGCAGCTGACATTCTTGCATCTCACGTTGGAAAAGAAATGATTGTATCAGAAGGGTGTGTGAAAGGAAGAGATGGATGGGGTCATGGCTCCTGGTAATATAATTTATAAAAAGATATATTTTGCAGGTGTCCTGCAGTATATATTTGGATTTCCAAATCTGCACCTATTTTTTCCACATTTAATCCTGTCATGAACTCAGCAGATTAATCTCAATCCAAACCAAACAGAATTACAAAGAACATTTCAGTTTTTAAGCTAAAATTGGATATGAATTTTTAAACAGAGCATATGTTCATGTTTGCTTTAACAGTTGGCACCACCACCATAACACTCCAAGCATAACTCCTGTACTAATGGACTGAGAAAAAGATGAAACTGGATTCTTAAGGAAAACCAGTTTGCAAAGGTGGAATTGGGAGCAGATTCAACAAATGTATCTTTCAATTTCCACATTAAAATGAAAATTTAATTCATCTTTTGCCCACTAACGCTGAAAGAAAGAACATTGACCAGGGAATTTCCCTTCTTCCCCAGTAGCTTGCAGTGGAGACTCTAGGCCAAATTGAGGCCTGGCATGCTATAAATAGTGGTGTAAATTACTCATTGGGGAGCAGTGTATTGGTGTGAGTGTAAACTGATGGATCTTCCATGCCATAAGGACTGAAGACTAGGCAGGGAGCAGGAAAAGTAAGTAATATAGGAGTGGATGAAGCAAAGCCTCTTATGCTTTCTTTTTGGGTCATTTTCTTGCTGTATCCTTGCCCTTCTGTTCCTTCAACATATCTATTACATCAGATGGGCCAAATCCATAGTGGTGTTATTTTGCCATTATCTTCACTGGCACCAGTTTGCACCACCATTTTTGTTAGCTCTCTATTTAGCCCAAGTATAATGTGACTATGTGAGCAACAAATTGTAAAACAATTTAGAAATCTGATGTGATTACCCACTTTTGTGTGGGGTACTAAAGAAGGCCATCTCTATGATGTTCTCTGCTCTGATTGTCCCAATGTGGTTTGTCCCCTCTGCAGAATAGGCCCTATAGAAATAATCCCTCTTAGGGGACCAGAAGGGAGAGAAAAGTGCCATGGAGGTTGCTGACTCTCACCTTCAGGCACATGGGGCTTGACCTGTATGCAGAGGGCTCCTTCAATGTGCAAATCTGATGGGGGACAACGCAGGAAACTAACTTTACAAATATCGTTATTGTAAATCTGATTTTTCATTCTGGTTTAGTATTTGAGGTGGGAAGAGTGCTCTGATTATCACCCCTACAATAAAGATATGACCCTCCTAATCATGTGTTCCTTTCCCTCTTATGAATAACAGTGTTTGAATTAGCTGTACAACTTTTTCTACCATAGGAACTGAGAATGGCCACAAAACACTGCTCCAAATGCAAAACCCACACTTCTTGTGACCTTCTGTCTACTTCTCTGGTGTGACAGCAGCTATATTATTATGTTCAGTTCAAGGCACCACATAATGAGAAGGTAATGGCAATTTGGAGGAAATTCAGAGAAAAGGAACAAAATTTATCAGGAACTCGAGACACTGCTTTCTGAGGAGAGATCAGTGGGGCCGGATTTCATGCTAACATCTTTTAATGTCAATGGGGATTTTGCCATTGACTTCAATGGAGACAGATTTTCACCTGAAATACATATAGCTTGACCAACTGATGACTAAGGAGGTGGCATTATAAGAATTGACGGATATCTGAATAATTTAAAAATTAGGGAGGGAAAGGAATTATTTAGCAAATGTTAAAATAATGAAATTAAGAGAGGACACATTTGGGCTGGATATGAGGTAAACCTTCATGACAGTGTAATGTACTAGGCTGTGATAGAGTCTCCTAAAATAAGGGATGAAAGACACGTAAGTTTAGGACACTAAAATCTAGACGGCGCAAAGTACTAGGAACCATATCGTAGAGAAAATACTGAAACAGCAAGGAGACAAATTGGATGACCTAACAGGTCTTTTCCATCCCAAACTCCAGTAAAGAGGGTTAACTAAAAAACCTTTCTGCCTCTTGGCATTGCAATTCATCATCTGAAAAGTTGATTTTTGTTTGATTGTGACAGGGTGAGTAGGCTAAGGTTGATTCACCACTCTGTGCACATGATAAGCATCACAAGATGAGCCAAAGCACCAAGAGAATTCATTAAGTGCCAGGTCACTAGCCAATTAACAAGAGGATTCAGCTTATCAGTTGAGGATGGTTAAAAGAGGGACAGAAAGAGGCAGAGATGAAGGCTGGAAGGAAGGGCAAAGCAGCCTAGGATCTCAGAGAAGTTAGATCTTTCTCCCCCTTCTGTCCTGTGCACTGATAACCAAAAAAGGCTTGGGGGAAAGCCTTACGTTGTCCGGACCAAACACTTGTACAGGACATTGTAAATAATGCACATGGTGTTCAAATTGCTACTGGTAGGCAGGAGGACTGTATGCAGCAAGGAAGCCAGGGTGAGGAACTTTTGTAGGATTTCTTTTGGCAGCATGTCACTAGGCAATACACAGCTGCCTTCTTTTAAATTTCGGTCCAGGTTGATTTGGCCCTATCGGTGATGCTGACATAATGCACAATGCTCCAAGCCTGGGATTAGGCTTAAACAATAGCATTTGTATTCAAATTCCATCCCAAGGAAAGCAGCTGTCCATGAGATGAAAGTGATATACAGTGTACGTCAACTCGGGTACCTCCAGCATGCAGAGGACTAAGGCTTTAGGTGACAACAACCTTAAATTATTGTTGTATAGAAGCATTTACTTGATATTTATACTGCAGTGGGGCATATTTCTTGACCTATTCTATGTTAGAGCGCTTGGTGGAGAATGAATGGACTCAGCATCGTTTATTGGAGAAAGATATAACAAATTCTCTTTAAAATATTCATCCTCTGGCCCTCCTTGGCCCTTCCTCTGAGTCTTTACCAAGTCGTTTGAAATAATCTTGGATTGTCCAAATGGGAATCTTTGCTTCAGTCATGAAGGACTTGAGAAAATAAATATAGGATTAACTGCCCTCTGTTATATGTTTTTTCCTCTCTTTCTTTCATAAACATGGAATGTGGGGGAGAGGGCAGAAAGTGAAATGTTTCTTCATTAAAAACATGGAACTGGTTTTCATTTTGTTGTAAAAGCTATTAGATACTAGAATATCAGCTTGCTGTACTTTGCCAGCTGTATAAATTGTGCCTGCATTCTCCATGCTGCTAAAAACTCTCAATAATTCACGTCCCTGCTGTATTATTAAAAAACCTATTGTCAGATTGGGAGTTGTCAATAAGCAGTATGACACACAGAAAACTATTCTGTTATAGTGAGGAATATCAGAAAGCCTTTTGTCTCCTGTGTTTTCTGCAGATGTGGCCCTGTATCTGATTCTTATTAAGGAGAGCCAAATACTAACGGAAGCAGATATGACTTTCCAAAAATTTGGAAGGAAATCCCTCTTTTAGGTGCATTCATACCTGGACTGAAATACAAAGTATACAAGGTTTTCTATTTCTGTCTGTCTGAGCAGAGAATTTCACACAGACTGAATCACTAACTTATATAGGCTGTGAAGAAGCTACAGATTCCCAGACTTGTTGAATAGCAAATGCTGCTGCTCATTTAACCCTACTTCTTTTATTTTTCTTCTGACCTCAGAACAGCTGATTCCTCCAACCAAGAAACATAGCAACCAGACTTAGCAACCAAAGTCACTTTTTATGACAGGGGGTGAATGTTTTTAAAGACCATGGTAAATTGACAAGCAGAAAAGGATAGAATAAGACTGTAATGGTGATGCCTCCGGTCCATATTCTGACTGTTGGGGAAACACCCATCCCAGTGCAGCACTCCACTCCAATACGATCTGCACAGGTTTAGGGGTCTACTTGTATAATTTTCAATGCAGACCCAGGGGTTAAGATTGTAGAAATACCTTATATAGGGTTAAATACTAGCAGATATTTACTAGAGCTGGTTGAGGTCTTTTCCCAGAAGTTCTTAAAATATTTTTAAACTTTTATCAAAATTTCCCATAGAAAAATGTCGGTTTTTTGACAAAAAACTGAAACACCAAAAAGATCAGTTTTTGAAAACAACTCCCAGTTAAAATATTAATATTTATAATCACTTCAGTAACAATTCTTTTGCTTAAAGTTTTCAGTCACAACATTTTCTGTTTTTTCATTGAATAATTAGGAAATTTTGTTGAAAAATATTGTTCAGTGAAATATTTCATTTTCCATGAAAAGTAATTTTTAGTCATAGTTCCATGGCATCTCTATGGCAAAATTTTGACCAACTTATTGTCATATATTTATGTCAATATCTATTTTCAAGGGACTGGCACACCAACACTAAATATTATCATAGTAAATGCATTGGCAGACGCATGACTCCCTATGTAGGTGGAAAAAAAGCAGGGAGGCTTCTGTCATAATATGAAAAAGAGAAAAGAGAGGTAGCACTGTAATATGGTACAAAAGCCTTCATCCCTAACTGAGATCTTTGTGTGATGAGGTTTTGCTTCTACAGTGGCTTCCTCTTTTTGGCATCCTGTTCATTTCTCTCACTTGGACTAAAAGAAGTCATGGTTCTTTTTGCATATCTTTTCTAGGGTACACATCGCTAATTTTACAGCACACGTTACTATGTGCAATATGTTAACGGTTGAAAAACATATTGTAATGATCAACTTTTATTGCATAGGAACCTTTTTTCTATTACAGTCATGGTTGTGTCCTTCCCTTTAATTACTGCGGACATACAGTAGAGGTAGTTTGTAAGTCAGAAACGTTTGTAACTCCTAACAAAACATTATGGTTGTTCTTTCAACCGTTTACAACTGAACATGGACTCAATACAGCTTTGAAACTTGACTATGAGGAAGAAATATGCTTCTTTTAAGCATCTTAATTTAAATTAAACAAGCACAGGAATAGTTTCCTTACTTTGTCAAATCTTTTTTTTAAACACTTTTTTTAGTAGTTTATGTGTAACACAGTATTGTACTGTACAGTATTTGCTTTTTGGGGGTCTCTGTTGCCTGATTAAATACTTATGGTTCCAAATGAGGAGTGTGATTGACTGGTCAGTTCATGATTCTGGTATTTCTAACTCTGAGGTTCTACTGTACATTCTTTATTTGGGGTGGGGGGTAGAGGGGGAGGGAGGGCAAATTAAGAGGCCAGTTTTAAAGGAGTCAACTTATAAGAATCCAGGGAGTCAGTTTATACACATATCTATGAGATAGGCCTTCCAGATGAGACTTCCAGGACCCTAGCTCCCCTCCACATATTACCCTGTATCTGCAGCTCCTTCCCTCTGCACAGTTTATGACCTGGTAATTATGGAGTATGACCAGCTCATACCTTTCAGGTGGGACTTGAAATAGCTGTTCCACTGAATCTCCAACAAGCATTAAGGACCAGATCCAAATCTCACTGAAGTAAATGAAAAGTCTCCCACTGATTTCAATGGGCTTTGGATAATGAATACATGCTTTATCATGTATTACATTATTAGAAGATTAAAATATTTGATTAGGGAGAAGTTGGTGTGTGTATGTATATATAGTGTGACAGGGCCAGTCCAGATGGCTATGCGAGGGTATTGAAAGGCATATATATTAGCCCCAGGCTCAGCAAAGCCCTATTCCCCGGGTCATCCAGCTGGGGCTGCTTTAAGGTAATTAGGCCACCTGGGGCCTACCAAGGAGATTGCCCCAGCACTTAAAAGCCTCCAGTTCAGGCAGGCAGGGGTGGAGAGTGGAGAGCGGAAAGCCGAGCTGAGCCGAGCCGAGCCGAGCCGAGCCGAGCCGAGCCTAGCCTAGCCTAGCCTAGCCTAGCCTAGCCTAGCCTAGCCTGCAGTTTGGAAGCCTGCAGCTTGGAGTTGGCAGTCTGCAGTCTGCAATCTGCAGAAGCTTGGGACTTCCACGGTTGCCGCCACAACATTGGAGACAGAGGCTCTAGCCGGGGAAGGCAGGGAGCAGACCACAGACAGGCACCCAAGGGAAGGTAGCAGAACTCAGGGGCAGAGTGGGCCCCCGTCTTCACCCTACCCCTCTGGCTCACCTTCCCCAGCTGCACCACCAGCCGGTCCGGAAGAGCACAGGACTCACAGGGGCGGAATAGGTCTCACATCCCCCCTGCACCTTACCACACTGGTGTCAGAAGTGGGATCATTCAGGCGCAGCAGCTAAATGCGAGGGGAAGGCGAGGCAAGAAGGGAGGGGAACCTCCCCGCCTCCCCAGCAAAATGGACGACGTAGTAAAGGCACTTGTACAGGCCACGGCTGCCTAGCAGGAGGCCACCAGGACCCAGATGGCCACCCAACAGGAGTCAATAAGGCTCCAACAGGAGACTAACCAGTTGTTGGTCAGCCAGGCCAACCAGGACCGCACCAACCAGGACCTGCGAGAAGTGGTGGCCCAGCTGAGGGGCCTGACCGCCCACACCCCTGGGTCGGAGGGGATGCGAACCCTACGGGCCACCAGCTATCTGCAGAAGATGACAGTGGAGAACGATGTGAAAGCGTACCTCCTCGCCTTTGAGCAGATTGCCGCCCGGGAGGCTTGGCCCCAGGCTCAGGGCTGGGATTCTCTCCCCCTTTTTGTGTGGAGAAGCCCAGAAGGCCTATTATGACCTGCCTGCAGTAGCTGCGGCGGACTATTCCCAGCTAAAGACAGAGATCCTGGCTCTATCAGGAGTGACGACGGCTGTATGGGCCCAGAGGTACCATGACTGGAGGTACCAGGAGGGAAAGGCTCCACAGTCACAGCTATTTGACCTTGTTCACCTTGCACGGAAGTGGCTGCAGCCAGAGATCCATTGGCCAGAGAAGGTCCTGGAGATCCTTGTTATCGACCGGTACATGCGGGGATTACCAGCTGACCTCCAGGCGTGGGTGGGGCAGAATGACCCCACGTCCTATGATGACTTAATTGCGCTGGTAGAAAGGCAGGTGACGGCCAGGGGCCTCTCTTGGCCAACCAGGGAGGACCTTATCAGTCCCTGGGACCCGGGCATCCAAGAACCCAGAAAGGGCCAGGTGGAGGACTAAGGAAATAGAGGGCCCACTGGAGGCCACCAAAGAACGGGGTGATGTGGGCAGGGAGGATGGAGTCAGGCCCCCTAGCCCTAAGGCCAAAGGGTTGCCTAGGGCCCCCTACCGATGTTATGCCTGTGGGGAATGGGGACACATAGCTGCCCAATGCCGAGGAGCTCATGCAGTGTAACATGGGGACCTGGGCCGACTCCTGCAGCCTGATCCATCTTGTGGGAGTTGCCCTAACCCCCCATAGATGCACAAGGCCAGTGAAGCTGAACAGGGTAAAGACCCTGGCACTGGTGGACTCCGGGAGCGCCATTACGCTCATCTCAGGAAAGTTCATAAAGTGCAGTCAATTGGCGCAAGCTAGGCGCACAAGGGTAACGTGTGTCCATGGGGCCATAAGCTACTACCCTACCATCCCCGTAAACATTGAAGTGCAGGAAGTGGTCGCCCAGGTGATGGCAGGGGTGGTTCCCCGGTTCCCGTACCCTGTTCTCATTGGAAGAGATTTCCCGGGGTTTGGGACCCTCCTGCCTCTGGAGGCAGCAAGAGGAGGGAAGGAATTTAAAGCCACTAGGGTAGCCCTTCCCCCCCGATGACCACCCCCCGATATTCTCGGAGATTGCCCAGGATCTATTTCCAGCCCCAGGGAAGGGCCGAAAGACCAGGGCCGAAAGGAGGGCCGCTAAGGCCTTGGGGACCAGAATCCTGGCGCAGGGGTTGAAGCCGGCTATGGTAGGTAGACAGACCCAGGCAGCAGCTAGGGAAGCAGCCTAGAGAGAGGGGCCCATAGCAGACCCTGAGCCGAGACCCACCGAACCAGAAGCCAGCGGAGGGGGTGCCCACTTGGAGATGGGACAATTGGGAACGGGATGGGAAAGCTTCACCCGGGACCAGGCTGAGGACCCGAGATACGTCACGGCCAGAAAGGAAGTGGCCAAAGTCAATGGAGTCCCTGTGGAGGGAAGAACTCAAGGCCCGGGGCCGTATTTTGTGGTAAAGAGGGACCCGTTGTACCAGGCCACAGAGATGAATGGAGAGAGGGTACTACAGCTACTGGTGCCCCGGAAGCACCAAAATGCCGTGCTCAACCTAGCCCACAGTCACCTCTTTGGAGGGCACTTGGGCGTAGAAAAGACCCTGGTTCAAATTTTACGGAGGTTTTTTTGGCCAGGCATATACGAGGACGTGCGGCGCTATTGCACCACCTGCCCTGAGTGCCAGCTACATAGCCCCCAGCCCCGTTTGCGGGCCCCTTTAGTGCCCCTACCCATCATTGAGATTCTGTTCGAACGGATTGCCATGGACCTAGTGGGGCCTCTGGAGAAAACGGCCAGGGGGCACCAACACATACTCGTTCTTGACTATGCCACCAGGTACCCCGAGGCCATCCCCTTGCGGAGTACCACTTCTAAAGTGATTGCTACTGAACTAGTGAAGATTTTTGCCTGAGTGGGGCTACCTAAGGAAATATTGACAGATCAGGGGACCCCGTTCATGTCAAGACTAATGAAGGACTTGTGCACCCTACTACGGGTATGAGCCTTGCAGACCTCCGTCTACCACCCGCAGACAGATGGCCTCGTGGAAAGGTTCAACAGAACTCTCAAGGCTATGATAAAGAAGGTGGTAAGCCGGGACGGAAAAGACTGGGACACCTTGCTGCCATACCTTATGTTTGCCATCCAGGAAGTTCCCCAGGCCTCCATGGGGTTCTCCCCCTTTGAACTGTTATATGGGTGCCACACCCAGGGCATTCTGGACATAGTCAGGGAAATCTGGGAGAAGGAGCCCACCCCGGGGAGGAACATTATCGATCATGTGCTCCAGATGAGGGACCGGATAGCCCGAGTCACCCTCATTGTACGGGAACATTTGGAAAAGGTCCAGGGGGCCCTGCAAGCCCACTATAATCACAAAGCCACGATTCAGTGATTCCAGCCAGGAGACCAGGTAATGATACTGGTACCTACCGCTGAGAGCAAGCTGTTGGCCCAGTGGCAGGGACCCTATGAAGTGGTCGGGCCCGTGGGGGAGACCAACTATAAAATATGACTACCAGGGCACCGGAAGCAAGAGCAGATCTACCACATCAACTTGTTAAAACCTTGGAGGGCCCGAGAAGCATGCATGGTAACCCAGGAGGTGGTACCACGGAAACAAGTGAAAATATCCCCCGACCTAACACAGAACCAAAAGGCCGAGGCATCAGAGATGGTAACCCGAAACCAAGATGTCTTCACAACGAGCCCAGGCCGAACGACGGAGGTATCACACCACATTATCACCAACCCCAGAGCCAGGGTCACGATGAGGCCCTATCGAGTACCCGAGGCCAAGAGGCAGGAGATTAAGGCGGAGGTGAAAAAGATGTTGGAGATGGGGGTCATAGAGGAATCCCATAGCCAGTGGTGTAGCCCAATAGTGCTGGTACCAAAGCCTGACGGAACCACGAGGTTCTGCAACAACTTTCGCCGGCTGAACTAGGTGTCTCAGTTCAACGCGTACCCCATGCCCCGTATAGATGAGCTTATGGACCAGGTGGGCAAGGCCCGATTCCTGACGACCCTTGACTTAACAAAGGGATATTGGCAAATCCCACTAGCTAAGGAGGCAAAGGAGAAGACAGCATTCTCGATGCCGGACGGTTTGTTCCAATATATGGTCCTCCCCTTTGGTCTACACGGAGCCCCGGCCACCTTCCATCGGCTAATGGACAAGCTGTTGCGCCCCCATGCTGACTATGCCGCAGCATACCTAGGTGACATAGTCATTTATACCCTTGACTGGGAGACCCATCTGGGGAAGGTGTATTGGACACTTTGAGGCGGGCTGGCCTCACCGCGAACCCTGCCAAGTGTTCTGTCGGCTTGGCTGAGGCTAGGTACCTCGGGTACGTCGTAGGGAGGGGCATGGTGAAACCCCAACTCAACAAGTTGGAAGCCATCCAGAAGTGGCCCCGACCCAACCGAAAGAAGCAGGTCCGAGCGTTTTGAGGCATCGTAGGGTATTACCGGCGGTTCATCCCCCATTTTGCCTCCAGAGCCAGCCCCTTGATGGAACTGATAAAGGCCCGGGGTCCAGGTATGGTACGATGGACCCCGGTGGCAGAGGAAGCCTTCACAGATTTACGTACGGCTCTCTGTAGCAACCCCATACTCCTCGCCCCCGATTTTACAAAGGAATTTATTCTACAAACCGATGCCTCGTAAGTAGGGTTGGGCACTGTCCTGTCGCAGATGGTAGGAGACGAGGAACACCCAGTAATGTATCTCAACCGGAAGCTCCTCCCAAGGGAACAAAGATATGCGGTCGTAGAGAGGGAGTGTCTCGCTGTGAAGTGGGCAATGGAAACTCTCTGTTACTACCTGCTGGGACGCCACTTTACCCTGGTAACTGGTCATGCCCCGCTCCAGTGGATGCAACGGAACTGGGGAAAAAATGCACGGGTGACCCGGTGGTTCTTATCCCTCCAGCCGTTCCGGTTCACCATACAGCACAGGGCGGGCTGCCACCACGGGAATGCTGATGGCCTGTCCCGGGTTCACTGCATGGCGTCCCAAGTTGCCCAACCCAATGGGATTGAGCACGGGGGGAGGATGTGTGACAGGGCCAGTCCAGATGGCTATGCGAGGGTGCTAGAAGGCATATATATTAGCCCCAGGCTCAGCAAAGCCCTATTCCCCGGGTCATCCAGCTGGGGCTGCTTTAAGGTAATTAGGTCACCTGGGGCCTGTCAAGGAGATTGCCCCAGCATTTAAAAGCCTCCAGTTCAGGCAGGCAGGGGTGGAGAGTGGAGAATGGAAAGTGGAGTTTACCGCTTGGAGCTTGCAGTTTGGAAGCCTACAGCTTGGAGTTGGCAGCTTGGAGTTGGCAGTCTGCAGTCTGCAATCTGCAGAAGCTTGGGACTTCCACGGTTGCTGCCACAATATCGGAGACAGAGGCTCTAGCCGGGGAAGGCAGGGAGCAGACCACAGACAGGCACCCAAGGGAAGGTAGCAGAACTCAGAGATAGAGTGGGCCCCCGTCTTCACCCTACCCCTCTGGCTCACCTTCCCCAGCTGCACCACCAGCCGGTCCGGAAAAGCGCAGGACTCACAGGGGCGGAATAGGTCTCACAACCCCCTCCCGCCTTACCACAATAGGTAACCCTTTACATTAGTATGTACATAATAAAGTACTGCAGAAGGAATACTTGAAATATACACTAACTGCCAAAAATGATCAAAACTAGTGGACGTTCTTAATTTAATGCGAGATGGATAAAGATGGCTGTGTTTGGATCTGGAGTTTAATTAGTTTAGGTTAAAGGCTGAGTTTAAGACTGATTCAGGGATTAGGTTCTAGTTTGGGTTCAGATTTGACAGCACAGAAATGATAGAAATCCTGCAAGATCAATATTTCTCATATGACTTCTGCCATGTTATGTCAAAATCTCATGTGAACATTTAGCTAGCTACAAACTGGTGAAAATAAGCCTTGTCTGATTTTGTCCTTAATCTGAAACCAAAATCACTGAAATAGATTCAGTTCTACATTTTCATTTAAGTATAAGTGCACCAGTTAGGGTCAAGTCCTACTAACACCAAGCAATGTCATTTGTTGAAGTTAAAAATAAAACCTATTCAGAGCACTTTAAGTTCATATTCTGCCATCCAAGATATATCCCATGAGTCACTGATTGTAAGGGTTAAAATGTTCCATATCCATTTTAGACCAGACATTTTTCATTCATACATTAACTGTCAGAATAGTTTGGAAAGCCAGTTACTGGTAATGGTGTGCTTGGCATCCAGTAACAATTGCCTAATCAGTTTTCATTTTCCATAGTCCAGTCACCTAAAAGAACAAGCATTAGACTCCAAAGGCTGTTATTTTTATTTTTTCTTATAAAAAATTGAAAATAGCTATTAAGCACAAAGTGCTATGAGGGTAGGCCTCAAATATATGGATTCTAATATACCTTCGTTACAACAGTTTGTTGAGCATGGTTTTTTGTTTTTGTTTGTTTGTTTTTTTAACTGTGAAATGAGCATTTGTGGAGCTAATTCTCTTACTTTAGAGATTTCCTTTCCCCCTCCACCTCAGTCCCAGCAACTAAAGCATTTGGGTGCACAAGAAATGAACCCCATATCTGAAAACCCCCATATCCTGAATGTAGGCCAAATTTCCCAACATGCATCATTTAAGAGAAAAATGGCCCTGCTTAACTGAACTCCTCTTTAGCGAATTAAATTCCATTCTGACATTCCATTTAGATATGCTATATGAAGCTCTACTGGATCAGATTCATTGCTATAGCACAAGTCACTTTGGAGCCTGAAGAATAAGTGCAGTGAAGCCTAAAACAAAGCAGAATCAGTCAGAAGAAGCTTTTGTTGGCTTAGAGCTAACATATTAATATATTTTTGGATGCCACACCATAAAATAATTCCTAAAAATCTAATTTCTTAGCTGCTTATCTGTCTGTGGGAAATAGACCAAAGTGTTATGTCTAGTGAAATATGTTTCTATTTCACGCATGTGGTGGTTGGATTAATTCTGCCTTGATGTGGTGATCCAGAGTAGCCTGAAGTTGGATAAATAGAACACCATGAAAACATTTTATTCAAACCACATAATTATGAAAAAATGGGCTTTAATTGTCTATTATTACAAATAACTTACTTGTGCATATTAAAAAGAATCAAGCATATAATTGAAACACAGAAAAAAAGCTTTTTAATTTTTTTTAATAATCAGGCTAGACATTAGTCTAGTCCTTTTGTTGCCTACATGAACAGGAGTGTAGTTGAATGTAAAAAATAAACACATCTCTGTATTATTTACTGATTTAATATGAATTCCCACCGTGTTCTGAAAAAAAGTTTTATAGAAGATGCAGTATAGAAGATGCAGTATTTTCAAATCATTACGAGTGATAACAATGATAGGCATTTTGCTCTATATTATAATTTCCAAATAGCAAATGCTTGATCTTTTCAGCACCTTAAATTATTATTATTTATTTGTATTACAGTATTATCTACAGGCTCTAGCTGAAATCAGGTTCTATAGGTAGACGTGCTAGATTCTATATGTACACAAGGAACGAGACACACGGTATAAGACAAAGTGCTTACAATTTAAATAGACAAGACAGGTAAAGAAAATTATTATCTTCATCCCCTGGTTACAGATGGATGGATAAAGTACAGACGTAAATCGAGGACATTTTTTTTTTTACCTACTCATCTCCACACTTGGTTTTTATGTTCAGAACAGGAGAAAATTTTAATCATAAATACCAGAAACAGCCATTACTATTGGCTAGTTTTGAGTTGCCTGTTTCAACACATTTTTTTGTGGTTTGCCTGATTTTGCAGCTCCTGGGATTTATTTTAAGCTTTGGATTTGTTCAAACCCAGTATAGTAACGGTGAATCTTTTAATCAAAACTAGCATTCTTCATAGAATTCTTTGTATTGTAGGTTCTGGAGGTCCTGTAAGAGTCATAAGGTTCCATTTGACTCCAAAAACCTCACATGGGACCAACTAAGACAAGAGTTGTTGTCAAATCAAACAGGCTCTGATTCTGCAAACAATTGTGCACATCACTGATCCCTTGGACTTCAGACAAAGTTAGGCATATGCTATGTGTTTGCAGGCTCAAAGCCTGAGTCTTTATAGGATAGACTTTTGCTTTGAATCCAACAGTGGTAAATAGGCCCAAGAATTTTTTCTCTGCTATTTTTTTGTTTCCATGTTTGAATCTGAAACTACACTGTTTCACATCATCTAACTTTGAGTTTGATTGTGAAAATATCCTCAACTTTTCCTTTGAGTTAGCAAGAGATTTAATATCCTTATATCATATTCACCTATCAAAAACCTATATGAGTTTATTAGCTGTTCTATGAAGAATGTCCTAGGTTTAATTATGGTGAGATTTTGAAGCATAAACTTCAGGTAATATTATATATTCTAGTTCTTTTTATAGTTTTGAAAATGATAAATGTTTCCAAAAATGGAGTGTGTTTACAACTTAATATTTTAAAAATGTTCTCCAGAAGTGCATCAACTTAAAGTTTTACACCTGAGCCAGAGTGAAGATATTTGACTCACTTGGTTGTCCACAGGTCTTCAGAGACTCAAGCACCATCTAGATGTATTTCAAGGTTGTGGAGAAAGAGTGATAGCTTTATTCCATGTAATATCAATGCATTCTTAATTTTTCAGATTGTCCGAGAGCACTGTGTTTGTATCAAGTGGATTAACAATGGTATATTGTAATTTTGCAATTGACTCACCTTTCAGTTTGTATTTTGGAATTAACTTCTGAAAGAAACAGACCACACTGGAGACAAAAGTTTAAAGATATCACACTTATTTTCTCAGTTTTTATTTCCCAAAATAAGTAATTTATCATCCAAGGTGGAGATTTTCTATGTAGAACTACCTGTTACCCATAGAGATACAAGGAAAGAAGGGCACTAATGGGGATGAGAAAATGTCAAAAAGCATGGCAGCAAAGAATATTATAGCATATGGGCAACATATGGCAGCAATAAAAAGCTTATGTAAATCTGGAGAAAATAAACATGAAAGTATTTAAACCACTTTTTCACCAGATACAGACAATATACCAGGCTTAGTAACACAGGAGAAAACTTTATGTAACATAGCAATTTATTGAAGTTGGCATGAATCATGTCAGGGAGAAGACACTGAACTTCTTTTACTGTTTCCAAAAATTCCACTTAATGTATCCAGAACATGTAAACAACAAGAATAAGCACTCCACTTTCCTTTGTGTATTTTAGATGGTAGGCCTATCATGGCAGCAATAAGTTCTCTCTTTGTCCCTGATCTACCGCTTGTTCATCTTGCTGTATATTTACACCCTGTATGTCATTATTCCATAATAAAATAATTTTATAATTGTATCTAGGGATCAGAATGTAACTGAAAAAAAAAAAAGAAAGAAAAGAAACCCACTGGGGAAAAATGGCACTGCTTATGTTTAGCACTGTAAAATGCCCTCTACAGCTTGAGTTTCAGACTTACCAAGTTGTCAAACCCGTGAGCAGCTCACTCATTTTTGGTTATTGAACGTCTCAGAATCATATTGATTCTCATTGATTTCATGCTGTGTAACCACTATAGCCACCACTTCAAAAATTTTAGAGAGAAAAAGGCTATGACTTCCAGCATAGAAATTACTTTAATCTTGACCTAACCTAATTTGGCTCATTTCCAGTTGTCAGTTTCCCTTCACTACCTAACAATGGACCATTCTTCAAATAGATTGGGGATGCAACCCAGGAGCAGTTATTAAGAAGACAACTCCCAAACAATAGCTTTTCTTCATAGGTATCAAGAGCTGCAACTTTTGGATGTTTGGGTCCCATTTTATACTTTCAGAGTCATGCAAATGACCATGCAGGTGTGTCTTTACAATAAAGGAATAAATGTTTTCAGAAGCATAGACCCTGCAAAATAACAAGGCTTACAGATAGATACAGATGGGGTAGATTCTCCAATAGAACTTTGCTGATTTACTCCAGTTGAGTATCTGGCCCAACTGAAGCCATTAACTTTGCTGGAACTATATTGATTTGCATCACCTGAGGATTGGGTCAACGTACATTAGTGATCTTAACACATTTTCAAACTTCAGCTAAATTAAGTATGTCTTCCTTATGTGTTTATGGATATGTTTTTTCTTTTCAGACTACTGTGTTTCAGTGAAATAATAGAATCCACCAGTGTTAAAGAAAGGTAGGTAATCCTGAACGAAACCATAATTCAGATGACCAAAATCAGCCCATTTGAAAATGAGAATTAAAGAAAAGAGAAGCAGCAAAAGTCGGTTGGCAGGAGGCTGTTCGAAGATCAAAGAATTAAAATCAAAGAAAATTAAAAATGACTCAGCAAAAGCTATCAGTGAAATCAAAAAGACAGCAGACAAGGATGCTAGCCCAACTAGTAAGGGGAAGAAAGAGAATTACTATGGAGAATGTAGGTCTATTAGTAAAGGAGGGTGGGGCTAAATTAAAGATGCAAAAATGGCTGTCTTTAACAAGAAAAATGTAGAAAAGAAGTCTGAGCAATTAGATCCAAATCTTGGTATTCCTGAGGTCATATTAGTGAAAAAACAAACATCTGCTAACAAGAGTGCCTTGCCTTGCATCTCATTATTTTCAGTCCCTCTGTCCTTACACAATGTGACACGGCTCAATTATGAACCTAATAAGCAGCCTTAAAACAGTTCCTTATTTTATTGTGGTATAAAATTTATGCTTCTCTCAGGAAAAAAACCCTCAATATTTGATCAGCCTCTCATTTTTTACCTTGTCCCTAAATAGGAGAACAAGTGGGCACTCAATTACATTGAAAATTAAATATATTTAGAGACAATAAGGGCCACATACAGCCCCCAGAGCCCAACCCCAGTAGCTGGGCCAGGCCTGGGGAAAAGGAAAAGGATAAGGTTGTAGTACAGCGTTCCCCAAACTGTCGGTCATGACGCCTAATGGGGTTGTGCCATCAGCAGATGGGGTCGCAGCATGAAATGACCTAGTATGTCATTTGCTCTGCACATCATGACCTTGCATGTATAGTGCATACGAAATCACACTGTGCAAAGAGAAAAATGGCATCCTCCATGCTGTCTGGGGTTCTGGCAAGAAATACTTCATTAAAATGGGGTTATGATGACAAAAAGGTTGGGAACCTTGCTGTATAGTAAATGTGGATCTGCTTCAAAGATACTAGTCCAGCCTATCCTTTGGCCTCACCATGGTGTGTCCCTATCCTGTCCGGGGCACAGGTTTGCAGGGATCTCTTGTGGAGTGTAACTCTGCAGCCTAATGGGGAAACAGCTTCTACATGTTCCTCCAAATCCTTCTTCCCACCACTACTATGGGGACCTTTGCACCCATGGATAAGGGACAGGAGCATAGAAACAGAAAATGTAGGGTTAGAAGGGACCTCAAGAAGTCACCATGTCCAGCCCCCTGCACTATGGCAGGGCCAAGTAAACCTAAACCATCCCTGACATGTGTTCGTCCAACTTGTTTTTAAAAGCTTCCATTGATGGTGATTCCATGACCTCCCTTTGAAGCCTGTTCTGGGTCTTAATTACCCTTATAGTTAGCAGCTTTTCCTAATATCTAACCTAAATCTCCCTCACTGCAGATAAAGCCCATTACTTCTTGTCCTACCTTCAGTGGACTTGGAGAGCAATTGATCATTGTTCTCTTTACAATATCCCTTAACATATTTGAAGACTGATATCAGTTTAGCATATCGTATAGTAAACGAATGGATTCACATGCTCCGGGGGTTAGTGAAACAAATATATTGGCTGGTTTATAACAACAACTGGATCATTTCATGGCCACATTTTCTCATGTGGAAGAGCTGGTTGGAAAATGGTGACAATGGTTTGCTTTTTTCTGTTATACTGGGCCTTGGTTTCTGTCATAAGCAGAATATTTGCATAGACAGGGCAACGATTTGATATAGTGTGGCAATCTGTATGTCTCTTGAAGGAAAATCAGAATCATCACTGGACTTCCTGCTGCTGGAGTATTTGCTGGGTGAGTTTATTAGTTTTTTCATGCACATTTTGATTTTGGTGGTTTTTCAGTCTGCATCCCTGCCCTGACCGTTAGACTACTCCATGCCTTTTATGGACCGAAGGAGAAAGCTGCACATTCCCCAGTAGCATCTGTGCGTACTTTTAAAGTAGGGCTCATAGGGTTTTATTAATGAAATAAGGGAAGTATTTTGAATGTTTTATAACAGTGAATTATTGTTATGGGAAGAAAATAAGAAGAGAAACAAAACAGCATGGGGCTGCTTCCACTTAAAGCATCTACCATTCATGAAAAACATTGTGCTTAGAACAAAAATGAGAGTCCTGTAGCACCTTAAAGACTAACAAATTTCTATGGGCACAAGGTTTCATGGGCTGTAACCAACTTCATCAGATGCATGGGTTGCAGCCCACAAAAGCTTATGCCCACAGAAATTTGTTAGTCTTTAAGATACTAGAGAACTCTCATTGTTTTTGCTGTATACAGACTAACATGGCTAGTCCTCTGAAATTCTGCATGGTGTCGCTGCTGCGTAACATGGAGCACTCATAGCGTCTCAGGGCTCCTTTTTTCCCTGCATTTTCACATAACTCTTTTAGTGTTTTGTATTGCTACCCATCACCGTAGTGGTGTTGTCCCTTGTGACAAAGATGATGCTGATGACGCTATTACGTCTTGTGAGGATGGTTAGGGCTAAAGAGGCCAATGCACAAGCAGCAGTGCTTTTGGTATGAAGTGCATAGGTAGCTCGATGCCAAGGAAGGGATTACAGTATTCACCTGCTGAGTCTGCTGCTGTTTACAACTCAGCCTCTGTGCCTCAGGATCCACATGGTGGTTAATCTTGAAATGGATAACCCCGTGGTTGACTACTGCTCACCAGTGTGATCCATTTGTTGCTGACGGCTCCCAGCTGTCAACATCAATGCACTGTTTCAAGTTATGCTTCAATGTGTCCTTGAAGTGTTTCTTCTGGCCACCTTGTATGTTGTTGCCCACTTTAAGATGCCTTACAGCAGTAGCTTTGACATTCTGGTGTTGTCCATCTTCAATTTATGACCAACCCAGCATAACTGTGATGCAATGGGATGACTTCAATCCCTGTGGAGTGGCTACATTCCAGAACCTCATTATCGGTAACTTTATTGTGTCATTTGATGCAGAATATGGCATGCAGATGTTGTAAATGGAACTTATCTAGTAGCTTAATGTAATGGCTGTACCAGGTCCAGGTCTCACGCCCATGCAACAAGTTGGACAGCACAACCATTTTATAGACTTTTAATGTGGTTTGAAGTTTAATACCATGTTGCTGCCAGACTCTACTTGATAGTCTGCCAAATGATGAACTGGCTTTGTTGATATGACTTGTCAGCTCCTTGTCCATAGTAAAATCATTAGACAATATACTACCAAGATTGCAGAAGGCTGTAACAGCATTCAGCTGTGTGTTGCTGATGGTGACTTGTGGTTTTGTATAAGGTTTCCCTGCCGCAGGTTGATACATGACCTCTGCCTTTTTCTGACTATCAGTCCGTACCTTTCTGCTGTTTCGTGAATCAATCTGTAATCAATCTTTTTTAGAGTATGTGCCCCTAGAGCACAGTCATCGGCATATAACAGCTCATGAACAATTCCCTTAAAACTCTTTGTGGAAGGTTGCAGCTTGTTCATATTAAATCATTTTCCAGAGGATCAGACAAGTATCCTGATACCAGCATTCAGGTGTCTTGTTACATCACCAAACATCACTGAGCACTGCTGCATAGAAGAGAAATTTCAGGTTCCCATATGTCTTTTAGGATTTGCACTGTCACTCATCACCGTAGTAGGGAAACACCCAGAAAGCTGTGGGCCAGGCATCCTCTACAAGTCCAGTGACTTTAACCGAGTTGCATGAGGTATAAGCTTTTGGCTCAAGATCTTTATTTCTGAAGAATTCATCTATTGATGCCAGCTCTTGTCCATTCACTGCACAGAATGTAGACTATTGTTCAGGATCAAGTGAGTGTGGGTAAGGACTCCTTTCTGTCATATTCCCTTCCTCTGCCTGATTCTCAGCAGGGAGTCTCCCTTTTCTCTTCACTGCTTTCTTATCTTTAACTTTCCAGTGGACCACACAGCTTCTCTTTGACCCTTCAGTAGCTCCAGGCTCACTCCCTCTTCATGCATTCCATTGCAACCTCTATTTTCATCCCTCCTCATATCATTTCCGCAGGTCTCAGATCCCTCCCAGTTTCTCAGTGTCTCATTACCAGGTTCAGCAGATCTGACTGCAGTGTCACCAACCCTATGTGTTCAAAAAATCATATTCCAGCTCCAAAAATGATACGCTTTACTTAAAACTTGAGACTTTTAAAAAGATATCAATGTTTTGGGTTTCTGAGCCTAAGCTGCATGGGCTTCATGCTTTTCAGCTTTTCTCTGAAACCATGAGTCCTGCTTATTTATTTATGTTTTTAATGAGAGCTGAGATTCTCACATAATGTCTTGGTGCCAGCAGCTTTGGACTTTTCAAGACACTAGATACCGGAGATTCAGGATAAAAATAGGAGATTTGGCACCACTGTGACTGTCTTTCTGCTAGGACCCAGCTACACCCAAATTCACACATCCTACTCTTGTGAAGTATTCTGGGCTGTGTGGAATGAGAGCATGGGAAATTATAAATCAGTGGCTGCTAGGCACCAAGACATTATGTGAGAATCTCAGCTCTCATTGCTGGCTGTAGAGATACTGTGAATTGTCGGAAAAAGGGTAGCCTATGGCAAGATTTCAAGGTAGGAGGAAGGGAATATACTAGGTAATGGGGACAAGTGGGAAGGACAGGAAGTCAGGACATTTCTGAAGGGACAAGGAGGCAGTCTCTCAAAGTTTAGTTAATTCAGGAAAGCTTTGGATACTTCAGTATTTGAACTTTTGATGTTTATCCAAACTAAACCAAAGCTCAGAAATTTTTGAAGTTGGCTTGTCCCAAGTTCTAATCCCCTTTTTGTGATATCACAAACATTTCCATGGTAACAAAGGATGGTGTTGCAAACAGAATGATGACTTCGGGTGGGAAATAAGCTGCATTCATGGGACCTTGAGGAACAGTAATCCTGCTTGATGGCCAATGTATTTTAGTAACAAGTAGCATGGGTGAGGTTAGAGACAGAGAATATTAAATAAAACATCTAAAGCCGAATTGTTTCAGAATTAATGTTTTCAGTTTTCTATGAGATGTCTGCCAAGTGATATTGTACAAAAAAATAGCTTTTGTGTACAAAGCTTGATTGTTCTAATGGTGCTGACTGAAGATAAGCTCATCCCTTTTCCTCCCATGGTTTTTTCTTCTTGGATAAAAGATTTTCCTCTGCCTACTTGCTCCTTCCATAGCTTATTTCATGTAATAAAAAGCTGAAACACTACTGCCCACAACTTTGTTTTCATAACATACAAAATAAAAAAGATGATCTTTTGAATGCTTGAATTAGTGGGCTCTCGTTTTTGGCAATTAAAGTTGCTGAGAGGCAGCTGGAATGATGCCTGGGGCTCTAGCACCAAGAAAAGCTTTCTTCTTATTATTGTAGCTGATGGAAAATAGAATCAAATTGTTTTTGCAATAGTTTGTTGAAAGGCTTGCAGTTTGACACGCGTGTCTCTCAGCTTCCTTATCTTTCCATCACCTCTTTCCCTGCTCTCTTTTCTTCCTTATGGAAATGTTCACTTACTTCTAGAGCATTTCTTTATGGCTTGATGTGGTATAGCAAGCACACTCCTCTCAAGTGCTCCTTGCCAATGGTCACTCTGGCCCTGGAGCCAGGTCAGTTTAATCCCATCTCTTTCAGGATAACGAAGGCCAACAAAAAATGTCCAAATGTCTTTAAAAAGGGTCTTTGGTCCCAACTCTGGGCCAGTGATCCTCACACCCTTCTTTCAAGGTTCTTGTCATCCTTCTCCCTTGCTCCAGCCTCATGCTACTTCATGAGTGGCTGTTGGGGCACCCAGGCCCTCCCACTCTACTGGGTTCCAACCAACCAACAGTCAAGTTCTACTCCTTCAGTCTGCTTGGTCTTGCCTCCCTGGTCTGCTTCCTATTGGAGCTTGTCACCAGGCCTCTCCAATGGTCATTCTTTTTTCAGGGCTGGGATTCGCCAGGCTGTCTCCAGGAAACTTCCAATAAATCGCAAACAAAAATATACAACTTAACCAAACTTCTGCCCTCCTAAGACTTGGCCTTTCATGTCTCTCAAGGTTCCCTGGCTCTGTTCCTCCTCTGAACACTTCCCCATATGCTTTCCCTGGAAGTTCAGATCCTGCCATTGCAGCTGCTCTATGCCCAGTGGCTGCTTCATCTCTCTCCTGGCTTCTTGCCAGACTTCTCTGTTCAGGAGAGGATTCCAGGGGCCTCTCCCCCTGGGCTTCCTCCTTGATCCTCCTGGCTTCTCCATTCTCTGGTCCCAGAGAGGTCAGACTAGATGATCATATTGGTCCCTTCTGACCTATGAGTCTATGAGTCTATGAGACTACTGAGTCCTTCTCTCACACCCTACAGCTCCCCCCCTGCACTAAATGTCATCTGCTTATAGTCCTCTCCCAGCCCTTCACCAGCTGGGCATCATCATCAGTTAAGTCTGACTCTCTATTCAGGTGCAGCCTGGTATGTTAATTGGCCTCTCTAGCCTATGGAGCATCACACTACCACTTCTCCTATTTGGTTGGGAGTGGCTTAATTCTTCCAGTGGGCCCACCATAGTATGAACAGTTCTCTGGCTCAGGAGATTACAGCTGAGTCCGCAGGAACTAGAAATTGTTGACGTTCCCAAAGGTGATTGATGACAATTCTAAAGAAGTGTATAGTGCTCCCTCTTTGCAAGAGAAATCTTAAGCCTAGGCTGCTTTAGTCTAGAATTAAGGTCCATTTCATAGTTTCATATTTCACAGAGTTTAAGGCTAGAAGAGACTATCAGATCATCAAATCTGATCTCCTGGATATTGCAAGCTTTTCATTTTCATCCAGATGACCTTATATTGCTCCTCAAGAGTCTAATTACACAATCCATTTCAGTCCTTGGGAGACTAAACTGACACCGACAGAAAACAGGATTAACAAAGGTGCCACCATTATCTGAGACCCATGCAGTATCAGGGAATTGATTAGGTGAGCTAAACCCAGAGGATTCCAGCAGGCAAACAAAGCAACTCCTCCATGTAACACAAACGATGACTGGCTCTCAAGAGGTGCTAGATAAAATAAGAGTGCTGTGCAGTGGGTCCAGAAGTGGAATGGCCTCTGGGACTAAAGCTTTCAAGTACACTGCAGTGCCCAAAAGGTTAACCTTTGGTGCGAGGGCCTCCACTTCAGGACAGCTGTTTTGTGAGTCGGCTGAAGGACAGTGATTGAAAGAATGGCTCCCATCCCTCACTTTCACATGGAATCCATTTACAGATGTATTCCTTCGCTCCTGATTTAGCAGTGCTCCACTGTCTTCCTTTAGACACGTTGCCTTCACTTTCAGAAGCCAGTGGAGATGGGCCATGGAAGTCAGCATAATGACAAATTACAGGTTTCCATTACGATTTCTCTCTACCTCATATGTCTCACCTGATTACCCAACACAGAAGCTCTGCTTTACTTTCACCTACTCAAAATCTTTTAGTTCATGCTCTTCTTCCAGACCAGACAAGTTTCTCTTTCTGCTGAGGCTAGCCATGTGAATTGACAAATCAAATAATTTAGGGACATAAAAGAAGCAGTTGGATTGCTGGTCCAAATCTTGGCATCTCCATTTGCAGAATGCTGAAGTTCAGTCACCCAAAATGAAACAAAGAACATTACAACTGGACCCCTGATCCAACACAATCTTTCTTTTTAATCTAGTCCATCCTGACTCGTTTCTGTATTGAACTCTCTTAAGATAATTATAATGAAGTGATAAAAGAGGAAAAGCACAGAGCACTTGACTAGTCATAAATTCCCTGACTCAAGATTTAAAACAACAACAACAATAACCCAGCCCCAAATCTCTGTAAATTTAAACCAGTTTGTTTGGTTTAATCTGTTTTTCTCCACTCTGGTTTTCATTTGTTTTGCTATTTCATTTTTTTAATTTCCAACCCCCCCTCTTTACCCACTTCAATCATTTCTTTTGCTCAAAAGAGGCTTATTTGGGGGATCAGAAATATCCTTTTGATATAAGCTATTTTAAAATAAAAAAGTCTCCTATAGGATCAAGCTATTAATCAACATTTCTTGTATATTTAGATTTTTAAATATATGTTGCATTCTTTCTGAGATCCCTTTAGATGTCTTTGATTTTCCCCAAATACCCTTTTATATAACAGGCTTAACTATAACCAAGTGGTTATAACCATTAAATACCACAAAAGTGGTGCTTCTGTCCTTTGACATTTTGGCTTTTGTTTCTACGTTTCTTTTGTAAAAAGAATCAAAGTATTTATGACAAATGTTTTTGTTCAGTGGAGGTTATGGCTAGATGTTTTCTCTAGAAGTTTTCATGTGTCTACTTACAACTCGCAAATAATACGTCTGGGCCAAATTCAACTTTGGTGAAACTCCCATTGATGTCAGTTTCCCAATATGATCATGATCCTGGCCCACCACCACTGATATTCAAGGGCAGTTTTGCCTGACTTTCATTGGCACAGAACCCACAAGTGGACTGTCTCAGGAGCTAAGGCACACTCTCGTCTGTTAAGTTCACTGTGCATGTATAAACTCTGTTCTGGTCTTACAACAGCTGTGGAAGTTAAATCATGCGTATTTCACTATTGATATCAATGGGACCAGGATTTCACTCCTGGAGCCTTAAAATTTCTCTTCCCTTGTAAGACTGGAGTATCTTTTTGTTAGAGGAACTCAGTGTGATCCAGTGGAATTCAGCATAAAGGGCAGATAATTCCCTGCAGGAAAGATTAAATTACATGGGACAGGTACTTACTTTGAACCGTGCCTAACCCCATTTATGTCAATGGCAAAACTCCCACTGACTTTTGTGAGGCTAGGATTTCACTCCAAGTCTTTAGATAGGACTAGCAACTACACCATTGTAAATCTGGAATAAGCTTCCCTTTTGTCAATTAAATTACTCCAGATTTACATCAATTGAGATCAAAATCTGGTCTATACAGAAATTATTAGATAGATTAACAGGCAGACTAGCATGAAACCCTAGTATCAAAGCCTAAGGCTCAAATTCTCCACGTACATACCAGTTTCTTAAAAAAAAGTAGAGTGGCAGGGGGAATAATCTCTTTCTTACTTTAATGTCTGGCCTTCCTGATGAACAATAAATCTTCCTCGGTGATCAACCCCACCTCCAGTCAAGGTCTCGGACTTCTCTGTAGCACACTCTTTCATTTGTGAAAACAGTAGGAAAATCCAGAGCGAACCTCACCACTGTACAGAAGTTATACTGCTGAACTGTGCTTACAGCACACACTCAGGGGGTTTGTAATTCATTCCACAAACAGTAACGCACAAAGGTTTCCAACCTGAAGACCCTTACAGAAATGTACAAGAACTTTCCATTTCATAAAAAATGTGTCAAACAATCAATCAACCAATCAATCTTTTAGAAATACTGACTTGCCTTTGATTATGCCCAGGACTCTGTTCCTTCCATTACATTCACTCACAGCATCATCCGCTTTTCAAAAGCATCAATAATGCCACAAAATACTCCAACTTGAAAGCAAGCTCTAATAAATCTCTTCTAGAGCCACTGGGATGAAGCAGTAGGTCAGAATTCCAATACAGCTGACATTTATCCAGGCAGCAGCAGTACTTGTTTTTTTAATGCAGTTTGGGCTGGATTCTGATCTTGTTTACACCAGTGTGAATCGGGAGTAACTCCAGTAAGGTCAACGGAGTTGCACTACTGTAAAACCAGTATAATGGGGATCAGGATCAGTTTCTGGGAATGTAAAACAAATCAATCATTTCATTATAAGCTACTCAATATTTTTTCAATTATATATTTCATTCACCATCCATGTTCCCTTATTGTTTTCTCAATAAAACTTTTAATAAAAATGCCCTATTTTTTGTTAAGTACTTACTGTCACTTATCAGACAAAAATAGAGAAGCAATAAAAAAGAAGATGAATCGTTTGCAGTGAAAGGCCAATGCTGCAGAGCTGTGTCTTGGCTTAATAGGTTAGCTATAAAATATAATCTCTCTAAGAAACTTTTTCAGAGATTTAGTGTCAATGTTCACTTTTCTATTTGTGCTTGGGAACCAAGTAGCTGAAGAGTCTGAACCTAGGTGAATCCATCTGAAGTGTGCTTTGAGGTGCAGTTGAGTATGAAATTGCAAAGTCAGACAAAAAGAAATATTTAATAATTACAATGTAAGAGTCTAGTTCAGCTAGATTAGAACAAGGGGATTTTACCTACCCAGTTATGTGGCTAGGTTTTAAAAAAAAATGTCCTGGAAATGTTATCTATGCTCACAATTTCACACCATAGTTCTCAACCATATGCTACTTAATGCACATCTCCTTTTTTTACCCTTATACTAACAGATTGATAAAAGACAAAAATGCCCTATCACCTATGGGTGAACACTTTTCACAAAGCGCTCATTCTAGCAGTTCCTATAACCAAAGGAACCTACAAATACTTTCAAAAGATGTGCCTGGGAGCTTAAATTCATAACTCTGCTGGACATGGAAAATCATGGACTGAACAGAGACACTGGATTTATGGTTTATTACAACATTCTGTAACCCACTAACCTCCTCTTTTTTGTCCTATGACTGCAGAGGTGTTAACTGGCCACTCTATCTTGAATGGTCCATTAGAATGGTGCTAACCACTTACATTAAACAATCTGTTCCACCTTGCATTTAGTTGTGACACTCCAGACCTGAAGAGCTTTGTGTCCCTCAAAAGCTTGTTCCTCTTACCAGTAGAAATTGATCCAATAAAATATATTATCTTATCCACCTTGTCTCTCTAATATCCTGGGACCAACATGGCTAAAACTATACTGCATATGAATTCAGCAATACACATGTAAAATCACCACAATATGTATACATCAAACATTCTACAAACTATTCCACACCTTCGATGCACATTAGTTCTACCGTGTAATTTCTTTGTAAGCTACCCATCAAGAGCACAAGATAAGTTCCACAGGGCATACATAACTCATGTTCCACGAGTTCAACATTTTGCAAAGTTTGTGAAATTGATTCAGACCAAGTTAATCAATGAACAAGAAAGATCTGGCCTGATTTATTGGTGGGATGAGTCTATTATATACAAACCCTGAAGTCCATTATGAAGAGGAATATTTAAATCTATTTACATTCAGTAATGTTGTGCCTTAAAGGCCTGATCCTGCGCAGTGTAAGGCAATGGGAATGTTGCCATTGATTTCCATTAGAGCAGGACCAAACTCCGTGTGCTGGGTCCCTCAACCTAGCCTGAGCACATGGGTCAGGCTATCTGAGCAGGAGTGTGTCGGGAGAAGAACCTTCCCTTATACTGTGCCTTGGAGAGGCAGGCTGGTAGGATCCAGGCAGCAGCAGATCCCAAACTCCATCAACTTCTGTTCCATGCTGCTGCTGATCAAGGAACTTGTGTGCTGCAGGGCTTCATATCTGGAGGTTGTGCACACTCCATCTCTCTCCCAAGCATCCAGCCCCACTTCAACAGTAGAGAACTAGTACTGGAGAACAGCAGCCACAGAGATAAGGGTTAGATGTGCCCCATCTGATCTATCAAATTCAAGATTTCTCAGATATAAAAGACCTGTGCTCTGATTGTTTCCTAAATATTGTGAGCAAACCAAATTCTACTCTCAGACACGTGCATACAATCCTATAGACTTTGTTTATATTGTGTGTGTACATCTGAGGGCACAACTTGAGCCTCTGTATACACATCTCACAGTAACTCCTAAAATAAAATTGTGACAAATACTGTAGCTCTCAAAGCGCATGTTGTATTGAAATGTGTCTGTGGTAAAATAGACATCGCTGTGCACTAGCGATCATGCACAGTTGCTCATACTGTATAAAACATGCATATTACATGCATTGCTACAACAACCCAGGAAAACTATTCTCAAAAAATATTGCTTGATTTTTTTTGGCTTAAAAGGCTTGAACTCTCCGTACAACTCAGTAGCCCAATGGTATTGTAAAAAAGTGGGAATTAGGACATTTTCCCAAATGTACTCTCATCTTGTACAGACATTTACCACCTGAACACTGGAACTAAGCTACATAAAGAAATGCTTTGTCTTGATTTCTCCCAGACCGACTCAGGGTGACAGAAGGATGATACATATAACAAGCAGTATCGTAGAAAGATTGTACATATAAATCCTAAAAACCTAATTTAAAATGAAGCAATAGCCCTGTTTCCTCAGCGGCAAAAGAGCTACGAAATTTGAAGGGCACATTTCCAGGAAAGGGCCATGGCATCATTTTTTACATATGGAAATTTCTGCAGTAGAAATCCCGGTGCCTTTGCCTTAAATGATACTGCGTGTTGTGACCAGAATCCATTTAGAATAGGCATATTTGACTGGCACAGATGGAAAGTAGGTAATACATGTTTGCAGGATTGAGCCCTAAATTATACAAAAATGTAGGTGAAGGAGGGGAATACAAGCTATAACATACACACTGTAAGGTTTAGATAAAAGTTGGCCTTATGAGATGAGGCATGAAAGCAGAGTTGAATTGTTAGCTAGCCTACAAAGCTAAGTAAAAGACATGAGTTTAGGGAGGGGTATGAAAGGGAACAGCAGAGTCTGGAAGGGGAAAGACTGTTCCACAAATAGGAAGCAAAGGTTCAGATTCATGAGTGAGAGAAGAAGATAAATATTTCATGAGGTGGGAGAAGATGGCAGAACTTATGGCTTGAAGTCAATGGGAGCTTTTCCATTGACCTGAATGGGAGCAAGAGTATGGCCTTAACGCATGAGAAGGGTATTGTAAGTGAGGAGCCCTAAGATGTAGGGATAGGCAACACAGTCCATGGGAGGGCAAGGAGTCTGAAGCTGATGTAAAATGAGACAGGAAGCCATTGAAGGGGACATGAGTGGAGTAGCAGGTATGCATGGACTGGAGAATGGAGAATTGGGAGGTGTTGGGGAACCTGGGTGTGGCCAGGGATTTGTGAAAATAAATTGAAGGAAAGGAATCACAAATGTCTCAGTGAAACATATGTGAAGGGAACGTCATTCAAAAGTCAATGCTCGCCAACGGCTATTTCCCTTTAATAAGAACGGGAAGTAATTGCAGCATTTCAGACACCACTGTGGATGAATGCTGGCTTTTGAGGGCAGCCACTGATCTTCTAAAAAACTGTCCTAACAAAAAGAAAAAAAAAGCTGATTCATATTCACACCCTATTTCGGAAAAGTGAAATACTGGCATTAAATAAACAAACAAGGGGTCAGTTGGGTAGTGGCTTTTTCCAAGTGTCCACACTTGTGAGTAACAGGGTGCTTGTTAGTGCGGTCCTTAATGTATCGTTGATTTAAACCTTAATGTATCAAAAAGAAATATCAAACCATTTTCAACAGCTCAGTGCTGATGTTCTAATTTATCAACCTATGTTTTCCTATCACATCCATCCCTGTGGTAGCTGAGCACCAGGTTTTGTGAAAGAGTCTAGGAAAGAGTCTATAATTGGACAATATAACTTGTGAGTGAAGCCATGGAAACATAAGCTAACTTTGGTATGTTTTAGTGCCAAAGCTATAATAGAGTGTATACAACTCAATCTCATATTTCATATGAAATTTCCTACTCACAGCCCCACATTAGAAAAGCCTGTAGATTAATGGAATTTCCCTGTAGACTTATAGAAAGGGCCAAAAAGGTATAGTTTACAGGGAAGTACAATGGACCTGGTAAGTGTGCAATTTAGAAATCACATAGACATGGCTGATTGCGGAAAGGTCTAGGTCTGCAATTACTCCTGATACACCTGGAACAAAACTGGGGGCAAAAGCTCCCCAAAACCATGAACTTCTTGGATGAAGAATGGAAAAGCCCTCTCCATAGCCAGTCTTACCATATACTCAAGATCCATCCCACAACCCATAATTAACTTCATTTTATATTGTAAGTTTCAGTCAGTTTACTCAAAACAATCTCAGCTCTCTTCCTACATAAATAATGATATTGCACCTTCTATGCTTGACAAATATGAGGCAGAGCTGTGCTTAATTCACATACTGATGATACCACATCAGTGGTACTACAAGCATCTCACTATATCCCATAGTGTCCTCACACACCCATTGAACAGAAGGAATGAAAGAACAGAACCTTGCTGGTTATCATGTGGGGTTTCTCTTGAGGCACATGGTTAGACATCCAAAAATCACCTTTCAAGATCTTTCAGAGACCAGGGACCAGCTGAATTGTTGCTGTAAGAATCTTAGGTTTTGCATGCCTAAACTTTTCTCTGTGGTTATAAATGGATAAGGTATACAGTCTAGTCTATCCTAATCTATTCTACATTGGTTCTAAAACCACAGTCATCTCTGTAATAACTGAGCATCTTCCAGTAGCACATTAAGTGATGTGACTAACATTTGCAATGTTTGTTCTCTCCAAAGGGGAAAATGTGTGTGTAGTAGAGTGTTTTATTTTGGAATTCTTTTTTTCATAGAGAGAGGGGTGTGTGTGTGTGTGTGTGTGTGTGTGTGTGTGTGTGTGTGTGTGTGTGTGTGTGTTAGAGAAGTCAAGATCAAAGAACTGTGCCTTTCACTTAAGAGTGGAAAGTGGTGAAGTTTCTTACTTCTTGGGGAAGGTCAGAGAAAGCTCTGTCTCCAGCACAGACAAGCTTGATTTTTATTAGAGAGAGTTCTGTTGTGCCAGAAAAGAGAAGTTGTCAGCCATGGTCTTCATCCCAGACCTCTGATCTTTCAGATACCCTTGGCCTAGGCAATTGAACTCCTAGAAGATAAGGACTGAGGCATGAATTTAATTTGATATTCTATGGGAAGTGAGTATAGGGTGTGGAGAACAGGTGAGATGTGCTTGTAATAGCCTGTCTTGCTGAGAAGATTTGCTGTATTGTTCTTTACCAGCCGGTGTTTCCTAAAGGCTGATGGCGCCATGTTCAGGAATATTGCATTGCTGTAGTCCATCTGAGAAGTGATGGAGGTGTATATAACTGAGGCCAGGTCAGCATTGTTACCAGATTTGCCCGTCACTTTGGGGTATGCTTATTTATTAGGGTCACCTTCCTGGAAGAGGGGGTGTGATTCTATTAATGTGCTGCTTGTGTTACTTGTGTGTTCATAGGGTTACAAGTCCCCTCCCAGTGGAGCTGTCCTGCAGGACCTAAGGTTTTCAGATTCAGATAAACCCCACAGATACATACAACCATTCCAGATTAACTGAGTGCGCCTGAGCAGACCGGGCTATCAGCACTCTCAGCTGACCCCTTATACGTCCCTGAACTCAGCAGGCTGGGTGACACAGCACTGTCAGCTGCCACCCTCATGTTCTCATTGCACCGCACCAGAATGGAGCACACTTCTGAGCAGGCTGGGTCACACAGCACTTTTCAGATGTTCCCCTTATGTGCCCCCCCGGACTCAATCAGGCTGGGTCAAACAGCACTGTCAGCTGTCACCCTTATGCGCCCCTGGACTCCGTAGGCTAGGCAGAGCAGCACCTTTCAGCTACCCCCTTTATATGCCTCTTTGCAACACAATTGTTCGAGCAGTAACCCCCTTAATAAGCAAACCCCATAGGATTTTGGGCATTCCAGGGATCTAACACTTACAATACAACAAATTTACAGTAGGGGTATTGGAGAAGGCTAGCCCAGGTTTGATTACAAAAGTAGAAAGTTATACCTGGATTAAAGAGAGAGAGAGAGAGAGAGAGAGAGAGAGAAAATTGGGAAAGATGGGGGGGAGGGGAAATCTCACCATTCCTTGCAGCTCAGAAGTTCCCAGGAGACAGGCTGTTCAGCTTAGGGTCAGGAACACTTGAGGGAGAGGCAAAACCCACAACAGGATGAGTCAGGAAAGCATTTGGGTCTAGGCATCAGAAGAAGAGAGCAAGAGAGAGATATGAACTTGGGTAGGGGTATTTTGTAGAACCAGGTTTGTTTGTGGGTAAACAATGTCTCACTGAAGTGCCCCAGGGTGGTTTTCTCTATGCTGGACAATAGGAGCTGATCACGCCCAGCTATGGTCAAAGTTCCTTGGGGGAGCTCACAATGCAACCAGGCAGATTCAGTGTTTTGCATATCAATACTAGAATGGTCTGATAACTGCAGAGCTGGATGGGTGTAGCTGTGAGTTCATTTACATCAAGAGCAGAGATCTCCCATAATGCAGTGTGTCCCTGCCTTGCCAATCCCAGAATTCAGTGTGGTACCTGATTTGGAGCTTGGTTCTCCATTCTTCATGCTAATTCTTGTTCCATTTTCAATGTAAATGAGGCTCCAGTTCTCCATTCAATGTGCTAATTGAAATCCTCTTTTTACATCTTCCATGTAGATGAGGCATGGGGACTTGTCTTAATCCTATCACCCTTGTTGGGAGGGTTTTAGGTGTGTCTCCCACAGCCTTTTCATAGCTTTTGTTTCTGGTTCAAGCAGAGGCTGGGGGGGATTCAGGTGAGCCAGAGAGAGAATAGGCGTTTTTCACCCTGGTTTCCCAAGAACACAGAGCTGCCAGGTAACAACATTTGCTAGGATAGGATGGAGTCTTCTAGCCAGCCAGAGATAGTAGAAAGCATTACTCATGGATGCTTCTATATGAGATCTCCATGTCAGTCACGAATGCAGAAGCACTCCTAAACTATAGACTGGCTTGGCCAGTGGTGCGTATGTACCTTCAACCATCAATGTTTTTCTAAAAGGTCTGACCTAAGAATTATTTGGGGAAAGTTCTATTTTATACAGGCTAGCAGACTAGATGATCATAATGGTCCCTTCTGGCCTTAGAATCTAAGAACCAAAGGGGACTGCGCTAAGACTTCAAACTCTTCCTCTGCGCACCACTAACTCCTCTTGGTGTTGGATTCAGCTTCAGCTAACTGTCCTTCATCCATGAGCTGAACTCATCTAAGCATTGGGCCAGCTTGGTGATAGCTGCGGGCTTGTATGTGGTGAAGGACAATACAGCTGTGTCTTCTTCCCTGTCCTAAATGACTGTACGCTGTCAAACAGTTTGTGAATTTCACTCCATATTTGGCTGTATTTCACTGCTGACGAAAGGACTCCAATATATAATCAGGCCTGAATCTGCAAGGTGCAGAACACCTCCTCAATATGTTCACCATTGTCTACTCCCATAGCACTCAGCACCTCACAGTGCTTTGGGACCATTCTGCTTGAATGATGCTATATAAAATATAAGTCTCCATCATGTCTTTAGCTCATTTTCATAGTGGTGCAAAAGCATACTAACAAATTAAAATATATTTGCACTCGAAGTACAAAAGGGGCTTAAATACAATACCACATGACATATTACTGAATGACACAGAGGATGAAGCATGGCTTCAGATGTTAAACACCCCTTTGATTTTTAAAGGACGTCCAGCATTTTATTACTGCAGTAAGCCTATTACAAAAAAGTTATTGACTGCTCTTGTGTGCTCTCATGGAAACTTAAATGCTCATCATTCTTTTCTCAGTGTCTATATTTCAAACAGACAAATTGGTAATCCTTACACACTGATTAAGATATCAATTAACATTTTCCTGTTCAACGTTTATACCTTTGCAGAAGAATAAAATTTAAAGTCAAATCTCCAGAATCCGTCAGCGCCACATTTCTATTTAGATCTTGCGCAAAAACGTGACATTCAATACTCCCATAATAATCTACAGTGTTCAGAAACCATTCAACTATTGCACAAATTCAGAGGAGTTTTCTGAGGGTAGTTATAGACATAGTACATTAAAGTCTTGGTAATTCTTTAAGACTGTGTTTTGTCACTTCCCCAGACCACTTGATTCTACTCCAGTTTTACACTGCAATCTGTTTACCCTACAATTGCTTTTAAATAACACGGGAAATATTGAGTTCCACTTTATCTTCATCAGGCTACAAAATTATATAACAGAAACAAAAAAACTAATTTTGTAATTCGTAATTTATTTGCCTATGTGAAAGTACCAAAACCAAGATATTTTAACTGTATTGTATACCCTGCTATCTCCTGCATACGTAACATACTGTCATGGTATATTTCTGAAGGGTGAATTTAAAGTGACATATTTCTCATAATAGACACTCTGCAAAACCATCTAAAATAACATTTTTTAGCACATTGAATAACAAAAAAAAAAAAAGGGTTTCACATTTTAAATTATGGCCTATTGGGTCTGCAGCATCTCATTGCAAACAGGATTTCCTTTTGCTCTATTATAGAGGAGACGGAGCAAAGCATCTGGAGAGCCAAACTATATAAGCACTATTTGAAAACAGAGCGTCAGCTGTTGAACCGTACATCTATGTCTCTATGAAAACTAATCTGAAATTAAATTGATATAAAATCAGGAGGAATTCAGTGACTCCCATGCTACAGGATTGTCTTATAGCTGGATTATGCAACAAGGATCTTCAAAGGGGAAGGAGTCTATCCATATGGTCCCCTTTGCAGAATTGGGGTTTTTGTCTTGAGTGAGTCCAGACCACATCAATATGAATATCAGGATAAGCAGAGAAGATTCTGCTTTTCTGCTGCCTCATCCTCTCCACTGGCTATTTGTTGACAGCTGGACCCATTTTAAGGTTTTAGCTGTGACTTTTGAACTGGCTACTAATTATCTAATGCAACTATTATCATCTATCTTCTTAGGGCATAGGGAACAGGGCTTTAAGTTTTGAGAGAACTTTCAGAGATACTGTAGAATCCCCTTGCAATCCCAGGTCACTGGAAAACCCTCTGTTTTGACTGTTTTGACTGTAAGAATATTGAAAATATTAAACCTCATTGAAAAGGAATATTAAGACATGTAGAACACAATTTTCAATTCTGGGTGCCTAACGTTAGTGTGCAATCCATATTTAGGCCCCATAAATTTATTTTTCATCCACAGATTCCCAAAGTAAGGGGTTGGCTACATGGGGAAATTTAAAAAAATTAATCCAAATCAAGGTGTGACTTTAAATAGGATTGGTTAAATGGCATTCAACCTCTGTATGGACACTTTCATTCAGACTTAAAGTGGCCTTTGTTGCATTTATTTAATTCACTTCCAAAATGAATTAAACTAAATCAAATTAAAGCCATTTTAATTCTGAACAAGAGGGTCCACACAGGGATTTAATACAATTTACCTAACAATTTAAAAATTCATTCTGATTAATTTTTCTTCAGTGTCCCTGTGTAGAGAAGCCTTTAGAAGACAGGTTCTAATATTAATTATGAGGGATGCTTGTTGTTACAAAGCAAACTAGAATTTATTGAGAATAATTCTAGAGCTACCTATAGAATTGAACAGAGAGGACCAACTGTGGTCCAATTAACTGAGCACAGAGTTGTGATTCAAGACACCTGAATTCTACTCTGTACTCTGACAGTGACACTTAACAATTCTATGTCTCTGTAACATAGACTTATTAATATTAATCAGCTTTTCAAAGTATAATTAGATAAGTGCTAGATAAATGAAAAGTATTATTAATGGATAAGTATTCAGGATGAAAAAATGAGCTTTGGAGTTGGATCCTATTAATGCTTTTCAGTTCATTTTCAAGATATTTTAGAAAGTTACTTGTATCCAGGGTTCCTCAAAAACGTTGTTGAAACTATTCTTCATCAGGAAATTGGACTATTGTCTAAATTAAATTATTTTTCATCAGGAAGTTGGGCTTTTGGTTATATGAAAGTCCTTGCTTTTCATGGAAATTTTTGACTTTACATCAAAAACAAAAACGTTTTCAGCAAAATACCAAAACATATTTGATAAAAATCTTTATGGATTTTGGGCCAAAACATTTTTTGTTTTTGTTTTGACAAAATCAAAATTTTCATTGGGTAAAACAAAACCAGAATTTTCTAAAGAGCTCTACTTATATATTTCTTCTTGTGTCAAACATCTGTTTCAAATAATGGGCACTATTTAGGTCTTTCTTTCCTTCTTTCTTTAGGGATATCTGTTGTTAGTTTTCTATCAGTATATGTATTCAGAATTTTCCTGATGTCTCCTGAGTTATCTATCTGCGATGTCATTAATTAGATCATCTCAAATCACAATTTTTAAAGACTGGAGTACAGGTTAGAAATTTGCAAAGCACAAAGAACTTCATCCAAAGTCCATTAAAGACAGTAGAAAGACTGCCATTCATTTCAGAGGACTTTGGATCAGATTCTACATGCATAATTTTCTACTCATAGAAGAATCACCCCTATGCCCAAGTGATACTCTACTACCATTGAACCAACCCAGAAGTGTTTATATTACCACCTTCTCTGCTGCCAGGTGTGTGGCCTAAGGCAGGAAGTGCAGACAGATGGCCTTGTGCCATGTTTATTCCTGCTTATTATTTATTCTTCCACACATTAGCAGCAGAATCAAGGCAGTGCAAAGCTGAGCTTTAACATATATTTTTATATTAAAAATAATTTTAACAATATTTTAAAATGATCATAAGAATCAGAAGATTAGGGTTGGAAGGGACTTCAGGAGGTCATCTAGTCCAATCCTCTGATCAAAGCAGGATCACCCCAATGAAATCATCTGAGCCAGGGCTTAAAAACCTCTAATGATGACGATTCCACCACCTCCCTAGATAATCCATTCCAGTGCTTCACCACTCTCCTAGTGAAAACATTTTTCCTAATATCCAACTTAGTCTTTCCCCCCTGCAGCTTGAGGCCATTGCTCCTTGTTCTGTCATCTGCCATCACTGAAAACAACCTAGCTCCATTCTCCCTAGAACCCCTCTTCAGGTAGTTGAAGGCTACTATCAGATCCCCCCTCACTCTTCTCTTCTGCAGACTAAACAAGCCTAGTTCCCTCAGCCTCTCCCCATAAGTCATGTGCTGCAGCCTCTAATCATTTTCATTGCCCTCTGCTGGACTCTCTCCAATTTTTCCACATCCTTCCTGTAGTGGGAGGCCCAAAACTAGATACAATACTCCAAATGTGGCCTCACCGATGCCAAATAAAGGGGAACAATCACTTCTCTCAATCTGCTGGCAACGTTCTTACTAATGCAACCTAATATGCCATTAGCCTTCTTGGCAATCAGGGCACATTGTTGATTCAATCAGCTTTTTGTCCACTGTAACCCCCATAAGAACATAAGAATGGCCGTACTGAATCAGACCAATGGTTCATCTTGCCCAATATCCTATGTTCGAACACTGACCAGTGCCAGGTGCTTCAGATGAATTAACAGAACAGAGCATATTATTGAATGAGCCATCCCCTGATATCCAGTCTCACCTTCTGGCAACTTGAGGTTTAGGGACATCCAGAGAATGGGATTGAATCCCTGACCATACTGGCTAATAGACATTCGTGGACCTATCTTGCATGGAGTTACCTAATACTTTTTTTAACCCAGTTATACTTTTGACCTTCATAACATCCTCTGGTAATGAGTTCCACAGGTTAATTGTGTGTTGTGTGAATAAATACTTCCTTATGTTTGTTTTAAATGTGCTGCCTATTTATTTCACTGGGTTCTGATTCTTGTGTTTCACTGGGTTCTGATTCTTGTGTTTCACAGTGATTCACTGGGTACTCTGATTCTTGTGTTTCTGATTCTTGTGAAAGGGCCAGTAATACTTCCCTATTTCTTTGTTCACTTTCTTCACACCATTCATGATTTTGTAGACCTCTATCTTATCCCCCTGCCTTTTACTCATCTCGTTTCTTAGCTAAGATTCCCAATCTTACTAATTTCCTATGGAAGCTGTTCCAGACCCCTAATCATTTTTGTTGCCCTTTTCTTTACCTTTTGGAATTCTAATATATCTTTTTTGACATGGGTAACCAGAACTGCACACAATTTTCAAGGTGTGGGCATACCATGGATTTATATAGTGACATTATATTTTCTGTTTTATTATCTACCCCTTTCCTAATGGTTCCTAACATTCTGTTAACTTTTTTGACTGCCATTTCACATGAAGCAGATGGTTCCAGAGAACTAATTGCAGTGACTCCAAGATCTCTTTCTTGAGTGATAACTGCTAATTTAGACCCCATAATTTTATGCATACAGTTGAGATTATTTTTCCAACGTGCATTACTTTGCATTTAACACTGATTCTCATTTGCCATTTAATTGATCAGATACCCAGTTCAGTGAGATCCCTTTGTAACTCTTCCCACTCAGTTTTGGTCCTAACTATTTTAAGTTATACAATATGTTGATGGAATAGAATATTTATTGAAATGGGAGAATCATTTTTATATTGGCTGTTAATTAAGAATGAGAATATACAGCTTTATATACAAGGTATGTACTCCCTCATTCTTGATTTACTTTAAAAGTTTATATATAATTTCAAGAATAAAAATTTTTTAATTGTATTTGTTAATGTTGGATGTATTCCTCTATGCCCTGAAAAATGTTAGATGCTATTTCATTGCTCATCATATGATTTAAAAAATGAGGCGCAAACTAAAACAAAGGTTTGGTGCATAAATTCCAAATAAATTAAGTATATTCTTATTATTTTTATTGTATTATGGAAACAGAATAAATAACTTGTCACTATTAACCCTCTGCAGCGTTTTTGGTTCTTCATTACAACTTTTAGACTAACCCTAATCTTTGCAACAAATATTCTGTATTCAATTATTTCCAGGTTCCTCATTACCCTTCATACTTATTCCTACATTATGTACATTAGATAGGATATTTAAATTTTCCCATTCAGGACAAACAGCAATATTTTCCAAGTTGGTTGATAACTGACATGGAATGAGTGTGTGAAAGACAAAAGGGTAATACACATTTGTCTTGTCTATTCACCATCTCAGGGTGAAATCCTGTCTCTGTTGTCAGTGGGAGTTTTGCCATTCCCTTCAATCGTGATTTCAATCCCAGGTTCCTATATCATACTCATCTCCACAGTATCTGAGCAGCTAGCATTTAACTTTTTGTGGCCATGTATATTGGAGTGAAGGTACAGCTAAATCCCATGTGTGCAAAACTATGTTCTCAGCATAGTACATATTATTTTTAGGCAGCGCTACATTATATAGTGTCATATTCACCTAATTTTATTATATTTGATAATAATTACTGTTTTATAAGATATTACACAATTGTCCTATCTTATGACAACTGGCCTGTTTTCCAAAGTATTTCACAACTGACCTATTTTCCTAGAAAGCCTTAGTCACGGTGCAATTCACCCCCTGTTGGAACCTACATGCCACACAAAACCCATTTATGCCCTAGACCAGATGACAGTAACCCACTGAAAACAGACTACAAAAAACCCTCTGCCTTACTTAAACCCCATGGTAAGTTTATGGAAGCTATGCACAGAGCTTTGCATAGGTTCGTGTACTTGAATGGTTTTCATCCCCAGTTTTCACTGAGTCCATACAAAGGCATATCTTACATTCTCTTCAACGGGATTTTTAACTGAGTAAGGAGCAGGTAAGGACTCCGGGAGTTGTCTCACAATATGTGAATCACGCAGAAGGCAATCGTATTTTAAATAGAGGTTTCTATTATAATAGTTTGAGTCTATCAGATTCCCTTTACATAGATATAAATGTGAATTTCATGTTTATTCTTATTGTGAAGTCTTTGGCAGAATAACTGTTTTTCACTTACAAATGAAAATGAGCTGTTAGAAAAAAGAAAAAAAAAAAGGCAAATGGCCATTAGTATTGCATGACACTGATCTTCCAAGATTCAAGCCCATAAGTTACAATCAGGGAGCAGTGACATTTGGATTGGAAATGAAATGCTCATCTTCCAAAATATTGTAATTTCCATAAGCAAGTTAGTGGCTAACTACATTCATTTGGAATGTTGATGTTGAGTTTGCTGTCAACCATTTTGCCTAATAAGGTAAATCACACAGTGTTTGGTCAGTTAAACTAAACTGAGGGAATGCTGTTCAGTTTAGGTTCCTTTTGCCAGAAGACTCTCACAAACCACATGTTACAGCTCACATTCACCAATAACATACTGCAGATCCAAGAAGAAACACAATCAGGACATGTTTGTTGCCTCTAAAGGAAAATGTAATATTATTTTTAAATGACAGCTTTGCATTGGAAAAGTCAAGTTTCTGGTAACTGCCAAAGCTCACCCCAATCATAGCCAGAAAGAAGACCTGGAATTAAATGCTATAGTTGATAAAAAGGTTGTTTTCTTACTATTATTTGTTCAGTTGTCAGGAGGGAGATTAGGTTTTATTGTTAGAGATGAGCACGAATTGGCATTACCTTTATCTGCCTTTACAGAACCTAACCAGTCCTTGGAAGTATGAGCATCTGTCAGTGGCACCGTGGTATTTCAGAGAATTATGCTATACCACTATATCAAATAATGGTATTGTATAGCAGTTTTCAAGTTTCAGTGATGGAAATGTTTTATACAGATAAGTATTAGCCTGAGTATATTATGTAAGACACAGGAGGTAACTGTCCTTCTTGTTGTCACTGGTGAGACTCAGCTGGAGCACTGCATCCAGTTTTGGGTACCACAATTTAGGAATGACGTGGACAAACTGGAGAAAGTTCAGAGAACAGCAACAAAAATGATAAAAAGTTTAGAAAATCTGACCTAAGAGGAAAGGTTGAAAAGGGGCATGGTTAACTTTGAGAAAAGAAGACTGAGGCTGGGGGACTGAGAACAGTCTTCAAATATGTTAACTACTGTTATAAAGAAGACTGTAATCAATTGTTTTCCATGTCCACTGAAGGTAAGACAAGAAGTAATGGGCTTATCTGCAGCCAGGAAGATTTACGTTAAAAATTAGGAAAAGCTTTCAAATTATAAGAGTAGTTAAGCTCTGGAATACGCTTCCTAGTGAGGTTATGGAATCCCCATGAGTGGAAGTTTTTAAGATTTTGGACAAACTTTTGTCAGGGATGATCTAAGTTTACTTGGTCCTGACTCAAAGCAGAGGGCTGGACTTGGTGACTTCTCAAGGTCTGTTCCAGCCCTACTTTTGTATTATTCTGTAATTCTGTGAGGTAGCTGGGGTTTGATGACTTGCTTTGAAAATTAGGACCAAGGTCTTAACCTGACATCAGAAGTTGACTGGGAGGCGGTGGAGGAACTTGAGCATGGGCCTCATGTACTTACTTGAGAATGGGCCATGGAGAAAGTGATCCACCATGTTCTGTACTGGCTGGAGCATGTGCATAGCTTTCAGTCAGCTTCAGACTCAGTGAGTTATAGTAATCCAGCCTGGAGGTAAGAAATGCATGGATCACTGTAGCCAGGTCTTCTACTGAGAGGTAGGGTGAAATTACCTATCAAGCTAGAGACAAAAGAAAAACACTTTTAAATATTGAGGCTACATGGCAGTGGTCCTGGAACAATTTTTATCGTGGGGGTGCTGACAGCGATTGAACCAAACTGTAAACCCTGGAGCACCACCAGCACCCATAGTTCCTGCACCTATGCTACATGGTCATCCAGGACTAGTGAGGACTCAAACAGGAAACTGATGTTTTGCACCACTTTGATAAATAAAGGCTTTATGCAATGGATAATGACCTAATGAAGAATCTAGGAGTTAAAGGACGTGTACATTACACACTGAAGAGATAAAAGAAGGTGGAAAAGATGTGTGTTAAAGCAGAACCTTCCCCTATTTTAACATAAGTGTGTCTAATCAGATCTGTGGCCTGTTCTGCATTTTGTGTTTCTCATTAGCTATGCTGTAACTGTCCTAGAAAGTTTTGAATATTATGGATTTATTTAATTATACATGTCCAAAATATCAACTCATGTACGTACGGTAGTTAAATAAGTAATGTACCACAACATTGGGAAACCTGTCAGCGTTTCATTTGCTGTTTAGCTGTGCTGCACAAGTAATTTATCATACAAAAATTAATACAAATTACACCAGCCCAAAGTTAAAGTCATTTTCTTTTTTCCAGCCACTTGAGTTTTTCTCTATGCTTCATAAGAGGCTTTGCTTCACTATTTCAAGTACGTTGGTTAACTGGAGCTATGTCAAGCTTTTGCTTTATGCTGAGCTTCCAAGAATAAACAAAGTCTACAGTAATAACCATTCTTTATGTTTCTAAAAATTATACTGGAATGATTTTTAAATGGCCCTTTTATGTCATATTGCTAAAAAAATTTCAAATGAAATTGATGACATCACAGTTGTCCTCAAAGTGTGATTTCATCAAAGTGTAGTAAATTTACAGAGGAGGATGAACTTTCATCTCTTGAAAATACAAGGTGATGGAAGTAAAGAGAACTGTGATATCATTAATAGATATATATTATATTTAGATATTCACATTTCAAATTGTACCTGTATTTTCTTAAACTAAATTTACTCTGCTTTTCAAAAAAATGTGGGTTGAGTTGTGTTCTTATTTAAACAAATATAAATTCAGAATAACTCCATTGGCAACACTGATTAGTTATTTTGAGTCTAATCACCTAAAGGGGAAATTCCTTGCACAGATCTGGGCCATCTGATGTTTACAAGGGTGTACAGGGAGGGAGTAATTAACCATCTTTGTGGTATCAGCACTCCCTTCTTCAGACTGTATGAAAAGACCTTTATGCAGTCCAGACTGGGACCACAGTCTACATAGATAGGAATACATAACTTCCCTCTCACTCAGCAACCACAGCTGATTCTACCAAAAAATTAAATACAATCTGGAAGGAGCCCGCAGCCAAAAAGAGATATATGTGCGTGGGGTAGTGGGGAGAAGTTGGTGGGGCAATGAAGCTGAGAACTGGTGCAGAAGCACAGACTTCCTGTGGATAAATCTTAGGGGCTCTGCAGATGTTGAGAAGCAGTGAGAGTTGCTAAGGTATAAATATATAATAATGTATGTTTATATAAGTATTTAGGCCTGTGTATTTGCTTGAGATTGGATTTTGGGCCTCTATGCCTGCCTGAAAGTCAAAGTCTCTGAGCTATACATGTTAGCAAAGAACAAAGACAGTGTGTGTTCCTCTTGCCTGTCTGCAATTAGATGGGTTTTCTTTATTATTGTGAAAAGATAAGGGAAGCAGTTAAAATGTTTCAAGGCGCAGTGAAGATGTGATGTATGAATGCACAAGTGAGGGAAACCTCTGACTCCTCTTCAAGACAGATGCCAGAGCAAGGCCAAGCAACTGGCTGGGAAAGTGAGGGAGGTGTTAAAAAGAAACAAACATAGGGCCATAAACTGACCATGATCAAGATGTAACCTCACTTCCTGCCCCTCCCATGGAGTACAAAAGGGGTTGTACCAAAGCCCCCAAACTCAGACCCCCCAAAACAGAATATGACCATATACTGAAAGGGGTAGCACTGGGGTGGGGGGAGCTACAAGTATAATTAAGGCTATCAAGGAGGAGGAGGGGAAGAGGGGGTTTCATTAGCATACAGAACCATGGTTAGGGAAAGAGGGAGTTCTATGGGCACATAGAACTAATATGGGGGGGGGAGAACGGTGTATGTAAATAGGTATTTGCACATGTGTGTTCAGTAACACTATACAAATCCGTGCATCACAGCCTACGTTTCAGAAGGGCATCTCCTTTTCTGAAAATGCACATTACACCCACTAAGGCCCAGACTTGGTGGCGGGTTCATGTGGGCAGCCTGTTGTGCCCACGCAGATCCCAATTGCAGGACTGGGCCCAAATTGACACAATCCTTTTGTACCCAAAATTCAACTGTGAGCATAAATTGCATCTCCAATTCAAATGTGTGCCTCCCCTCCAGTGCTCCCTCTCTCCAACATCATCTAGTCTTGGGGAACGACTGCAGAGAAGAGCAAGACAGAGACTGCAGCCAGTAGGACCCGCTGAAGTCACAGAAGAGACTGCTGCACTGGAGAAAAGGAAGTAAAATGGGGTCCAGTGGGGCCACCTCATTCTCCAGCAAACCCAGGAGGCAGAACTGTGCAGGTGAAAACCCCATACTCTGGGTGCCTCCAGCCCCTCCCCCGCCCTGGCCATGTGGTCTAGAGAAAGACTGCAAGCTGCAGAAACGAGCCAGTCAGAGACTCCAGCTGGCAGGGGGAGAAGCAGCCAAAGCAGGGACCTCTGGATCTTCAGAGAATTTTCTTCAGCTTTGACTGGACTTTCATTGCTCTGTGCTGATTGGCTATTTGCTCCAAACTTCTCTTTCTCTCCCAGTCTCCTTCACCTCAGCTTCACTCCTCAGCTGCCCATGTTACCATCTCCTCCACAGCCCTGTCCCCTTCGCAGCCTTCCCCTCCCTTTTCTTTCCATTTAGCCCACTCTTTCCTGAGTTTATCTGCTCATATAAATAAATAAAAAACATGACACTTAGCTGCCATCAGATTGTTCACTCTCTTTGTATGTTCTATCCTTCCCCCACTCACCCCGATCCAGGAGTGATAATAGGGGAATTGGCTATAAGAACTAGGCCTGAAATTATGCAAGGCCTAGCAAAATATGAAGAATTGACCAAATTGCATAAGGAACTCAAATAGAGCAATGACTGAACAAAAACGGTTGAGCAAGAATAGAACAGAAATATGATCAACAGTAGAGATAAGCTCAACTGCAGGTCAACTGCCGGGGGTGAGCAACCACAGAACACTGGATGCACTTAGGCAGGCTTCCGCAGGATAGTTAAACCATGTAAAATTGTCGACCACAGAGTGCTCAAAAAAGTAAATAAATACTCAGAGCAGACAGGAGTTCAGTGGACTGCAGCCTGGCTCAAGAGAGGGGTGTCTATTCTTGAGTCTATCAAGAGGACACCAACCCTAAGAAGCTTGTGAGGGCAGATCCCAGTGACCACCTTTCGAGAATGAGGGTTTTGAAGCAAGGATCCAGACCAGAGGATCTGGCCGTGAGTATAGCATCCGGATAGTTCACGAGTCTGTGGACTCAGGGAACTGGGGGTATTTCATTGAGATCTGCAGATCAGGTCTCCCCTAGGCAATTGCTAGAATACTTATAAGGAATAAAGATTAATAGGAAATTAAGGGAAACAGTTAGGTTTGTTTAGGTTAAAGGATCAAGCATCAGTTGTGTATAAGTTAAAGGACTTGTCCCAGCGACCATCTGTCGAGGATAAGGATAATCAACAGAGAAGCCCCCATGAGTAGTACTGATCAGTAAGTGTTAATTGTCAAATTGTTTGATTGTAAGAAGTATTGTCAATCGTCTTGTTTGTTTGTGTTTTCGTCAATGAAGCTATTCACTGATTCACCCTGGGTGTTCTTTCTCATCGGTCTCGGAATCCTCGTAAAAGAACCTGGGGATCTTGCTACCCATCTAATTCGGCCTTTTCCCTACTGAAATTTTAATAGCAGCAAGACAAGACAGACCCTGGCTATTTAGACTGTAAATTCTTCGGGGCCGGGATCATTCACTACTTGATGTTTGTCCAGTGCCTAGCACAATGGGGCCCAAATCTGGTCTGGCTTTCAGGCACCACCATAATAATCATGTTCAACAATAATACTTTCTTTCCTATCACTGATTGCAGGCACTGACTGTCATTCTGGCTGGACTGGGGGGGCATTTATTGTATTATTTGACAGCAGTATGTCAAAATCATAGTAATCCGTGTGAGATATGCCATGTCAGGTGCTGTCAGAAAGGCTATATTGTGCTGAGTAAGATGATAATGTTTATGTCCAGGTGTTGAGTGTGTAATGGAAGTTATGGATATGGTTGATGTATCTTTATTTTATATTGGGTTGTTTCTAGGCCACTCGTCAGACAGGATGGCTATAACAATAGCCTGCTTAATGGCCCATTAAGAAATTCACAGGTGCAAGGGGCCCAGAGGGAGAAGCCAGGGATATACCTGATGAGTCACCAGGACTTGCTCATGTGACTCTGGACTCCATTTTGGTTCCTGTGAAATTCCGCAAGTAGCATGGCAAGGGCCAGAGGACATAAAAGGCAGAGGCCCCAGGATCCATTTTGTCTTCAGCCCTGTTCAGCTTTCAGCCACCTATCTACCTCTGGATCAACTCATCTACAACTGAACCAAAGCTGTGAAACAAAGGACTGAGACCCATCCAGGTTCTGGATGTACACCAGAGGGACTATACAAACCTGCAAACTCCACAGTTCTTCTAGAAACCCGATGTATATGGACTTTCAAATCATTTGTATGTATCTGATTGCTTTAATCCTTTAACATTTCTCCCATTGTTTGTTTCTTTCTTTTTATAATAAACCTTTCGTTTTAGTTACTAAAGGATTGGCTGGCAGCGTGGTATTTTGGGTAAGATCTGAACTTATCTTGATCTGGTACTGTGGCTGACGCTTTGGGGTCAGAAGAATCTTTTTGGTAAAGAGCATGGCGTTTAAATAACTGGTCTCTTTACTGGACTTAGTGGCTGATTGGGAGCCAGAGACTGAAATGCAGTAAAGGGGGCTGTGTATATTTTTATTTTGTCTTCTTGATAACCAGTGTGGGGAATCAGAAGCACTGTTTGTGGCTGGTTGGGAAGTCTGACTTCAGTGTCACCCACCAGTGCTGCGAGAATCTGCTCTCCTTTTACAGCCTGCCCTGCCCTTGGCATTTTCAGGTGGCTGCCCTAGGCATGGACAGGTCACACGGACCAGTTAGCCAGACCTTTAAGTACTCCATTTAAATTTTGTGAGTACAGAAAGACTGAGAAAAATTTTGATCCACTGAAAAGAGATGCGAGGCTTCAAACCTTTTCAAATTTACCTTGCAATGTGAGGTGTTCTGAGCTGGGTGAAACTTTTTTATGGGTGGGTTAAAACCCTCTGAGGTTGATAGGTGTGAACTCACCCTTTAGGTAAACCTAAAGCTCACCTAAGACAAAGCAGGTGTGTGAACCCACTCAGGAGCTTTTGGACTGAATGGTTTGGGTAGGTGTGTGGGAGTGAGAGAGAACAGACATAGTGAGCATGGAGAGGAACAGAGAGAGGCCTGGTTTCCTTAACTATGATGCTCAGGGGTGTGAAAAATCCACACCTCTCAAGATGCATTTCTCTCAGAAGAATGGTATACTTACGCCAACAGGAGAACCCTCGCTTTGTTGAATGTAGTGTCTACACTGAAGCGTAACAGCAGAGCAGCTGTGCCGCTGTAATGTTTTAAGTGTAGACATACCCAGAGAGAAGAAAAAGGCATGAAAAGACAGGCACTTTGTAACCCTGGAAAACCTTAGAGAGAGTTTTTGGGTCTGACATAGACTAAAGATGTTATGAGGCTGTAAACTAACAATCTGCCCTTTTTTTGTTCTCAGTTTCTTCTGCATTCACAGACATAGGACTTTGCATATTCTTTGTAAATGAACATAACTCCATCAGAAAAATACCAGACTATCACCTGTTTCTACTTCCAGCTGGAATATACCCTGGACCTCAGACTTTGACTAGCTGCACAGGTCAAAGGGGACAACATGAAACTTACAACTATTTCATGCTACAAAAAGTAAGTAGTCTATTAAAAACAGAGAATTAAGAAAAAAATTCATTATTCAAATATTTGTGAGACAAAACGATGATCTTTAGTTGGCACAAGTTTTCCTACTGCCCCATAATCATTAGTAGATAGTTAGATTTACTTCTTTTGAATTGGAATGACACGTTTGCCAAGCATGCAAATCAGATTCAAGTTATATTATTCAATTTCACTTCTATACTAAACATACGAACAGTCCAAAAAGCAGGCATGCTCTTAATTCTAATAGTGTTTAATATACTCATTTTTTCGAAACAAAACACATTTTGAAATTTCAACCATTATCCCCAGCAGAAAACAAACCATTTGTCTCAAGGATGAAATATGTATAGATTTTACAGAAAATCAATAGGCATTTGACAAATGCATGAGAGATTTTCAGTTACTTGGAATCAGACATCAGGAAATGTGTATTTGACTGACTTTTTTATAGGCATCTTGGCTGTATTAATTTTGTTTATCATTGCTCCAGATCATTGCTCCAGATCATTGTATCAGCTCTTAAAACAATGCTGTAAGTCTTCAACTGACAATAAGGAAAATAAGATAAATTAGCTATTCAGGCTGCATATGGTCACGTGTGAATGTCAAAGATTTGGAATGAGGAAAATGATCATTACAATACAAATTATTCTTGTGCCTTACCTAATATCTAATAGTGTTTTTAAGGTGAAATGCATTACCATGAAGAAGTCCCAAACAAGGCCAATGCATAATTTAATTCCTATTCTGAGTGATTAAGTGGGAGCTAAGTGGTGCTTAGGAGGGATTTTAGTATTCAGTTTTGATATGGCTGGTTTGGTATTAAAGCAAGTTATACATTATTAATTGGAGATAAAACAAAGCCCAGCCAAGACTTTATGCACTGAAATGGCATATCAGTCCCATATCAAGGTCTTGTGCATTAGGATGAATTTCACTGTAAATATGATTATAAAGAACAAATCATACTAGGAGAAATTAACTAGTTTATTTGACAGCATTATAAAAATAAGGTCAGATTACGATAACCATTTTCACTTTGAGAGGTACCTTTTTTACTCCATAAATATTCCTATTCAAGGAGACTTATTCAGAGAAAGGTAATACTCAGTGTGAATAAGATTACCCAATCTGGCTCTCAATAGATGAAGGGAATGCATTTGATATTACATATCTGGATTTTCATGCAGCTTTTAATGCAGTGTCCCATAAAATCTTAATATCCAAATCACTGCAAATTATTTTGGACATGAACCCTGTCACGTGGCCTTGAAAGAGGTTAGAGAATCATAAGCAAAGGGTATAGTTAAATGGGAATGTATCAATGTCTATTTGGAACCTCTTGTTCCACCCTCCTAGGTGACCTCCTCTTTCTGGTTGCATATTCTCAGTGTTCATTAACTTGTAATAGTCTCCCCAGGCTCACAGACTGTTTGGAATCTTGAGCCCAGGCTATTCTTGAGCAGATTTCATGTTCCATAAAAACATTTTCACGGAGCTCTAGTTAGGGCCTCAGGCTGGATGGCCATGGACTGTTAGTAAGGCTTTGGCTATGCCCAGGGCAGGTAGGGACATACACCAATAACAAATAGCAAGTCTAACTAGGTAGCTGAGTGGAAGCACGTATATTGCTTCTGCTGAGAGCAACCAAAAAAAAAAGTTTCAGTTTTGGGGAAAGCAGGACATCTATTTCAATAGATATATCTGGCTGCCTTTGAGCATAATGGTAGTGTACCCTGGGTATCAATCTTTGGCGGGATTTGGCCCTAAGAAGTCCTCTGTGTGTATGTGTGTGTTGAATGTTAATATTGTTTATTTTCCCCAAACAGGGAAAACGGCCTTTTGCTAATCTTTTTCTCTATGATTACGTTTATCATCTTCTCCTTCTCCAGCACCTCTCAAGTCAATTTGAGTATGGAAGTCATCAATCTTCAGGAAACAAACTCTTCAGGGTGTCTTCAGGGTGTCTTCAGGGTGCTTTTCCATTCAATGCCTCTAAATCAGAATCCATACAAGGGCCACATACCTAAAGCCACAATTTTAAATTTTTTATTATTTTAAATAATAAACTCACTTCCCATTTTCTGATGAAAGAAGACAGTCAGGTGCATGTTTAAACCTTTTAGGTGACATGCATCTGATCTGAATTAACTGGAATACTTGTAAATAAATTGTTAATTAATAGTCATGGCAAATAATTCCCTGCCTAGTCATCTATTGATTCATCTGTTCCATATAGTGAACAATGTCTGATTTCTACCTACAGAGGAGTCTGAACCAGGATTTGTGGCTATGACTATTTCATATTTGGAGGTGGGAGACAGGAGGGTAGAAAGGAAGAATCTGGATTCAAACATCCTTTCTGAAGCATGTCTGAATAACAGGCCAAACCAACCACCTGGATCTGAATATCCCCAAATTTTTGCAGCCACAGAATGTGATTTATTTTTTATTTTTTTTGTCTTTGGAAATCCCAGAATTAGGAAGAGCAGTATTTACAAAGAGAAAATGTCCTTAAGTATTCTTTTGGACTATCTAGGTTTTCTATAGTGCTGTTCATCTTAGTATCTACATGTTTTGGGGCAGATCCTCAGCTACTGTAAATTGTCATGGCTTAAATGAAGTCAGTGGAGCTATGACAATTTATTCCAGTTGAGGATCTGCCCATGATGTATATATTGTGCTGATGTGTTTATTGAAATAATAATAATAATGACATTCATTATTTTAAAAAGACATTTAGCAGTTTCAGCTGTTGCTTACATGAAAGAAACAAGCAGAAATAATGTTGACAGTGTATCTTTTATTTCTTTAGCTAACACAATTCCCTGGTTCAGCTCTATTTTCTCTAGTGTAGACATAGCATTTTCCCACATTGTTAGTGGCCAGAATCCAGTGACAGATCTCTCTGTTCCTCTATGCTAAGTAATCAATTTTGCCCTGTGCCACAGCTTGATCTATGATGTTGCCAGCCAGACAACCAGAGGTTTTTATTACTTCCCATGTTAAATATGCATCATCACATCCCTGCAGTTAGTGGTATTTGAAGTCATAACTTCTTTCATATCATTGATAGTTCAGTGGAACTTCTTCCAGTAGCACATTTCAGCTAGCAGGACCATGATGGACTATTGACAAATTTCTAATATTTTCTTTCTTCCAAGAGCAGAATTCTAATGTTAAGGAAAAAAAAACCCAGAACACCTTTTGCTTTCTTTTTAGACTGACTCTGCTATTCACTGCCCTTAACTCAATATAGTACATTTTAGGTAACAGGAATAGTCCATTTAATACTCTAGGCACCATCTGACTGTCCACTTCAGCAGTGACGTTGTGGGAGGCTCCTGAACTTCCTTTTTCTGACTACTATTACATCCTTGCCACAGATCATTTAATTATGGGTTTCATGAAAACACTTTGGAAGAACTTGGAAAGGCCTCTGGAATACTCCTCAATGCATCAAATTCCAGAGTTTAAAAATGTCCTAATGGGGAATATCTCTGGACTCCCCTAAAATTTCTCCTCCTTCTCTCCACTCCTCCTCCCTCACCCTAACTTCATAACACAATAAATCGCACACTGGGCTAATACCATGCATCGGTGGTAGCCTCTCCGCATTTAAGGCTGATTTCCACAAGTTTTTTATTCTGAGCTTTATTCTGGACCCTTTTCTAAAACCTTCAGTAAAAGATTTTTAGCAACAAATTTATTGTGTGTGGTCCATGGCTAGAGGACAATTTTTTTTAAAAACCAAATCCAAGTTTATTCTAACAAACTGTTTTTAAAAAGATGTGTTAATTATAGTTTCAAAATTCTTCACTCTTTTTTGCCATATCCTACCATCAAAGCAGCTTGTTGGAAACACTACAAACGAGGTTTGTCTCAAAGATCTTGGTGAAGCCTTGTGCACAACACCAAAGAGAATATATATGTTATTCGAGGCCAGATTAGTAGGGCCCTGAGCAGACAGAAAATTGTATCAGCTTCCAATAAACTATCTGCAAAAATGATCCGGGTAATGTAAATATCTGCAGATTTGCAGAGCTCTAGATTTAAAATTTGGATCCATGATTTACCAGGCTCTACAGATTAAGGAACATCGCAGTGGCATAATTTTTGTAAGGATCACTGGGATTCCAACAATGAACTTTTCAAAAAAACTGTCGAGGAAGGTTACAAGTTCACCAGACCCCTAGTTAAACTACGGTGCTCCAATGTACCTACAAACACCCACACACAATTAAAGAGCAATAGATCAGAACAATTCCACTGAGTATCAGCAAGTCTCTGCACAGCATCTGGACTGTATAAATCCCCCTTGTTCCAATTGCCTCAGTACTCCTCCTAAAGACTTTAGAAATTTCACATGCTTCTCTGGAGTTTCTAATCTATGCATGTTCCCTAAGTCCACTACCTGCTCATCTTCTGGACTTTATAAGCTCTACTGGGGGAGAGCCAAAGGAAACAACTGAAGAGTTTAGAAAACAGAGGAGCAAGTGGGCTTTCTAAAGTCTGCAAAAGAAGAGCTGTGGAGCTTATAGAGGCTTGAAAGAGCTGCACATGATATAGGAATTTCCTAGGTGAGGCCCCACAGCTCCACTTAGCTGCTCCTATAACGCTCCTAAGATTCGCAGGTTTCTGTACTTCCACTCATACTCTGGTAGAAGAGAAAAGCATTGTGGATTTTAGGCAGGGCTTCCGGAGTAGGGACAGCTTGGAGAGTGCTGAGGCACCCTGCAGCACTCTGTCTCTCTAGATACTTAGATAGCCCTCATCACCATAACAACAGATCACCTCAGAATCTCTGATTTTTATCCTTACATCTCAGCCAGGTAAGAATGTACTATTCCTACTTCACAGATGGGAACCTCAGGGTATGCCTACACTTCAAGCTAGGGGTGAGATTCCCAGGTTGAGGAGACATACCCACGCTAGCTCTAAAAATGGAGTGAAGCTGGGGCAGCATGAGCAACGCCATACCTAGGGTCTCAGAAAGCAATGCACTGAGGGAGCCACTCCCTCTCACCATTGCTACATTGCTTTAACACACAAGCTTAAGCATATCTCCTCACGCTCAAAGCACATGCCCAATTAAAAGGGTAGATATATCGTAAAAGAGAGAATAGACTAAATGACTTGTGTAATATCCCAGAAGCCTGCATCAGGAACTGAACTCAGGGGTCTTGAATGTCCAGCATGGTGCCCTATCCACATGAATATGCCTCATACCCCTCTCAGGCAGGCAGCTGATGAGAAGGAGAATTGAAAAGCTGGATGAGGTGATGAGTGAATTCCAAACTCAGTCCTTCAATATTAACAGGCATAGCAGGAGTAACAAGTCTGCAGAGCTAATGTAAGCAGGTCAGTGTGTGTGTTATATAACGCACAGTGATAACATTAGCCAGGTATCACCACCTCTTCATATGCCCTTTCTAGAGGTCTTAGCTACTCCTACCTGACCCTCTTTTGTTTGGTTTCAATCAGATCAGTTCCAGAACCCTCACCTCCCCTTGAATCTATCATCCCCTCAACTTTAAGGCTTGCAAGCTCCTGGCTGTTTCTTTAGCAGCCATCTAGTATAAAACTATCACCCCTTTCCTGTCATAGGCCTTTCTGCCTCCTTTTCCTTTGCTGTGCTCTCCCCTTTATAGCAGGTCTTATTTTCTCTATCAGTTTCTCTATCAGCTGTGGGTGCTTGCCTCCATAATTGGCAGTTTTGGCAGCTGCATGGGGGGTTTGATCAAGCTGTTTGCTTGGAAACAGGGGAGACTCTCCTTGCCCCTCTGTCTGTGCTCAGTATGGGAGTTGTAAGCACCATTATATGGACCATTACAAAGAGTTACATATCATCAGTGACTCAGAACTAAATAGTTAACCATACACTGCCTGACCAGAGCCCATCCTTCTTCATGACCCTACATCGTCCATTTAAGATTAGGTTCCAATAACTATACACAGAGCTAGTATGTTTATGTCTACAGATCTCAGTCCATATGGTCAGATTAATAAAGCAGCAGATAGAACAAATGTAAACATACTGACAGAACTTAACAGCAGCAATATTTGTATGCAAAATTATAAAATAAATACTCTTGGGTTCACATTTTTCGAACTCCACTTTACACTCTGTCAGTAAAGTGTCTTCTCCAAATATAACATGACTGCAGCCATTGGCTGTGGATTTCTTAAAGCCTTTGGAAAAAGTTGCTTTGTTTTTATAGCCAAAGTGTCTTGTAAGGATTTGAATATGCAGGTCTCTGATATGTATTTTCAACCTTCACTCAGAGAGAAAACTTGGACCCCTCTGAGAATTTCACTCACCGTAAGTGCAGCAGCTGTGCTTCACCTCTAATATTGAGGCATATAAAATGAGGGCAGTCCCTAGAGAAAGACGCTCAGAGGGAACCTTTTGTAAAGGGATCATTCAGTGCATGAGAAATACTGTTTACTTACAGTATTGCAGGCTGGGACCATGCTGCTTTATTTAACTTGCTATAAGCAGAAAGGGAGAAGACAGAACTCAAAGAGACAGTTAGGGACAAGGGTGCCGGAAGCTTTGTAGAAGTGTGTGTGGGGGGCAGGTGACATAACTGTGGCTAGTGTGGGGGACAACCGAAAGGTTCTGGGCATGGAGCACATGAACACCCCCATGCATTGCCTCTGCCTGCATACCTGACTCACCTCAGCAGATGGTCTGCAAAGCGGGCAGCCCCGCTGGGACTCCAGCAGCAGGGAAGGAGAAGCAGCTTCATGGGGAGGCGGGGAGAAGCTCAGCTGGCAGCTAGCTGCCCTGGTGGTTCCTTCCTCCCCATGCTGCATGGACACGCGGCGAGTGCAGCTGCAAGGGGGAGTGCTGTCTCCACACTGCTGGGTGTCCCAACCAGAGGCATCCCAAGAAATCTGGGGGGCAGTGACCCTGCATCCCACCTCCACGCATCACCGCTGGCTGCCAGGACCAATGCTAAAGTGGATTCCTGTGCCCCTTCTCCCCTAACTCTGCACTCCCTCATGTCCTAACACCTGAACTCCCTCCCTGCGTTGCAACCCCTGCCCACCTGGCACTTGGTACAGCCGGCGTCCTACCTCCAGCGGCTCCATGGAGGTCGCTGGGAACCAGTCATGCAGCCCATCCTTCCGCCCTTCCCACCAACAGCTGTCCAGCACCTGAAGAACTGTGATCAGTTTCCCCGTCGTGAAGCACAGGCCCTGCTGGCACCATTCCTCATTTGCCCGAGGCTTGCAGTTTGTGGAGGCAATGCCCCCTGCCCCTCCAAACTACTATGTTAAAAATGGGGTGGCAGGCCCTCCCACTTTTAAAAGTGGGGGGCCCTGGCCTTCTCAATACCCAGTTCCAGCACCATGGTAAGGAAGGAGTGGAGCATGGCTCCAACCCAGAATGCTCTGAGTAACCCTATTATTCTCCTGATGACCACATTACTGCATCCCTTCCCTCTTAATTTACAGCCTGTATGCATGTTTGAAGAGCTCTGTTTAGGTTCAAATCTTGTACCTTCTATCAACAGAAGTTGGTCCAATGAAAGATCTTATCTTATCTACCTAGCCTGTAAGTAGACTTTGAAATAACCAGGAACTCTACTCCCTCTGATTTGGTAGCATCCCCCGGGTACATCTACACTTACAGTGGCATGTAGAGTACACACATGGCATACCTAGATAACATGCATATAAATAGCAGTGTACGTGATGAGTCACGTCTTAGGTGAGTACATTAAAACAGAGTATCCTACATGCCTGAACCCCTATATACCCCTATATGGCTCTGTGCATGCCCAAGAACTGTCTCCCATGTCTACACTGCTGTTTTTAACAGTGGAGTGTTCTGCCGCCTCTCCACTACTAGATCATTTTCCCATCACATTTAAAGCTTCTGGCAGTGGGGAAAAGTTCTGAAAGTACAGAGGTAGTGGGGAAAAGCTCCGACAGCTTCCCGCTGCCAGAGCCTTTCCTCACTTCCTTCCTTTTGCTTTGTTGGAGCCTTGCACTGCTGCATGTAGCCACACACCAGTGTGACAAGTGTGGATGCTGCCTGCTTTCACCGTAATGTGTAGCTACTTGTGTAATGCCATATACCTGCTGCTGTAAGTGTGGACAAGGCATATGTGGCAATTGGAGCCAATGGCAGATTTACTACCCCCAGTCTCCTGGTCCCTCATTTCTGTAGATACCTCCATTTTGGATATTTCCATCAAAACTGCATCCTTTCTTGCCCTTGGTTCCTCCAGCTGGTCATCTCCCAAGGGAAAAGTCTCTGGTGCTTGTATGCCATTCCACAATCCGATGTGATCATGATGTCATTTTATGACTTTGACCATCCTTTTAAAGACCAGGATCCAGTTTAATTTAGGACAGTACTCAGAATCCATATTGGTTGGCAAGTATTGAAAATTTTGGTAATTACCAGGTTTTTGGGCCCAGCTTTTTCTCTGGCATGGGAATCATGGTTACGTTTTTAAAAAGCTTGCTTCCTTATCACTTCCCCCTCCAACTGGGATGGATTGAGCCCAAAAGTGTTCTCGCCTTCCTTCCCATCAACAGTTGGGGCGGGCTCACTCCCGCTGTAGTTTGAGTTGTTTCAAAAAGAAATCAAGCCAACTTTGTTTCCAAGATCCCATTAATCATCTTCTTCATCCCCTCTTTAAAACACAATCTCTTTTGGAAGCACCACAGAACCAGGTGAGGTCAAATCCAGCACTGGAGCTGGGCAGCTGCCAGGGCCAGCACACCCTGGTTTTTCACTGAAGAGTCCCACAAATGGTATGTGGTCTCTCAGTATGGTAAGAGACTTCCTGTACAGGTATTGATGGAATGTTTTTGTTTCTGTCTCTAAATAAGAATAACCATATTCAGCTTTAGTTAGTGACGTGGGGACCTATCCAACTGGGTGTTCTCCAACATCCCTCACATTATGTGACAAAACTGCCCCTTCCCCACATGACAAAGTGTTATGTGACAGGATTAATTCTTTGCCTGGGTCTAAATGAACAAGGGCTTGAGTAGCTTTTTAGGCCCCTGGAAAGCTGTCTCTTGTCTCTTTCCCCAGTACTAAGGGGTCTCCTTCCTCAACATTTGATGCAAGGGCTCTAAAAGGGCTGAAACGTTTGGGAGAAACCCGTGATAATAATTTAAGATTCCTAAGTATGCTCATAGCTCAGTTGTGTTCTGATGGCCCCATAAGGCCCATTCTTTTGCTGTGACCTGTGAGCCCCAAGGTGAATCCATTCCCTGTCTATCCAGGTAAGAACAAAAGTACGGCCATAATGGGTCAGACCAATGGTCTAGCTAGCCCAGTATCTTGTCTTCCAACAGTGGCCAATGCCATGTGCTTCAGAGGGAATTAATAGTGATCCATCAAGTGATCCATTTTGTTGGCCATTCCCAGCCTCTGGAAAACAGCAGTCCCTGCCTATACCACTTTTGATCTCTCTTTTCTTTTTAAATGGTCCTTCTGCCTCCAGTCTTTGAAATACCTTCTACAGTGTTGAGAGATGTTCAGTGTCACTTCTGCCTATGATGGGGATGTTATCAATCCTCACAACACCACCACATACACAGCTACACCTTCACCAGCCTCCTCATTTAAGTATGAAGTTTGAAACAATAACTTTTGGCTTTGAGGTGTAGTGCTCTGTTAAGATCTTTTGCAGGTCTTCTAAACTTTTATCTCCTGATTTCTGAGATTGTAACAAACTCATTAAAAGGAAGGAGGTTTTACTGCCACAGACGCTGAGGAAAATTGTTTTCTGTTTGTCCTTATCCATAATTTCATTTCAGAAAATAGTGGTCTAATCTTCCAATACATTGCCACCAATTCTCTTTTTCTTCATTAACTCCTCAGTTTTCTTATAGGTTGCCATTCTTATGTTTTTCTTCATCACCAGTTTCATAAAGGGACTGCTCAGTGCACAAGAAACACCAGGACTGCAGGCTGGGAATGGGCTTCTTTATTCAACTCTGTACAACAGCATGTGTGCAGTGGTGTGATCGCCATATTTGGAAAGGAATTTGCCCCCGCGTCAGATTGGCAGGGACTTCTTCTGCAGCATGGGACAAAGGGTCACTTACAGATTTAAACGATTCTCTGTAATTTGAAGTTTTTAAATCATGATTTGAGGACTTCCTTAATTCTGCCAGAGGTTATGGGTTTATTACAGGAGTGGTTGGGTGAGGTTCTGTGGCGTGCAATGTGCAGGAGGTCAGACTAGAAGATCCTGATGGCTCCTTCTGATCCTAAAGTCTATGAGTTTATGAGAAAATAGGAAGTAAGGGTGGAGCCTGGCTCCAAATCATAATACTTTGAGTAATCCAGTTAACCCCCTTGATCACCACTTTCCTACAGACTCCTTTTCGCTGCAGATTGTTTTTGTTTATATACTGTATATAGCATGGTTCATGTGAGTGGCCAGCCCAAAGACAATGGGCAGGGCAGCTGAGTTTGACTGTCTTTCTTATGAAGTAATCTAAGCCTCATAAATAAGGCCTTTTTGAGGAGGAGTTTTCATTTATTTAAGCAGAGGTGCCCCCGCTGGTTGGTAGTGTGGGGATCCGGAAATAGGTCCAGTAGACACAAATGAGTATAAACTCAAAGTGTGGATCCTAACCCTTCCAAACTTTGGTAAAGCTGGGGTACAGTTCAGGCCTATTTTTACCCTTAATGAAGGCTGCAGAAGACGGATTTTAAGAAGTCCCCTCGCTGCAATTGTACAATAGATGGAATTTATGCTTGCGTCAATGCTGTGTTGGGTAGGGGCAATGACTGGTGCCTTAAAAATACACTTAAGTGATTGATAGGTAAATGATGTCATTCTGCAGTTACCACTCACATAGCAGGAGCTGTATCTTGAGAAAAACACTCCATTACATCAGCAATGGAGGAAGGTAATTTGAGTGTTGTTTTTATATTCATAGCTGCATGTTAACAAATGGTGGGCATGATTCTCCATTCATATACACTGGTGTAAATTAGAAATAAGCTGGCTGAGGTCCATGGAGGCACTCTCATGCAAAGCAGATGTTAAAAGATTACTGAGCCTCATAAGTGCAGTTTGCAAAACACCATAATGCATAAATGTTATGGGCAGATTTTTGTGGAACAAATGTGGCCGAACACTATGTAGGTTGTGGAGGTTAGAGATTCTGGTGAGTGGGATGGAACACTTTAGCAAACAAGTTAACATTATATAACAGACAGTATGCAGTGTCTTAACTGAGGCAGCACTACACAAAATTCTGATCAAACACAACAGCACAGAGAGTGGGTAGAGGATTATGCTATTTAGATCCCCTCTCCTGCCCTTTGCTTATAGGATGCATTCAGCATCCATCCACAATCTGGCCTTGGGTCTGAACAAAAAGGTTAGAGCTCTTGCTGGTTCTCTTAAACCAGTGGTTTCAAGAAGTGTAAATTTCATAATCAACATTACAGAAGATTTTTCCCTTAAAATGGAATTAAAATAACTTCAAGTCCCAAAAGCTGAAAAACACCACAATCAAGCCACTGAGCTCAAAAGTTAAGTGTCTGCTCCAAGGCTAATAAATATACATTTGACATGATAAAGATTATTTTCTAGGAAACAGTGGGGCTAAAACAAATGGTTTCAATTAGACACAGCAGCAACCAGGGTTGTCTTTTTCTTTTCTCGGTCTTCCTTCTGGCAGGTCTTAGTTTCATGAGCTTTCTGGAAATCAGAGAAATGAGTGCAAAAGACAGAATATAAAAGCAAGGCTTTGACTACATAGCAGGAGAAATGTATTTTAACTGGCAGCTTTAGCATTTCCAACAGGTCACATCATCCAATCTAAATAATATGTTGTGATATAAAGCAGCTTTTGTAAAATCATCTTGCAGTGTGATTGCAAACATATCCTTGTTTATAATATGTTGAAAGGCAATACTTTCCATGATGTGTGTCCAGGCGGCCCATGGATATTTTTAACAATGTGGTAGCCACTTGCAAAAACCTTTTGACCAGCATATCTAGGTTTTTCTGCTTGAACGACTAGTCTCTTGAAGCATGAACAAGATGTAGGACTAAAGTCTCATATGTCTCTCTTTCATTTTGTCCTTATTTCTGCCAAACGTATGGCCAAGATAGCCTAGTTAGCAAAGCTCATTTTGTAAAGGTTCAGACAGCTATGCCAAGTTTAGATATTTATAGTCCTTGGAGCTATACATGAGATCATTGAACTAACATTTAAATTGCCTATCACAGATGGATGTAGTTCTCTAAAAGTAAATTATTGAAATTGGAATGGACTACATAACAGACTAGTTCTAATATATAGAACATATACCTGACATGGGCTGATGGGAACTGAGGGCACTCAGTACTTCTCTGCAAACAGCACCTTGTGGGACATGGCCACAAATCACCATCATTTTAAAAAGTTAGAATGCTGAAGATTATTTGCTATATGTAAATGAATTTTGGACTTTAGCGGTTAGGTATGAAATATAAATGCAACAAATTGTACTCTCCGTCACTGTCTAGAAACTTACATGGCTCCTGTTATCTTTAAGACTAGATCCACAGTGGGGACTTAGATTCAGTATTGAAGCATCTAACATTTAGGTATCCTTCCACTCAGTGGAATCCTCACAGCCCCAAGTTAGACCACATATGTCCTACCCTAGGAAAGTATGCTTTGATAGCCCTCTGAGGTTGTAATAAAACAACCAGGATGTTTGCAAGTAATTTGAGATTGGGTAGGAAGCCCACATATGGTTGCTATGGTTACCCATTGGTACCTGTAAATGACCAGCTGTTGTTACCTTGGCCATTTTCTGTGAAGTGTGTACTATATGAATCAGAAGCATCACCCAGATGGACTGGTTTTTTGCTACAGTTATGAAATGAAGGCTTAGAAAGAGCTCTCTTTTTCCTCCTCTCATTTCTTTTTGTGCTGTGTACCAGTAGCTACTGAACTGTGGTGAAAAAAGAAAGTCGCTTTAATTGCTCTGAAAATAAGAACCTTTCAGTTGTGCCAACAATTCCTGAGCCCAAAGGGATATGTCTACGTGGCAAGAGAACATCTGCAGCTGACTTGGGCTCATGGCTTTGGACTGTGAGGCTAAAAAATTGTAATGTAGACATTCGAGCGCAGGCTGGAGCCTGGGCTTTAGGATCATCCCCTCCCCTTGCAGGGGTCGCAGTGCCTGTGCTCCAGCCTTAGCCCATGTGGCTACATTGCAGTTTTATAACCCTGCAGATTGATCCCTGTAACCCGAGTCTGCTGACCCTGACCAGCTGTGGCTGTTTTATTGCAATGTAGACATATCCAAAGGTCTATAAAAATTGGGTAGTGTTGATCCTAAATAACATCTAAAATTGTGTTGATTTAGCACCTGATACAGCAAAATAAACTGACCTTTGCTACTGTTTTCACCAGATTATAGGCAACTGACTACCTGAGACAGTGAAGTGCTGACATTTTAATAATGGGGTCCCACAAAATTTTCTCCCTTAGCCCATGAAAAATATCCTACGCCAGCAGGATGTGTGGTAGCACAGAGGAAGGGGATGGAATTTGGGATTCTGTTTGTCTTCCCATTTAAACCAAATACTTTCTTATAATCCTAATGAAGGAGGGAGTCAGCACCACTTGGCAAACACACTTAATGCTTAAGTGCATTTGTCTGGAAACACTTATACTCTGTTTCTGAAAAGTATACTTGGTATATTGACAGCATGGCACAGCATTCAATGCCTAGGATTTGCAGTGAGCAGGGTCTGAGGCTGAAGAGCTTGGAAGGAAGTTTGGGGATATCCTCTGTCTTGGTACAATCTGGGGCCTTTCAAAGGCAAAAACTAAACTAGGCAATTTTCAGAAATAGTTTTGTGAGCCCCAGGGATAAATAATTGCTGACGGGAATGATTTAGCTGCATTTGTCCTTTCAATTGGCACTACAATAGGTTTCCTGGTGCATTTCTAATAATTATTATCGCAAGAGCCATGCAGTCTCATGTGCCATTCAATGCAGGGAAATCATCCCATTCCTCCTTTATGTTTTATGTCAGAATTTCAACAAAGGTTTCTACAAGCGCCCACCGCCTCATTAAATTTAAGGAGGAATATTTTACAATGTACCATTTATTCTGACTCTTCAAGGCTGTTTTGAAGTGTTGGTAGATGGTTTCCATTACGGCAGCCAAGCCTATGCCTCAGTTGCAACACTAAATTGTGAGTCAGTTATCTAACAGCGTTATAATGACATTAATAAAAACGATCTGACATAATATGATCAATGCGATTATCTGTTATGCAGCCCTTGTTCCATAAATGTGGCTTTGCAAATGTGCTGGTTATGATCACTTACACAGCCATTTAGGTTTCTTAATAGAAAAATGTTGCCATTTTTAAAAATGACTCCGTATTAACAAAAATCCAGGCTCCTGTTTTGCTTTCAACAGCTTTAGAAAATATAGATTTCATATATATATATTACAGGCTTCATTTAGCAGCCTGGTAAACATAAAGTAAATATTTTAATGTTATAAAATGGAAACTTAATGTCAATAAAATATAAAGGTAATATAATACTGTTTGTCTGTTTCAGTCGTCCTTGCAAAACACACCACTCATCACACCACCACTGGAAAGTGCTCAGAATCTATGGTGGTGAGGGTGGTATGAGAAATTATAGAGAAGAGAACTGTGTTACAAACCATATTTCATGGAAAATATCACAATTATAGTGCTGATTAACTGTACCTGTAATTTCTTAAGATAGTAGTTAAACTAAAATACTGTACCAGTTGTCAGATATATTTAAAAATGAAGATGCTTTCAATTTTAAAAAAAATATTTTCTTAGTGATTTTACAGTCCTTTTGTCTCAGATTTTAGATGTTCCTAAGTGTATAATAGAAAGAGTATTGCGCTTGGTGTACTCTTAATAAGTAAATACATAAATACTTCTAATAAAAGAACTATGCTAGGATGAGTGTAAAGGATCATATTGATTCTAGATACAGTTTGCGTTTCCCAGAATAATTTCTCTAGCCAAATTGTAATTTCAGCAAGCAGAGCAGAACACTTCATTTGGAAGAGGGTCAGCATCCTATTTTAGGATGGTATTTAAATAAAGTGGCCAATTTGAGGTATATTTGGGGAGTCAATCACAATAGTATTTAGGGAAAAATTTTCAAAGGCACAAAGGTAAGTTAAACATACAACTGCCATTAAAAGTCAGTATGAGTTTGTCCTTCACTGGAAATGCTCCTGCCACACAAGATTGGGAACAATGTTTCCAAAAATCAGTCACCATCATAGCAGTATATAAGTGGTCACTAAAGAAATCAGTTGGTCAGGGTCAAATGGCAGGTTGGCTAGAGTGGAGTTCTGACATACTTTACAGGAAGTGCAAGAATCACCAAGATGCAGACAATTTCTCAAAATCTCACTTTCTTCCTCACACCTAGAGGCTCCAGTCACTCACATCTTTAATTTACATGGGGCTTTATTCCACTAGTCTCATCCCTTCTGTCTTCTGCCCATTTACTCATCAAAGCAGTGCTTTGAGTATAGGATCACCTTGTATTATCACATCATTTGCGCATAAACCAGAATGGACTCTGGGTGGTTTTGACTCTTCTCCATGTTCTTTGTTCTACAGCCAGGCTTCTCAGGCTGTTTTCTTTAGGGACATAAAGCAGCATGGAAATCATGGCAACTGGTAAGGTAGAAAGAGAAAGGATTCAACAATAAAACTGAAATCAGAATTTCTGTACCATAGATAATTTGAACATTTAAGCATTTCTTTTCATCCCAAATCAGGATGAAAAGTTGAAATATAACAAAAAAATTGTGAAGCAGAAATTTCAATTTGAAACATTTTGTTTAATAGTTTCAACAACAGGAAACATCATCATAAGCATGGGTCATGTATAGTTAATAGGTTTGGACAAGCCAGGGAAATACTTACGCTAAACTTGTTGATTAACATAACTTGTCTTTGTGTAGATTTGCTTAAATGATTTAAATGTGCCATTAGATCACAATCTGCAAGATTAAAGGGGAAACGTCAGGTGTGTTATACCTCGTTAGGGAAGAGAAGTTTCAAAAGATCAGCTGACAAAAGCAAGCCAAATAATTTAAAAATACTAAATTTGGTCTCCTCTGATGAATGGCATTAAGCACAACAAGGACTCACAATTGATTGCATAAAATGCAGAAGGGAACAGGAGGATTAAGGAGACAAGTCTGTGCTTTCCATGTACAAATAATGACTTCATAGTCTGAAGATGTACAGACCTTTTCCAGGCTTCTGTAGTAATATTGATGGGTACTACCAGGAATATGATTTTGGCTATAGCTGCCCTATGAAAATGAAAATATTAAGTGAAGAGATTAGGACAGTGCCCCAGTAGCTGCATACACTAGAAAAGAAAAAGGCCTCAATAAAAGCAGCAGTTAAAAGACTGGGGAGTAAATCCCACTCTCTCCAAAATTGAGAAGATCCTTTATTATATTGAGAACAAAGTTAGCCCTCATGTCTACCTAGTCCAGATTGACTAAGATAAGAAACAGATTTGGAAATGGTATCCTATAAACCAGTTGACATTCTATAAAGGAAACTAATCATGTGTTTGTGAGGTTGTTTTTTTTATTTGCTCAGGTTGTCTGGAAACCAGGAAAGAACTATATGGATCACCATAATTATCTTCCTCCTGCTACTGTGTCGAGCCTCAGTGACAGATCTTGGTTGTAAGTAGCCCGGTGACTATTAAAAAGTTGTGTGAGTCACAGATAGATTCTTAGTGCAAACAGAAATAATTTGGATCTAAAGGTAAACGAGTATTCTCTTGGAAAGCAGAGGTCTGGAAAGTAGGTAAAACACTAGGCAGGATGCATTGTACCTCATGGCTGCAGAAGTCGAGATAGAGGAAGGTTTAATTGAAGTTGAAGTAATAAGATAGTGTTGGGGAAATGGGTTAAATCTTTATTTAATTGTTCAATCATATCCTGGTAGATTTCAGGTGTTGCAAAATTTGAAAGTTTTGGACCCACACATACCAAACACAGAAGTCCAGGCTCAAAGGGAGAGGAGGATTTGTGATAAATCATGGATTGTTCGAATGACTAAGCCTCATCAGATATGATCAGCGTCGGGAAATGAAGGTAATGGTAATCATTATGTATGTAATATAACCCCAGGTATAAAAAATGGTTAAGATTTTGAATGTATTATCCAGAGACTGCACCCAAAAGTAGGAAATTATTCAAATTTATTGTATAATGGAACCAGACCAGTTGTGTCCAGCCATGCAATGTGTTTTAGAAATCACCAGTAAGGACATTTATACTGGTATAACCAGGTAAATGAAACTGAAAGAATTCTAGAGTTGATAGCAACCAGTGCAACCAGTCACTAGTATATGTTTAAATTTCATATCACAGTAGAGTGGTGCTCTAAAAATCTGCAAAAATTGAGTCCCAAGTGTTGCCCCACAGTATTGTGAGAACCAGAGAATTGATTACAAATTTCACCAATTAAAGAAAAAATAGTGTGCTATATAATAATGTACCCATTATTTTTAGTATCTCCCAATAGGATTTTGAAAATATCAATATATAAGGGAAGCAAAATAGAAAAATGGTGTAAAGCATTTATTAAATCTTTTTGAAATAGCCCAAGAATAGGGCAATGGGAAAAGGAAGATTTAAAAGGTGAGGTGCTCCACTCCCTCACTAAATTTAAGAAGGCATTATGGGGAAATTAATGGTCTGGGTAGGCCAGGGCTACACTTTTGTTTAGCTAGTCTTTTCTTGACATAAGTGTATTGGGAAAAACAGGAAAGTCTCCACATAGAGTAAGATTGCATGAGGACATGAAAATAGTGTGGACAGAAAAAGTTATGTATCTGAATCCTGCGCATGTGTTTTGTATAGATTATAATGGTCAGATAACATGGAAAGTTATAAATACGCTAGAACGGAAGGGTATAGTCAGAGACTCAGGAGAAATCCATCAAAACTGGTTGGTAACTTTTTCTTTATATTCTGTAACTGATTCATAGAATCATCGAATATTAGAGTTGGAAGGGACCTCAGGAGGTCATCTAGTCCTACCCCCTGCTCAAAGCAGGACTATCCTCAGCTAAATCATCTCGGCGAGGGTTTTGTCAAGCTGCAGCTTAAAAACCTCTAAAAATGGAGATGCCACCTCCTCCCTAGGTAATTCCAATGCCTCACCACCCTCCTAGTGAAAAACTTTTTCCTAATGTCCAACCTAGACCTCCCCCACTGCAACTTGAGACCATTTGTCCTTCTTCTATCATCTGCCACCACTGAAAACAGCCTAGCTCCATCCTCCCTGGAACTCCCTTTCAGGTAGTTAAAGGCTGCTATCAAATCCCCCCTCATTCTTTTCTTCTGCAGACTAAACAGGCCTACTTCTTTCAGCCTCTCCTCATAAGTCTTATGCTCCATCCCCCTCATCATTTTTGTTGCCCTCCGCTGGACTCTCTCCAACTTGTCCACATCCTTTTTGTAGTGGGGGGCCCAAAACTGGACACAATACTCCAAATGCGGTCTCACCAATGCCGAACAGAGGGGAATAATCACTTCCCATGATCTGCTGGCAATACTCTTACTAATGCAGGCCAATATGCCATTAGACTTCTTGGCAACCAGGGCACACTGCTGACTCATATCCAGCTTCTTATCCACTGTAACGCCCAGATCCTTTTCTGCAGAACTGCTGCCTAGCTCGTTGATCCCCAGTCTGTAACTGTGCATGGGACTTTTCCGTCCTAGGTGGAAGACTCTGCACTTGTCCTTGTTGAACCTCATCAGATTTCTTTTGACCCAATCCTCCAATTTGTTTAGGTCCTGCTGTATCATATCCCTCCCTTCCAGGGTATCTACCATTCCCCCTACCTTAGTGTCTTCTGAAAACTTGTTGAGGGTGCAATCTAACCCATCCTCCAGATCATTAATGAAGATGTTGAACAAAACCAGTGCCAGGACCGAATCCCTGGGGCACTGCACTTGTGACAGGCTGCCAGCTGGACATGGAGCCACTGATCACTACTTGTTGAGCCCTTTGCTATAGCCAGTTCTTTATCCATTTTATAGTCCATTCATCCAACCCATACTTTTTAACTTGTATATCTTTTTAATTTAATACATTTTCCTGTACATATCTTGCATTGTTTTTATAGTATTTGTAAGTGAAAGGCCATGCTTTCAGCTCAAATAGAGGTTTGAATTATCTCAGCCCTGATTGTGTGATAATCCTCAACCAACAGTAATGAAATAAAATGTTTTGACATTCCCATACCAAAATCTTTTATTTTGGTTTGTTGAACCAAATCAAAATGTTTTGTTTCAGCTTGGTTTAACATAAGTCTGAGTGTCCCTGAGCTGCCATGGTGCCTTGTGGAAGTTGTGGTTTGGATGCCTCATGTCCCATTCTTCTGCATGGACTCGGCTCCCTGACTAAACTACATCTCCCATGATGAAGTGTGGACATGATTATCATGACATTGTGTTGGTAAAAGCAGAGGAAAGAATATTTCATTTTAGTTTTCCTAAGAGAATTAAAAAAAAACTCAGCAAAATTAAATTTTTCCATAAAAAATTGATTTTTGAAGAATCTGCATTTTCTATCAAAAATATTTTGTCAGAACAATCTTGACCAGCTCCAGTCCATACAAGGATCTGTCTCTTATAAAGTTGCCTGAGAAAATAAAAAGTTCAAAAATCTCTTCAGTAGGCATTACATCAAATACCATTATCTGCCATACAACTATATTGGTTGAAGTACAACTATTCAATAAATGTTGCCTTTATTCAGGCTTCATTATTAACTTGTTTTCCTATGTACTCATTTTAGTAAATCACTTACATAGCTCCAAGAGGATCAATGAAGCAGATTCAAAAAGAAACTGAAGATATTCTTAGCAACATTATCAGATTTGCATGGTATCTGCACTTTGGGAACAAAGTGAAAGGATTCTGTGTGCATGTGGTAGAGCAGGGCAGTCAATTACTTTTTGTTGAGGTCCACATTTCTTGGTCAAGGTCCAGACTACAGAGAAAATATAACAATAATGCTAATAATAAGTAAATAAAAGAATTTTGGTGTCCGTTCAAAAGCATCTGGTGGTCCAGATTACGCCCACAGTCCACCTGTTGACAGCCCTGTGGTAGAGTATTTTGTAAGTTAGAATCATGTCAAACCTTTTTCTACCTTAGCCTCGCATCTTTATATTTGGATTTCACCTTACAGTAGCATGCGTCACATCTTCCAAGTCTGGTTGTTTTGCTATGATTGATTACTGAAAGAAGCGCATATCCAGGGTTGAACACCTGGCCCATATACACTCTGTGCCAGTTTAACAAATATGAACAAAACAAGTAGATTTTAATGTAAGTCTGAAACACAGCAGGATGCTTCATGTGCATATTTGCATAACAGCCAGAATGCTTTTCAGTTCATAGCACTGATATTTCGTAACAGTGCTGGCGTCTGCGTCCTGGGAATAAACTGGAAATGGAATAGTTTGGTTATGCTGCTGGACACACTGAGATCCTTCTTGCAATTAGCAATGACACTTTGAAAACAGGTATTTTCTTCTCTCCAGAGTCATCAGAAATGAACATTTTTTGCTGCAGTCAATGTAAATGGCTAAGCTGTAACAAATGTGTATGGTTTGCCTGAAGAGAATGTGTGGGGTCAAAGGGACTGTTCTCCCACTGAGGAATGAAACTGCCTGTTAATGTTGAGCAAGATGACATGCATCAATCAGCAGCAGTAGCAGTCTCCTGAGGATGCCTGCTCATATCACATACAATAATGCAGGCACTGTGTTTATTTTCTGAGTAGTGAGCAGGGATTTTCCCGTTCCCTGCACTACATCATTCAGAAGCCAAAATTCAAACAGCCTCCTCATCTGTCATTCAAAAAATGACTCAGGGGTTTCCTGGGATTTTAGTCAGAAAATCCAGATAAGGTCAAACAACAACTATGGTATGTGCAAGACTTTAGAAGTGGAAAAACTGCATTATTTTTTCCTTCTGAGAAAGGACAAAGTAGTTACTTCATAGAGTGAGATAATCAAAGGCAGAAAGACAGCAAACTCTTCAGAGAATGAAAACAATAATATTATGCATAAGCTATAAACTATTTCTTAAGCAGACAAGAATTCAAATAAAAATTGGCCATATGTTGTTTCCATCCACATGCCAACATTTCCCTGTGAATGAGAGCTATCATTAGGAGGATCTGAAGTGTAAGGATAGATTACTTATACTTAGAGTTTTTAAAGCAATTCATATGAGGATCCATGTAAACTAGTCCAAATAATATCATAGGGTCACTTATAGAACTATATATAGATCCCATATTGGTTTCAAAACAAGGATACTACCTCTGATGCTACAAGAAATCTGGCTAACAAAAAACTTAAATCCAGACATTCTCAGCACATGAATTCACAAAATTCCTTGTATCAGGAATTGTAAAAATACAGCAGTGGAGGTGCTGATGTTGTCAGTATGGAAGATTTTCTTTGGATCCATTGCCAGTTTAAACTGAGCTTTATTTAAAGCTATCAAAACAACATGGGGCTTTAGATTTAAGACCCACAGTGTTTGAGTCCTATTACTTAGCATACAGAGCATGTCTAGTTTGATAAATAGGGCCCCAAGAGCTCCAAACAATGACATCAGTACAATTCTTTCCTTTGTTGTTCCTGGCTGGGCTTTAAGAGTGTCAGAACAGTAGTAAGCATTTAATCTACAAACGTCTAGTGAAGATCAGGGAGGTTTCTCCCAGTAACTGCATCAAGAAAAATGAAGACCATTTTCTCTTTCCTTTTTTAGACCTGTAAATTTAATCCAGGTTCAGATGGTTAAGAGCGCACACAGCTCTGTGGAAAACGTGATAATAATTAAATGAGCCGTTAACACTGCTGAGGGCTCCTTTGTTGCTTTTTATGCCCCATGTTAGGGACTGCACAGAGCCGCTGGAAGGGGAACGAAAATCTTTGCCACATCTCATGACGGTTTGATTTACTCCTTAAATGTTTTACAAAAAGCGTATAGGCAATTTGGCAATAAAATATTCCTCCCTGGGCATTTCCTTCCCCAGAACAGCCAGCTGATCCCTGTAATCCCTGTATTTCCATCAGCACAGGGATTGCTCCCTGCTAGAGCCCCTATGGGCAGGAAAGGACACCCGGAAGAGTGTTTGGAAGAGGCCGAGGCTGAGAGCCCTGTCCTCACTTTTAAATGGCCTGCCGCAGTGAAGATCATGCAGAATGCTCTGCAGGGGTGAGTTGGCAGGCTCATTCCCTCTACTCATCTGGGAGCTACCAGGTGGATTGTGGCAGAGGGATCCAGATACAGTAAAGAAGAAAGAACTTACAGCAGAGGGCTAGCCAATGACAATCGGGGGTATTGAAGAGGCTAGTTCTGCCAGGATGTCTCTCATTTCAGTCCAGAATAACATTAAAAAGCTGTGAGGGACTATCATTCTCCTTAGCTGAGAGTATTAATCATACTGAAGCCACATCATCCAGCTGAGAGGATGCTATCAGAGCAAGAGGGGATGCCTTACCCTAGCATGGTGGAATTTGACGTGTCTCTCGATACAGTGTACTGATGTATCTCAGGGCACTAGCCGTGGGGTGGAATCAATGCCCGTTGTGGTTTCTCAAAGCACTTTCCAATGTACGGGTGGCATCGGCAGTTCTCTCCAGTGAGAAAAAGCATGCTGACAGCTGACAAGTCCTGGATTTGTCATCTGCTAGTGAAACCATCTCTTGCAATTGATATTTTCCACTGAGAACATTTTTTGGAGAAAGGTGATCAAAAAAGGTAGTTGTAAGCAACTTCAGTAGTGTCTAGATAGAGTGGGGGATTTTTGATAGTTTAAGGCACTGACATGGCACATAAATGTTATTTAGCTGTTTTATCTATTTTATCAATAATTTATCAATTATTGTCTTTGAGTTACCAGTTTAAGACCTCTTTGAATCATGACATCTTTCCATTCACTGCTTTGGTACAACAGTTCCTGCTCTGATTATTCTGTTTTATTACCCACTTATTTATTGTACGCTTTTCTTAAATAAACTTAATTTGAACAAGATTAGAGAAAAATATATTGGTTTACCCATGTTGCTATTTTTTTTAATTGTTTCATTGAGAAGCTCTCATGCCTCCATACTTTGGAGCAGGGATTTGAAATGTAGCATAGAGATACAATCTTTGTAGCAGTGATATGAAAGTTTGTCCAAATTTGGTCAATTTATTAGCCTTTGACAAATCTCAGTTTGTACATGCTTCCTAGCAATTTGTTTGTTTGGCAGCTAAATTTTCCAAGGATTCCTTCCACACTGAGCCTAACCCACCTTCACAGCTCCTAATGCCACCCAGACTGCACATGCTTGTGCAGGGGAGGACGAGGAGGGGACTGCGAAGGATCATGCAGAAGAGGAGGAACCATGTGGGACTGTATGCAATAGAAGGTGGAACCACAAGTGATTCTGCAGGAGAGGAATAGTAGGAAGGACCACAAGGAATTGTGTGGAAGAGGAGAAAGGGGAGGATATTTGATTTTACCTTATTACTGGCAACATATGCAGTAGGAGTGGACAAAACAGCAAGGTTTGGAACAAATGAATTACAGCGAATGAACCTTGCAGGATCCATTAGCAAAGCTCTGGACCACTGGACCAACCAACTTGGATGTCCATGTTCTATAGAACTGGAAACACCCCTCAGTTAGCTCTAGACCTGAGGATGGCCCTTCCTTATTTTTGTGATATCCTGAACCCCTCATGTACCCACTTCTGGGGCTGGAAGCCTCCCTCCAGAGATTGTTCAGGTTCTCCGCATCTTGCAGCTTCAGAGAGGGTATCAAGCAAAGGCCATTGTTCCCCAAATCTGTTCAGGGGTGCCACCTACTTCCACACATTCCTTTCCATTGCCATCTGGCAGCTCTACCACCAAGTGTCAGAAAGGGCCCACAGTTTCTAGTACATAGGCTAACAAGCATTCCAGTTATTTTCTAGCATTTATAGATTGCTGCTAACTGCTGCTGCCAGAGGACTACATATTTCCTCTCTCTTACTGCTCTATGGGAGGAGTCTCTTCCTCCTTGCTCCCTTGAAGACTGTCTCTACTGGGGGGACTTGCCTGCACCAGTCTGTTTCCCTGCCTTCCCTTCTGTAAAATGGGAGAGCAATCAGCCTAACTCAAAGGAGGCTTTGAGAGACTCAGGAGAGACCATGTGGGGGCTCTGACAACAATGGGAAGTGAGAGTCCCAACACATAGAGGTATGAAGTCTGACTGTGAGACTGGCTTGGATGTCCAGTTAAGGGGAATGAGTATTAGAGGAGGACAGTGAGAAGCATGAAATGCATCAACCTGTGAGATTTTGTAGACGTGGGCTCATGTTGCAGGTTGCAACAAAGCGCCATACACACCTTAATTTTGGATGCACTTGGGGCACTAAGCAAACCTTTCCCACAGCTCTAATATATGTTGAGTACTCAGTGACAGCCTCAAACTGAGCTCTCATACCGGGCCAACATTGCATACTGAGACATCGTCCCTGTCAATGAGTTGCCCTCATAATGGCAAGTGGCTATGAATTAGGGAGGGATTTTCTGCCATGAGGTACAGTAAGCACAAAAAGTAGTGCTATTATAAAAGCACATGGAGGAAAACAAGATATTTTTATCTACAATCTCCCTTATGGCCAGATCTCTTTTTGGACGGGAGCTTGGAATAATACCACATGTCCATAGGCTAGTAAAATTGCTGTATTAGGCCTGGAGAGTAAAAAGAGATGGTTGCATTCTACAGCCAAGATTGTAGATAGCCCATATCAAGCACCAAGCCACATCTGTTTCTTCATATTCAATTTGCAGGCTTTGCTCACCATCCGTTCCCAGATGGAGTGCTGCAATGGCACACAACAGCTTAGGAGACAGCTTGGCACATGCTTTGCTAAAACTATACAAAAATGAGGATTTTATGGATTAGTAAAAGCACCGGCACAAATGATCTCCAATTTTTGTAACATGTTTCTAAGTCCCTTTTAGAGTTGTAAGTTGTTATGTGCGTTTTCAACTTTAAGGATCCTATTCTGCTTTCAGCTACATGGGTGCAGTAGGTATATGGGTAAACGGCTACTTGGCCATAGTTAAGAGTTGCTGGTTTTGATAACAAATGGACCAAGTGCTAAAATCTTTACTCAGACTGTACACAGGCAAAACTGTCATTCAATGGGAGTATACCAGGAGTAAGAACTTCTATGTTATCTGTTTACCTATGCAGTCCCCATCATTGTAGAATCTGTACACCTTGCAAACATGGAAGAATTTGTCCTCAGCATCCTACTAAGAGTATTATTATCCACATTTGGGGGATCAAGTCATAGAGAAATTAAATAGCTTGCCCAAGGTCACACAGGATGTCTGTGTCACAGCTGGGAAATGATCACAAATCTGCTGAGTCTAAATCCACAGCCTTTTGCATAAGGCCATCAGTCCTCTCAAGATTTGGTCCAACACCAATACCATTTAATACTATACAGAAACTGAATAAAATCATTCCAGAGTCAGCTCTGTGAAAAAATAGGCAGTATGTTTTTTGCTAAAGGCAAAAGTCTGGCTCTGAATACCGTTGAGCTTTGGAGAAGTTTGGTTTCAGTCAGGGCCCCCACAAGGGGGAGGAGGGGAAGAGGACCAGCTCAGGCTGCAACCCTCATTACCACGAGGAAAAAAAAATTCATGGCTCCTGATATTGTATGTATGGGATCAAGTTTGTGGTATATGTGTGGGAGGGGGCCCATGTTACAAGTTTTTGGGCCCAAAAACATTATGCTTGAGTCCTGGTTTCAGTCCTAGATTTTGATCTGAATTTTGCAGTTAACCACTCTCCATTTAATGGACTGGACCAAATCTTCACAAACAAACTTTGTGACTTAGACTGCTCTCTAAATTCTGCCGGTTTATGGGGAGCAGTTAGGATTAATCTCAGGTCTGGTTCTCTCTATTATAGTCAGTGTGAGATGAGCTATAAAATTCAATGAAAGCAAGATTGAGCCCAACATGAGAAAGAATGGAAAAACTGCTAGGAAGGCTCCAAGGCTTCTGAAAGAGGATTTATATAGAGCCAGCCCTGTGGGGATAGTAGAGAGGATTGATTCATATTATATATTCTGGTTTACATTATTCAGGCATGGAAAGCACGCGAACCCACTGGATGCATAAATTCCTAAATAATGCTACACATTTCTGATATCTCTGCAATGTACACTATCTAAAGAATGCAGAAATATGTGCCATTTCACAAGTAAATGAAATTTCTCACGTTACATTTAAACAAACTATAAAAAAGAAGGTGTTTGACAAAACATAGATATATTGGTTCTCATTCAAAAAGGATAATATATAGAACAAACCTTTGAAAAGGAAGATTGAGAGGCCATTCTGAAATCCTCATTTATGGTCAGATTGAAAGAATAAACTAATGTGATAGGATCTTAGACTGATAAACTATCAGTCTGTGATAACATCAGATCAACTCCAATTTGGACCGAAAAAGAGCTGAGTTCCCATCTGAAAGATACGGTTTTATACCACTATGACAGAATAGTTGAGATTTATTTCTTTTTTCAATCCAGCTCATTTTTCTACATCACAGAACTGTATATATGCGGGGAGATACTGATATAACTTTATGAGTTTACTGTACAATGATGCTGCTTTAGATAAGCAGGGTTTGGCAACAGGCCTTGAAGTCAGAAAGTTGATTTGTTCATTCTTAAAATAGTTTTTCCAATTTACAGCTTGTTTGTACTCAGCCCAGCGAAGATGTGCAAATGAGAGGAGAGTGGACAGGGAGCCTTACAGGGCTGAGGTTCTCTTTTGGGTTTCACTGGGCGCAGAGCATGGGGAATGTCATAACACAGCTCACAAATTCTCTGTTCTAACTCCAGCTCCAATGTGGGTTATAGCAGTCTGGAGATAATTAGATTTCATTTTGCTCATGGCATTCCTAAATTCTACCTGGATCCATGGGGAGGGAAGTATAGGAACCGACCCTGACAACTCTACACCTCCGTCAGCAGCTCCCTCAAACCACCAGGAGACTTAGGAGAGACTTTAGCTCCCCTTGCTGAGTCTGATCAGTGCTAAGGGAGTGCAGTGGGATAGGAACCTACCGCTACATTTTGGAGCTGAGAAGATCATCACCAAGAAGAAGGCAAATACTTATGTTACCCTCAAACAAAGCACTCTTTTCTAATTATTTATAGAGAAATATTGGCAAACGGCTTAGAAATTGCTGTGTCTTCTCTCCTAGTCAAAGTCACTTCCATAGTAAGTATGGACCTCGTATAGAATCTTGGCCCTATGGAAGTCAATAGGGGTTTTTTCCTTGCTTTCAGTACAATGAGGATTTCATCTCTGATTCCAGTCTGCTGAAGTCAGTGAGTAAAGTTGTACTGATGCAAAACTGACATGAGATCAGAAGCGGTCTCTGGAGTAGGTCACATAATTAAAAAATTGAATCAGATTATTCGTTTGAAGATTGATTGGGTCAAATGTTGAACACAATATTGGCAAGCTCTATTTGACTTGCATTAATAGTGACCACAAAGTGAAGGGTCTCTGGAAACACCTCAGAGATAAGGGTGTTTCAAATGCTACACTACTTGCTATAAAAAGGTCAAGAGGAAATCTTTTCCTTTTTTGATATAAAGTTATTTCATTGCTCTAACATTGTCCTCCACTGCTAATCATCAAATTTAAGCTACCGAGTCACCTTTCCATAGGTTGTAAGGCCAGAAAGGAATTTTGTGATAATCTACTCTGACCTTTTGGGATAAACATTCCAAGTGCACTGCTAGAGTCCCAAACTCTCAACAAAATAAGGGTGGGTATTGTGGTTTTGGTTTTTGTTTGGTTTTTTTCCAACAATCTTATTTTTATAAATCATCTTAGAGCACAGATCTAATATATAAGAAAGCTGGCAGAGTTTAAGGCTTTGACTTACAAACCATGGGTATCTCAAGAGGCAGTAACTGACTGTTAGAATTCTTTGACCTGATGAAGTAAATAGAATCACGGAAGATGCAAACTGTTAATGCATCGAAGCAGACAGAACAGTGAATGCCAGTTAAAGGTTATACTCTTTCAGAGCCTGCTGCGAGTATTATTTTAACATGTTGACAATTTTATTGCCTATCATCACCGGATATACCACTATTATTTTCATTGTTCTCCTCTGAAAAGGGCTGTGAATAAGCCAGCAGGTCTAAAATTTTCTGTATTAAAATGATCCTCTAGATTTCATTGTTATCATTTTCACTTCAAAGATCTCAAGAGCAAAAGCCTGGTAGTAAATAATATTCTGTGTAAAATATACAGCTAAAAGGCAGCTGAAAATTGGTCAGTGATTTTTTTTTTTTTACAGAGACCAGTTTTCTGTTTTAATAACAGAAAGCCAAAGAGGGGGAAGGGGAAAATGAACTACAGGCATTGAGAGTATCTATCCTCTTAAAATGTAAAATAAAACCTATAAAACTGGTTATTAGATGTCATCACTAGATGTAATAGCACTTAGAACATTAAAAGAGAGACTGAATTAATGCCTTTCATGCAGATTTCCTGCCAACTAGCAAAATGTAGCTTTAAAATTGAAAGATATGAATGACCAAGAAAAAAAATAAAAAGGTGTCTTCAGAAAAGGACAGCTGAATATTCTGTAATAAGGCTCCCATGTATGTTGTGCTAATCCACGTGCCTTGCAATAAAATTGGGAGCATTGGTCAAGTAAAATTTTGTAAATAATTGGTCACAATAATCTGTAAATAATTGAGAACTAGTGTGTTGGTTCTGGCAGCTCCTAAATTTCCTAGCCTCTCTTCTCCTTTTGGTCATATACACTGATCTGAGTACAAATGAGCTCTGACTTGGTTTTAATTCATGTAATCCCTTTGTCTCATAAATCTGGTCTAGTTCTAAAATAGAAATAAAAAAGGAGAAAGGAAATGGAAAAGGAAGTTAGTAAGTGATATTTCTTATCTATTTCAAAAACATTGAAACATTTGTTCCATCCTGGTAGTCATGTTGATTATTAATATTTTTTTTCTTTAGAGCATAAATCAAGCTAAGTTTTTCCCAGACATAAATAAGACAAATTCTCTGCTCTAATTTGCTTATAGACAAAATGAAGACCTTACATAATGATGAAATGGAAGCAGGGGTGCTGGAACAATTTTTATAGTGAGGGTGCTGGGATCCATTGAACCAACTGTAAACCCTATATGACGAAAACCACTTCAAGCTGGTACCGCCACAATCTTAGTTCCAGCACCTATGAATAGAAGGAACTATAGGAGGACTAAAGAAAAAGTTTACAGATATAAGAGACTAACCCTGAATCCCCTGTCATGCCAGTTTTACAAAGAGTGTAATGACACCGATTTTGACAGAGTTACTCTTGATTTACACCAGTGCAAGTGAGAAGAATTTCCAGCTCAATGAGCTCACTTTATTGATCATAGCATGGTTTGAAATGTTTCATTTTGGGAGTGGCTGGACCTGGTAGAAGTGGGATGAAAGTGATGCCAAGAAAGAAAGAAATGAACAGGAGAAGGGAAAACAGAAAAGGGAAAAGAATTTGACCAGGGGAGAAAGGAAGGAGGGATTAGGAGGAGGAAAAGGAAAAGGGAAATGAGAGAAGAATAGAAAGAAATATGGTGGTTAGTGGGCAGCTGGAGGACTGTGGTTGGAGAGGGGTGAGAATAAGTCAAAGCAAACAATCATAGAATCATAGAAGATTAGGGTTGGAAGGGACCTCAGGAGCTCATCTCCCCTGCTCAAAGCAGGATCAACGCCAACTAAATCAAAAGTCCAAAAATAAAATTATGAAGCATAAGCTCTGATGTCACTGAGGTCCAGGGGCTGCAAAGGCAGAAGAGATGGCATTTTGTAGCAAAGCCCAGAGGTCCACAGGGTATCGTCAACCAAGACCTACAGTCCAGCTCTGCAGGATCTCGTGCTCAGTTTCACAATATATGTTTGAAAGGGGGTGGAGCAATCTGGAGGATATATGTGCTGGGGAAAATAACCAAGAATACATATTGACAGGTGAGCATGGTGCAAGCGCCATGCAGGGCACTCCAGCACTAAGACTGGAGTAGCGGCTGCAGAGCAGGTCTCTTGCTGATTCATAGCATTCAAGGAGGGTTCGTTTTCCCTGTTACCCTCCTAGAAATCCCCATCAAACAATCCCTGCTGCCGGAGCTCATTGTCTGAGACAAGCATTTTGGGTTTGGGGTACTGTGATTTACTGATCTGCTCACATAGAATTGAAAACGCTAATTGATCTCAAAAGAAAAACATCATCCGTGCTCTCGAGCTTTTGGTAACTTGACACTTCCTTCAGTTGCAAAGTCACAAAATATATTCAGGTATAATGGCGTGTCCTTGACTATGATTGTAATTGTCATAGAAAGACCAGGCTGAAGACAGTTAGATTTTTTTCTTTTCCCAATCTGGAAATATTTTCGCTAGGTGATCCTGTCTCCACATATCTTTATTTACATTTGTATTATCTTTCTGCGTAACATTTTTTCTCCAAGGATTATATTAACCTGACGGAAACTTGCAGCTAGTGCACTTTGTAAATATTTCATGTTTGACTTGTCTGGTATGATAATAAAATGCTTTTAAAATCTTTTCATTTTCTTGGTCAATAAGCAAATGCAGCTTTAAAATGTCTCATAGGTAAGTTGCTAAGTTATTTAATATTTGGGTTTGACTAATGCATAAACTGGCTGGGTAATGCTTCTAATATCATTAATTTTCTACATGCTGATGTATTCCCTCATTCCATGATGATATCCTAGCTGCATTTTGATGAAACATACATTAACTGTGTTGACAGGAATTTCCTTAAACATGTGAAAAACAGTACATATGTTTGATTAAATAATGTGGGACTTTCAACAAGGTTGCCAGATATAACACTGTGCAAATCCAGAAGGTTCTTCCAAATGACTGTAGTATGGAGTTCTTTGGGGAAAAATCATGTTAACAGAAAAACACCATATTGTGTATGGATGAACACTTTTTACAAAGAGATCACTTCTTAGCTGACCTCTCAGTCCTCTCCTCAAAGGAACACCTTCAATAAACAAGCCTGGGATTCAACTCATGCTAATTTTATGGCTTATTACAATAATTTGTAAGCTACTATCCCTCCTTTGCCCCATAACTGCAGAGGTGTTAACTTACCACTTCATTTTAAGTGGTCTCCTGCAACATGTGTTAATTCCTTTTGCTTAACCATCTATCCCACCTTATATTTAGCTGCAACATTCTGGTTACCTTTCCCAGACCTAAGGAAGAGCTCACTGAAGCTTGAAAGCCAGTCTCTTCGATCAAAAGAAAGTGGTCCACCTTATCTCATTTTGTTATCAATCTCTGAAGAGAAACCAAGTAGGTGTGCTTGGGCAGCTTATCTCTGCTAGAAATAACACAGTGAAGGCAGAGAACTGTGCAGTCTGGAAATATCCTGGTCTTTTAGGAGCGGGCCCAAGAAAGGCAATGACTGGGGAACTGGAAGCCTCAGAGAAAATAAAGGTGCAGTTGCCATAAACTATGACAGTAACCATGGATATATGTTACTTTTAAAGATCTTTTTAGATCTGTAGTGTATTTGACTTCAACTTACAATACACTAAAGCTGGTTTAACCAAAACTACTTTGTGGGTTAACAATCAGAATTTTGCTTTTGAATTGTAACTCAGTAAATATTTTAGGCCTTGTTTCTGCAATCAGATATGTGTGGTAAGTACCTGAGCGTGACTGACAAGCATTGTGCTGCTCCTTGTGTATCATTTCATACTGGTGACCACAACCCCTTGATTTCCCTGAGACTGCTCCTGAGCATAAGATCAGGTATGGGGATTGAAAGGAATTTTGACCTCAAAAGTGGGCAGACAGCTTTCAGGTGGGATGTGTGTGTGTAGGAGGAGCGTTAGAGGAAACGGGTAGATCAAAGGATGACTGAAGGAGGAGTGGTGGGGCATTAGAGGTGATGAGGCAATTTCTGGACAGGACGGAGCTTGGGAGTTAGTGGAGTGAACAGGTGGAATGGGGAGCGCTAGGGGGTGGGAAAGACTTTGGGAATGCTTGAGAGTGGACAGGGGAATGAGCCTGGATCAGTTGGTGGGGGTTGTTCAGGTTGGGTAAGGCTACTGGGGAGTCTCTCCCATTCTGCCTTGCTCCTTGTTAGCCATCCCCATTTGGTCATGTGTAGTCGGTCCCTGTTCCTTTGTACCCTCTGCATCCCACCGTCCCTAGCCTCTACCCCTCACCAGCTCCTGCTCACCCTCCCATTGACTCTTCTGCTCCTCCACAACAGTGCACAGCATCTGAGTCAGCCGGCTGCCTGCACCGCCCTCCCTCTTGCCTGCAAACCACTCCATGTCAGCTGCAAGCAAGCAGATAGAGGGGAGCAAAGGAGGATAATTGGCATGGCCATGTGGCTACTTTTACATCTGGCACCAGAGTGGATCCTTGTGGCTGGGACGAATAATTGCAGATGAAACCTTGTTAATTCCCTGGTGTGTAAGAAGAGCTGCAGGTGTGATTGTCACACCCAATACATGGCACTTGGCTGGTATGCCTGCGCAAAGCCCCATGGAAGTCAGTGAATCTTGCTGCAAGGAAAGGGATCTGCTCATGTGGTACTGATTGGAGGAGCAGGTTCTGATTTCATAAATTGGCTGGATAAACTTTAATTTATTCAAATTAAGCTGAATGACCAATTATTTCTCTAATTTACATCTTGCACTTTGACATATAAATTATGTGAAAATATCATTTAAAATATGGAAACGATATTCATGGAATTCTATATTCCTTTCAATATACCATATGCCTAAAATGCAAAATGTAGCATCAGATTACATCCGTTTATAACAGCAGATAATGGAAAGGAGTTTGATTATACCCCAAAGCAATGGGCTGGGTACATTATTTTTTGTCAACACTTTAAAATATTTTAAAAAATACAACATGATAAATGTGACCTGAAAAAAAACAACAACCTGGAACCCTCCCTTCTATAGCTATAATGCATTTAAGGAGAATATTATATGCTTAGAAACGTACAGCTGCTAAAAGAAAGAACAATTAGCCATACAGGAGAAACGCAAAGATACGAACACCTCAGGAATGGAGGTTGTTTGTAACTCTGAAATGTTTGTAACTGAACAAAACATGATGGTGCAGTGCCCTGCAGTCAGTGTCTTCCAGCTGAGGCTAGAAGAGATCTCTGAAAGGTGGCACCTGGCAGCACTGCCTGGTTTGCAAGCAGCTTCCTGCCCTATTCCTGTTTCTTGCTTTTGGGCTGAACTGGGGGCGCCTCTCCCCAGGGCTCGCTCTGCTCTGTGCACTGCCAGAGCTCACTGCCAGTGCCCCTCCCTTCCCTGCCCCTTGCATTCCCAGAGGTGCTGGCAGAATCCAGGGGTGCAGCTACGGGGAAAAGCTTGGGCCACATCAGTGCGCAGGCTGAGGCCCTTTGAAACATCTCCAGAGTGCAGTGTGCGGGTAGTAGCTCTGTGCCTCGGATTCTAGCTCCCGCTCCAGGACAGATTTTGGCTTCAACAGTAGCAGTTCAGTAGCTCCTTGTGGCTGGCTGCAGCTTCTTGCCCATGCTGCTTGTCCTTTTCCTACCAGAGGGTAGCTGTGAAAACAGCTTCCCCCTCCCAGTGGGGTAGGGTGACTGGGGGTGAAACAGCGCAGAACCTAGGCTGTTCTGTTCTGCGGGCTGATCTTTGAAGTACAGTACTCTGTTTGCTTTCTTTTTTTCCCCCTCCACTGCTGCCTGATTTTTTACTTCCAGTTCCACATGGTGTTAGCTTGACCAGTCAGTTCCTAACTCTGGTGTTCCTATCTTCGCGGTTCTTCTGTATCACTGTTCAGAAATCATGGTCACATGCTTTAGAAGCACCTAACCAAGGCAATGAACAGCAGAATGGGTCTGATCTTGCTTCAGTTGAAGTTAGTGAGATGGGCCTTATTTTCTTCCCCTGCTTTTTGTGCAATCACATAACTCCCGCAAAGTGGGTTTAAAATGCTCCTGTTCCAATCTGGCAGCATTTTATCCCCAGTATGCAATCAGGTACAAGATTCAACAAGGTGTAGAGCAATGGTGAGTTGGCCCGGGGAAAGCAAAACGTTGAAAGTAATTGGTAATCAGAACTCAGTATGTGGTTTGTGTAACTTATCACCTTACTCCCAGGGCTTTGTTTCTGTTCCAACTGGATGACTGAAACAGTTTTAACAAGAACAGTGCCTGCAGAAATCATTGAGGTGTTCCATTTCTCAGAAAGAGGGCAGAGAGTACTTTTACCCTGGGGAAAGAGAAGCATAGCACGAGCTATGGGGGTCTAGGAAATATTGAGACATTTAGAGATTTTTATATCATCCTTTGTTTAAGAAACCATGCTAGATCTGGCTATGTATGTGGAGCCCTGATTCTCATATAGTTGGGGTCCTTCCTAAGTGAAGAAGAAAGACGTAAGTCAGGAGGAATGCCGATGGTCTGTAATTATGCTGCTTTAGGGGTCAAACCCCCCCAGGAATAGTTAATATGCAGGTGAAGCCCTGATTGCAGCCCAGGGGCTGCAATAGTATGAAAGGATGAAGTGAATGGGCTCTGCATTCGTCAGCTCCCGTGTAACTGCCTTTCACAAAGCTTTTTTTTTATTCTTGTGGGAGGAGTGTACTGTGTTTTACCCTAATGGAAGGCAAGCCATCATTCAGCAAGAATACCGTTGCAAGCCCTGAGTCATTCACTGGTCTTCTTTGGAATGCATCTGCTGTTGCTCCTCCATGGGACCACCTACTTTCATGATGGATGTGAATTTGAAGACATTGACAGACTTCCTTTCTTCTTTTCCAGTTACCCTGCTGCTTGTGTGAGCGATCCTATATGATCCTAGAAGGCCATACAAAGTGAAACTGATAAGAACAGTGGAAAAAATACAAACTTCCACCACTTCCCTCATTACATTCTGCAGTGAAGGACTGTGTTGATAGGGAGAGAGAGAGAGGTGGAAGACGGTTTGGAGGTGCAGGGTTTAAGGGAAGGTTATTAACTTTGGAAATGAATTTGGGCATTTTTCAGCTTAATAACGTATCTGGGACACATAGCAATATGTTTTTAAAATATCTGAATTCCAGAGAAGTTTATTATTTGATTCTCAGTAAAGGAATTGTATCAAGGCAAACAGTGTTCTGGAAAACATTTATACACTTTTTAAATCAAACAGGCTGGTAGTTTATTTATAATATGTTGCAATCTTATGTTATGGTTTCACCTTTTAGTCAACAATATCTATTTAGCATAATAAGGCCTGATTTTTCTGGCTTTGAATACAAATTATAACATTAAAGGAAAATACCTTATTAAAATATTTGTGTAACTTTCCTTTATTAGCATAAGCTTAATTGTGTACAGTAAAGCTGGTTGAAAAACTGGGAATATTTTTCATGAAAATATTTGCAGAAATGGTGACCTTTTTTCCACTGAAAAATTTTGAAATGTTTTGACTAGTTCTAGTGTACAGTAAGAAGGATTAGGATTTGGGAAGGTTTACCCAGGGTTCAGCTTTACAACCAAAAGCCAAGCTACGGGTATAATGAAAACTCCGAAACTGAAGGCTAACAAGACAGCATTTTTAAAATCTTACCAGCAATGGAACATTTGCTGTCAAAAATCTAGCAACAGCACATTGTAACATGAAAAGGTTAAAAATATCTACTTACTACATGAGTTCTTAAGACAACACTGAGATTGCCCCAGGGTTCATGGTCTAGGAATCCTGTCCTGACATTTAAACAGTGTAACAATATTTTACATCCTTTTCAAAATACGTTTATTTCCAAATTCTGTATTCAAGTTACTGAGAGTGAAAGTCTGTGATTTTGGAAGCCTTCTCTTAGCTGAAAACCTTGATGCAGTCAGTCAGTGGTTTCAAGTAGGGAGTCTGAAATTGATCATTTTTGCTTGAACAACAAATCTATTACTAAAATTCCTTGCAAGCAGTGTGAGTTGGTTTACATGCTTTTTGCATGTTGAAATTAGTGGTAAGCAGATCTAGGTTGTTTTCCACTTCATGCTAGGGATTCACTACAGTAAAACTATTTGGTATTTCCAAGCCATAGTTTTAACCTAAACCAAAAAGTCCTAAGGACACCATACCACTTACATGTTTCAAATGGAAAAGCACAAGTCAGAAGGAAAAAATTCTTCCAGGGAGGGATCCCATCTCATTCCAATTTTAAAAGAAGACTTGGGTGACCTGAAATTTCCAACAGGGAGTTCCTGAAACTGATAGAAAAGCTGATGCAGAATGTTTATTTTTACCGTAGGACTCTGAGAAACATTTCAAACGTGTTATTTTAGAGGAGAGAAGCATATTTCTTTCTGGCTATTATATATTTATGCTGACATTTGGTAAGGCTAGTGGCATAGGCCTGATTCTCCTGTCATTTAGGGATTTTTCCTACACCCACTGAATTCAATGGTGAAACTCCCACTGACTCCACTGGTGCGGTATCAGGCACTTACAATGGTGTAAATCAGGAGTAATTGAAATCAGTGGTGTTCAGCTTGGGGGGGAATGTAAGCATGCAAAGAACCAAGTTCAATGGGACCATCACAGCAAAATTTACTTGTAGAAATTTGCCTGAAACCATACAGTGCTTAGATTTAAAAAAAAAAATCTAGTGTCATATAATAAAGTGTTAGTCAGAATTTAGGCACAGCTCTGAACAAAGGGTAGTTGATAAACTGCAACTTCCCTGCAATAGCCTTGGGAGGCATTGTATCTCTGAGATGCCCAGTTGAGTCACAATTCCACCCTGGCCTGTGCTGTGAGAACCAATGTGGTGATGGGGAGAGGAGAAGGAATGGAGACATGGAATGATAATTTGCTGCTGGTTGTACTGGTAACAGCAAATTGCCATACACACTGTGTTGGCTCTGCTGCACTGACTGGCACATAGGGAAGCGGAGTCAAGGCTCCACCCATTCGCACCCACTCCCTGTCCATGCGGGTCAGTGTGGAGTAAGTGGTCACCCTACTCAGCAGCCAGGTAGTATCTGTAGAGTATTAAAGGGATTCTTGCCCTTCCTTATTCCCCTGCACAATGGTGAAGTCTAAGTCATTGTTGTAACATTGTTTCATTTTATAATTGGAGTGACCCAACTCCATTTTAAATTAACAGGAATATAAACTCATTGAACCAAGATGTAAAATGCTAACTGCCTTGCATCAACCCCAGCCGGCCACCTATTGTAACAAAATCTCTGTGAAACTTACCAGCCCCGGGAGGAGTCTGCAGGCCCTAAGTACTGAAGGCAATGTAATCAAAATGTAGCCTTTGGAAAACCTGCTACTTCAAACCCAGCAAATTTCATCTAAATAGTATCTTTTGAATAGTATCCATTCATGTATCACAGCAAAACCTCCCTGAAACTTACCAGCGCCGGGAAACACCCCAGCAGACATTAAGTGTTAAAGGCAATGCAATCAGAATGTAGCCTGTGGGTTTTGATAAACCTGTTACTTGAAACTCAGTAAATTTCATTTAATTAGTATCTATTCATGTATTGTAGCAAAATCTCTGTGACTCGAAACCCAGTAAACTGCATTTGAATAGTGTTTAGACATGTATTGCAATGGGTGATTCTTTGTCAGCAGCAAACAACAGCTGGACAATTAAGAATAGAATCGGGTTTCTCTGTCAGTTTCGCTGTTTTGGGGTGCAGTCCCCAATTACCTCATCACTCTTGGAAACTTCTAATTGGCTAAGTGGGCATATTGCTGTGTGGAAGAAAAATATAAAAGGTAGTCACAAACAGGAAGTAAACTGGAGATGTCCTGTACCTTTGGAAGAACAACAGAATAGTTCTACATGTAGGTGTGATCTACCTGCTGTCTCTCCCCAGCTTGCCACTCAAACCTAAGTATAGAGTGTGGGGCTGTGTAACCTGAGTGTGATAGTATTTTCCACTCAGATGTGTAACCTGAGTGTGACAGAATTTTCCACTCAGATGTAAACCCGGGAATTGTACTAGTAGAATTGGAGTGCTGCTTTGCTGCTAACAAATCTCACTGGTGCAGAGTAAGTATAATAGTATAAGTATAACCCTATAGTATAAGCTAGCTTTGTAAATATAATTGTACATTTGTAATTGTGATTGTGTTTTAAGTAGTTAAGTTGTTGTATTAAATAAGAATCAATGGTGATTTTTAAATTGTAATTATTGATGTATAGATTGTTGTCAGTAAAACAAAGTTGTATGCAAAGCAATCCTTGTCACTCCTTATTTGAGGGATCCATATAAATCGAACCTGACAGCAAGCTGGCCCTCGTTGTCACCTCAGTCATATCCAGTCCTTTTTTATCATACCATTTAGTACTCAACCCCCACACAAATAGACTGCGATAGATAAAACCAGGTGACACAGACCCTTGCTTCCTTGAATGCCCCAAAGTCTCATTGACAGGACCAGACTTGGAAAGGGCATAATGGCAACAGTTAATATTTGTCAAACATGAGCTAGAACAATAAGAAACCAAAGTATTGGACATTGTAGCCTTTTCTGTAACGTGGGGTATCTTCTGAACATGCATGCAATCTTCAGCCTTACTAGTGCTGGCTTTGTACCATTGTGGAATAACATAATAAGATCAGTTTGATCTTTAGGAGCACCTATGCAGAAAAAGGCATATTACCAAATAAAAACATACTTCTTTTGATTAATACATGAACAACAATATCAGATAATGTTGTCATAAAGATGATTATTTCACTGATTATATATTTCTAAAGTGGTCTCTAGAAAGTGGTCTTTCTGTTGGTCTCTAGATGCAATCAGACCTTGGTACAGACTCCTTTGATTAGGTTATAAGGTACCCCAGGGGAGATAATCTTTCTCCAATTCCTACATATCGTTGTGAAGGTCTGCACCGGGAGTCTGTCCTCTTTAATCCGGATTTTTCAAAGATGCTACAGACAGATGCCTCAGATGTTGGTTTGGCTGCTGTAGTGTTTCAAGAGGTGAATGGTGAGGATCACCCAGTTCTGTACCTAAATCGTGTAACCCCTCCTGTCTACTAGCCCAGCATGAGGGTGGTCAAGATAGGGAAAGTCTGCCTTGTGACTTTTTACACAGCTTTGGGAAACTGGGACTTCTCTAGGACTCCTCTATTTGCTCTGCATTGTGTGTCAGTGTGTATTCTCCTCTGACCAGACCCACTTGGACCAACTACCAGGAACAAGGTTTTATTCTGCAATGAAACACAGAACAGATTTATAGTCCATTGGCGTCCTGTCTGCTTGTTTGCCACATGCTCCCAGCTTCAGTCAGTGCTGAAACTCCCTGCTGGGGAGGGCAGAGGGTGCTTCCTGGCAGGAGCCAGGAAGTTCTCCCAACATGCCGCAATTTGTAGTCCACAACTTGTAGTTCCCACTGCTGCTGCTGTTGAAGCACACTGGTCTTGGCTGACCAAGGACAACAACTGTGAATGGGGTGCAATTGCGGGAGAAGAGAGCGGCATGTTAAAGGAACATTTGTTTGTCAGACTTTCACACTGCAAGGTGAGAACCTGAGGCAAAAGACACTGTCCAATGTTCTCTGGGGTGGGTGTTTTGCTCAAGGCCATATGCTTGCAAATCATGCTTGTGGCATTTCCCAAAATTAATGCTGTGTTCCTCTCCTATTTTTTTTAAAATTTTTTCTTTGCTATACACTGACTTAGTTGCTGAGAGAGGGGAAGTATTGAGTTTTAGAGGCTCTCCGGGGTGGTGTGTGGTTTTCCCAGATTACTGGGTGGGGGCTCAAGCCAGTTCTGTTTTGTATTGTATTGCACTTATATAGACTGGGAACTGACTGGCTAGGCAACAGTTCTGCAGAAAAGGACCTGGGGGTTACAGTGGACAAGAAGCTGGATAGGAGTAAAAAATTTCACTAGGAGGGTATTGAAGCACTGGAATGGGTTACCTATTCCCTATTACCTAGGGAAGTGGTGGAATCTCCATCCTTAAAGGTTTTTAAAGCCTGGCTTGACAAAGCCCTGGCTGGGATGATTTAATTGGGGTTGGTCCTGCTTTGATCAAGGGGTTGGACTAGATGACCTCCTGGGGTTCCTACCAACCCAAATCTTCTATGATTCTATGATTGTTAAAAGGAACCCCTAGATATTGAGCCCTGGCAGAAGGGTTACATTAGGTATTATTTGCTGGGTAACCCCTTTTCTGTCATTATAGACAACAATCTCCTCTGCTGGTTAAACACAATGAAGCAGAAACCCATGCTTATGCAGTGGTACATAGGTCTCCAGCCATATAATTTTGGGGTACAACATCCAATTGGAGCAAAATACAGAAATGTGGATTACTTTTCACAGGCAGTGGGGAAGTCAGGATCAGATGGTGGGATCCTGAGCTCTTTCTTGAGGGGTGGGGTATCTGTAGGGCAGATCTCCACCCAAGTTAGGAAGGGTTAAAGAGAGCCTCTGGGCACAATCAGCCCCATCCCATGTACCTGTGAGGCCTGTCAAGCCTGGAGATGGGTGGGTCATTGAAAGGGAGGATCCCTGCTCTGAAGCAACAGGATTGCAACTCAGACAGTCGTATATGGGCTGCAGAAGCATATTGACTTTTTGGTTTGGACTGTTTTGACTCCTCCCACCCCATAAGGGGGGGGGCAGATGCCTTGAACAGCACAACTGGAGGGCTATGCTCTAGTCTCTGAGATAGGAGCCCACCTCCTCCCCCAGGGTTCTAAAGAGGGATACGCTAATGCACTACCTCTTTAAGGCATCTTATGTACCTTGTGCATCACTCTTGCTCCTGTTCTGAGAATCTGGCCCTGGGATCTGAGAGTTCTGAATGCTATTCCTAGCTCTGCTGACTAGCCCCATTACCTTTTGCAAATCACATGACCTTTCAATGCCTACTTTCACCCATCTATAAAACAAGCATCATAACATCTGGGTTGTAGAAGCTTTGTGGGCCTTATTGCACTAACATTGGTACAGGACTTTGAAAACATGTAATGTGTATGCATTATTTCTCTTTCCAGGAAGCCCCAGAAAAAAAACCTCAGATCCTGACTACTAGGAGGAGGTATTAGAAAGAAATATACATACAATGTAGCAAAACTTTGGAGGAAGGGGGGAGATTATAAATCCTGTATGGAATTGTTCTGGCATTCATAGGAAGTCCATGAACAGGAAGGAGAAGTTTTGTCTCCCTCTTTAGTCCAGAGGGAGCTACGGACCTGTACAACATGAAAGTGATGACCTAGGAATGGTAAAGTGATTATTGTATTTTCAAGGCCTGTGACAACATCTCCACACGTGGAAAGAACTCCTTTCAAGTGAAATGCCAAAAGGGGTAATACCTAAGTAGAAGTCGTGAAAAAAACTTTAAAAAACCTACTGATTTTGCCTGAGATTTGAATGGCTTCTGTAAGCACTATAAAAGTACCAACACACACAATGCATGTGAAAGACATGAGCACTGAACATGGATTTTTAGTTCTCTTACTGTTATGAATAGCCCACATCAGTGGAAAGTTTGAATGCCTGTGGATATTTTAATTGTAACCAGTCTATAGTTGTGATTAGCATCAGGGTGTGTCTATTTCATAGTTACTTTCTTTGCTAAGATCGCATAGAAACAATTTACAAGCTATCTATTCATCAACCATTCTAAAAAGACATTTCATTTGGGATATTTGAGGAATTTCAATGAGAGCATTAGGCTAATGCCTTGGAGGGGTTTACTTATTATGTGTATTTGTGCAAACGTCAAGGCCTTTGTTAATCAAACAAAATGAAAAACAAGGCAACTTACTATTCAGACAATTTAAGAACAGTTCAGCCCATTTCAGTCTTGAATTTTACTTGGTTCTATTAGATACAAAATATCATTGTAATTTATATGAATCCACACATCTCCCTCTATTGTTTCCACACCTTACCATCTGCAAATCTTTAATTCTCATTCCTTGCAATATACATTACTCTGTGGACGTAATAATAACAAAGACACAATGTTGCAGTGTCATTTATGCTTTAGGTATTCCTGGACTGAAATTCATTAATACCAATGGGGTTCAGGATAAGCTCAAATATTCTAAACCTATGAAATCTGAGTATGTTTAGAACTTTTTCCAAGCTGTTGCTTCAGTCTTATTGATGATAAACTTGAGAAGTCCATTCCTACTCCATATAGATTTAACTGATTCTGAACTTGACTCTCCCTTCTATCTACCAAACCCTTCCTCCCTCCCAAACCCAGTAACCGTTCTGACCTCACTACACTACAGACCCCCTGCTCTGACCCCTGTATGCTAATAAGAGCCCTTATCACAAAAAGGTAACAGACTGATGGCTGTGGAGTTTGCAATATTGTTGTAGCTGTGTTGGTCCCACTATATTGGAGAGACAAGGTGGGTGAGGCCCATCTGGGACCCCGCGGGCTATGACCTCGTCCTACTCCCCACCCTCAATGACCCTGTACTCACCGATAGCCCGTACCCCCGCCCGGATGCCTCTTGCTCTTGTCTTGTACACCCTCCTGTTCTCGGAAACATTAGCTCCGAATAAAACCTTTAAATCTTTTACTGGACCAACTTCTGTTGGTGAGAGAAATAAGGTTTTGAGCTTACACAAATATCTTCTTCAGGTCTGGGGAAATGTGTATAGAATGTCAGGACTAAATACAAGGTGGAACAGATTATTTAGCATAAGTAGTTAACACATATTTGAAGGGACCAGTCAAGCTGAAGTGGCCCATTAATACCCCTCCAGTTTATGCTAAACAACCTTGTATTTAGCTGTGACACTCTGAATACATTTTCCAGACCTGAAGAAGACCTCTGTGTAAGCTTGAAAGCCTGTCTTTCTTACCAACAGAAGTTGGTCCAATAAAATATATTACTTCACCCACCTTGTTTCTATAGCAGTGGAGTTTGAAATCTTCTGTGTATTACTGAACAAGTACAATCATAGTGGCAGTTTAAGTTTCCCCACACTGTTATGCTACTGAGCCTTAAAAAGAAAAAAAAGTCAACAAGCAGCCAGCTAGGTGCTAATTAATATAGACATAAATTGCACCAGAAATTGAGAACTTCCAGTGAATGTTTTCATAAGTAAAGGTATGCTTCCAGTTGATTGCTTGTTGAGTGTTTTCCTTATAAACAAAGTACTGATTAAGCTTTTCAGTGCCTGATCCAACACCCTTTGAAATCAGTGGAAAGACCCCCATTATTTTCAGTTGGCACTGAAGTTAGCCCTAGACTTGTGCTGTCATATCTAGATGCCTGGTCTTTTCAGAGCATGCTGTACTTTTCCTGATGTTACATGTTCACTTTCTCTCTTTTGGTGCTTGTCTATACTTAAGGAGGTGTGCATAGAGCACAGGCACTATGCGAGTAGCTACATGCTGCAGTGAAAGGCAGGCTGTGCCCACATTTGTTACTGAAGTGTGAAAGCTACATACCGCAGTGAAAAGCTTGGCAACAGGGAAAATTTCTGGCAATGCAGAGCTGTGGTAGTTTTTCCTTGCTGCCTGCCTGCTGGAGTCTTTCAGAGTACACTTACACATGGATAAAAGCACTATGGCATGGCCACGGTTAACCCAGATCAACTGCCCAGGGCTGGGGCTGTGGGGCTAAAAAATGTTGTGCAGATGTTTGGGCTCAGGATGGAGCTTGAGCCCTGAGACTCTCCACCCTCACAGGGTTCCAGAGTTCAGGCTCCAGTCCAAACCTGAACATCTACACAGCAAGTTTTCAGCCCCAGAGGCTGAGCCCTGCCATCCCCATGTAGACATAGCCTCAGTGCAGCAGGGAAAGGCTCCTACAGCAAGGAGGCAGCAGGACACTACACAGCAAAACATAGCCGTGTAGATGTGGGGAGCACTGCTGGGGTGTGTAGAAAGCCCAGGTAGAGTACATAACCTGGGGGTTCAGATGTGTAGGGCACTCTACTTTATTCTCCTAAACCAGGGGTGCCCAGCCTCAATACACAGAAATGCCACAGACACCGAAGCACAGCCTCGTGTGGGACAAACGGATTCCACATATTTTAATAAGATTTAAAGTCACTTGTATTGATTTATATTTTAAGTTCAGCTTTTTTCTTATATATTTAGATAGGTTGTTTCTATTACAGTATGATCCATTTACACGCTTGTGTAAACTAAAATGGGATAAATATGACAACAAAATGATACTGAATCCGCTGTTAGTATATTGTGTTGAAGCAGGCCACGGACCTTCTGAAATTCTCTGGTGGGCTGTGTACAGCCTGTGGGCCATAGGTTGGGCACCTCTGTCCTAAACCATATCTCACTGTCTACTCTGCTGTTTATTCCTGTGCTAGCTGGGTGAGCAGAGTCTGTACTCCATGTGCAGCGATGAGTGTAGCCGTACCTTCTAAATAAGACACTTTCATTATTTAAAGCGTGCATGTGAGAGTTGTATTGTTTCTTTTAAAAATATAGACATAAATAGATTAGGAGTATAGGCCCAAGTAGGCCTCGTGGCCTCTGGTTAAGATCAGGAAGTTAGCAAACCCTGAGAGCTGTGAGATAGGAAAGAAGCTTATTGATGCTGAGGTATTGCGCTTCCTATTTCTGTATCTCTGTGTTAGTGGGCTTAGCTGGCCACCGAGATTTTGCTGTGTCAAGGTGGATTCCAGTTATCCATGCCCCTAGATTCTGTAACACATATGCACCACTCTTGTGCAAACAGTTATGCATGGAGGAGAAAAAAAGAAGAAAAGCCTTTACAGCTTGACTGAAGGTGTGCAATCTGCTCTTTGCCCCTCTTCCCTTAGGGCATGGGACTGGTTTGGGTGCAGAGTGCACAGGGTCAGAAAAGGAAGTGGAAGACTGGGAATTCATGAGGGACTCTGGTTCCTAGCTCTGTAGGCCATTCCTAGATGTGCTGAGGAACTTCCACTCCCCAATTGTCCTGCATTCTCCTCACTTATCCCTTGCCCCTACTAATCATGGCAACATGGCAGGACCTGTAGATGCGTTTGCTTGGTCCTGCTGCACTCTGTCTCCATGGAGGTAAGGCATTTAGTGCTCAGTGGGAATTAATGCTGCTTCAGCTACATTAATTCTCCACTGATTTAACTTTATACTATATCATTTTGGGGGGAACATGCAGTTTACAGTGGCTTCACAACAAATTCCCAGTCCCAACCACTTTTGTATTTGGCTGGGTGACAGGCACAATTTGTTCTATAGCCTCCTTCTGCTGCAGATCTCAGATTTTGGTTTGGTCCATTTCTATTACACGGCTGAAACACAACTGCCATCAGCCCCTCACTGTCTGCTCATGGTGTGTGGCTTGTTGGAAAGTATTTAGCTGCCATATGGGAGAGCCTAAAATACGGAGTCTGCTCTTTATACTTTTGCCCCCTCAGGGGAAAAAGCTATTGAAAATTTTATCTGATCTATCTAATCAGAACCAAGCTTGACAGTGTCTTTGCTCTTCCCCTTCTCTTTTATGGTTTATTATACACATAATTATACCATTTATCTAGCCCCTCCTTTAAATGTGTGAAACAAATTTGGAAAAATATATTTCCCTTGTAAAAATATACCATACTATAATACCAAAATTGTTCTGCGATGAGGAATAACTGGCACTTATATTTGTGGTCAATGGGTGGGTATTCTGAAGCTAGTGAATATTTTCTCCCTCCTCCATATCTCTGTTCTCTTCCATCTTTTTTCCTCTCCGTTCTCCCCCTGCTTTGCATTCTCCCATACCTGAGTGGCAGCAGTGGGAACAACTTGTCTGGCCTGACAACTGACTGAGTGTCGTTGAAGCAGTGGAAGAGGTGGGGTAATGGTGAGACTGAGGATGTTTCAGTAGGAGGAGGAGAGACCACTATGACTGGAAAGGCTGTGTGCTCTCACCATGGAGGCTAGAACCAGAATCAAGAAACAGGAGGAGCTCTGGAACGTAATGGGCCTTTCTTCCTTGTGTCCATTTGGCCTTTGGCTCCTGACTAAGCTTTTCCTTTTTCAGGCTATATTCCCGTTAAGCGAGCAGAAGGAGGAAAAGGGTGACTGAAAATATGCAGCAAGCCAAATGCGACTCTCGAGTCTTGTGTCTGAGACCTCAGTTTCACAGCCATTGTCCTAACATCTACAGCTTACAATACCGTTAGCATGTTGACTTGGGCCATTACTGGAGAGTCTATAGTAAATCATACTTCTGACTACTGCGCTGCAAGCATTTATCAAGTATGGGATGGTCCTTTAACAGGTCTTGAAACCAGTCTTTCTAATTAAGCTCTGCAATTATGGTCTTTTGATCATTGAGATAATTAAGAGTCTCACTCCTTTCTTCAAAATCATAGCAGAGAGCTCTTTATGTTGGACACAGAGAATGCTGTCATATCAAATATAGACCTATAGCCATAAAAAGTATTCAGTGCAAAGAATGAACAAATATTTCTGATTGACCTCCCCTCTCCCCCTTATGCCATACAATTATATCTGCCATCAAAATTTACTGCTTGGGCCAAGCAAAATAGAAAATAAGTATAACTGTATTTGCAGAATTTCCAATGGACTTCAGGAAAATTCCTGTGTATTTATATCAAAATTTGTCACAGATTTCTATTGTCCCTGGATACCAAGTCATGTCATGTAAAACCTTCATGTCATGCCACATTACTGATTTATCTTTGATGTCTGTTACTGTAGAAACCAGATTAAGTCTAATTATTTGGCACCAAGTAGGTGTTTGTTTAGTGGCAGGACAGAGCAGTGAACGAATATTACATAGCATTTCATCATGAATGAAGTGACATTAAGGAATATTTCCAGACAAAACAAGGACTCAAAACCATATTGAAAATAAGGGATAAGAGTAAAACAAATAAGGGATGATCCGTCCATTGTACAGGCAAGTACTTAAGTGAATTTCTCCTCTTCAGTGTTTATCAAATGCTCTGTGATTCTTCCCATACCAAATTCAAAGCTCTCATCCTGACCTTGGAGGCACCACACACCTCTGCCCCTGTCTACAACTCATGTCTCCTCTTGGACCCTCTGCTTCATTAATTCCTGATACTCTCAAGAAACTTTTCACATCCATTGCCACAAACATCTTCAGGCTTTCTCCCAAACACCTTCCTCTGGCTGGATATCTTCGGTGATCCTGTGTGTCATACAACTTCTATCACCTCCTTCAACTTTCCCCTCAAATCACACAACTTTCCACAGTCCCACCACGATTCTATGCCAATCACATAGAAATCTAAATTAATTTAAAAAAAAACCCTATAAAGACAGAAAAAGGGAATATTTTCATTCCGTTATGTGTATTAGCAACCTCATAGCCACATTCTTTGTAAATCTTTCTCCCTTGACTTCCCTGTTATCTCTGTCTGCATTGTATCATGTAGCACATTATCTAGATCCGGAGCTACTCGGGTCATAGATCAGGAGTCAGATCCTCAGGTGCTGTAAATCAGCATTGCTCCAGTGATATTAATGCAATTTTGTTGATTTATAACAGCTGAGGAGCTGAGCTCATGTCTTTATTTTTTTTTTTAGAGAGCCTTGCACATATCAGACAGTATAGCCAAATGTTAAATAACAACTAATAATAATTCATAATTACAGAAGGAAACTCAGAAGTGTTGTAGACACCACACTGTTCATCAAGAAGAATGTATGAAAGAAAATGTCTTAACTAATTAAAATAATCTCTGACAAATAAGCCAAAGAAGCAAACATGTCATTTTTCCCCCCTGATATTTAACCTGAAGCCATGCTGCTTTGAAATTTGGTTCTGCCTAGATAAGAGAGGAAACAGTTCTGATTGGAAGAGCTAAGTAATGGCTTCATAGCTAAGAATTCACCCGCTTTTTCTGTTTACAAATAATCTGCATGATTTTTAATTATCCTGATTTGTTATTTTAGCCTATTTGTGGACTAACTTGGCCGTTCATGGTGAGTATTGCATATTCAGAATGAAAGCTGTGTTGATCAGTTTTGATCGCCCACATAAGTCACACAGAGTTTCTCTTCCCTGACTGAGAAGCGTCGCTCCTGGAATCAGGTGATACCTATATTTATAAACTCAAAATTAACTTTCTACAAATGCTCTTTACTAGTGACTTAAAACATACTGCTTCCATGAACAATCTTGCCCAAATATTCATCAGGGGTTCAAGTAAAAAAAGAGCATGAAGGAGTGCAGCACCTGTTAGCCCCTGTGTGCCGTACTACTCCCATAACTCTCCCTTCTCCATGGCTGGCACAATGAGAGCTCCCACTTCTGGTTTCAATCTGCTTTAGCCAGGGAACAGAATATTTCCAGAAAATGAACACAAAAAGGAGACAAACCCAGCCCAAGTGAGCCTGGTTTTTTTATGAGTAAATATTTCTTGAACTATCTTGAAGTATTTGTTCAGCTCTGTCAGATCATATAGTCCACCTTATTGCCAGTGAAGGACTGTCTCATACAATGGGGCCAGATCCACGTCTGGTGTAAATTGGTGTAGCTCCATTGGCTTCAACAGAGCTCTGCTGGTGTACACCGGCTGATGACCTGGCCTAGTGTTAGAACATTGTTGAGGCTTGTTTGAAATGTTTAATATGAGACAATTCCATTCCTAATATATCTAATTGAAAGGACTTTTACCCTGATACTCAGCCTAAATTTGCCCTTTCTTAATTTCATCCCATTTCTCCTAGCTATACCCTCTTGTCCCACCCTAAATAACTTCCTTCTATTCTTAGTTTACACATTTCACATATTTTGATTAGACTTATCATAGAATCATAGACTCATAGGGCTGGAAGGGACCTTCAGAGGTCATCTAGTCCAGTCCCCTGCACTCATGGCAGGACTAAGTAATATCTAGACCATCCCTGAGAGGTGTTTGTTTAACCTGCTCTTAAAAATCTCCAATGATGGAGATTCTACAACCTTCTTAGGCAATTTATTCTAGTGATTAACCACCCTGACAGTTAGGAAGTTTTTCCTAATGTCCAACCTAAACCTCCCTTCCTGCAGTTTTGCTTAATTATTTGCTCCATTATCTTTCCGGGTACAGAAGTTAAGCTGACTGGTCTTTAATTCCCCATGTTCCCTAGCTGTCACTTATCCAAGGTGTAAACACTGAGTTCTTTTAATCTTTCCTTTTAAGTCATTCCCTCCAGCCACCTAATTACTCACATTTTTATGGTGCCCTTCCCTGAACTCCCTCCAAAACTGAACATAATATCCTCGATGAAGATGCATCAGAGCCATCCATATAGAGAAAGCCAATCATCTCTCTGTATGCAAACTGAGCTGGAGTGGATTGGGCTGGAATGGGAGAACCCCCAAAGAACACTTAAAGTGCTGGGCGAATTACATGGGTGAATTAAATCTCTTTGAAGTCAAAGGAATCTTTCCACTGAATTTAATGGACTTTGGATTTGGGTCTGAGTCAGTATCTAGTCACCTTTTTCACAAAATTGGAGGTAATTGAAACCAAGGCATATGATGGGAAGCGTTAGGCAAATCAGAACTAATGGTGTCACTGTCATTTCCACCTATAATGCAGATATGCTGTGCTATCCCAAATGAGCAGGGTAGTTTCACAGTAAAGATGGGGATTTGAACGAAGAAAGTGCCTTGCAGTCCAGGTCATGATGGGCATTCCATGCTTGGAAATGTTTATGGGAGAAGCAGATAAATGGCATATTGATGACACCACTGGCACAGCAGAGTGGTGTGTGTGGGGGATGAATGAGGCAGATAAGTTTTTTCCATCTTTTTTTTCTTACAGTATTATTTTAGTGTGTGTGATAAGGGAGTGCAGCTCCCTTTAATGTTAAGACGAGATCTTCTTTCCCTAAGCAGAGAACAAAAGGTAGGAGTCTTCTGTCACTGCAGAGATTGCCAGGGAGCCCAGCACACTGAGGAATGTAGCAGGGTTCAACTGAATTCAGTATTTGTGTGGAAGGTCATAGATCCAGTCCTGCCTCCATCGAAGTAATGGCAAAACTCCTGGGCTCTTTGTGCTCTACCTGAGTTTAGTTTCACAGATCTTTCACAAGATGTTTAACAATATCATTGCTTTTTTAAAATGAGCTTCTTTCAAAATATTGTTCTCTACAGAATGGGTTTGCAGGATGGGCGCTTCAAGATGCTGCAAGTTAAATTTTTCCTGCCACTTTAGTTCAAAGGATTTTTCTTGATCAACAAGAACTCATTATTCTTTACAGCTTGCTCTTACCACAATGCTCTTTTTTTTTGGCCAGCTGTGCTTTTGTTTTTTCCCCCTCACGCCTCCAGGAGTAAAGGTAAGGTAATAAACTTGTTTATGATGGACACACTGTTCTTCTAAATAGCACACGTTTCCCCTGTAAGTGCAGCTGAGATTTGAGTATATTTATAGCTGAAAGTTTCTGCAAATCTGAAGCCAATTCACCCTTTCATCTGAAATGAACACTGGGTGTCTACTTGTTAAAAACAACATCATCATCTCTCATGTATGCAAAAGAAGGAAGAGAAGAAATTAATTAGGAATGATGTGTGTGCTATGCATCTTTCTTAATATGATAAGACATTTTTAAAATGGCTTGGAAAGTGGGGTTAGCGATCACATACTGGCAGTCAGAGGAAATACTAATACAAGAGTTAAAATTCTGTTGTTTCTCAGTCTGAGATTCATTCCTTAATATATAACACAAACAACCCTAACACTTAGAAAACATTAAAAATATGTACCTTGTCATCTTAATATTCAGTGCAACTGTTGCATCAAATTAAAGGAACAAATCTGCAACCCTTATTCATTTTGAGTAGCATTTACTGATGCAAGTAGTCCCATATCCTCACCTCTTCTTTACTCTTCTATCCTCTTTGGGGCAACTTGCTGCACCAAGGGTGTATGAAGGGAACAGCTCCTGCATTCAAGGACTGTATTCTACAGAACTTGCAAGGTGGTGGAGGTGGAAAGAATAAAGGATATTCATACGAGAAGGCCAGAAGGGATGATGATGAGCATCTAAATTGGACCTTTTGCATATCATAGGCCATAGAATTTCACCAAGTGGTTGCTGCTCAAACCCATCCCTTCTGGCTGAGCTATAGCTTAACTTTTAGAAAGACATGCAAGCTTGATTTAAAGATTTGATTAAAGATATCCCTCAGTTAAGATATCTCAGATCAATAAAATTATCTGCAATTGTGAGATAACACAGGGTAGGGGAAAACAATAGCAGAGTAAAAAAGGAATATCTAAGAAATAAAGAAACATGTAAAACTACAAGTGAGAATGCTATAGAAATGCGGCCATCAGACATTATTCAAAGAGTCTTTTAAAATTTAGAATAAGACACAGTAGAATGCATCAGCTAATTTGCAATGGCCTCTCAAATTTCTCAGCCCTCGAAATATGGACAGGACTGCAAAAAATTAAGACCTCATACATTTGGTCAACCTCACCATGTTTAGGCTTGCTCCGTCTTTGGTTCTGTTATCAGAAAAAGAGTAATTCTATCAGAACTAAGTGCACCAGTCAGAAGATGTACCTCAAGTCCTGAGAAGAGTATCTCGGAAATTGTTGAGAAACTAAGACAATGGGCTAAAAATACATGAAAATTAATATAGGTTCTTGAGAGAAAACAGGGCCCAACCTAAACTTCCATTCAGAACTCAAATCCAACCAAAAGTTTCTAGATGGAGAAAATGTCTAGTTAATCTTTTTGTTATTTTTGTTTGCCTCTGCTCTTCTAGGATTTGGCATGGACCTGAAGCAGAACATATATCTGCGGAACATAGTTTGTAACTTGTCTTAATACTCTAGAATGAAATAATATACTGTAATTATACTGTTTCTCATGTAAACAGTTTTAAAACACATTATGCTTGATTGTTTATTTCAAATCTTATAAGTTATAACATATGTGATCAAATAACAAAATTCAAAACCTGATAACTTGTTGCAGGACCCATTCCTATTTGTTCTGAAATGTGTTGAAAGTCTAATGGACATTACCAAACTCCTCAAACAAATTCATAGAAAGGGTGATATTCCTTTGAAAAAGACTCATCTTACAAAAATGGAAATCTAGCCCTGTCGCTACAGCTCTACGTTAAATCTATTAGTGTGGAGGAGAATTTTCTAAAGGAAGAACATCCTAGGCATATAGCTAGGGAAAAACTGCTGAAAATATTTCTGAATAACTTCCTGCTCAGACTGTCAGACCCGCAGCCAAAAGGGAAGCAGAGACAGGTACCTTGGTAGGATGCTGTGACCAAAGGATGTATGTGGCTAGACACACCCAACAGAGACTGGTCTCCTCGCAGTTTCCTAAGGCAGACATGTGAGGGATTTTCTTCCCCACTTTCTCCCTTTTATTCTGCCACAAGTTAGTGACAATCTGCTGTAATTTAGGCATCTCTCCAGGGTGGTCCAAGCTATGCCAGGGGCTGTACCAGCTGTTTCAGAGGACAGAATAGGGAAGGCATAATGATGGCTTAAAGCCACCTGAACAACCCAAGAAAATGACATTCTACCCCTGCTACATCCACAAGAATGCTGGAATTGTCCCTACCTTAATGAAGCTCCAGTCATTTGGCACCTTCTTTCATAACCAGTCTCACAGTTCTCACATTAGTCTCACCTCCTAAAGATGCCATTTGATAGGAAAGTATAGTGTTGGGTCTTCATGGCCTCTGTTGCACTCAGGTGATGCTCTGGGTCTGGTTGCCCCAAGACGGAGGAATGTTCTCCTCAGGCTTGCCTGATTACCCATGCACAGGTGGTGATGCTGGGTCACTAGCCCACAGGGAAATCCCTAGAGCAGACACCAGATCCTGCCAGGCAAGGTTCCCAAGATGAGCCTGGAGACCAGGGATCTGAGGAGCAAGAAGAGACAATGGTCAGCATGAAATCAATCATCCCAGATGAGGAGCCAGTAACTGGAACCCACTGGTCCCAGGTTCTCAAGAGTCTTTCCAAAAGTACCTTTGCCCCAGTCTGCCAGTTCTCCCATTCCTGAGGCCATGAAGGAGGTGGTGAACATCCTTATGCAGGTTCCTGGAGATGGGGTGACCTCAGCAGAAACCTTGGCTGAGAAAGATGAAAAGGAACAACAATGACGTCTGGTCTCACCATGGGAAAGTACCACCCAGGTTATTGAGAATGCCAGCCTGAGTGAAAAGTAGCTGTCAGTCTCAGAATATCGTCTCTCGATAACTTCTCTCAAATAAGACTCGTCAACAAGCCACTGCTTGCTCTCACTGATGTCATGTCCTACATTTCCCAGTCTTGTCAGGGTGCAAGTAGCAGAGAGAACTAATTCTTGGATTTGCCTGAGCATTTTTATCAGCTTGCAGTCGCACCTGTCTCCTCCACAGCCTTCTCATCCCAGTCTACCTTGACTTCTCCCAACCTTCCCTTCCAAAACCAGCAATGGTGAATGTGGCCACTGAACCCATCCTTAAGCTTTAGAGTCATTCCTCCTGTTCTCCATATTATAACTCCTCCTGCTGCTTCCAGTCCCCTTATACCTTAGCAAAACTAGTGCATGGTACCCATCCCTAACTCCTCTTTCATAATGTGCCATATTACTGTCTTCTTTTTGCACAGCACTGCAATGCAATTCTCTTTTAAAGTGCAATAGGCTATTTTGTATGTTTTGAGATTCATTTTGCAAAATTTTAAACTTCCATTCTTTTCTCCTAACATGCTGCCTTCCGAGGTATAGCTGGACAGAATTTTGCTAGTTCCACTGACTTCTGTCAATCAAACCACTTTTTAAGTCTGAGGAAAGTTAAAAGCAAAGTATTACATGCAGATAGAGATCAGTTAATTCCATATCTTGAATTCTTTTGGTGTTAATCTAGGAATTCTAATATAATACAAATAAATAAATAAAGAATTCATATTTACCAGTAGGCAGAGATGCTTATTCATGCAGGATTACTCAGTGTGCCACTTTCACTTTAATGGGCACAAATATCATTTTATACCATGGCTTCTGTGCTGTTCTTTTGGGCACAGCTATTTTCTTTGGTGTATAAATTTAGAATGTAAGTACAGATAAACCAGATAGTTTAACTGTAGGCCAGAGAGAGCTGGAACTTTGATATTTCAAGAGAACTTTCCCTTAGTAGAAAATCTGAGGCTGACTTCGCCCCAACATAAGTGCACTAAAATCATTAGTTACACATGTGAATTTGGTCCCCAGTGTGTTCATTCTCTAAAATGGGTAAAATGTTGCCTAAAGACAACATTTCTAAGTGCTTTTGTTGTGACTGTAGTGAAAAAGATAATTTCCTAAGTTTCTTGACTGGTGTGGGCCAAATTCATAGGAGATTTCACACCAAAATGGTGGAAATCTCACAGGAGTAGCTGAACTCACAAGTCTCTGACCCTTAAAGATGGTAGAAATCTCACCAAACCAGCTGAGGTTCTGCTGTTCTCTCATGAGAACAGCACATAGGCAATATCATATTTGAACTCTAGCCCTCCGTTCAGCCTCGTACCCACACCTTGAATCCAAGTTTAATTTGGACCACACTCTTTTTATTCAAACCAGCACTGTCCTAAACTGATGGACCAAATTTCTCTTAGAATAATTGCCATGTTCTGTTCCACAGGTAGTTGCATTACGGTAGCAGATGGAGTGATCCATCTGCATATTTCATTTGCCCGCTTGTGTATCGCTTTGATATCTTTTGGTATGAAAGTTTTGAAGATTCATGTTTAAAATATTAGCTATTTAATATTAAAATACAGTATTCTCTTTCTCTTCACATCATTACTGCCATTTTTGAAGATGTCCTCTGCGAATTTGGTGAAGGTACCATCTGGGAACCTAACAAAAGTAGAAAAAACATTTGGCTCCTGGAGATATACTTTCCGTATCTATCTAGTGTCTGCATTTAATATCAAACCAATATGTCCCTTTAAAATATTACAGGGACAGTGGAGTCCATGAAAAATATATACATTTATATTTAGACTAGAATTACTACAGATGCATAGCTTTTGGTTTCAAAACTCATTTTTCCTTTTTTCCAGGAAGCAGTAGAACAAATCTGATTCTTGATTAACACCACTGACCTCTTAAGTGGCCAAGTCATAGGGGCAGAAGATATTTAAACTGCCAAAAATACTGCCCTAAATCCAATAATTGACCTCATCTCCTTTTCTGATTCAATACTCCATTAGCTTTGGAATCTATCCATTTCTTGTTGTTCCCTTTTCTAAATATTAAATATGTATTTTCAGTGACTCAGAAGAAACTTTTTAATTTGATGTTTAGAAAATTTGTTTCACTTTTTCAGATAGATTAAATTGTTTTGGTCGTAATGGTTTCATCGCATTAGAGTGCCTATAGAACTCATAGGTCATCTTATATAGTTTATTCAATAGAAATAACACTGAATTTAACAGGAAAGTAATGAAACTTCAAACTGTCTGCAAAACATAATACTGTGTTATATTTGCACACTGGGGATCATTGTCTTTTTCTGAATTGACTGAAATTAGGTCAGAAACCTTGAGAAAAGTCCTATTAAAAATAAAGGCTTAATTTGCAACTGTGGTCGTCTAACATTCTCCATAGTTACAATGGATTGGAAAGTACTTCATCATCCTCATATGCTCATGCTGCTTTTTTCCAGTACAGAACAGAAATATTTATGGAATGCTTCTGCCTTTTCTGCATCATTATTCACTATTTTACCATTTCTACCTAGAAATGGACATATACTATTGCTAGGATTTCTTTTGTTCATAGTATACTTTAAAAACCCTGTTATTTCCTTATCCCTGCCCATGGATTTTCCCCTGATGTCTTTATCTTCCCTTATCAATTCCCTTGCTCAATTTCCTGCACTTCATAATTTCTAATCTATATTAATTGACATTGACACTACAGCACAAAAGTTCATCTTGTGTGGTATAAAGTGGGTGTGAGGGATGAAAACTTTGTAACGTGGCTTGGAAATGCCTTCATCTAGAAAAGTTTCTATAAAATACTTTGTTTGGTGTAATTGGTCCACTACAAAGGCAAATGCAAAAGCTCTTGGTGCAAAGTTGATTCAACCTTGCTCAAACAGTTCTCAAACATTTTATCATGGATTTTGTAAGCTAAATCTGCTCAAAGGAGAGCAGCTGATTTGTTGAGCTGTGGATGAGGTATGGTTGCTGATGTAGTTGGGTCCTGAGCCACTAATGGCTTTGAAGATCAGTATTAAGGCCTTATCTATCAATTGAAGTAGAATGGGAACCTATGGAGGGCTTGGAGCACAGGAGCTTTGTGCTTGTGGTACCCTGCCCCATCAGTGTGGGTGTACTCGTACATAACAATTAATAAAATTAGATTATTGATTTTTGATGCTGCTATTTGAAGAAAAAAGATTGGTTAGGTGACTTAAGGCTGGTTACACTGGCCATGCTAGAATGTAGCTGAAAATGATCTTTGTTATATGATTTACCAATGGACCTGTTTTTGTTTGTTTTGCCTCTTGGTGTCTTGCCACTAGTCCCTGAAAAAAAATGTGTTATTGGCTGAGATACTGTCAGAACTAAATAACCCATAATGAGTCATAAAATATCTGCGCTGCAATTGTTTTTCAGAAAAACGCTGCAGTTAAATTTTGGTATTCTCGTTAAATAATTCATATTCCTGATTCTCATTCTTTCATCTGTCTTTTTCAAGTAATTAGTCTTGCATTGAATGATATGAAAGGTAACAGAACTGATCTAATAATACAGAACAACAGACTTCTCAGAAATTCTCAATAAGGGATATTTTTTTATTTGGTAATGGATAGTATTAACTTTATATGGAAACTGCTGACATAGCAGCCACAAAATATATTCACACTTCCTTTGCTCAAAACTATCTAGGTGGCCGGCATATTTTTTTGTACATTTCACTGATGCATACCTAACTTCTGGCCTCAGTATCATAAAAACAAGCAAAAACCACTCAAAATAGGAATGAAAAATGGGGAAATTGAGTTAACAGATGTAAAGTTTCAGAACTTCCTTAATGTATCATGAACTGAAGAAACAAAATATTAAATGCAAAATGGAAACAAAAAAGAACTGGAGGAAATTCTGCCTTTTTAATAAGAGACAGCATATTTTCCTAAAACAGCTTGTGAGATCCTGACTGTAAGACTTCTCTTTCTACTTTGGAGACTATTCAAAAATAGAAACTTACCAAAATTTGATTGCATACATTGCATCCTTAAAATTCAAAACATTTTAAAAGGAATTTCAGACTTAAAATAAAAACTTACTGGTGTCCAACACAATGTATCCCCCTTATAAAAAATACCACAGTATTTTACAGTAATAATTTTCTAGAAATAACATGGTTGTAAATTGTGGTGGGTGGACCAGTGGGGTCCATATATGCATCAATCTGGACTATACATGAGATATTCAACACCTATTTTGATAATGTAGTAATTTGGGTATATCCTTTCAGGGATGACAAAGAAGTGCATTGTCATGGTTACAGGGCTCATTGTATCTCTTTCCCTTCCTGATCGGAGTTCATTTCACCCCAGGAATCAGGCCTTTTGCCTTTATCTGTCTTGGGGTGGGATCTCACAACTCTCTCACTCTTGGACTGGGATCTGGGTATAACACCCCATCTGTGCCAACTACTTATTACTGTATAACTCCAACTAGATGTCTTCATTTCTTCCCTTCAGAAGCTTGTGGCTAGTGCTATAGTGACCAATAGCCTTTCAAAAACAAGATTGTTTATTAGCAAATGGAACAAATCATTAGGGAAATTTATTTTAAAACAGCCTTCATACATATTTAGACATCTAATTTTACTCTTCCCTAACAGCTAAGTTAGATGGACTTCCTACTTGAATTACAGGAAGAGAACAAGCCCAATTTACATTCTTTTAGCAAACCCTAGATCTTCTGGGGCCTAGCCAGGACTCCGTTTGCCTTCCACAGAGATTGCATCCACCAGTCTGTTTCCCCTCACACAGGGAAATTCACATAAAACAGTACTTAGCTGCCTACCATCACTTTAAGGACTCCCATGTTAGTTTTTGACAATCTATTAGAGCACCAATATTTGAAAATTGGGCTTGGAATCCAGAAAAAGTTACTAGACGTTATATAGCAACTGCAGTTAGTATTGGCATTCATAAATGAGTCTATTTCTGCTATAAACAAGATTTTCTTTAGATAAGAAAATAGTGTGCTCTTTTTGGAAAGGTGAATTCTATGCTTCGTTGGTCACATCCCAGCTTAAAACTATTTATTGGTTTTATATTTCATTATTCCTTTTGAGATTACCACTATGTTTAGGCTAGTTATATGCAGATCAAAAATTAAGCAGAGGTGATGAAAAGTCAGTGTTTATAAGCTAGAAACACTAACATATACAAAGAAATGATCAACTTGCCAAATTTTTAACCTTAAGAGATGTGAAATTTAAAGAACTGCATCTGTTCAATGATTATGGCCTTGAAATATGTCCAGGACTTCCAGCAAAGACAGTTACGTCATTTGCTTGAGGTCATAGAATCATAGAATCTTAGAGTTGGAAGGACCCTCAGGAGGTCATCTAGTCCAACCCCCTGCTCAAAGCAGAACTATCCTCAGCTAAATCATCCCGGTGAGGGTTTTGTCAAGCTGCAGCTTAAAAACCTCTAAAAATGGAGATGCCACCTCCTCCCTAGGTAACCCATTCCAATGCCTCACCACCCTCCTAGTGAAAAACTTTTTCCGAATGTCCAACCTAGACCTCCCCCACTGCAACTTGAGACCATTGCTCCTTCTTCTATCATCTGCCACCACTGAAAACAGCCTAGCTCCATCCTCCCTGGAACTCCCTTTCAGGTAGTTAAAGGCTGCTATCAAATCCCCCCTCATTCTTTTCTTCTGCAGACTAAACAGGCCTACTTCTTTCAGCCTCTCCTCATAAGTCTTATGCTCCATCCCCCTCATCATTTTTGTTGCCCTCCGTTGGACTCTCTCCAACTTGTCCACATCCTTCTTGCAGTGGAGAGCCCAAAACTGGACACAATACTCCAAATGCAGCCTCACCAATGCCGAATAGAGGGGAATAATCACTTCCCATGATCTGCTGGCAATGCTCTTACTAATGCGGCCCAATATGCCATTAGCTTTCTTGGCAGCCAGGGCACACTGCTGACTCATATCCAGCTTCTTATCCACTGTAACGCCCAGATCCTTTTCTGCGGAACTGCTGCCTAGCTCGTCGGTCCCCAGTCTGTAGCTGTGCATAGGATTCTTCCGTTCTAAATGCAGGACTCTGCACTTGTCCTTGTTGAACCTCATCAGATTTTTTTTGGCTCAATCCTCCAATTTGTTTAGGTCCTTCTGTATCTTCTCCTTCCCTTCCAGGATATCTACCACTCCCCCTAGCTCAGTGTCATCTGCAAACTTGCTGAGAGTGCAATCTACCCCCTCTTCCAGATCATTAATGAAGATGTTGAACAAAACTGGCCCCAGACCAACCCCTGGGGCACTCCACTTGTGACCGGCTGCCAGCTAGACATGGAGTCATTGACCACTACTCGTTGAACCCTTTGCTCTACCCAGTTCTCTATCCATTTTATAGTCCATTCATCCAACCAATACTTTTTTAACTTGCTGATAAGAATACTGTGGGAGACCACATCAAAAGCTTTGCTAAAGTAAAGGTATATCACATCCACCACTTTCCCCTCATCCACAGAACCGGTCACCTCTTCATAGAAATGAGAAAGGAGCAGTTGGTTACAAGGTGAGCCCAATTTTTCTAACATGACCAAGCAGCACTGGTTGGATCGATGGGATAGCTAATGCTGACTTGGAAACCAGATACTGCTCCAGTGTTTAAACAGAATAATGAAATTCAAATCCAGACAAATTAAGGGAAATAAGATTACAGGTGATAGTCACATCAAAGCATTTCATGTGATATAGAGAGAGGAACTTATAGCTGGAATCTCATTTTTATCTTAATTACTAGCATGTATCTCAAATCCTTTTCCCCATCTTATAATGTCAATCCATTATGTTTTTTCCGTGCATAGTGCCCTGATATACTACATCATCATACTGGCACAAAGGTCACTGAGCACTGTTGCCTTGACAGGGGACACAGCCTGCTTATTAAAGTGTATTCAGATACAGTTACAAGAGCCTAAAAAGTAGCTGACAAATAGTAATAAATGGCTGACAAAGGGTAGGAGAATCAGAGTTAAAAGAATGAAATTCTTGAGCCTTAATACTGCAGCCTAGATATGGCAGAAGCACATGTCAATAAAAAGTCACCATCTGTCAAGGGATCCCTTAAATACCCTGGCACCACTATTGAAGGTGGAGTTATTATTGGGTTTTGTCAGCTAAAACTGGACTCTCAGCATTTTTTTAGCATAATTTTGTGTGTGATTATACTTGGCAGTGCCCTAGCCATTCCATGGAACACTAGCTCTGCGGCTCAATGAGCTGCACCAGCAAGCACACAAAACAACAAATTCTTTTTCTGACACCTCTCTCTCCACTTATCTGTGAGACAGACAGACATAGCTGAATGCCAAAGTCGCCATTGCACAATATACATGGCACCCAATCAGTTCCCCAGACCACAACCCTCCCACTCCACTTTGCAGACTGTGGTTGAAACAGTGCTTATAAAGTAGCTGCTGGACTTCCAGACTGCTTCTGCATAGTTTCCCCACATTGGTCAGGGGAAATCATTCCACAGCAAAAAGACTGAGTTGTAATGTTCAAAGGCAGGTGGGATTTAAACAAAGGAGAAGCTACCCAAAGGTAAACTGATCACCACAGTTGTTTTAAAAGGATGCCACATGAAGTTAGACTGAATTTTTGTCAAATTGTTTTGGTAATAGAAGTCAGTTATGGTTTAGATTATGGTATTTTATAGGTGTGCGTTTATATTTTCTCACAGAATAGTCACGTACAGCTAGTTTGCTCAAATTTAGTTCCTCATAACAACTTAAACACGCTAAAAATAATCAAATTGCAAGTAAAACCAACACCCAGCACAGTGCTAGTTTCCCATGGTTAGCCCGCTTACCATCATAATACTCAACCACACCAAGAGTATCAGAAGTTTTCAATAAGACCAACCTCAGCTCTATATTTGCATTCTGAATACAAAAATCAGATCACCCATCTGATATACGTTTCTAAAGAAAATATCCGCAATATTGATAAAAAGTGCTCTTGGACACAGTTTTATATATCTATTCATAAAATGTTATATAATGAAATGATAAAGTGAGTAAAATCTAGTAAGGCTGTGCATTCCGAGTGATTTTCAGTTCTCTGATATGTGCGTTGAAGGAGACAGAGTGGATTTATTAATTTGAATGTGTTCAAGAGGGTACTGATCATCTGTATACTGCAGGCCATTACACACCACTTACCACCCACACACCAATCAGAATTAGACTAAACTCTCATAGGAGGTGAAACTATTGTGTGTCATGGCAGAAAATTGGAAAGAATGAGGTACGCCAATTGGAAGGGAATTGATCTGGTGAGGTATACTCAGATAATACTAGAAAATAACCCATGCCTTATGCCGCAGAGGAAAGTGAAAAAACCCCAAAGTCCTTGCCAATCTGACCTGGGGGGGAAATTCTGTCCTGACACCAAATATGGTGATCAGTTAGACTTTGAGAACTTGAGCAATAACCACCAGCCAGCCACTTGAGAGCAGTGGTCCATCTTATTTGGTGTCCCATCTCCAGCTATGGCCATCTCTGATGCTTCAGAGGAAGGAGATAAAATAAATACTACAAACTGAGAACACACTGGGGGAAAATTTTCCTTTCTTCCTTCCAAATTCAACCTGAATTTGTGAATAGTTTCAGAGCCCTGAATGGTATTTTTTCAGCAAATAGTAAATTCATTGAAAATAATCATCTAGCTCTACTCAATAGGAGTAAGAACTGCATAGTCACACTTACTATAAAATGAAAAAAACCTCCAACTACTTTTGGAAGTAGATTTAAACTATATAATATTGCCTTCTACTTCTTTATTGTCTAGATTATGCCAGTCCAAATGTGCAAGCCACAGCAACATGTGTGCTGTCAAAATCTAGTAGCTCACTTCATTATTTTGAAACCAGAACTATTGGAATGTCTAAAAATGATCTCACAAAAAAGAAATTGCTTAGTCTTTCTCAAAGACAAAACAGGCTGCATCTGCATTATTGCACCCAGTAAGTCCTTCTCCAGGAGACTATTATTATCACAAACCAGATCAGAGATTGCCCCTTAAAAAGTATTTCCCAATTGTCCCTTAACATTTTTTTTCCAATACAGTATATCCCAAATTCTTTAGCAAAACAGCACCTTCAGTGCCAAATTGGCTACTAGCCCAGCTCAAACTGTTGTCATTCTTGCTCCCCGACATCTGAAAATTAAATAGCCTAAAGTCCATAGTTAGCCACCTTTATTTACACAACAAAAAGAAAAATCCTTTCTGTGCATTAGTTTCATAGTATCATTATGAAATCCTTAGAGTCTATTGAAATATAATGCTAATTAATATGAGAGTGATGCTGTGGTAGTCTCAATACTAACAACAGCATATGAAAGCCATAAAACATATGACATTTTCTTTTTCATTTGACTTTTAATTACAGATGCGCTGGCTTTCTATTGCTTTCCTTTTTGCCTGTTTCTCACGATGTTTTGACTGAGACCAGAAGAACAGATTGGCTCTGAGGAGCAGAAGCAAACTGACAATCTGGAAGCTAGACAGGAATGTGGAAACAGAGGTGTGAAGCTGGCAGCAAACTTCTCTGAAAGGGGAACCCTTTTCAGATGTAAGAGATTCCAGATGGGTACTTGTAAAGGGCTCCACTCACCATAGGTTTGCCTCCTGTGGTTAGGTCTGGTTATTAGCTCTTATTCTGTATTTCACCCTTGTCTTTGGTTGATTGCACTTTGACCCTCTCTCTCTTTGTGACTCAGCCCTCTGGCCAGGTCACTATACAGTCCCACTTTCCAGGATATCAAAGTCCCACTGGCAAGCTGTCTAGATGCTACCTCATATAGTCTTCCATTTCACCTCAGGGTCCTGTTCCACTTTCTAGTGGCTGACAGGGGAATCCAGGACTACCCACAACTCCAGGTGCTAGCCCAGGAGCCCTGTAACTAACAGGGTTAGTTAGTCTGCCCATTCTCAATTGCTGTTTCTCTGGGCTACTTTCCATCCCACTTCTCTATCTCCTAGTTCACTGGCTCTCAACCTTTTTTTCATTTTCAGACCCTAAAAAAATTTCAAATGGAGGTAAGGACCCCTTTAGAAATCTTAGGTAGATTGAAAACCACTGTTCTATGGTAATACCAACCTTTCACAGACCGCTTAGACATATTCTGCAGACCACAGGCCTAGTCTATCTCTGGGTTTACTACTAGAGCTTCCTCTGATCCCCATGGCTAATTCACCCCCTCAGCCTCTTCCCAGACTCTCTAGTCCAGGGCACAGTGGGATCCTAGGGCTTACTGTCCTCCTGCATTGTCTCCTTGTACTTGACAAATTCCTTTTCCTCTAGAGAACAGCTGTAAGCCTCTTTCCTACACACTTCTCCTGCTCTCACTTTTTGGCTCTATAATCCTGTCCCAACTTCCCCCTAGCTGGGAATTTGTCTGCAGCTAGGCCTTATCAAACCCTGGTTTCCCTCCAGGTGCAGCATATAAGGTTAAATGGCCACTTCTGGCCCCCATTAACTCACTCAGGGCTTGTGTGAGGTGAACAACTCTATCAGAGTATGATTGAGTCATTTGAAAATATTAAAACTGCAGGCAATGACCATCTTAAGTCCAGCTGCTCACCTCTATAGATAGTAGACATTCTTTTGTGCTGCAGAACCTGGATCTAAATTTGAATCACATTAAAGTTTGAGAGCATTCAGAGTTGGATTTTTGGAAGGGCTCATTACAAAGATAAGGTTCTGCTGTGAAGTTCAGAGCCAGAGCTGTATTCCCACACCTCTAAAAATTTGGATTCAGGCCTATCCAAAATACAGAGAAGGGTTATTTTATCTTCCCTACTAAAATGCAAATTTGGAAAGGGTCTTACCAAACCAATGAACATTGTTCAGGAAAAAATCCTCTCCAATCCCTACCCTCAGTGTGAAAATGGGAACATAAATAGTAAGGGAGCTTTCCAGTGGTGGAACTTTTCTGGAAGATTTTTAAATGATCTGAAAAGCATTTATGGGGGGTCAGGAGGGCATTGGCTTTTCAATGTGAACTCGTAGTAGCACAGATACCCACCATCAAGCAAGGCGAACTCTCAGCAGGACAGGAAGACAAAACTAAGGAAGGGAATAAAGCTCCTGCAGTGATCTGAAATCTCCTAAGAAAGAACATACTTTTCTAACTATGCTGCAGAGAGAGCCACAACTGAAAAAACAAACATTTCTGGCTAAGTGAGAAATATATACAAACATCTGGATGAACTGAGAGAGGAGTGACAGAAGCCTGTGTTTTGGAAAGTGCCTGTCTTGTTGAATGCTCACTAAAACTTGTGTGAGAAGGAAGTTCTACAGAAGATTCTTTAGCTTTGAAAGCACCACAGGAGGGCACTTTTTGCACAGAATATCTAATCTGTAGAGCAGCAGAAGAATCTTTTCTTTTTTAAATAGATTGGGTGGGTTTACATAGAAAATAGTAGAAATGCTATCGAACGGTGAGATGTGGGAACATAACATAAATTTTAGCAGTAATAAATATGCTATTGGTCCTGCAAACATTTACATACGCACTTAACTTCATGACTAATTCCATTGGCTATTTGAAGTATCAAGGCTAAAGCAGTGAGTAAATATACAAATATGGCAACATACTCAGAACAGGGTGGCTAAAGTTGGGCTCTTCATTCCATATTTGGCAACTTATAGAAGGCTTTAATGTGTTTTATGGAAGTGCTGAGCATCCACATAACAGACTAAAGCCAATAGGCATTGTAGGTGCTCAGCAACCATGGGTGCTGGGGGTGCCGCTGCACCTCCTGGCTTGAATTGGTTTCTATCATATACAGGGTTTGCAATTGGGTTCAATGGCTCTCAGCACCCCAATATATGAATGATTCCAGTGCCCCTGTCAGCAACCTCTGGCTTCTATTGTTGAATGTAATTAGCTTCCCTAGCTCTTAGATATGCACTAATGTGCAGAATGTCCATAGTATGTTTTCCTTTGACTTAATAACTAATGGCCTTGCTCCCCACCTCCTACATCTTGTGGATCTCTGCTCTAAAGATCCTCTCACTGTGACAGGACTGAGAGGATATTAAAAGCATGAAGCAGGGGTAGAGGAGTAGCCAGGAGTTCTATAGGCCTAAACTGCACAACATCTGCTACTGCTAAAGCCCATAGTTTGGAGAGAAGGCGTCCTTACATTCTTAGGGCCTGATTCTGCAATGTACTGAGCACTCTGACTCTAATCCAGCAAAATGCTTCAGCACGTGAGTACTCCTATTGAAATCAGAGGGACGGTTCACATGCTTTTGCCGGATCAGGTTAGAGTACTCAGCATCTTGCAGGATCAGACTTTTAGAGCAAAGCCCATTTACTTGACTTATGTGTGGGTGCGGATGTGAGAATAAATAGCAGTCATTATACACTAAATGTCAAACTGAAGGGAAAGTCTCAAGAATTTTATTTTTTAATAGTTCGGTTTAGTGGGTTTTTTTGTTAGCCTCTAGTATTCATAATACCTTCTCATTATACTGAAAATAACCTTTGGTTTCCTGTCACCATTGTCTTTTTCTATTTGGCAAGCATTTTCCTCCATTTCTTACAGAGCACAAGCTGACAAGGCTGTGTTAGATATTTATTGCTTGTGGTTATCAACTGTGATGATGCCAAGAATGATGGAAGCAGAATTCTGGGACAAAAAATTGTTTGTTCTTTTGTCCGTCCTCTATATTTGTGTGATTCTGGAACAGCAGAATAAAAATTTGCAGGGTCATGAATTAACCAGTTGATATCTTGAGAACTGCCACAAATGCCAGTGGGGCAAAATGCACGTTGGTGCAAAATGCATACTGAATCCATGTGTCAAGAATACCGTTTTGAAGGCTAATTTTCCAAAGAATACTTGACACGTCAAATATCTGTTGCCATATCCTGCTGAAGCAGAATGCAACAAAGAAGTTAACAACAGTGCCTTGTATTCTTTCCTTGACCAGGTGGTGGATTTTTTAAAACACTTCCTATTTATAGGTTTTATTATAGTCAGTTTAGAAACTGGAGAACATTCCTCACATTCAGTTTAGGGCTGAAAATGCTTGCCTCAATTTTTAATTTTACTTCTTTCTTTGGATGTTGACACCTGTGAAATGCAAAATTGTATCAAAGAATGTAAATTCAATTGCTTTGCAGAACATGTTATTGGCAAATTATTTTTTCTAATATTATATTGAGAATGTAACCTTAATAATGCAGTTGAATTAGGTTTTCTGAAAATTTGTTGTGAAACTAACTTTTTAGCAACACTCTTTAATGTCAGATATCAGAATCTCAGGTTTTTTATATATGGAGTTTGTGTGTCTGTCTGTCTGTCTGTCTGTCTAAAAAGATAGCTAAATATTACATGCATTTTAAGGAACTATATTTTTAGAGAAAACACAAAAATTAATTTTTGATTACTCATCAAACAATTGAAGCCAAACTGCTAGCAATTCTTTCCATATAAAGTATTTTTTCCTGTAGTCAGATCAATTGCAAAAACTTGATTTATGATTTCAAGCAAGGTGAAGAAATAATATGTTGATTGTTTTGATTGTTACAAGTACAATAAAATAAAAAGGTGTATCATGTAAATCTGTATGGTTAGCAGAAGCAGAGATGAGCACGAAGATAGATATTGACAAGCAACAAAGAACAGAATTGTAAGATAAAATGTAGAAGGAAGCATTTGCCAAAGTCTAAGGTTCCTATCATGCTGGCCCCTTTCTGAAATTCAGAATTATGTTAGCCTATAAGAATGAATTGCTTCACTTTCTAGGTAACTCAGTGATATGTAAGTTCACCAAATACAATGCCTTTATAATAGCTATTAATCTTTGTGGAAAAAGTGCACTATGCACTCTGGAATGTACTGCATCTATTCTCTTTTGAAACCTCATCTTTGTTCCTAGTAATTACCATCTGTTTCTAATTTATGATGGTCTGATTCAGTGGCAAAGACTACCTAGCTTCTGTACTCAAGATGAGATGAGCTAGTCTATTATATTTTTATATACTAGGACCATCTTTTTTTAAAAAGCAGTAAATATAAGTTTGTTTGTTAAGGATATAGTGTACAACTGTTGATGACAGTTTAAAGAAAAATAAGTGTAATAGAACTTTTATAAATCTCCATGCAAACGCTATCCACATTTTTCCTGCTTGGTGAAATGTGCCAACATCACAAAAAGTATATAGAACTACTGACATTATTAAAAATAAATCTGTACTGACACTTTTTCAATTCAGTTAGCACTGTAAAAATGATCATAGGGTAAATAAGAAAGATTTGATTTTGGCACTGCAGGAAAAGGTTACTCACACATTGAAAGATACTGGAAAATTTGTCCCCAAATGATTTCCATGTCTTTGAACCATTTGGCTGCTCCCTAAAACATAGATCAGATAGCTAAAAGGTAGAGTTGAAGTAGTTTCCCTACTGAGGCTTCTTTCTTTCTTCACTGGTTTTGATTAAGCTCTCAGTGGGTTCATAAACTTGCAAAAATTTTCAAAAAGGATGAAGTAGCTTGATCAACAAGTGGCCGTTATCTGAGGACTCATTGCTTTACTTTTGAGTCTATTTCACTTGGTTAAGGTAATCCAAAATGGCAAAAAAATTCACTCCAATTTTTAATGTTCTCCCCTTTCAGCCTCCACACTGTCTCTTTCAGGGCCCAAAATAGCAAGGGCTTTTGAATATTGACTCGTTGAAACAGTCTTTGAAGATTAAAAAAAGAGTATAATTACCTGATCCAAAGGACATATGTGATCCTGAACTGTATATTCAATAAACTATTATTAATGTTACTGAGTTCAAGGATATTAGCTTAGCAGTTATTTGGTGTTAGAAAGAATTTTCTCCCTTAAAGCTAGTTGGCAATGATCCCCAAACAAAAATTATCTCCTTGAATCAACCAGCTAAGAAACACAGTTATTCTGGCACTTCAGATGATTTGACGCCTGATCCAAAGCCCACTGCAGTCAATAGAAAAAATTGATGGTGAATTTCCCATGTTTAATGCTGGTTTCCCAGTGCTTCCACGCATTCTTTTTGGGTTAAAAAAAAAGAAGTGTCAACAGCTTACACTGACATTTTTATAGCCGATTTATGGAAGCCTGGAATACTACCCAACCACCTTTTCAGAAGGGATCCTCTCCACATAAATCTGTCCCTTCTGTGAAGAAGAGTGTGAGGATCTGTGAGTCCAGAAGCCCGCTTGGTGGTCATGGGAAACTGCCACACCCACACCACCACCCAGCAGCTCTGGAGGAAAGTGCACGCTAAGCCTTGTGGGCCCACACACCACAGGCTGTGTCTCCTGCATCCTGGAGGCCTAGTATAATTTGAGTTGCTTGACCACTGTCCTACAGGCCTAGCATAGCTTTAGTTGCTTGCTTGGCTATCCTGACCCATGTAGCATGACATCTTCCAGTTGGCAGAGATGAATAGGACCTTGCAGAAGTTTCAGTTTCTGCATACCACAGCACATAAAAAAACAAAATACACAACATGTATGCTTGCAGAAGCACATAGATAATGGTCATGGGAACAACAAGTTATCCATGAACACCTGGGGTACACTGTTTCATTGCCAAGGGATATACTTTTACACCGCCCCTCCTATCACCAGATGTTGTTTTGATGACCCCAATTATCATGGTGAGGATGGAATGTAGTTAAGGGTGAAACCCCAGTGAAGGTAATTAGCATATATGATAATGAGTTGAGAGGTAATTAGGTGAAAGCTATTTATGGAAGGGTATAAGAAGTCACTATTTAGACAAAGGGGCGTGCTCCATCAACACCTGACTCTGTGGGAGGTGCTGCCGGTTGGACCAGAGGGTCCACGGACTCCCTGGCGGCACCCCTGAAGAAAGACGTTCCTGTATACAGCCTTCTGAGTGACTGCTTAGCTCTCCAGGCTTAGTGAGAATGATATATTGTAGTTTTAGGTTTTGTATTCAACTCGTATGTCTCTAGAAAACTTTGCACATTAAACCTTATTGATCTGCAAATCGGGCGTACCGTGTCTCACTGGTATTCACACTGATCACTACATGTCCAGTATCAATACTGCAGAGCAGCTGATTGCCAGTACTTCCAGGTCTGTAACTGGTCCAAGTGCACTATTTAACCCCAAAGGGGACACCAGGAAATTGTCTGTGCAACTAGATGGATCCTCAGTTGGCTGCTAGGACAGATTCTTCCCATTTTGCCTTGTTCTGGCTTCTGACTGCTTCTCTGACTCTGTGCTTTGGCTCCTGGTTTCTGACCCCAGTTTTGACCCTTGGCTTTAGCCCTACCCATTAGGCCTGACCCCAGATCTACCCACTAGGCGTGACAGCCCATGCCTTCATTGTGACAGTTTGCACAGATCTCCCTGATTAACACTCCAGAAGGGAAAAGGAGAGAGTGGGCATCCCATTGCCCAGTGAACCCCACTGGACATTGGATTGTAGAAGCAAGTTGATCAATTCCAACTAGAGCACCATGTTCTGTGGCCTCGGGTGACACAACTTCTGACAGAGAACCAAGTTCTCTGAGAATAGGTGGCCCATCTACATACAAGCAGAGAATGAACACTCCAGTCTCAGGTTGTAGCCCCACCACTGAAACGGGTCCCATTGTGCCTTATCCAAATGTGTAGATAGGAACAGTCTCAAATTCAGGGTATTTTTTAATCTGTGCTGCCTATTCTTTTAAGCTCTGTCCCAAGACCTATCCCACCAGTTGGACTGAGATGGAACTGGTGATCAGCGTGTTAACTGGACAAACTCTGGATTGGCCTTGCCCTTGCTGGAACAAGATCGTGCTCTGCTGACAGACTGGAATGCTTCCCTCCTGACCTTATTCACAATTTTTTATGATTCCCACTTATCTGAAACTGCCCTTTGGAAGCTCCAACAGAGGCAAGGGTCACCTGCTACTTGTGCCTCACAATAGCGTTGGTGGGTGGCAGACATGGAGTGGAATGAGGTGGCCCAGTAGCACCAGTTCTGAGTAAGATTGAGAGAGGAAATAAAAAATGAATTAGTCCATGTGAAGATTCCTGTGGGCTGGGTATATTTATTGGCTTACCCATCCACACTGATAACCAGCTGCATAAGCATAGAGAGGAAAAGAGGGGAGTCACACTGCTGCTGAGCCCATGAAAGTTGACCTGGTGGTTGACCACTGAAGAAAGGAAATGGAGTCAATGCAAGAATTTGTGTTTTTTCTCCAGTGACGTGGGACATGCACTTTCTATGTGCACATCAAGGATTCCTGTTCAGAGGGATTATGGAAATGAATTAACCTAGGCCCTGTAAGAGGTATGAGATTGGAGCTACAGTTTGGAACATGCCCCCATCTGCAAGTCCTGACCAGGATCCATCCTGAGCCACCAAGGCTGTCATCACATCTCCAGTTGCATGTTTGGATATGCATTCCAGACAAGCCCCAGCAGTGCCCACCACAGTGGCAATAAGATTCCAGAGCTCCTGACAACTTCAGAAAGCAGAGGCAACCTGGGCTCTGTGAATACCCACCCAACAGAAACAGAAGTCCTCACTCATCCTCATGGAAACCATAGATGGGACCCTCTTGTCCTCCAGGCCAGTAACTCGGGAGACTATGTCCTAGAGTCCACAATTCAGTAACACCAGGAGACATTGCAGTTCGGTGTGAGTAATTCTCTGCACTTTCCTTTGCTCCTATGCATCATTTGCTTGTCAAGACATAATCTACACATGCTTTATTGGAGAAAAAGATCAGTTTCCCTTCCAAATAGTGCCAAGAGGTCTGCCTATGCACTGCTGTTGATGAGTCCCCATGTCCTGAGACCCACTCCTGTTGACCCCATCTTTAACTGAATCCCAAGTTGTGGCAGTTGGCCAGAGTATACTGCCCTGAGACTCAGCCTCCCAATTCTCTGAGACTGTCTTTGAGAAGAGAAATATAGATTCACTGCCTCTGCACCAGGATTTTGACTGTTCTATTGACATGCAACCTAGGCTGATGGTTCCATATGGCTGGATCTATGCCATGTCCAAACCAGAACTAGTGACTCTCCATGAGTACACTCAGAAAAAGCTTCTCAATGTCTCCCACAGGAGCTCTGGTCCTTTTTGTGAAAATGGAGGATAGGTCCTTGTGCCTCTTCATGGACTTCCAGGATTTAAATCAAGTGATGGTCTGGAACTAGTATCCCTTACCAGTCATTTAAGAACTATTAGACTACATGTTATCCATTCAAGTGTTCAACAGATTGGACCTCCAGGGCTCCTAATTCTTGTTATGCATCCAAGTGGAGGACAAGTGGTAGACTGCCTTCTGGAATCGCTTATGGGCATTTTGAGTATCTAGTAATGCCACTTGGCCATACTAATTCCCCAGCTACCTTCCAACATTTCATTTATGATTTATTCAGGAATATTCTAGATGAATATGTAATCACTTACTTCAATGATATACTCATCTTTTTGGAAAATGAAAAAGAGCACAAGCACCATGTCTGGACCATTCTGGAGAGTCTGTGATAGCATAACCTGTACAAAAAAATGGAAAAGTGCACATTTGATTGGACCTCCATGGAGTGCTTAGGATACATCCTCTCCTTGGAAGGTACCCAGATGGACCTAAAAAGGTGGAGGCCATTCGTAACTGGGCATTGCCCCAGTGTATCTGGGAGGTGCAGTGCTTTTTAGGCTTTTTGAACTTCTATCATCACTTTATCTCGAACTTTTCAGAATGAATAGCCCCCTTAATGGCCCCTTCTCCACAAACCTGCCACGTTCTCCTGGTTGCCTGAGGCTAAGCACTCCTTTTGAGCAACTTAAGATCACATGCAAAATGTGAATAATGTGTATGCATTATCACACTGGTTTTAATTACCATGATTGCATATTATTTTTCCCACAGGATGCCAGTCTCATTCAGTGCACCGAATGGAAGTGGTTATGTAAGGGGTCTATTAGCCTCTTACTGAAACTTAGTGGGTCTTTTTGGTTGACCATATCTGGAGGAAGCAGGATCCTGAAACAGACACAGCCCCAGGGCTAGTAGAGAGAGGCTAACTCAGGTATGCCTGGGCAGGGCAGGGCCGAGTGAAGGACAAAGCAGCCTGGAGCTACCTGCCTGGACATGCCTGGGCAGGGCGGGGCTGAGCTAAGAACAAAGAAGCCAGCAGCTGGAAAGCCAGAGAGGAGCACAGAAAGCTGAGCTGAGCTGAGCTGACCCACAGCAGCAGAGCCAGAGGGGCACCCCAGAGAGCAGAGCAGAGCTGAGCCGAGCAGACCATAGCTTCACAGAGAAGAGCAAAGCAGGAGCTGGAGCTGAGCCATCTGGAGCTGGGTGCGGAGGCCAGAGAAGAAGCCCAAGGAGCTGAGCTGAGCTGACCCACAGGAGCAAAGCCAGAGGGGCATCCCAGAGAGCTGAGCTAAGCAGAGCTGAGCACAGCTGCACTGAGAGGAGCAGGAGCTGGGGTTGGAGCCCTCTGGAGCCAGGTTTGGTGAGAAGCACGGGAGAGTGAGGGGGACCCTGGAGTGTGTGGCTACTGCCAGAACAAGTGTCTGACTCTCTGCATCCCTGCAGTGTAGCCAGGACCTGGACAGTGAGCCTGCGATGTGTGACACAGACTGTGAACCCCCTTACATCCCAGAGATGCTGTTTGTGGTGCTCCTGTGCCAGGGGGCAGTGTTGGGTGTTTCCCTTTTAACCTTTCTCCTCTTTTCTTATTGGATTTTTGATTGCTGTTGGTGTAATAAATTGTATTGTTTTGCACTGTATGCAAGGATTAGTGGGTCAGGGAAGTGCCCAGTGCAGAGTTAGTACCCCGGAGTGGGGACACCCTAGCCCCTGCCCTAAGGGACCATGGCAAGACTGGGCATTGAGCCCCAGGAATCCTGGGCCCAGCCTCGGCAGGGTTACAGGGAGAGTGGGAGGGGAGCACTCAAGGTCAGGTGGGCCTCTGGGTAAAGTGAGTGGGATCAGGGACTCAGATCTTTTTGCTAGCCCACTCTACCGGGGTAGTACATAAGCAAGGAACGTTCCCCACAATAGTAGGCCCATTCCCCCACTTACACTTAGTTAATGAGAAACTATTCAATATTTTGTTTTATTCTCATTTGTTCAGTTGTGGCTCTGGGCCTTATTTAGTGCACACTAGTCAAACCTTGCTCTTACAGCTGGATGGAGAATGGTAATTCTGTTCTGTGGAGAATTTTAACGTTTGATTTTGTTATGATTTGGAATGAAAACCAAAAATTTCTAATTTCTCTATGAAATGTGCTTGGAGCCCTGGCAGCCTGCCAGGTGAGGAGTTGGCCAGCTCAGGAAGCCTGGTAGCCAGGGTTCTCAGGGCTTCTGGGCTGTGAAGCTCCAGGAGCCTGGAAGCCCTGAAAGCACTAGCTCTGGGACAGTTCACTTGATAGGCTGCCCCAGAGAACAGGAATCTAACAGCCTCAGCTACTGAGGAGATGGCTGCCAGTGGACCCACAGGCTCCCCACAGCCAGCCAGGCAGGATGTCAAGGGGCTAGGCAGCTTTGATGGCAGAAAACCAGGTAGGTTTGCATCAGAACCCTGCCTGGCAGGCATAGTTTCATCAGAACCCTGCTTGATTCCCTTGAAATTTAATCAAAATTGAAATGGTCCCACAGAATGTTTCAATGTTGACAAACTGGCAAACTCAGATGAAAAGAATATTTCATCAAAATGTTAACAACGAGCTCTAAAGACAGATTTAATTTCCCCGGAGACTTTTCTATGGCAGTCAGCAATATAATATCTGAGTGCTTCATAAATGTTAATTTATTTTATGTTCCCAACTTCTGTTGGTTAAAGAGACAAACTTTCAAACTAACAAAGAACTTGTCAGGTCTGAGAAAGCTACTCTGAGCATCACATCTAACTACAAGGTGGAAGAGGTTATTTAGAATAAGGAATCAACACCTGTTACAAGAGACCATTTAAGGTAAAGGAGGCAGTTATAACACTTTATATGTTTGATGCCCACTTCCCATTGACTTCAGTAGCAGTTATGAGTGTTGAGTACTTATGCAGATCAGACCCCCAGGCCTCAGGTTAGGCACCCAGAAAATGAGGAACACACAAGTAGTGACCATCTATGAAATATGTGGTTTAAATTACTTGTCCAACTCATTGGCTGAGGCAAGGATAGAATCCAATTCTTGAGGACAGCATTCAATTACCTTTTTTCTTCCTGTGCTACCCTGACTCATTCACTGCAGACCTTCCAACTTTCTCAATAAATGAGGCAGGCATCCCACAAACAATAGCCAGATCAGGTCCATCCTGTCCACAGGCAGAGATTCTGTGAAAAAATAGTAAGCAATTATTTCCTAAATTTTTTAAAAAGATACCAGAAAGAACTGAAATTTCATCTTGTGGCATCATGTTGACACACATATGGTTCATCAGCAGGTTCATCAGACAGAACCATGTCACTTGAATTAATAGAGTAACTGATAACAGTAGTAGGTTGTCATCCTTTATGTGGATGAGCACTAGACGGGACACATGCTTTGCCAGCAGGTTTCACAGATATTTGCTAACAGCAGAGGAATGATGAGACTTGGGAATCCTTGAGTTCTATCCTAGGATCTGGAAGGAAGTGTGCATTATTATGCACAGACCTGTCCAATCCTGCCATGCTTGATTTCTTCTGCACCATCCCCTGACTCCTGGCCTGTCTGTGTTGCAGTCCTGTCTCTACACCACTGTGGCTCCTTGTTCCATTCTTCTTGTCTGCCCAGTCCCAGTCTCCACTCCTCAGGATTCTCATTCCAGTTTCCATCTCCTTGTCCAGGCAATCCCAGCCACCTCTCCCCTCATGGATCTCAGTCCCAGTCCCCTTGCCCAGCACAGGTTCTTCCTCACAGCTTTTAGTCTGAGTGTTCTTGCCTAGCCAGTCCCAGTCCTCCCACCCCATTCCTAGTTTCTCTCACTAGTCCCAGTCTCTACAGAATCACTGTCTCAATCCACTGCTTCCTCTTTCTCTCCCTTTTTATTCCCCCTGCATTTGAGTCAGACACCCTAGGCCTCCACACTGCACATGGGCCAGCAATGTGGACATTGAGACCACAGGAGACACTGGCCCTATACTCTCAGTTCCACTGCCCAGCTGCACCCTGGCTCAGAGCTGCAATTACAGGAAAGTGTGTTGTTTTGCTCGTGCTCAGTTACTCTGTGAGATTGATTCATATGCAGTCTGGTAAGCACCAGGACCTGTGAGGGGTGGAGAATGCTCAGTGAGGACAGAATGTTCAGATATTTGATAATAAACAGAAGACATCACTACTAAGCATGGGAGAGCTGAGATTTTTCAAAGGCTAAAAATTGGTAATTTTAGGCAGAGTTTCACGGGAACAGCAAAAGACACCAAATGCCACCCTTTCTGCCAAATGTCAAGTTCCTATTCCTAGCCCTGTGGGGCTAGATAATCTTTTAAAATAAATGTTGCCAGAATGTATTTATTTATTTATTTTTACATAGAGCAAGCGATACATTTTCCCTATCCCTGTTCTCAGAAATAGCTAAACCATTTTGGCTGAAATTTTTAAAAAAATATTCAAAGTGAGGCAGACACCTAGCATGGAAAATTTCAGCCTGAATTGTTAGTTTTCAGCAACTGAATACAGGATTTCATAATGGGAAGTGTCAAGGAACCAAAATATAGGTAGTGCTACCAGCCTTGCTTATATTATCATGCCCTCTCTTGGCTCTCAGTTCACTTCACTTCTGATGGAAATTCATGGCATTGGCCCTAATATTCAAAGACATCAAATGATTGGAGACCTTCTCTCCAGGAATGACTCACCATGCTAGTTGTATTACACTGGTACAATGTAGCTATTAAAGATGAAACATTACTATGAAAATTAATATACTAAGACTTTTGTAAGGCCTATGACTTATTATTGCATGACATTTTGATTAAAAAGCTAGAATGATATAAAATTACTATGGCACACATTAAATGGATTAAAATCTGGCTTACTGATTGTTCTCGAAATGTAATTATAAACAAAGAAACAGCATCAGATTCTTTTTTTAGTGAGGTTCCCCAGCTATCAGTGTTTGGCCCTCCACTATTTAACTTTTTTATCAAAGACCTGGAAGAAAACATAAAATCAATGCTGATAAAGTTTGCAGAGGACACAAAAATTGGGGGAGTGGTAAATAATGAAGTGGACAGGTCACAGCTAAAAAAAGATTTGGGAGTTATGATGAATAATCAGCTGAACATGAGCTCCCAGTGCTACACTGTGTCCAAAAGGGCTAACATGATCCTTAGATGCATAAACAGGGGAACCTTTATAAGGAGAAGAGAGGTTACTTTACTTCTGTATTTGGCACTGGTGTGACCACTACTGCAATACCGTTTCAGTTGTAATGTCCATAATTCAAGAAGGATGTTGACACGTAAGTTCAGAGAAGAGCCATGAGAATGATAGAGCAATATAAAATATATTTTATAGTGATTAACGAAAGGAGTGCAGTCTATTTAGTTTAAGTATGAGAAGGTTAATGGATAATTTGATGGTGGTCTGTCAGTGCCTACATGGGGAACAATATTTAATAATGGGCTCTTCAAGCTAGCAAAGAAAGTTATAACATGATTCATTGGCTGGAAGTTGTAGTGAAACAAATTCAGACTGGAAATAAGGAGTAAATGTTTAACAGGACAGTAATTAACCATTGAAACGATTTACAAAGGGTCATTATAGATTCTCTATCACAGACAATTTTAAAATCAAGATTGGGAGGTTTTCTCAAAAATATTTTCTAAGAATTATTTTAGGGAAGTTCTGTGGCTTGTGTTATACAGGGGGACAGACTAGATGATCACAGTGGTCCCTTCTGGCCTTGGAATCTATAAACCTTGAGTGGTCCCATTGACTTCACTGGGTCTATTCTGTGGAGCAAAGTGCTGCTCAGTGTAAGTTAAATATCACAATCTGACCTTCAGTGATGGTTCACAGGCACTCTCTGAATGGCTCTTCTACTGCATAAATTGCCCTCATTAATAAGTTGATCATGTGGCTGACAAATAATGAATTTAATCTGTTGATGTTAAAGCAAGTAAATATATCTTTTTTAGAGTAGTCTATCAAGTCTACCAATGACTACATATAATTAAGATGAGTACATGGGACTGTTCTCATGGCTGAAATCAATCACATATGTAAGTGTTAGCAGACTGTGGGGCTCAACACCAGAGCACTCTGGAGTTTTTCAGGAAAGGATACCCCCATTCTTTCACTCACCCAGGGTATGAATCCTGCATTGGAAAACTGCATTAAAATAAGCTGAAGTTTTGAATAAATTGAATTAATAAAATAACAGGACGAAGGAGGTCAGGATTTTCTGTTATTTAAATTATAGGTTGGTGAAGTTAAGAATGTCTAAATAGTGCAAACTTGATGTATTTTTATACATTTCCACAAGCAGGAACTTTAGTTTATGTGCCTAACTGGCTTCGTCTTTTGGTAGTTTGTGAAAAATGATATGTAGATGGTTAACAGTAAGTGCCAGAATCAACATTCTTTCTTTTCCTAGAAGCTGAAGATTTAAAGATTTTTCCCATCAAAATGATTTATGCAAAGATTTATATATCCTGCAAAATTTGGCTTTGCCTATATTATTCCTCTGTCCTTTTGGAAATTTTATTTTTAAATAACATACCTTTCATAGAAACAGCAAACTCTACTTCATGAACTCTATGAAGCTCTCTTTATCCCGTACTTATCTTTTCCTTTTAGGAGTAATTTTCTTTAGTACTATTTGCACACGTCATAATGTTCATCACTAGAAAAGCTGGTATTTTCCCGAAACAAAACAACCCAGTGTGTAAAGCCCATTAATCCCTTGGTTAGTGAACAAAACCGAGTTAAAATAAATGTTGGCATTCACAGCTCTGGGAAAGGTTATTCAAATTATAATTTCTAATTTAGTGCACTTGTTTCTCCTTTCACTTACACCAGTTTAACTTCATTGATTTAAGTGGTATTACTCCTGATTTACATTAGTGTAAATGAGATCATACTCCGGCCCAGTGCCTCTCTTTGTTTATTTGTCCTAGGACCAAGCCCTTATATCTCTTTTGTAATACTCAAAGGGGGTATGAAGTCTAATGCACAGCAGCAGTAAGACAAGCTGATATTATGGAGTGGATTTTATATTCACACTAGTTGTTTCTCATGAAGGTGAAAATAAGCACAGGCTGCCAAAAAAAATGTAATTGTGCAATGGCCCTATATTTTGGGTGGGTGAGTGGGTCTGAGTGAGAGAAACTCCTCTGAAGTAAGTAGACTTTTCAATGCATAGTTCCAAAAACTTCAAACTATGGGAAAGGAACTATAGAAAACATCTAGAATGTTCCCAATACCTGCTGTGTCAACTTGCAAAGAAAACAAAATGTTCCCAAACTCAAGAGCACAGAATGTAGTTTGGTTAGTCAACTTAGATTGCTGTTTTTCATTAAAATGCCAAATGCTTACATTTAGTGATGAGTGCTTGTAATATGTGAGCCTTTATTAACCATCAGTAACAGGACTGCTGTGTCACTAAGGCACACCCTAGAACCACCGCCACATCCAAGAGTGGGGAACCACTCTAAATTATGTGATGCTGTCTTTGTAGGAAGTCTCTAGCTCAACATACAGGTGATTTTTCTAATAACCTCTTTATACTTACCTCAAAATTATTACTACGTGCAACACAAATGTTAATATTTATTATACCCTCCCTTTTCTGAATATGGTTTTATTGAAGTTGACAGTGCATTACAGTACATCTGTTTACAGAAGGATTCATTAGCCTCATGTCTTAGGCTCATTGGCACTGGCTTTTCCATTTTGGCATGAACATATCAGGAACTGAACAAGGGAAATTTTAATTTCATATTTGATTAAATTAGCTTTTATATTAGACTTTGGGTTATTGTTCACAGAAATAAGGCATACCTCTTCCTGCTATTGTATAAGAATAATATTAGAGACAGACTTACAGACTTGTTTAAAACAAAAAAAGAAGGCATGTCACACACACTGGATCTACTCTAATAGGATTTAGAGTATATGAGAGCAGAGATGTCAGCACATCCACTGTTCTGTTAAAAGAACACACAAAATATGTGACTGCATAACAGGATCAGAACAAGGGTACGCTGAACATAGAGTGGAACATGGATTTTAATAATTGTCACAGAAATTCCTTCCTTTTCACCATATAAGTAAAATGGCTTAATCCTTACCTCAGCCTATTCATATTACACAGTATTCAGTAACAAAGAGGCAGTGTATTTCCTCACATTGCATGGAACCTTTATTTTAAGAATTCCCTTTAAGAACTATGGGCCTATCCAGAGCCAACAGATATCAAATGAACTCTTTCCATCAGGTGCAGTGGTATTGAATTAGGGCATGTATCACAAGCAATTATTAAAGAAGGTTCTGGTAGTAGAGGGCTCTTTAATCCAGCTGGCATAAAAAATTCTAGGCCTATAAGCTGAAGCTAGACAAATTCAGATATGAACTAAAACAGAATTTTTTAATAATGAGGGTAATGAACCATTGGAACAATTTACTAAGCAACATGGTGGATGCTCCATCACTTGAAGTCTCTAGAAAGACATCCAGACTTGATTTAAAAGATATGCTGTGACTCAGCCAGAAGTTATGGGCTTGATCCAGGTATTACTGGGAGAAATTCTATGGCCTGGATTGTGCAGAAAGATTATCTAATGGTCCATTCTGGCCTTAAAAGCTATGAAAATCACCATAAATAGACTTTTAATGATGAACTGTGAATGATACTTCTCTGTGTGCCCCTGGACGTTAGTATCAATCTTATGATGACTTGGAGTTCCAAATAAATTCTTATATTAAATCCTCAGAGGTTCTTGTGTTAATATGTATATGCCATCAGCAGAGATTGGTGAATCATCAGTAAATCTGTGCCCTTCAGTTTCTATATCATGTTCTATTCTGCTCTCAGCAGATAAATGTGGTAAATGTGTCCCAGTTAGTTTATCTGACACAAATAAGTATTTTCAAAGCATTGCTCAAGGCAGTACTACTAAATACTAAGGCAGTAGTGCTTTTGTAATCTCAACAGCATTCTTTGCACCTTTTGGGTGCTTTTAAATAATGGCTTCTATCAGTTAATGGTTATTTACAATCTCAAGTTATTTACCATGCGCATATTTGTGAAACTGTTCACACTAATTACTACAGTAAGGTTGGCTATAGGTTTAGGATTTTGTTTTGCTTTTTTCTCCCAGCTGAGTCATTCCTCTGGAAGCAAAGCCAATTAGAACACTAACATGTAATAAAGCAGAGCCCGGTACATGTTGTGAGGCACCAACAGACAATATAACTAATTTGTTTTGATCAAAGTAATGCAAAACAGGTGCATTTTGCATAGTTCCATTAGCTCCTTCACTTTTATATAGTGTCTCACTTCTCATAACCATCCACAGTCTTCCTAGAGCAATTCATGGTTACTGAAGGCATTTGTGACTGGAATATGGAAAAGCTTGTAACCATTTCCAGGAATTTCTGTACTTGGTTTGTTTGAGGTACTGGTATTTCATGCTAGTCTCTACTTTAATATTATCTAGTTTAATGCCTTTTTCAGCTGGTGTACAGCACTGTATTTCCCAAATATTTCAGATCTTGCATTTTCCTTAGAGTTTAAACCTTCTTTTCTTGTCACAGTCAAAACGTAGGTCAGATCTACATTTACAGGTTTACAACGGCACAGCTGTACTGATGCTGCTGTGCTGCTGTAAGAGCCCTTGGGTAGCTGATGAGAAAGCGCTCTCCTGTCGACATAATAAAACCAGCTCAACAAGTGGTGGTAGCTATGTCCGTGGGAGAGTGTCTCCCACTGACATAGTGCTATGCAATTGAGCATTTATGCTGGAAAAATTTGTCACTCAAGGAGGCGTTTTTTTCACACCCCTGAGCAACAAAAGTTTTGCTGACATAAGTTCTAGTGTAGACATGGCCTTAGCCTAATATCGTGTTCCTCACCCCAGACTGTGGCAACAACAGTATAGGTTGTACTGTCACCTATTCCTGCTAACACTCGTATTACTTTCTTGTGGAATACTTCTGGTGCACTGGAGATACCACAGGAAACTGTATTACCCAATGGCATAGCAAATGTCCAACCTGACACTTCCCTCATTTAAAATAATTTGCCAAAATCCACAATTAATGTGTCAAAAATACTGAGGGTCAGGTTCTGCCTCTAAATCACAGCCCTGAACTGCGGTTCACACAGAGCTGCACCACAGTGTGAGGCTCAGGGAGCAACCTGGTGTATATGAGAGATGTACAGGCTGCACCGTCCAAAAGGTTTGCCCTGCTCCAGGCAGTGGCCCAACATAGGAAGTTAGAGCCATGGCACTACTTCTTCTCTGCCACATTTGAGGCATTATGACACACAAAATGAGCCTGTGTGGCTTGATTGTGTATCTGCAGATACCCCTCAGCAGAATTTGAAATAGCAGACCAGGAAGTTTCCTATGTTGTTAGGTTGAAGAACAGTCTGCAAATGCAGATGATCAGACAGATATATAACTTATCAATTGAATAGGCTGAAAAAGATATTTTTTTAAAAATTGGATGAGGCATTTAATAATCTGGGATGCTTTAAGGATATCATACAGGACATTCATATCAATGTGGGTTTGGGACCTTGAGTTTAAGCATCTATTTTTAAAAATCTTGTCCTATAGTTTCTGCATGAACACTGTTGTCATTTCTAGTTTGTGCATTTCCAAAGCCAGGTCAATTATAAATCAGCATCTCTCCATTGAAATATTCAGAGCTTGTCCAGTTACACCAGATGAGGATCTAACCCATAGCGTTCAAGCAGAAAAAAACATTTTCTGTATTCTCCATATTCATATCCTGGACATTGCACCATTCCACTTTTCCTGGCTTTCTATTACCAGTGCAGACTACACAGTTCTCCTTTCTTGCCCTTGACTGTGGCTGTAAATTATGTCCCTCAAAATGTATGTCTTCATTGCAGATTTAGCCTGGGTGATCGGCACTTGCATTTAAGCACCTGGCTAAGCCTAAATTGGATGTGAGTAGCCATATCTCAAAGCCATACCCAAGCTGTAGCCTACACTCCCACCTATGCCAGCTTGAAAACACCGTTTAACTCAGGTGTGTGTGTGAACTAGGAGTGTGGGGAATAAGGAGCAATGCCCAAGTAAGACCCAGGCTAACTCTGCAGTGAAGACACAGCCTAAGAGAAGAACTGTGAGAGGGCTGCACATAGTTAGGGAGAGCTTTCATCGAAACTCAAGGAAACTACATTCCAACACAGAAACCACAATGTCATGCCATTGCTACAGCTGTCTTGAATAAATGTTCAGTCTACAATATCCATGTGCATTTACAAGCAATGCATCAGTGAGGCTCCTTCACACCTTTGCCTGGTATTGATGTGTCATCATCATTTTCTGGCAGCAATTTGTCAGCTGGGCTGAAGCTATTTTTTGGCACTTTGTAAAGCTGAACTAGAGATATGTAGTTGGCTATATATACAGGCAGACATAGAACAACATGCCAAAAGATCACAAAATATATTTCATAGCAGTCTGAGGTAGTTATGCAACCATTTAGGGAAATCGTAACTTCCAGTCAGTTATAAATAATTGACCACACTTCATTACCCACTACATACAGTAAAGTGTGCGCATATGTCCAATAGCCTCTTTTCTCTGTCTCCTTCTTGTAGAAATGCAGACAGCCACAAAGTCAGTGAAATGCTTAAGAATTATTCCATTTGCATCACAATTGGCTGCCTAGCCCCTGACAGACCAACATATGCACATTTGTTGTTTAGAGGGAGAAGTTCAGTGACTTTAATGCTTGCGAATGGTTTCAAAATGACAACACTTTGGGAAGGGTACTTCTGGTTAAAGCAGCAGGCTGTCTTCCCTGCACCACTACTGACTGACTTTAGGCTTGTCACTTCAGCTCTCTGTGTTATACTTTCCCCATTAGTAAAATGGGAATAATAATAATCCTTATCCACTTTGAGATTGACAGATGGAGTGCTACAAAGGTATTACGTTGTTTTTCCATAAGCAAAAGTATTGCTGGCAGTGGCGTAGCAAGCTTCTTTACATTGTCCTACTAATCAATTTGCCTCATTCAGAGATGACTATTTCTAGCAATACCCACTATTAAATCCAGTGAATACATGAATGTATAATGATATTTTAAAATATACACTGAAATTTTGCAATTGTGCCTATTGTTTAATAGTTGCCAACATAAAGGAAATAATAAAAACACACTAAACTTTCAAGTAATTCACTCACTGCTGTCTGCCAGCTGGTGCTTTGCCTCTGCCTGGGGCCAGCATTTCTAGATACATCTCCTTTTCCGTTTATTATGACGTAGAGTAGAGCAGGGAATGCTACTGATATACCTGTGAAGGGCAAATATAGTCACAGAGAAGATATATTAAACTTAGGAAATGATCCTCTTTCTTAGCCTTTATCACAGGATGCAAAATGGTTGCTAGACAAACATTTGGTTGGTATCATCTTTTAAACAAAGAAATTATAAAATACTTCATAAAACACCTACCAAATATCCTGACAAAAGTTCAACACATTTTTAACTGAAAATTGTTATATTTAATAGGTTCTTTCATAAAGAAAAAATACTACTTTATATTACAACCCTGGCTCAAATGCATTATTATGAAATTTAATGGTTTTAACCATTACTGTAGAATACTGTAACATTTCTTTTTTATAGTAGGTAGCTGTTTCATTTTAACTAGATGCTAGTTCATGTTGTGTGCTAAGTTTAAAAAATTCAGATAATTCTCTATTTCAGTGATACTGGTGTAATGCAAGAGGAATTCTGTTGGCTTCATTTGTACCAATAATAACTGAGATCAGGATCTAGCCTATATGTAAAATATTCGTACCTCTTCAAGTGGTTTCAAATTCTCAACATTTTTCATAATCCGTCCTTTAGATGTCTGTGTTTTATCATTAATGCCAAATGAAATATTTTTGCCATTTAAGCATTACCAGGAAAAGTTCATAAGCGAAATCTTGACCCTATTGAAATCAATGGGAATTTTACCATTGACATCAACAGGGCCAAGATTTCACCCCATACTCTGGACATAGCTAGCTGTACTTGATTGTAAGACAAACTATTTAGAATTGTACCCTTATTTTAAAAGTTCGTTAAATATTTTTCTTATTTGACCCAGGCTGAAATTTTCCCAATGAACACTGAGGTTTCAGCGATAGCAAATTTGTACAAAACACTCTGGTGAATTGGTAGTTCTGTCAACAAAGAATGGTTTTGTCAATCATGATCACACAATAAAACTAAACTTGGCCAAAATTTACAGAAGTGTCCACTAATTTGGGATGCCCAATTTGAGACTTACAGTGTTTCAAATCAGACATTCAAAAATAGAGGGCATAAGTATCCCCATTTTGCATGTGAATAAATGTTAATTGTTAGGACTGGAATGTAATAATATTTAAATTGAGATGTTTTATCAATGATCTTAACAGATAATTAGGAGAACATTATGTAAACAATAAATATAAATTTGGATCTGCTGTGACTAACAGAACAACATATACGGATTGTATTAAGCACAAAATTAATGACCACACATGGTCATTGACTTCCTGAGTGAATTTTGCATGTAGCTGACGATAGAATTTGGCCCTGAGAGAATACTGTATATATTTGTATAGACTTTGGCCTTTATATCCACATGTAAGCAAAATATACTTTTGTTAATTATATGCCTGACAACTCCTTTCCTTTCTACCTTCCTCCTTTCTTCTCATTCTCTGCATTATGGGTTCTTTCCTCAAGCCACTTCTGGCAGTGTCTTCTGGACAGAGTTCAGAGACTGAGAAAAGAACCAGCTATGCTGGCTGGTTAAAATTTTATTGTTCTCTCCTTGGGTTTCATGTCCCCATTACAGAGGCCTTCAAATGCATTGTAAGCATATGCAGTGTGTGTGAATTAATGAAGTGGGTGGGCAGCCATCCAACACTGACTTTACCTAAATATAATTGACCCTAACCCTTTTCCTACAACATTGTAATAGAAATGTATCCTGTTGGCTATATGCCATGGCTAGCTTAAAAATATAAAGTTTGAGTTTTACCCTTAAGGGTTTGCAATCCACACTAACCTTCAGTCACTAGGTGTCAGATGTTTTCCTGCCGTTACGCATATTAAACAAAATATTACGCTTGTGCAGTTCAGCATTTGACAGGTATTTCTCATCGAGTTGTGCTCCTTTTTCTCCTTTGCAATGGATGGAGTCTCTTGGTGCAATATGTAACCTCGGAGCTGAGGTAACTTTTTAATTTATTCATATATGCTATTTAAGGTCCTGATCCGGCAGACACTTGGTCCTAAGTGTAATACTTACTACCATGAGTTGACTTCAATGGGATTACTCAGACTAGAATACACTTCACTTAGCAGTGCTTGTGGACTCTAGGTGGGTGCCTGGACTCTGATATGTGGCTGAGGCGCACACAATGCTACTTAAGGAGAGTGGAAAAGTGGCATTGGCCTCTATCCTTGGCTGCGCTGTGGCCGTCTTGCTTCATGACACTGGAACAAGTCTGAACTAAGGGTGGCATAGCCAGCCATGAACTAATCACCTTATTATGGGAAGATCATCTGGTGCTATCGAGCCAGTGTAGCAGCTCCTGAGCCCCCCTGTGCTTCTTGCTGGGACATGATCAGGGTATCCCTACACCTGTAAATCCTTGGCTATACAAATGGCCTCTTAAAGAGAATGGCAAATAGCATACTTTAAAATACCTGCCAGGCTGCTGTATCTTAAACTAGAGGACCTGAATGGCACACAGGCTGCCCACTCAAACCACCTTTTATCCCCTGAATTGTTTATCTGTGCATTCTTAAGCCATGACCAGGACCATTTAGCTCTTATATGTACTCCCCCAATCTTAGGCCAGCTGTGCACAGGGCTGTCTCCCAGCTTCTTTTCCTTATGTCAGTTGCCAATGGCCATCTGTTTTTCCTCCGCCTTTTGAGCAATGTTGATTTGATCCTTGAAAGGTACAGAAAACTACTGTTCAAGTGGTATGATAGCCTTTCTGTTCTTTAGGGCTTTCTAGCACCTCTTTCTCCCATTTATTCAGAAGTCTAGCCCCCTCTTGCTGCCTGCTGCCAATGAGCCCCCTGGGATCATCACCTTACAGAAACAAACGTATGCCACAGGGAATTTTAATGTTATTTGCACCTGGCTGTAAAATAAGTGGGACTTAAATCTTCTTTTTAAAAAAACTGTCTTCTCTGCTGTTTCTATTAATTCGACTTTAACAAGAACATGGAAAGTCAGGCATCTCTTTCCAGAGATGGTGTTGTCTCAGATAGTCAGCAAAGATAATATCCTAAAGAGGTTAACAGTGGTGATTTATATTTATCTTCCTGTATTAGACTACTCATTACCTTTCATAGTGTTAATGGATGCTCTGGGTGTGAAAGATGACAGATCTGAAAACATTAGAGACAGAAATATTCTTTAAAAATGTTACAGCATGGGCATTAGCACCGCAAACTTCCTTACGACACCCCACAAACATTCTTAAACCAAGACCTAGAGGTATTTATTGCTTCTAGGAGAGAGAGGGTAGTTTGGTTTCCATGCTCATTCATTCATTAGCCTACCAGAGCCTATCACCAAGATGCCTGATTTTTGTGTGAGATATGTACATCTGTCTACAAGGAATTGGACTAAGACCACAAACTAATTTCACACAAGCTACTAAACAACTGACATATGGACTCTACTGATCTGGACTGAACTGAAGCCAGTGATAAAGAGATTGTCATTCCTCTGAATGCCAAAAATGTTCATATACTTAATATAGATCAGTCTTAATATTTGTATTGCTATTGCCATGAAATCTTAATATTGACTCTTTTCCTGACATAAAAATCTTCCAAAGGAAAAGGAGAAATAATAATAAAAAGGAGTAGTGTGGGTTCTAAACACAGAAACCAGAAACTCTGCAATAGGCAGCGAAGTTAAAAAAAAATTCTCAGCAGCTTGGGACTGAAAAGCCAGCCACAGTGCCTTATGGGACTGTCAACACTGTGCCTAGGTTTCCTTTCTCTCCCTAGCACATGTGGTCCTAATTGCCCTCTTGGCTAGACCTTTATGCTGGAATCTTCATGAACTGGCTGTAGCATTAGCAGACTTTTACTCATCCACCGTTAACAGTTTTTAATGGAAAATCTGTAGCCATTCATTCCAGAAAAATGCTTATGTTAAATCAGAAGAAAATTTAGGAGAGAAAAGAAGATAGCAGTAGCTTTTCCAGCTGCTAATATCAGACATTTACTACTGCTTTATAGTATATTGTATGAAATTTAGGGCAAAACTATAAAAGGGATCGGGTAGTACTAGATAGATTACTAGATTTACACTCCATTATGAACACGTTGTAGGCTGAGATTATATAGCATATAATGGTGAATTCAGAAGTTAAGTCCCAGCAAGCTTCACGGGGCAGAGGCCTTGAGCTCCGGCATGCCCTGCGGGGCTGCAACCCTGAGCCTTGGGGCTCTGGGAAATAGTCGGTGAGAATTTAAGACCTGGCTATGCACTACATTTCTTTTCAAGCAGCAAACAGTCTCTCTTGCAATTGAGGGACTAAGGGATTTAATTACAAAGCTAATGTATCACAAACGTAGGTGGCCTATGTTTGCCAGCAAAATTTCAGTATCCCTTTCCTGCAGAGCTGTGTAGCTCCAGAAGTAAAAGAATGCAATCAACTTTGCAGCAACATAGTTTACTAGACTTTTTGCTACAAACCTATCTTAGCAATGCATGTGTCTGCAGAAAAGCCTTCCTTATCTATACTCTATTAGCAAAAAATAAATAAATAAAAAGCTACTGCACATACTCATGATGGCCTCTATACATGGAAAATATTTCAGGCATTTAAATTATATTCTTAAAAATACTAATTTGAAACGGACTTGCAAATGTCAGGTTGTTCAAGTTCAAGGCACTGACATCATACAAGAAGGAAAAAAGTCATGAAAGTAGAACAGTTCATTTACTGAGCAGCAGCACACTAACCAACAGAGTCCTCAAGAAAGAAGTGACATCAAGGACAGGAAAGGCATTCAAAGCATTAGCTAAACTCAACAAAGTGTAATTTTAGGGTCCTCCTGGCCACGATGGAGTCTTCTCCGCTGGCAGCTCCAGCCAAGAAGAAGGAATGCAGCAGAGAAACCCATCTTTTACCCTGGGGGCACCTGTTTCAAATTCCCCCTCCCCCGAGTGATCACACACACATCATAATACTGTAGTACAATGAATATAAAAAAGGGAAATATTTATTCTCCCCGGGATGAATGGAGAAAGGAGATAGGGGGAGTGGTAAAACAGAGTTATATTCAACACGAGGCCCCACAGGCTCAGTGGTACCACAATATGAAAGGGCAGACACTGAGCAATGCATCTGCATTCAAAATTCAGGAGTCCTGAACAAAGTTCTGGCAGTGGGTCTTGGGTGCTCCTGGTCATCTTCAGCACCAGTAAACTTTCCCCAGCAAACCACTCCTATGTCCTTTTCTGCCGCTTTCTGGGCAAGCTCACACAGAGCGACAAACTTCCCACTTAGCTAGCTACAGCCTCCCTCCCTATTCCCAGTTCAAGGTCATCAACCCCAGTACTCAAAGCTGCGTACAGCTCTGGCACAGTGCTCCTCCTGGCTCCTGTCCTGGGGCATCCTGTCAGCTGCACTGTCCCTCCCAAGTTTCGGGCAGGTTTTTGGCTGCTTCACTATGTGAGGGCCTGCTTTCTATAGCCCTTTTGTCTTGAGCTACAGGCACACCCTGACACTCTCCCTCTTTCTGTGCCCCTTGAACAAACCAGCACTGTCTTTTCCTGAAACAATCAGCATCTCCTCCGCCTCAGGACAAGGTTTTAAGGGACCATGCTCTCTACACACCAAGGGGGTTACAAAAGTATGGAAATCAACATAGACAGTACCAAAACAAAAGTGAGAATTTTTCAGCTCCTACACAATCTCAGTGCTAAAGTACACAAGAACTGGAGAGCTATTCAAATGTTAGATAGAAAAATGCCTTTAGATAGATGCCTTTGAAAATAAATGCCTATGATAGATTCTGGGCATTGTATGGAGAAAAATCATCACCAACAAAGAGATCCAAGAAATTATCAACAATAAGGTCATCTCCACTAGAATGAGAAGGGAGCATTGAACAACGCCAACACAAACTCTCACATGAAGATGCCAAGTGGAAACCAACTTGTGTGAGGAAAGGAGGGCACCCAAGAGAAACCTTAAGGATAAAAAATAGCAGGGGGGACAGAACACTTGATCTCAACACCATAGAGCAGATGGAGGCAGCAGCTAATGACAGAGACATCCAGCGTTATGCCCTTTGTACCAGCCTTGTGACAATATGGAAATAGATTTTAGGTTGCTGCTGTGAAAAAGCTTTGTGAAATACAAATGTGGGCACCCTGTACTTTAGGGGCCTACCTACTTAATTGTTGCGGGGAAGAGCCTGGGGACTACAACTCCCATAATGCCTTGGGGAAAAAGGAGAGACTTCCCCTTGCAGGAGTGAGAGAAGGCATGTGGCAGACTCCATTTTGGGGGCTGGGGAGGAAGGAGCCTAGGCTGGAAGCTGCTGGCTGGGTCTCGACGCTGCTGCTGCTGTGGCTGCTGGTGAACAAGATCCCAAGCTCGCTATTGCCTCTGACTGCTGCCGGGAGCCTGCTGACATGAGGATTTAGCACAGAGCTGCATTGGACTTGTGAGGTAGGCGTAGCAGAGAGATTGACAGACGGAGAAGAGGCCAAGACACAGTCCCTTCAAGCAGGGCCAGGACTGCCAGTCTCCAGCCTGATGCTTTGGCTGAGCTGGTGCAGTGAACCCACAAAGCAATCTCCATCCACAGATCTTCAAGCGCGCCCACGCAAGAAAGGGGTCAGGGCCTGAACTCTGGGGGAGTGCACACTCCAGAGGGGGGGTAGATAATGGCACTGTGAATGCCTGGTAGGCAAGCTCAATAGTGAATCAGCTTTATTAATTGGTTTGTTCAACTGTCTCTGTGGTTTATGTTTAATTTCAGTCTGTTATGGCATGTTTCTTTATTTTGCTAAGTAAAGGTTGTTAACCCTGAGTTAAGGATATTGAATGTTTAGTTGTATAACTGCAATTGTTAAAGTAGACTAATGTCTTGGATTATTATAATTTTAGACCAGGTCTAGTCCTGGCAGCTCCCAAAGCCAATATCGAGCGTGTGCAGGGGCTAGCCAGGTGGAGGCACCGCCAATTCTAATTCGTTTGAGAGATAAAGGGATTGCAGCAGAGGGGTGGACAGAGGATTCCCAACTACCCCACACCAACACTGGGATACTCGGGATCTCCTCTGTTGTTAAAAACCTTAGGCGCCCTTGCACACCGGTGAGTGTTGCCTGCTCCAAAGTAACCCAGTGAAGAAAGGGGGTTACACAAATTATAAATTTTACAATTCATAGCTTATTAAATGCTTCTTTTTGAAAGATACATTTTAAAAAGAGACACAGGCTGAGCTCTTGTAAGTTAGCTTTCTGCCCACAGGTAAATTTTAAGACCAAATTTGCAAACACTTTAATAATGGGATATATAATGGAAATGTTAATCAAAACCCAGAAGGTATGCTGCACTGGGTGCCTGCATAAATTGTATATTTTAAAGTAATAAATTACAGATATATTTGGCAACTATTACCCAGACCAATAGAGCCATTTATTGACTGAAATTGTTGTACTTTAATACTTGAATCACTGGAAAAAGCAGGCACTGTTCCCACACTGCTCTAAATCACAGTATATTGAATAAATCTAACTCACATGTATCTCCATCCCGGGAGATAGCTTTATTAGCTTAAGTATCAACAGCAACACATAAACCTCATAAGCTTTCCTCCGAGCTTGGGTTTACCTAAGAGTTTTCCCTCTGACCCTGCCCATAGTTCTCAGACACTCACATTCTTTCATACTCCAAAATTCTAGCTATGAGACTCATCTGCCCTGCGTCAGAGTGATTCAGCCAAAATAGACTGCGTAGACAGCAAAAGAGAGCTGCACACTATGCAAGGTTCAAGAGCCAGCGACACTGGTTCAGAGATCAAGGGTTTGAATTTGGAGTGTGTCTGATCTCTGCTTGGCATAATGCCTGAGAAGGAGGCAAAGATAGGTGTAAGACACCTTTTTTTACCCCCTACCCATCATGGAGCCAACCAGGCTCTAGTTTGGATTCTGGTGCAATTTAGAATAAAGGGCTACTTTAATTTCCTCTGGGTGACAACAGAACCAAACAGGGCTATTTCAGCAGCTGGAGATTGCTGAAATGCAATAGCACTCCCATCACATTCCCTCCCACACCACCACAGCTATCATGCCTTTATGTATCTCAGAGGGCCAAATAAGCCAGCTTTTAGTTTGCTTTGGATATGTGGAGTAGTGTAAAGCAGACTTAATGGGGCAAAAGTCTGGCCCAGTATATCTCAGTTTTGAAACAATTTAGTTTTGAGTGGGTGGTACTAAAAATAACAGTGATAATGTTTTCTCCAGTAAAATTTCCTGTATTCTTTTGCCCTATGAAGCAGACAGACTTGTTTGGAGTACCATTTGAACTCACATGAGTAACAAAACACAGAACATGTATTTTTTAATCAATATAAAAAAATGTTTCCCATGTCAACAAGCACCTCAGTCATAACAATAATTAAAGATCAAACCCATTTAATGTAAAGTTTAGGCTAGTAGTAAATCCAACATGTGTTCTTCATAGTGGCATTGGTATTTCAGTTCTGTCTCAGACACTTGATTTTTTCAAGTTTAAATGTTATTTAAATGCTGCATTTAATAGTAAAGCCATGTGAAAACCTTGGAGCTCAATTGTGCCTGTAAAGCACAGCCCTGGGCTGGGGGCAGCATGGCGCCACACTGCCCCAGTAGGAACATAGGAAAACAATCTGCCTCAACAAAGCAGAATGCCTATCTGAACCCCTTGTATACTGGACATTATGTACGTGGCTCAGAGTAATAGCCCCAACCTTCCAGCCTTCCTCAGCCACTTTGGCAAAGAGTCCTACCTGTGCCTTTCAAGAAATATAGAGGTACCAGACTGAACACAGAAACTGTAGCCCTGATTTGGGAAAGGACTTAAACACATGTCATAAATAAGGTCTGGAGCCACACATGAAACAATGGAAATTTAAAATAAATATTGAATAGCTGCTCATTAATTGAGCACCATCTTTCCTGTGCACCGAATGATACAGGGATCCTGTGGAAAACAGTAGTATGTTATCATGTAATTAAAAACTGTCTCATAATGCATATGCATACAGGGGTTTAATTAAGGTTACATAGGCAACCTTAATTCTGGCATCCTACATTTTGAGTACCTGACTCTGCAACCTTAATAACCGTCTTTTAAAGTTGTGTGTGTACTCCTTGCATATCTACCATAGCTAGGCACAAATCTATATCTTTTAAAGTATTTTAAAAAAATTATAAGGAAATACATGCAGCTCTTATTTTTTATTATTATATAGATCAATTAGTACCTCTGATATTAAAATATTTACATGGATGACATAGCTTTCACAAAAAGCAGTAATGCTATTTCTGAAATGTGTTTTGCATACATTTCATCCATTTTGGCTATTCTTAAGAAATAGCTTTATATTAAAACCATCTTTATGCACATTTAAACAGATTGAAAATATTTCAGAAACGGAGCACAATGGACCTGCTATGTAGTTTATGAAGAACAAATGTTGCCAGAAGAAATATTTGGCAGACATATCCCAGCTACTCAGCTAAGGTTGAAATACCAATACCAACCACAGGCATGTATTCATATTCTTTGGGACACTTCCGTGCAGAGCAAAGATTAAGGGGTTTCTTAGGTCATTCTTAGACTGGGAGAGGGGAAAGCATGAGACTAATTTTATAATAAATATCACATTTATAAAAACTTATCAATATCCAACCTAACGCCAATGTCATGACAAGCTGACTCAATCACTTAATATGAAGCAATCCTGTATGCTTATCTGCTACTGTATCTTCTCAAGTGGCAATGAGAAGCTGCAGTTCTATAGTGCAACTTGACACTATAGTGCTGTATAGTTTAGCATAAAGTACAGTGGTCACCATTAAAATGTTTAGTATTGTTTCTTTGCAAGTAGATAATTTTATAGGGAATACCAAGAACACTGCATTAATAGTATGCATGTAACTTCTGTTCTTAGAGTATGAGCTTTTTGAGGCATGTCCTGTACCCTTCTTTGTACATGGACATAGATTAGCACACTATAGGTGCGACATGAATAATAAATAATGAACAACAACCTAAATCATCCTCTTTCACAGAGGTAAGGAATACTCAGGGATTAAATCTCTGGAGGATCCTTTTGTAGAGATCTTCTGTCATCCAGTTGGAGCGTGGGGTTGCCTCCCCAAGAAAAGGCAACAATGCCAGCATCCTAATTTAGCAGATCCAGGGCTCAGTGAGAGGTCAGGACCATCCATAAAGAACCGCTATTCCTCAACACTGGCTCTGGCTTCCAGCGTTCCAGCCAGCAATCTCAGAATGCAGATCTTTTGCAGTCAGGTTGCCAGAGACTGGCCACAAGAGCTCATAGAACCCCTTTGTGCGGGAGGGACTGTACATAAAAGAAAATACAGCCTGAAGTAGTAGTATTTTTTTCTCTTGAATCTTCACAGAGCTGGAGGGGGGAACAATAAGTCTGTCTCCATTGTCATATGTAGGCCTCATGCACACCCACCAAACCTCCACACCATATCCTCATGTAGACTCCAGACAACATGGAGAGGCCTCCAAAGGCTCCAAACAGTGGAGCAACAATGCCATAGAAAGCGGGAGATCCATGCACAGAAGACAGGACTCCTCTGTGCATGGATCTCACAGGTCTTGGAAAAAACATCTGGGCTAGTAATGCTGATAGATACCAATAATGATTTGCAAATATTTTAACTTTAACCACAGTAGTGTGTATGCTGGCAAGCTGGCATTATATTATAAGCCTGGTCAGGACTTGGTATAATCTGCCCTTAGTGTGAAATAAAACTAATATAAATATGTATTTCAGTCAGACAATGAAAATAAAGTACTTTTCTCCATTTATATTATGCATGGAATTGCTAACAACCACATGATAGCTCAACTGGTGTGTTTCATACTCATATGTGACAGTGGGAAGGTTTTCTATTCAAGGACAAGGAAAGGTATTTCTTTTTGTTCCAATGATTATCTTAGACATGGGAAATAATGCTGCTCCAGGTTTACTGGCTTCCCAGTTTGATGGCTAATCCTTCACTCAATCCTACTGCATAGAAAATGTATATTGTATACATTTCCTTTTCTTTCTGAGCTCTAATTCACTTCAGTCCTCCTGGAGTGCCTACAGAAAACAGTGCCAAAATTAAGGCTTTTCCCGTAACAATTAGTATGTTATTCCACAGAAGCATACAACTTCTGGTTAGGGAGGCCCTATGGCAAAGCATCAACATATTTCCACTACTATTTAATTTCAACTGGAAATTTAGTATGCCAGGGCAGGATCTTGATCCTTCAAAGAAGGGAACATTTACAAATGGTTTGTGGTATTGAATATTCCAGAGTGGCAAGACTGATTTAAATGTAAACTTAACAGTCTAACTTCCCATTGTACTCTGGAGTTTTAAAAGTCAAATTTAAAAAATCCAGCTCTTTAGGACAACACATTTTTTCATTTTTAATGAAAAGTGAACCAGAACACCAATGTTTTGGTCAAATCATTACAATGATATATTGATCTTCAAGTGGTGCTTTTGTTGTAATCTTTAGCAAATGTTAGTTCAATGAGAAGTAGGTTTGAGTTTGTTAGAGACCATATTTTTCTACTGGAATGTGGTCTTTGAATGTTCACAGAACTCCATGGACTTTGTTAACAAGACTGCCAGTATATATAAAAAAGTGTATTAGGGCCAAAGACCTTAATCACCTCTGTAAATAGGAGAAAATACTTTATAGGTAAGGAACAAAACTTCAACACAAAATAAACATTTGTTTACCTCATTAAATGTACACAATAGACAAATAAGAAGAAACAAGTTGAATAAAACGTTGAAACAGCCACAGGAAATTGGGGTATCATCACGGAGTTATTATAATTGTTATTAATTATATTTATTATGGTAGTGTTACCAGCATGAATTTAGGGAAGCCAATTTGTTATTACCAAGAGAACTTTAGAGTACACAATTACCCCTAAAAACTACTGTAATGGTAGTTCGCTCTACTGGAATTTCCAGGGAGACAATCCTCCCTTGATAGGACAAGGATAAAGCCCTCCAATCAAGATAAAACACATAAGCTCTGGTACTTTGAAAACAGATATTAATAGTTATTTAAAAGTGAATGGTTACATTAAACAGAAAGAGGGAAAAATCAAGCATGACTTGTAACTATATCTCAGAATACAACTATTAAAATATATATGGTACAGAAAATAGTATTTAGACTACTAGAACATATATGGTATAAGAAAAACTATAACTTAACTCTATAATACTTAACACAATTAATTTAACAATACATTAATTAATCTTATACAGTCATATTTAACACTTTATACATATATTATTATTAAAAATCTTAACAATCTATCATCCAGCAAGCGCTAGGCCAGGTGGTTGCTAGATGGGTAAAGAGGGAGAATCTCAGACCACAAGTATCCAATTTTATTGACATGCAGACTCAGGTGGCCTTTTACTTACACAACCTTTAAAACATCCCCCTGTTCATCAGGGAAAGTCCTTCTGTTCTGTCCAAGAATTACTGAGAGAGCTACGTCAGGCTGACACAGAGCAGGTACTCAGTTAGCCTGGTTGCCTGTAAACCCAGGATCACGTATGTAGTTTCCTAGAAGAAGGATTAGCCTGGCTTGAACATAAAGTGGGGACTCAGTTAGCCTGGTTGTCCAAGCCTAAGGCGCACCTTTGCTTTAATGATGCTCACAGCTGTTCAAGATGAAGCTTGTGTTCTTTTCGCCGTTGGTTCCTTGATCTCCAGCTGCGTGGTAATCTTCCGTTCTTTACTGATTTCAGGTCTCTACAAAACTTAGCCTGCTAGCAGTCAGCTATGCATAGCTGTCAGAACCTCGAAGTGGGGAGGGAAGGGGTCGCCCAAGTTCAGCCAATCAGTTTAAAGGCCACCCAATATGCTAATTAGGCCATGGCTGCCATGCTAATTAGTTTCTGATGTAAAAATGCTCTAAGCCAATCAGTTACTTAATATGTTAATTAACCTAATCTTTTATGCTAATTAGCCTGGCCTTTCATGCTAATTAAAAGGGTATGGCAGGGAGTTACGTATCAGGAAAGTGGGGGTTACGTCAGGAGTGAGAATGTCAAAATGGATAGGGTAATGGCTAGGAGCAAAGAGGGAGTTAGAAGTGAACAGGGAGGGACGCTATATTCTAATTGCCCAGCACCAGATTCACTTGCTAACTCTTATCCTAAAGATCCTTTTCCTAAAACTTATCAATATTTCCAATATCACAGAATGTTCAAACACTGATACCACTCTATTTATCTAATTAATTACTGTTATTTTTGTTAAATTTTGAACCCCTTCTGAGGCTTTTCTGCAACTCCTGTTACCTAACTATTCTGCCTAGCAGATTCAAATAGTTCGAAACAAAAATTTCTAGCTACAGTAGTGCCTAAGGGCCAGCCGAGAGTGGGCGCCATTGTGCTAGGCACTGTACAAACACAGAACAGAGCTTACAATCTAAATAGACCAGACAGCCATAATGTGGAGAAGGGATAGAACACAGAAGCAGAGGGAAGCAGTGTGATGGCAGCAAATGGCATGTTGTTTTCACTGTTTTTTTAAAGGATAGGTTTCGTTAGAAGGGGATCAGTGAAATGGAAAGTGAAGGGAAATATATGAGGGCAACAAGGCAGGGGACAAGAGGGCATGTGTGGGGTGCCCCTGCTACCCTTGGAACAGTCGAAGATGCTGATGTTCCGAGCTACCATAGATCCTGTCAAAATGAAGCTCATATTTCTAGAGGCTACAAAAAACAGAATGACAATCCTGAGCCTGTCCCCCTTCAATCAAAATGTAAACTAGATTGAATCCTGGTTTTCTTTAACTCTTGTCTTTTTATGTTATATCAGTACTATTTGGGAAATACCGTTTTAGAGAAATGTTCAGAAGATTCACCAAAGAAAGCTGACGTTATAAAAAGTTAAATTTTCAAACTTAAATTATTTATGGAAGTCACACACCAGGAGAAGAATAGTGCATTTACTTTTTCAGTCTTCATGATTTACTAGGCTGTTGCTGCCTGATATGCAATCCATGTCCTCAATTCAGCAGTCTTTACTTATGCAAGACTCACAAGGATTTTAATGGGAGTTTTGCCTTTAAAGGATTGTATGATATAGCCTTAAAGATATTTAAGGCTGAGGCTTGCTCAATACTCTTGAGAGTTGTTCCACTCAGAGGTAAATAAGACCCCTTTCATTAGTTAAGCAAGTAGGATTTAGCTCTTGGATATCACTCACTTGCACTTGGTGCATTTGCTACCAAACTGAGTTCTACACTATTAAACACCAATTTCAAATATATTAAAAGTTTGACACTTGCCATAAGGAACTAATATATATTTTTATCATAACACAATCTGGCTCTAAATAGGTTTTATAAATTGATGATAAGTTCAAAGTAATGAACACTGTAAAACATAATCCCATCTATAGATACAAAATGATGGGGTCTAAATTAGCTATTACCACTCAAGAAAGATCTTGGAGTCTTGATGGATAGTTCTCTGAAAACATCTGCTCAATGTGCAGTGGCAGTCAAAAAAACTAACAGTGTTATAAACCATTAGGAAAGGGATAGAAATAAAACAGAAAATATCATAATGCCACTATATAAATCCATGGTATGCCTTGAATACTGCACCTTAAATACCGTGTGCAGTTCTGGTTTCCTCATTTCAAAAAGGATGTATTAGAACTGGAAAAATACATAGAAGGGCAACAAAAATGATTAGGGATAAGCCACATCTTCCATCCAAGAAGCGATTAAAAAGTCTGTCACTGTTCAGCTAAGGAAAGAGATGAAGAAGGGGAGATATGATAGAGGCTTATAAATTCATGAATGGTGTGGAGAAAGTGAATAAAGAAGTGTTATTTACCTCTTCACATAACACAAGAACCAGGGGCCACCCAATGTACTTAATAGGCAGCAGGTTTAAAACAAACATAAGGAAGCATTTATTCATATAATGCAAAATAAACCTGTAGAATTTGTTGTCAGGGGATGCTGTGAAGGCCAAAAGTATAATTGGGTTCAAAAAGGAATTAGATAAATTCATGGGGGATAGGTCGATCAATAGCTATTAGCCAAGACAGTCAGGCTGTACATAGATTTCTGGTTGACAGAAGCTTGGGACTGGATAACAGTGGACGGATCACTTCATAATTGTGCTATTCTGTTCATTCCCTCTGAAGCATCTGGCACCGGCCTCAGTCAGAAGACAGGATGTTGGGCTACATGGACCATTATTCTGACCCAGTATGTCCATTTTTATGTTCTTTTATATATATTCTTAAACTGAATTTTCAGACAGATTACATTATTACTTGTCATCTTTCAAACTCTCAAAACACTGATTAGGACACTCAAAAGAAGAAAATATATGGAATGAAATAAGAATGGATTTTAAGAGTAAGGACATAAACCATTATTAAATTTAAATTTAATGAAGAATGGAGCTAAACCCTTCCCACAGAAATCCAAGCATTAATTTGGATCCAGTTCCGTATTAAAAAGCCTTCATGTCAAATAACCAACGTTTAGGGTTGGCCCCCTTAGGCCTAACTCCTAGGATTCATCCCTGCATGAGGTGAGACCATTAAGTCAGTCAGGATTTATGCATGGTAGTTGCTTTTACTGTTGACCCGTGTGTGTGTGTGTGTGTGTGTGTGTGTGTGTGTGTGTGTGTGTGTGTATGATAGGTGCACTTTTACTGGAAGTCCTGATATTTCCTTTCTTACAAGAATAGTTCCATTCATGTCTGCCCATTTGAGGAAATTGAGACATAAATGTTATGGCTTTTGTTAATCAGGAAGTAATGAATAGTTGCACTTACTCTGACATTTTAGGACTGTTTGTTTCTAAATTTTTAATGGTGTTTAATGGTTTATTGTGTTTGCATAGTTGGAATGTCTCAGAACTGCACCAATTTATGACATATTGGTCCAAGTTTTTACTGAAATGAAATTCTCATCAAGGTCATGATGTCCATAACTCTTTAGCAAATAGACAGCACCAACCTTGAAAATATAATGTCTGATGCTAAATTGTCACCAAGTATATGATCAGTAATTCATGTAGACCAAGTTTTATGTGAAATTAGATGAAATTACATTACAAAAAATAGTACTTTTGTTATAGTGTTTAAGCCTTTTGAAGTCAGCACTCTTCTATGCTGGTTGGAGGTCAAGGTCCCTCTCCATGGATCAGTAGCATTGGCATCAAAACATTGTTCAAGCCTGAGGCCTTGTCTGCAAAAGAAAATTGATTGATTTAATTCTTCTGAATACCTATTCTGGCATGAATAATTTTCTGGAATTATTATTTTCATGTCTACCTGACATAGCTGGGAATCAGGCTCTGTCTGTGGACAAAACCTTAAGTAAGGTAATGGAGGCAGGCAAGGGAATCATCCAACCCTATTTGGGTGGAGGGGGACTACAGTATTATACCTTTGAAGTCATGGACAGGGGGAGGGAAGAGAAGGGGGTATGTGGAGTTCTAGAGAATTATTCAGAGGTACTTAAAGGTTGGAATGGTTTATTTTAGAGAGAAGATTAATAAGAGAGGACAGGATTAAAGAAATAATTAATGGTATACAGTACGGGGATAGGAATTTTGTAATAATCCAAGAACAAGGAGACATAGTTTGATTATAAGACATTTGCGGCATTGGCCATCGATTTATCGGTTTATTCTGAATTTGCTACAGTAATATAAATAATAACAATAATGTAATTGAAAGAGTACATTTAAAACTGATCAAAGGAAAGACTTTCTCATGCTGCACTAACCTGAGGAATTTATTGCCACAAGATACCATTGAAGCCAAAAACTTAGGTTTCAGAAAGGGACTGAATTGTATGAAGATAAAGAGATCACACAGCCACAATAGTAACAGTTTTTTAAAAAATTTGGAAGAGAGATAAATCGTCGTGTATCTGAGCATAAACCCACTTCTAAGTGACAAGATTAGGAAGACACTTAGACCCAGATTTTGAAAACTATGTAGGCATCACTATGGTCAGTGACAAAACCTCTAATTGATTTAGAAGCCTAAATCTCATTTTCAAAAGGGATTTAGGCATTAAATTTCATTGAGAGTCTGGGCCTTAACCCATCTGCAGATTATTCCATAAATGCCTCTGACAGAGATTCTTGTACTTTCTTTTGAAGCACCTGATACTGGACATCATACAAGACACAATACTAGACTAGAGGGATCACTTTGCTATTCCATTATGGCAATTCCTATGTCCCAATGCACCTAAAAAGATGTGAAAGGCATGAACATTCAAAATGGCAGTGTTGTTGATGCAGCTTACCTTAGCTGTAAGTTTTGGGAAAAATCAAACCATTTGAAACTACTTGTCTTCGCTTACATTTCATAAAACAAAATGAACAAATCAGCAAGGAGCCAAAAGAGAAAATTATAGATGACTTGTTGCATGCATGATCTAATCCCACATAGTGAGCTAAGAAAGGGATGCAACTAGAAAAGCTTCCCTCCAGCAAATACTAAGCTAGCTCATCAGCTCATGTAATTCAGCACAGTTCCATTAAGTTTAAGAAAGCTATGTTGATTTACATCAGCTGACCATCTGGCCTAGTGTTTTTTACCCAATATCTGGAAATCTATTTTATCTTGGACTGTCAATAGCACAGATTTTTCCAGAAATTTTAATTTTCTTGACATTTTTCTAGGCCTTCAGTGTGTCTAAAAATAGGGGGAAAGTAATACATTTTATACAGCATGATCATTGATTTGGCTTCATGATAAAGTCTGCTCTTGTAATTTAAGAAAAACAAATACAGATGAATCTCTTCCATAGGCTGCCAGCTTGAGATTTCATGAACAAATTAAAATATAAATATAACTGATTTAACCTCTCAATCTCCCATTGTGAAGATTTATAGATGCTATTGCTTCTGCTGCTGTTACTGTTGCTCTTACATTGTTCTGAAACTTGTTTTTATAAACTGTCTGCATCCATGAAAGAGGAGTTAGATTTTGGAGTTTTCCCATAGTAGTAGTCTGCAAAAGTCTGAGCAAAGAGTGAAAGATGGTTAAGCAGTTAAACATGTGCTTTGGTTTTCCACAGCCTGTGTAAACTAGACATTTTGTAAACCTTTTAATTTTTCAATAAGAACTGCTTTCCCAGCAGACAGACTGTCTGTCTTCATAAAGGAAAAGAAAAAGAAAAGCTAATCTAAGTACTCTGACAATTTTAATTTAACTTTGACTAGTGAAGGAGTAATTTACTGAAAACCTTGTAAAATTTCTACAGTTGATAAGGGCCAGTGTTCTTCTAATAAATATCATCAATTTCTGTTTCTGACTTTCAGCAGGCTCCTAGCAAAATTACCTCATATTGGGAGTAATAGTTTCCATTGGGGGTGATGGTGTTTGGAAGCAACATTATTCCAAGTCTCTTTATGCAATGGACAAGTGAATATCAAATGCTTGTTTAAAGACTGTATTTGTCATCTCTTTGCTCTACAATCTGGAAACTCCTGTCATCATTTGTCATAGTGATGTTGGTTAATCCAATTTATCCTCCACAGGTTCATCAGGCTCTAAGCTATTTGGTGGAGGCTTTCTTAAAGGGCTTTTCAAGTGTTGTAAAGGATTTTGGTGTGATTGTGTATGTAACTTGTGAATCCTTGTGTTGGTAATGTTGTAACAGCTGGCAGAAATAAATTGAATTGCCACATGAATTTCAGTAGGGTTTCTCAGTGAACTGAAGCAAACCTGAATTGTCATGATACTCTATGCTGCATTCCACTCATGTGAAATACTAATAGCATATTCCTAGTGAATGTCAACAAGTTAATGTTTTACTATACAGAATGCATATTAATGAAATGGGTATTTTTCTATTGAGTCATGATTTGGAAGAGTGCTGGATTTTTTTTCTCCATGTTAATTTTGTTTTTCTGAAGTTAGTCACATACTATTTCTGTTTGAACTTGCTCTAGAGTTTACCAGATGTTCCATTTGGATTCCATGTTACTGTATCATGTTCATTGGAGTTCACAGACAGGCTTTCAACTGAACACTTCTTCTGAATTCTAATGAAATTCATCTACAAAGTTAGTATTCAAGGGTTTACTAGAGTGTACTGCTTTTCCTTACTGCCTGACATTAATGGTTAAATCATCATAATAGATCAGTCAGAGGAAGTCACTATGGAAGTTAGGTGCATTAGCAAGAAATCAGAAGTTCTTCCTTCTTCTGGTTTCCCCTCTTTCTTTCTTTCTTTTTTTTGTTTTTATATTTGAGTGTTTTTATTATGATACACTATTCTAGGCTGCCATATTGTTAATGTTGAATGCTTATTTACCTAAGTCAATATTCATCAATAATGTGCCTTGACAAATTAGAGAACCAGTCTGAAATCAACAAGGTGATATTTAGTGAAGATAAGTGCAAAATATTTCATTTAGGAAGGAAATATAAAATGCATAAATACAAAATAGGGAATAAGTGGCTAAGGAGTACCACTGCTGAAAAAGACCTGGGGTATCAAAAATTGAAGAGCCAACAGTATGACGTCGATGCAAAAAATCATATCATTCTGGGGTGTGTTAACATGACTGTCATACGTAAGACATGGAGGGTCATTGTCCCACTCTTCTTGGCACTGGTGAGGCCTCAGTTGGAGTATTTTATTCAGTTCTGAGTGCCACACTTTAGGGAAGATGTGGATAAATTGGAAAGAGTTCAGAGGACAGTGACAAAAATCTAGCCCAGAATTATATCTGGGCCAGTATATTGGCCAGTACTAGGCTGTCAAGGGGCTGGTACGCCCTTGCCACAGGCGTCAGATCACATATGTTGGGAAGGCAGGAAAAGCGGGAGAGCCACCCATTAAGTCTCCTGTGAGTGACCTTTACTACCAAGTAGTACTCTAGCCCACTATGTCATGCGGCAGCATGTTGCTGATGTGGCTGCAGTAGCCAATCCATCAATCACTGAAATGTAGCCACGGCCCCATGTAGTCCCAAGGGCATAGTGATAAAGTGATATAGATTTAGAAAACCTTGAGGAAAGGTTTAAAAAACTGGGCATGTTTAGTCTTGAGAAAAGAAGACCGAAGAAAGGGACTGACAGTCGTCAAATAAGTTAAAGGCTGTTATAAAGGGGATGGTGATCACTTGTTCCTCATATCCACTGACGATAGGACAAAAAGTAATTGGCTTAATCTGCAGCAAAGGAAATTTAGCTTAAATATTGGGAAATCTTTTGAACTACAAGGGTAGTTAAATTCTGGAATAGGCTTCAAAGGGAGACTGTGGAATCCTGTAGGCCATGAACAGAACCTTGCTCCCCCCCCACCAAGAGGCACCCCAACCTAATACATTACCCTTTTCAAATCTGTCTGTACTTGGTATAATTTTGAGATTGTTTGTGAATGTCTGTACTATGTCCACTGGCCAGTTTATTTGTTAATCTTACCTGCTTCTAATACATATATATTTGTAAAAATCCTATCTTAAGCCACACTGTGCATTGCAATGTTTGTATCTAATTGTAAAAGATATTGTCAAAGTGAATGTGAATTCTTCAGCTAGGAGTTGGCACTGAGTGATAGAAGTGTGAATGGCTGAGCAATTGAGCTGCGTGGAGTGATTAAACAATTGGTCTGTGTGAGGGGCATCAAACCAGACAAGAAAACACCAGCCTCACCTAAAAACGTTTGAAGGAAGAAGAAAGGAGTGAAGATAATAGCAACTGGCTGAAGAGGAGTCCACCCTGACACTTTCAGAGCCAGCCCATTTCAAAGGACAAAATCCGATCATGCTTGCAACAATGTGGGTGATTGAGGATCACACCAAAGATGCAGTTGCAGCATGACAGTGCAAAACCCATAGAGATACATGGGGTCCTTTTCCTATAAAATGGGACAGAAGGATGAAAGCTGGAGGTTCGGGTCTACAACATCACACCAGCCAGGAGTACCGGTGCGCATCGGCAGAACCTTGCTCCTCACCCTCGTGCTACAGTCACCTGGCCAGTGACTACCACGAGCACCTAGAGGCTGGTAACTATAACATCTGTGGGACCCCTGCGTATGTCTGTCTGTCTCCCTGTCTGTGTGTGCCTGTCAGTGTGTATGACTGTGAATGAAAGTTAGAATTGAAACATGTGCCAAGAATCTCTGTCATTGGGATATTGATATAATGTTAATACTATTTCCATAGTGGTTGCATTGATTGATACCATTTAGTTAAAGCACAGTATTGATGATGTTGCAGTGTGGATACTTTTCTTTTCTTTGATACTATTTTTCTGTGATACTAGTTACCAAGTTTCCATATTCACAATAAATGCGGCTTGTTGCCTTATCCCCTAAAAAGATCCTGTGATATTTGTTATTTGGGTAACAATCCCCACCACTGGATGTTTTCAAGAGCAGATTAGACAAACATCTATCAGGGTGGTTTAAGTTTACTTGGTCCTGCCTCAGTGCAGGAGGCTGGATTGATAATCTCTGGAGGTCTTTTCCAGCCCTACATTTTCCTGATTTGATGATTCTATGAATGTTGAATGATTGTTCATCTTTATCACATCGTATTTGTTTCTGGTTCCTAATTGGCTAAATGAAGCTTTTTAAGAAGACTAATGAATATCCAGTACAAATTTTGGGACAAATAAATATTTAGAGTAAAATTCTTGAAACATTTGGGATTCACAAAACAGTATAACTGACATCTGGTAGTCGCCTAAATCATCTTGGAGACACAGACACATACCCACACTCCTCTTAGAAGCCAGGTGGAATGTAGGAATTCCCATGCCAGATGAGAACAATGGTAGCTAGCCTAGAATTATATCTATGATTTGGCCAATGCTAGATTGTCAAGGGGCTGGTATGCCTTGCCACAGGCGTTGGATTACATATGCTGGGAAGGCAGGAAAAGCAGTAGAGCCACCAATTAACTCTCCTGTTAGTGACCTTTACTACCAAGTAGTACTATAGACCACTTTGTCACACAGCAGTGTATTGCTGACGTGGCTGCAATAGCCAGTCCATCAATCACTGAAATGTAGCCATGGCCCTATGTAGTCCAAAGGACCATAGTGATAAAGTGATATCAGCCAAACGGCATTGGGAAAGCTGTCTTCTACCTAGATGACGGCATAAGGGGTATTGGGAGATTTGCCAATACCCCTTAGTCAGGTGTATTGTTCATATAAGTTTTGCACTACCCAGCTGTTCCAGCAGTTCATCGACCCTTGGCATCAAATAGGCATCAAAGCAAGAGATGGCGTTGATGCCCCTAAAGTCTGTTCAGAACCTCATGATTTCATTGGGCTTTGGGACCAAGACAATGGGGCTCTGCCATTCACTCCTGGATTCTACCATCACCCCCAGGGCCTGCATCACCTCAAGTTCCTTCTGGACCACATCCCACATCTTCCTGGGAAGTGGACGGTGTTGGTTGCGGACCTTCTGTCCAGGATAGGTGTCTATGTGATGGCTAATAAAATTTGTTCTTCTGGGATGGGAGGAAAAAATGGAGGGAAAATCCTGGACCAACTGTTGTAGCCTTGCTTGTTGTTTCAGTTTTAAATCCTGCCCCGCTGTGACTGGTGCCAGGTCGGGGGATCCACTAACCAGTGGCCCCAATTTAGGTTCTGGGGGGTAGTGAGCAATTAGCAGATCCTCATGAAGCTTCCATGCTTTCAAGAGGTTTTACATGGTATATGCAGAGGTCTTTTCATTGTCCAGGGAGTCGGACTTCATAGTCCATGGACCCTGCATGGAGAATGGTTTCAAATGGCCCCTGCCACTTGGCAAGCAATTTTGACTCTGACGATGGCAATAGGAGTAGGATCCTGTCCCCAGGTTCAAATGTCTATAGTTTGACCCCCCTGATTGTATTGTAGCTCTTGGATGTGCTATGCCTGCCTCAGATTTTTCTGAGCAAAAGACTCTAGCTTCTGGAGATGTTCTCGCAGTTGCAGGATGTAGGTGACTGATCCCATGACCCTGGATTCTGTTTCTCCTAGGTCTCGTGAAGCAGGTCCAGGATCCACTTAGGTTGTCTCCCATGAAGGAGCTCAAAAAGGGAGAACCCCATGGAGACATGGGACTTTATGCACTGCAAACAGCAGCACGGGTAATAACTTGTCGCAGTGTCAGGGATCGTTGTCCACAAATTTCCAAAGCATCATCTTTAGGGTACCGTTGAACTTTTTGACTAGCCCATCAGTCTGTGGGTGATAGACCAATGTTTGAAGAGCTCAGATATCTAATGGACAACAAAGTTTAGCCATCAGTTTATATGAGACATTTGTCTCAGGGTCAGTTAAGATTCTCTGGGTATGCCTACCCTGGCAAAAATCTTGAGGAGCTCTGTGGCTAGGGAGTTCATAGTGGTGGTTCATAGTAGGACGGCCTCCGTGTAGTGAGTTGCATAGTTGACTACCACCATGATGTATCAGAACCCTGATGCGCTCTTCTTCAGGGTCCTACCAACTCTAGGTTGATCCTCCCAAAGGGGACCCTGACTACTGGGATTGGGATCAAAGGCACCTTCCATATTCCCTTCTGGCCAGCTCACTGGCGTTCAGGACAGGAGGTGAAAAAGTCTCGCAGTTCTGGTGTTTTCCTGATCAGAAGAACCTCAATGCCACCCATTACAAAGTCTTCTCTTGCCTCATATGCCCACCCCAGAGTACAGAGTGGACTAATCACAACAGACTGAATCAGAACCAACCAGGAGTACCAACAGCTGGTGAAGCTCCTTTCTCATCTGGGGCACCTGAGTCACCCAATAAAGGCAGTCTTGGTTGCCCTTGAAATACAGTGCTTGGTAACATCTTGGGCCAAGGACGGCTGGTGGTTCCTCATCCTGGATTTGCTCCCATACCCAGCTAAGGGTTGGGCATTCCTTCTGCTTCAGGAGGAAACCCCAATTCACAAGACATTCCTGGTCATTATCCTCACTGGGGCCAACCCCCATCTGAGGTTGTGAGGGATTCCTGGCCTAGGTTGAGGGATCCATGTCTGGGTCATCCAGTTTTTCATATTTCAGTTCTTCATTGGTTCAGATGTCTCATCTTCTCTACGCCAACTGCTATAGCCTCACAGTACTTCCTGGAACAAGGGACAATCCTGTCCTAGTACCATGGGGTATATGTTAGGGTTGGAACTAAGTCCACCTGGCACTTATCCTCATGGCTCCCAATTACCAGCCAGACTCTGACAGTTAGGTATGGTCGGACCTCTCCATGGATGCATTGCATATATACAGGTTCAGAAGACCACACCATGTTGGCTTGGACCAACATCTGGCTACACCCTGAATCAATGAGGGCTGTCTGTGGGGTAGCTTTTACTCATACAGACACCAGATACCCCTTATTTGGGCCCAGCATTCCTACCTCCACACCTGCCCATAGTTGCCATCCATGAAGGGACAGTCTCTCCAAAAGTGTCCCTCCGGTCCACACTCATAGCAGTGACCCTTGGGCTCTCTGGTCTTGGACTGGGTCCAGGAACACATGACATGTTCAGAGAAGCTCACCCTATCCCACACAGAGTTGCCTGTGATCAGGTTCCGACTCCAGCCCAGCATATCCTCAGGCTGGGGTTGGGCCACTCAGTCCACCGCAGCCTGCTATTCTTCCATTAGCAAGACTGCTTTGGACAAAATCATGGGGTGGTGGCACTGCAAATTTGCTGCCATCAGATCAATCTATCCAGATCGATTGAGTGGTCAGTGAAGACCTGATCAATCTATTGGGAAGTCGACATGTTAAAACCACCTCCTGAAGTGGGGCAAGTGAAGGTGTGATGTAGAAGAGGAGGTATGAAGTCAACAGGAGTTATTCGATTCCGAATTTGAAGGTAAGAGTAGACCAGGCCATAGAAATATAGGGCTGGAAGGGATCTCATGGAGTCATCTAGTCCAGTCCCCGGCACCAAGGCACGACCAAGTATACCTACCATCCCTGACAGAAGTTGGTCCAACCTGTTCTTAAAAACCTCCAGTGATGAGATTCCAAAATCTTGTGAGCTTTAGCACAGTTTCAGAAATTCTTGCCTGCCTTCTATTTTTAATTTCCACAACCTAATTACTTTTTTATATTAGCCAAGACTATTAAAATACTGGCATTCATAGTATGTTTGACCACGCTGGATCCAGGGAGCAACAGAAGCCTTGTGTTTGGGATGTTGTTACAATATTTTCTAAACCAAAGGATTTCAGATGAGTTTTAGATAAGAGTCTGATATTTTGAAATCTTAGCCAAATTGTATGTCAGCCTTTTAAGGTTGTGCTATTCACACTGATCCTCAAGAATAATATCACAATGTAATTCATGGTTTTAGTTAAAACATGCAATATATTTCAAAGGGTCTATTCTTCTCCAATTCTTCCTTATTAGTGTAATGAACAGTTTAATTTATCCCTGATAAATTTAGACAACAGACTGAAAGACCATCAGAACCCTAAGGAAATAGATACCTCACATAAATGACTAATCCAGACCCATGTAACTTTCTAATTCCCCAGGATCAATTAACAGCAACAGAAACATTTCTTGACTTTCAGAGTTAATGTCTCATCAAAGACTCAAAGTGACCATTACCCATTGTGATACATAACTTCATCCATTTCAGATTTTTATAAACTTGTGTGTATGGCCTTGCCCAGGGATAAATTCTGGTTCAGGATACAAGCACACAACTGTCAGTGAAGACAAGTGGCATTGTGCACATGTACCTGCCTCAGAATTTGGCACAGTTCTTTCAGATTTTGAGGGTGAAATGCGCACACACACACACCCCTCTTTCTGTCATGCCATCAAATATATGCTTGTGAACCTCACAGTTCAGAGCCAATTAAATAGAGGTGGGTGTCATAGCCAGCTTCTATTGTCTTAAGGTCGACCTCCTTCTTGGGCACTATCTAGTGAAAGGGTGCTCTGAAGCTGCTGAATGTTCAGGCCCCCAAAACGTTCCCTAGGGGAACTCATGTCCAAAGTTCCTACTTGGCATCCATGTTATTGCCACGCAGCTGGCAGTTTCTACTGTACCTAGACAGAGCTTCCTACAATGTTCATGCACACACTGGCAGCTTTCATCCACGATCAACTCTCTTTAAAGATGGGTGCCAATACTGGCTTGAAAATTGTTCTTTGAGCAGTTGGAAAAAATCTGAAAATCTCTTCAAATTATCATTTTGGAAGTGAGTAGCTTCATTGTCAGATAGCATGAATCACGGTATAAGTAGTTGTGTAATTCCCAAAAGCTTCCAGAATTACTGGAAATATAAACATGCAGTACTATGTGCAGAAGGCCAGCTAGTTGTCCATTTGGGTTATTCAATTTGGGTTCACTCAGTTTGGATTTAATCCCACTCACAATTAATTCAATAGAAGTTTTACTTCAGATGGCACCAGGATCGGGCTTTCAGTGAATTGCTAAAGCCGTTTGACTCATTTTTTGTACAACATGCTGTATATGTAACCCACCAAAGCCTCAATATTAAACATATTCAAGAACAGTTTGAGGAGTTGGCACCTGGGCTATGCATGAGGCATAGTTCTCTTAAAGGCCCAGAAAACCTTAGAACTCTGGAAGTTCCAGGCTGTCTCATACTGCAAACACACAACCAACAAGTGTGAAAGCCAGTGCACATGATATTTTTAGAGAATAAAAGCTAATCTTTTGAATGAAGTAAGGGATATCCAGTGTTTGGCAGAATTGGAGCTGGCATTTGCTAATGCCAGCAGTTTGAGCAATTCTCAGGTAATTCCAGTTTGGGATAATTCAGAGCTTTCCAGTATATTTTTAGAATTAGCTGATGTCAGAATTTAATTAGATAACTACCTATTCAAGAGCATACTTCACTCTGGGATATTTAATACGCATTATGAAATTGTATGTAACCAGCAACAAGTGGAGACTATTTTACAGGAAAACAGCAGTCCGTATAATCACTGAGTTGTTAAAACATCCTGATTTAAGATATTATGAATATTGGGAGTTCTGTACTTCTAATCTGAATATCAGTGAATACCAATGTACCACAGGTTACTGATCCAGTACTGCTGTAAAGTAGTAATTCTGTCTTATTCCCTCCACCCCTCCTCCCCCCCAAAAAAATCTTAATGGAGATTTACATCAATAAAGCTTAGTTAAATTGTGTATTATATCTTTGTTATATTTCTGTTATTAGATTATGATGTGCCTTTTTTTCTGGTACCTTGTAAACCATAAATCTGGCAAACTGCTACAAAGCCAACAGAGCCAGAGACCAAATTTCTAATAAGCTTTTAAAAATAAACCTGTACACAAGAGCCAAAACCTCTGCCCCTGCTTCCCTGCCTTAATGCATTATGAGCATTATGATGAAAACAAAACTAAGTACAGCAGCACAGAGGCAAATGTTTAGTTAGGCTTTAATCTTCCCCCATTGTAGGTTACCAGGACAACAATTGCCACCCATTTGCCATGCAGTTTCTCCATAGTTTCTCCAAAGCTCAAGGGTATGTCAAGAAATATTCAGTGAGAAAACATCCAGTCTGAACTAACTCTCATTTTTTAGCCACAATGGAACCTTGTAGTCTGAGGCTGGTACATCCAGCAGAGGAACCCCATTGAGGGCACAGTCTCCATGGTTTGATTTAAATGACGGACAGGTCTGTATAAGTCTATGCCTTGCCCTGATGCTCACTCTCCTTTCCCCAGTACCAAATGTTATTAAAATAGTCAGAAAATGCATTTATTTATTTTGATGACGTTCGTTTGGTTCTGTCAGGCTCATAGTGAATCTAGAATTTGGGAAAAAGATAAATTCATAGAATCAGAAATGTAGAGCTGGAGGGAACTTCAAGAAATCATCAAGTGTAGCAATCTTCGCTCAGCCAGAACCAAGTAAACCTAGACCATCCATGATGGGTGTTTGTCCAACCTGTTTGTAAAACCTCCAGTGATGGGGATTCTAAAATCTCCCTTGGAAGCCTATTCCACTATTTAACTCCCATTATAGTTACAATATGTTTCATAATACGTAATCTAAGTCTCCCTTGCTGCAGATTAAGTCAATTCCTTCTTGTCAAACCTTCAGTGGACATGGAGAACAATTGATCACCATCCTCTTTATAACAACCCTTAACATATTGGAAGACTGTTATCAGTCCCCATCTCAAAACTAAAGATGCCCAGGTTCTTTTCTTTTATTCTTTCCTCCTGGTTTTCTAAACCTTCTATCATTTTTGTTGCTGTCCTTGAGACTCCAATTTATTCACATCTTTCCTAAAGTGTGGCACCCAAAGTAAGGCACAGTTCTCCAACTGAGGCCTCACTAGTGCAGAGGAAAGTGGAACAATTATCTGTCATGTATTACATATAACATTCCTGTTAATACACATTATAGTGATAGTAGCCTTTTTTGCAACTGCTTCATAATGTTGACTCATATTCAATTTGTGATCCACTTTAACCCCTAGAACTTTTTCAGTGGTACTACCATTTAGCCAATTATCCCCCATTTTGTCATCATGCATTTTATTTTTCCTTTCCAAGTGAAGCACTTTGCACTAGTCTTTATTGAATTTCATCTTGTTGATTTCAGACCATTTCTCCAATTTACCAAGCTAATTTTGTCCTCCTAAACTGCTTGCAACCCCTCCCAGCATCCCAAAGTGCAGCGTCCCCTCATCTACAAATTTAATAAGCATACTCTCCACTCCAGTATCCAAATAATTTATCAAAGCAGACCCAACCAACCTCTTTATCTCTTTCACATTCAAATATTGACTACATTTATTCAGACCCATATGTGATTAAATCTGTCATTAATATCCCTGGGTTCTTCCCCTAGTCATGGTAGTTACTTGCCCAAATCTCATTCCAGGGCTCTAGCTACAAAAGGTGACGACCCTCGGAGCTGCAGTTGTCTTGGAGAATAGTTTGGGGACTACAGCTGAACAGCACTCTGAACTCCCTTTCCAAAATCGCTGTGCTGTACGCGTATTATAAATCTGAAATCATCCATAAAATGGACTCAATCAATGCCAGTTCAGGGGGAGTGCAGAAAAGAAGGAGGCTGTGGGGACAGAGGTGGCTTTTAGCTATCTGTGCACCTCCATAATTCTGATCCCTTGGCAAACAGCTCTGCTCTTTTAGCTATCTGTGCACCTCCATAATTGGTAAACAGCCCTGTCCTTTTACCTATCTGTGCACCTCCATAATTCTGACCCCTTGGCAAACAGCGCTAAATTGGCTGGCTTTCAAAAGTCGTCTATGGGTCATTATGTTGGCACATAACTCAGCCATATGATAAAATCACAGACCTTGGTTCAAAAACACCCTGGAGACATTTTCCAGCTGTCATAGCCTGCTAAAGAGGTGATCTCCCATTGCTAAGACAATTGAAGCCAAAACTAAGGTTTCAGTCATAAGGAATCATTGTTGCAAATAGAACTTTATGAACATGAGCCACAACCATCTCTCCAGGGAAAAGATGGCAACACTCATATACAAGAGACAAATCCCTCAAGGGTTACATTAATAAATGTTTTTAGAATTGTAAATCTTATCTGTGTTTTCTAGGCATCCCTGGCAACATTAAATTAACTGAATATGATTGTATTATATATATTTTATCTGCAGGCCTAAGGGGAAAATTTCTCCTAGTTTACACCTTTTAATCCCAAAATGATTTCCATGATAAATAAGGACAATATCAAGCATAAAAGATAAACATAATTTTATATACATATATGTAATTTTATTGATTTGCTTCCAAATTCTTTGTTCTCAAATTGAGTTATATATGGATTATTTTGACTGGTTGGACTATAATAACTGTGCCATCATGTGTAAAAGTATATGATTGTACAGATATTCTATTTCCTTGTAACAAATTAAATTCAACAGGATTCCACTGTCGACATATAAAAATAATAAAAATTCTTTGTGCTAACATGTAAATATTTAGGGAAAATCAAGGAAGTTGATACTACTATTCAAGCAATATTTTCATAATTAGATAGAAAATGTTTGGATGGAAAATGCAACAACGTTATAATGTAAAATTCTTCAGTGGAGGTGTGTCAATTTATACCAGCTGAAAATCTGACAATGTGAATTTAACTTTATAAGGTATTATTCAGCGGTTACCTGGGCTGTTTCAATCAAAAAACACCTGAATAATTTTAAAGGCACAAGCCACAAAAATACATAAGTAAGTTATTCAAGCAATAATTAAGGCATTCAAGTATTTCAGGGTAAAATTCTGCTCCACTATAAACAACGATATTGCAATATATATAGATATAAATTATGATGATTCATCTAGAAAATAAGACTATTTAAAATCATATATTCATAAAAGATTAGGGATGGGAAGGATCTCAGGAGATCAGCTACTCCAATCCCCTGATCAAACTAGGACCCATCCCACTTTAATAATTCCTAAATCCCCAATACTTAGGGTAATTGACAAAGTTTGAGGTTTACACTACTCTGTCCAATGCGTGTGGAGAATTCGGTGAACTACCATTACTGTCAGGAGTTACACCTAATTCTCATGCTCTGTATGAAAATTCTGGGTGGAAACCAAAACACTTGCATTTAGATAAATGCCCATTGCATTTTGGTCTGTGAATGGACTTTCCTAGATTATAGGTCACTCATTTCTTTCTGCTTGGTTGGAACATAGAAGATTTTTAAGCTGAGATTCATTTAAACCTAGCCAAGCTGTTGTACTAACCTATGTTGCCAACCTGCTTATCCAGTAGGTCCTCAGTCTGTAGCAGTGCATGTGATTCTTCTGTCTTAAATGCAGAACTATGAACTTGTCCTTGTTGAACCTCATCAGATTTCTTTTGACCCAATCCTCCAATTTGTCTAGGTCACTCTGTATCCTATCCCTTCTCTCCAGCCTATGTACCACTCCCCCTAGCTTAGTGTCTTCTGCAAACTTGCTGAGGGTACAATCCACCCCATCATCCTGATCATTAATGAAGATGTTAAACAAAACCAGCCTCAGTACCAACCCCTGGGGACTCTGCTTGATCCCTAATAAGAAGGATCAAATTGGGTGGAATAGGTGAAATACTCTTCCAAGCATTGCCCACAATAAGCTGCGTCTACCTGAAACACCAGAGAGAGTATATTCTGTATTAGGTTGTGCAGAAGTTCAAAAAATGATTGTGTGTGCTCTCTGCATTTCACTGTGCTGCTTGAACTTGACTCCTGTTCCTTAGTGCTTGAATGTGCTTAGGTTCCTTGGGCTCCTTGAATGAGTGGAAGAAAGTAAGTAGTGGTATCTTTCATTACTTAGGGCACCAAAACCAGAAGCCATACTCAGCAAATTGTGTATATTTGAGCCCTTCCCCTTCTTTTTTACAATGAGGAGTGAAATAGTTAACAATGTTGACATCTAATTTATTGTCACTGTTCCCTGCCATACGAAGGAAAAGATGGCAGGGAACAGCGAAACATAACTAACTCAAAGTGCTTGTTTGTTTCAGAGGCTACCAAAAGCGTACGCAACATTTGGATTTGGGGCACTCTATTGTGCACCGGGATGGCAGCTGGGCTTCAGGGCCAAAGCTGTTCGCATGCCAGGGTTTAGCAGAAGAGGCATGCATTGGGATCAGCTCATGCCACTTTGCACTCACTGACAAACAATGCAGAACCACCTCATGTCCTGGATTTTCATCTTGAGGAGAATAATGTTGAGGACTGTACAGGAGTCAACTTCAGGGACAGAATCCAGAGGGATGTTATCTTGATTAGGTAAGATTAGTATGGTCAGAAATGCTTGCAAGGTAGGTTTGGTAGGGAACTGCAGACCCAGGCCACATGAACAAGACTAGAAAGAAAGTAAATAGGCAGTCACAACGATGTTCCAAGAGACAGGGAGTTAGTTCAGTAATATAGCATAGGGATACCCTTTAAAATTGACCTGAATTTTTCAGAGAGGATGGTGTACATTTGTCAAATGGAGGTGCTGAGGTATGGCTACAGAATATGAGGGAATGGATTGGGCAGGAATTGTGATACTGGGCAGCATGGTTGGTTGGGGAGAGCAACAAAGCTCCAGTGAAGTTAAAAGGATAAAATGAACAGTTCTCAGTAAAAGATCTGGGATTTGGTGATAGGTCTTGGGCTCATAGAGTAGTGTGAGATTTGGTGGCCTTTGTAGGCTGAGGTCCCCACCCTTTTGCACCCTCTGTCACCCTTGCAGGGGGCAGGGCACTAGAAGTCAGGGAGAGATGAGTCCTAGGGGATAGCAGAGCCCACCTCGAGTCACAGGCTATGTGGTAAGGAGTCTGTAACTCTGCACTGGAACCAACTCAATGCCTTGTATAGGAGAATATGGTTGATGAGCGGGTAGCTCCCTCTTCTCCCCCTGTGCTAAAGTTTCATAAAACTTGCAGCCAGCTGCTTAATTCCATACACGTCTGTTCTCATTTTTCTGTTGTGTCCGCATCAATACACTATATTCCTAAAGCACACTGATGTAATTTTACTGAGAATTGCACTCTTTTTAGACGTAGTTTCTAAGGGCCTGTATCTTCTGGATTAACTGGCCTTTTCACATTAAGACAACATGTCTGTTTGAGATAATTTTTTTGGATTGTTATGTCTGCACGTTATATTACACAATCCAATGACATTGTGCAGACCTCCTTAGTCATGACACCTCATTGACTGGAGGACAACAATACTATTTCATGATAACTTTCAAGATTTTGAAATCTGTTTTTGTTCCATATTGGAACAAAACCAAAACCTTTTGAATGGTTTCAAAAAACCAGAATTGTATCAATATGTCCATCTTTGGCTTGAAACCTGAGTTTTTAAAGTCAGGAAGAAAAATAAATATGCACGTGTTTGTAACCTGGTGGCTAGGGCAGTGGCCTGGGAGGTGAGAGATTCAAGTTCCTGCTCTGTCCGATTTTAATGCAGAATTTTTCATCCTAGATCACTTTGAACCAAGCAGAGCAGGAATCTGAGCCTGTGTCTTTCACATACCAGGCCAGTGTACTAACCAGCAAGGTACAGATGCAAAAGATGATTCTACAAAAAAAAGTTCCCAGTTAAAACTTTGTCAAAACAAATGCAGCTCTTCAAAATGTTTGATTTTAGCAACATAGCATATTTCAATTAAATGAAATGTTGTCTAAAATGATCCAATCATCTTAAATTATAGAATAATACAATCATAGAAATGTAAGGCTGGAAGTGACCTTGAGAAATCATCTAGTCCAGGCCCCTCACTAAAAAAGGACCAAGTATACCTGAAAAGTGTTTGTCTAACCTGTTCTTAAAAGCCTCCAATGGCAGGGATTCCACAACCTCCCATGGAAGCCCATTCCAGTGCTTAACTATCGTTATAGTTAGAAAGTTTTTCCTAATATCTAACCTAAATTTCCCTTGCTGTAAATAAAGCCTCTTACATCTTGTCCTGAATTTCATCATCTTCATTTCAGATCAGTTTTCCACTGTTTCAATGTCATTTTGAATTCTAGTTCTGTCCTCCAAAGTGATAACAACCCCTCCCTGTTTGGTGTCATCTGCAAATTTTATATACACACTCTCCACTCCATCATCCAAGTGATTAATGAAAATATTGAATAGTGATCATATTAGGCCTAGACATTCCAAAATATGTTTGGTTTTTTAAAAACATTGTTTTGGTTTAGTTCTCTCTCTCTCTCTAAGATAACTTGCTACCTACAAGAAATTGGGATCATATTTTTACAAAATGCAATTTTTTTCTCAACAAACATCAAGGTGAAGAGGGCAAATAATCAAGCAGGTCATGAGTTGTTAGGTGTTGCATCTCTGAATTAAAGTGCTAGTACATTAAGAACATAAGAATGGCCATCCTGGGTCAGACCAGTGGCTCATCTAGTCCAGTATCCTGTCTTCCAACAGTGGCCAATGTAAGCCAATAGATCTTTATTTACATATAATAATATAATATACATTTTCTTTGGCCAAATCAGAAATGTGTGGTGAATTATTTTTTATTTTTTGCCTTTTATTTACAATGACATAAATCCCTATTGAGAAATGCATTAATTCTCTGCATTAAATCACATATACAGGGTATATAATATCTGAATAACAACAGACTTTTCATATTTAACTTACATGTCACTGATATTCATCAACATGAGTCAAAGTACAATACGCTATTTATTTGGTATAAATACAGTGTGCGCATATGTCAAACAGAGAAAAGGCAAGGAAAATGGAATGTGAATGTGGTGTGAATTAGCCAGGAGATTTGATTTATAAATAAAAAAATAACCATTCTGCTAAATCATGGGCACAAATTACATTAAATCTTACATGACAAAGGTGCACTGCAGAAACTATTAGAGGCTGAATAAAAAGTAGATCACTAATCTGCAGTCCATTCCACCCACATGAAAGTCAAAGTGCTGGTGGAGAATAAAAGGATTGGGGACATGAAATCAGTCTCACCATGCACAGTTAGTGACTGGGGAATTAAGCAATCTGGCCTTTGTTTCACAGCGAGAGCACCACGTCTGATTTATTAGAAGATTCCAAGGAGGCTGGGAGGAATGTGAGGCTGTCTTACTTTCTCAGCCTCATTGTGCTAGGTGCTGGGCAAGCACACACGAAGACACAGTCTCTACCCTGAAGCATGAACAGTCTGATTTAAGACAAGGCATAGCAAGTGGTCTTAACAAACACATGTAGGGAATGGGAAGTAAAGATGAGGGCAACAGCAATAAGACAATATGTTTACAAAACTAGCTCGGTGCATAATTAGTGGCTTGAGTCATTTAATTAGTTACAAGATATACATTTAATTAGTTACAAGATAAACATTTAAAAAATATTGATATCAGTACCACCTGTTGGCCCCTGCCCTATTTGTTTATATCCCATAATTCTTTGGATTACACCGTAGCATATTTATGAAAGGTGGAAGTCTGCCACCAATGCCCATGAGTGTCTAATAATTTGCATGACTAATTAAATAGCACATTTCTGTTTCCAAAATGGTTTGCTTATTATTTCAGTTCTATTCTTCAGAAAGCCTGCAGGTGAAACTGATTTGTATTTGAAAAGTACTGAACTTCAAAATGTTACAAATATTGTGCTTGCTATAAAATGTTGCGTAAGAGCTGATCTAAAGCATATATTCTAATAAAAATTATTCCCGCAGAACAATAAAAGAATCCCCTGAAATTATTAGCATAAGGTACTGCAGTTAATGTTGATCTGTATTTGAAGTTTCATAAAATAACATGGCTTGAATGTGCCATTGTACCCCAATGTTTCCAGGTGTGATGATCAGATGTTCCCAATCTGTGCCTGATCCAAAGAATAAGTGAGTCTGTTACAATTTTCAGCTAAAAGATTTTCTCCTTTCCCTCAAATTGTAGGGATTTGTTGGAGGTCCCCAGTTCAATCCCTGCAATGATCAGGAGGGGCTCTAGTTGTTTTGCCAGCCAGGGTATAAATCATTTTTGGCTCTCTTATCCTTACAGCCAGACAAAAAACAAAGACCAACCAAACAAAACAAACAACAACAACTAACCTCCTCCCACAAGCAGCCATTCAGTTGAGGCATGGGAGTCGGGGAGAAAAGCCACCTAATCACAATAGCACAATGGTATGGTGCCCCCTGGAATTTGGCACTCAGGGCAACCACCTTACTTGCCCTCCCCTAGAACTAGCTCTGCTCCTGACTAGGATGGTGGTTATCACACCATACTTAGGTGCATCTTTCAATGTAATTTCATCTTTGCAAAACTGAAGCTGAAGCTTACAAGCCATTGCAGACTTAAGTGTAAAATATTTCAAATGCACTACTGATGTGTTGACAACTGTCAAGCAAAGGAGACTATAAAACAGAATTAAGAGTTCACAAAAAGCGAATGAGTGAAACAATTAGCAAGAGATCTTTTACATAATACTGAATTAATGTTTGTGACTCATAAATAGTAAAAAATTGGCCTTTCAAGAATCTGTTAATTAATATAAAAATGTCAGGGACATGTTGTCATCTTAATATTATGCTAGCCTGATTCAGCAACATGAAATCATAGTCCCATTAAAACCAATGTGAGTTTTGCCATTAACTTCTTTTACATCAGGAGTTGATGCAGCATGCTTATAAGAAAAGACAAAAATGAATTCCTTTAGGTCCTGACAAATGAAGCTAGACCTGTAATAATAAAATCCTTTTTAGAGCAGGATGTTTTTCATCACCGTGAATGCTAACCCAAATATGTCAAGCCCAAACCAACTTGATTGTTTCCTGAAATACTTTTACATTATTTCAAACAGCAGAAGGTTTAGTCAGAGTTAGGAATGTACCAAAATACTTAGGATAATTGACAAAGTTTAAGGGTTACTCTATTCTGTTCAATGCGTGGGGAGAATTCGGTGAACTGCTATTATTGTTGGGAGTTGCACCTAATTCTCATGCTCTGTATGAAAATTCTGAGTGGAAACCAAAATACTTGCATTTATATAAATGCCCATTGCATTTTGGTCTGTGAATGGACTTTCCTAGATTATAGGTCACTCATTTCTTTCTGCTTGGTTGGAACATAGAAGATTTTTAAGATGAGATTCATTTAAACCTAGCCAAGCTGTTGTACTAACCTATGTTGCCAACCTGACCAGGCTAAACCACATTCCAGTTTATAAATTTATTTGTGGATGAATCTTAGTCTAAGGCATTAAAATCTAAAGAAAGAGAATGAGAGAGTGTGTATCTTCATTTGCTTATCAATACCCAGAAGACTTTCTTTCCTTAATATGTCTCTGTCACCACTCTTATTGCATATCATAGTATCATAGATGATTCGAGTTGGGAGGGACCCCAGGTGGTCATCTAGTCCAACCCCTTGTTCAAAGTAGGACCAACCCCAACTAACTCATCCCAGCCAGGGCTTTGTCAAGCTGCACCTTAAAAACCTCTAAGGATGGAAATTCCACCACCTCCCTAGGTAACCCATTCTAGTGCTTCACCATTTTCCTAGTAAATTTTTTTTCCTAATATCCAACCTAGACCTCCTCCACTGCAACTTGAGACCATTGCTCCTTGTTCTGTCATCTGCCACAACTGAGAACAGCCTAGCTCCATCCTCCCTGGAATCCTCCTTCAGGTAGTTGAAGGCTGCTATCAAATCCCTTCTCACACTTCTCTTCTGCAGTCTAAATAAGCCCTGACTCCTCATAAGTCAGGTGTCCCAGTCCCGTAATCATTTCAATTGCCCTCTGCTAGTCTCTCTTCAATTTATTCACATTCTGCCTGGCATGTAGTGGAGGGCCCAAAACTGAGCACAATACTCCAAAAGTGGCCTCATCTGTGCCAAATAGAGGGGGGACAATCACTTCCCTTAATCTGCTGGCATTGCTGTTTTTAATGCAGCCAAATATGCTGTTAGCCTTCTTGGCTTCTCAGACTGTTCACTCCTATCCAGCTTCTTTCCCACTGTAACTCGAAATCCTTTTCTGCAGAATTGCTAGTTAACCAGTCAGTTCCCAATCTGTAGCAGTGCATGGGATTCTTTCATCCTAAGTGCAGGGCTTTGCACTTGTCCTTTCTGAACCTCTTCAGAGTTTTTTTGGCCCAATCCTATAATTTGTTTTGGTCACTCTGCATCCTGTCCTTTCTCACCAGCGTATGTACCACTCCCCCCATTTTAGTGTCTTCTGTGAAATTGCTGAGGGTGCAATACACCCCATAATCCACATAATTAATGAAGATGTTGAGCAAAAGTGGCACCAGGGCTGACCCCTGGGGCACTCCGCTTGATAATGGCTGCCAACTGGACATTGAAGGAAGCTTACAATAAGTGGAAACTTGGACAGATGACTAGATAGGAGTATAAAAATATTGCTCAAGCATGCAGAAGTGAAATCAGGAAGGCCAAAGTATTGTTGGAGTTGCAGCTAGCAAGGGATGTGAAGGGTTTCTACACGTATGTTGACAACAATAAGAAAGTCAGGGAAGTGTGGGCCCTTATTGAATAAGGGAGGCAACTAATGACTGATGATGGGGAAAAAGCTGAAGTACTCAATGCTTTTTTTGCCTCTGTCATCACAGACAAGGTCAGCTCCCAATATAGCTGCACAGTATAAGGAGTAGGTGAGCAGCCCTCAATTCTGAAAGAACAGGTTCAGGACTATTTAGAAAAGCTGGACATTCACAAGTCCATGGGGCCAGATGCAATGCATGAAAGGGTGCTGAGGATTCTCTGTACCTTGAAGTCTTTAAATAATTATTTGAGGACTTCAATAACTCAGTCTTAGGTTAGGGGTCTATTACAGGAGTGGGTGTGTGTAGTTCTGTGGCCTGCATTGTGCAGGAGGTCAGACTAGACGATCATAATGGTGCCTTCTGATCATATAATCTGAGTCTATGAGATTGACACACACCTCTCCTCTTGGGGAGAAGCACCTGTTTTTCTAGTCTCCTCTGGTTGGGTAATGGAATCTCATGAGTTCCAGGTGGTTCTGTCTCACCAACTGAACACTCCGCTGAGGTCCTGATGGGACTTTCAGATGACCTGATGTCCTCAGCTATTTCTAATATCCTCTTCCCTGTCTTCATTGTCAGGAGACCTGCTAGTGGTGAAATGGGTTGGCTCTGTTAGATACTGCGCCATGGGCAGTCAGGCCTAGTGGTTGACACAGGAGCTGGGAAGCAGATCAAATCCAAAGGTCAGGGCCAGAGTCAGGAACCAGTATTCTCACCAGATCTCAGAACTTGGGCCAGGCCAAGGCAAGCCAAGGGCCAGAACTGGGATCGGGAACCAGTCGCCATGCCAAGCAACACAGCTGGAATCAAGAACCAGAGCCAGGGTAAAAAAGCTGGAACCAGGAGCAAGCTGAAGTAGCAGGAATTGAGCAGGAGCAAGGCTGGAAAACAAGGAGGAACTGGACTAGGAGCAGGGCAGCAGGACAGAATCCAGGTCAGAAGCATCAGACACAGGGAGTATCACAGCTACAGGTATAGACCCACTGAACAGCCAGAGAGCTTCTGTGCAGCTGCTGAGCTAAAAGCCAACCAGCTGCCCTTCCTGACCAGTCAGGTATCATAGTCAATCAGGTAGCCGGCTGCAGGTCAGCTGTGCTTGTTGGGTTCTCCTGAGACAAACTGCTGCAGGCCCCTGACCCTCTCATTTTGAGAGTCAGCTGAGACAGAAAGAACTTTTGCAAGTTTATGCTGTGACTGTTGCGCAATCCTCAGAGATCCAAACACCAGTGTTGTTCCACAAGGTGAACAATTAATCTGTGTTGCTTTCATCTAATAACCGAATGAGATACATCTTGCTAGTGAGTTTTTAGAAAGGACAGAAGTGTCTTCAGTTTGATGATGATATTCAGCTCATGTCTCATCTCATTTGACCTATCTCGTGTGCTGCTGAATTTCCCATGTCTAAAAGAAACGGGTGCAATTCAGCCCAGACAAGACTGAGCAGAAAAGCTGTAGCAGGTAGTGATTACTGTTCCCTTGAATGAAACCCTGCTCTCTCCCACAGCAGAATTGTTCTGATTCCTCTACATCAGGCTGAAGAGGGATAGGATTTGGTCCTTAAGGAAGGAAAATATCAGGAATAGGAGAACTTTAATGAGGCTAAATTCCAAAGTGTTATGGGACAGCTTCGTGAAGTATAATTTTTCAACAAACTTCTCAAGTGATTATTTTCATGAGTACTTACTGGGAATATGATGAAGAGAGAGGTAATATATTTTATTGGATCAACTTCTGTTGATGGAAGGAACAAGTTTTTTAGCTTCACAGAGCTCTTCCTCATCTATGGGGAACATAACCAGCGTGTCCAAGCTAAATACAAAAGTGGAACAGATCGTTAAGCATAACGAGTTCACACACGTTGTTGGAGACCACTTAAAATGAAGCAGGTGATTAACACTTTTCAGTTAGAGGACAAAGGAGGATAGTGGGAAGCTGAGTGCATTACAAATTGTTGTAATGAGCTATAAAACTAGTGTCTCTGATAAGTCCATGGCTTTTAGAGTCCAGCAGAATTATGAATTTAAATTCCTACGCTCAACTTTTGATGGTGTTGTGCAGGTTTCCCTTGAGGATGAAGTCTGAAATATCAGATATGGAGCAGTCACTTTGTAAAAAGTGTTTGCCCTTGAATGACAGTGTTTTTGTCTTTTATTATTTTTCTGTGTAAGTTTATTCAAGAGTGTAGTGTCCCATACTACAATCCACACAAGAATTTAAGAATATCATCAAATTCTTCCCCAAACAATTCCAAGATAAAGTTTACAACTTCATCCCACATGAATCCACTCAGGGACCTTCCAATATGCTTCCTGATAAACATTAACAGGAACCCAGGGAGATCCATCAAATCGGGCCATGGCACTCTTACTAAAGGAATATCAGGACTCACAGAAACCATCCTTAAACCACACAAAGGGCCAGTTTCTTCAAAGATACAACCGACTTCCTCCAGAAATTCTACAACATTAACAACCTGCGCCCAAACACCATTTTTTGCCAAAATGGATTTCACCTCCCTATATACCACCATCATAGCCTGCCTCAGATATCTACAAAATAATGGATGTTAGTCAGAAATCCATCCAAAAGATATTGACAAACTCATCCAATTCATCTTTACACATAAAAATTTTATATTTAACAATAAACACTTTGTCCAAACCATGAAAACAGCCATCGTTACTAGGGAGGCTCCTCAATATGCCAACCTCTTCATGGGCCACCTTGAGGATGAATTTCTGGAAAAATTACCCACAACTAATGTTAAACCTCAGATACATTGATATTTTCATCCTATCAAAAGACAACCTAATCTCCCTCTTGGATTTCCGCCCTACCTTCAACAACCACCACGCATCCATCAAACTCTCTCTAGAACAATCTCACATCAGCATCAGCTTCCTGGACACCATGACCAGCTTCAGCAATGGAACTCTATAGCCAACTATATACAAGAAACCCCTGGATCACCACACTTACCTCAGTAGAGACAGTAACCACCTCACACACACCCAAGAAATCTGCTGTCTATAGCCAGGCACTCGGAAACACAGAATTTGCTCTGAAGAGAAAGCACACTTAAAACTACCTTCACCAAACAAGGACACACCACCAGAGAAGTAGATTACATCATGATATGGGCTACCCAAATACCCTGAGAGAACTTACTTCAATATAGAAAAAAAAAATCCCCACTGACCCGCACAACTCCTATTTGTCACCTACAATGGAACCCATACAAGGTATCATCAAATAATTGCAAACCACACTTGATGGGGACCACATCCTAAAAGAAATCTTTCAGAAACTCCCTCTTCTGGCCTTCAAACAACCCTCCAAACTCTCCAAATTAATCATCAGAAGCAAGCTCCCTGCAGACCAGGACACACCCACTCAAAGTGGCACCAAACCTTGCCAAAACAACAGATGCAAAACCTGTAAAACTATCTCAACTGCTACTGTGAACAAAACCTCCCACAACACACCTTTCAATATCATGTGTCCTACACATATTACTGATGTACCTCATCCAGTGCATTAAATGCCTCAACAAAAGCCAGGTGGGTGAAACCAGATAAGCACTACACTCTCAAATTAATTCACACAGAAAAATGATAAAAGACAACTCCCTAGTAAATGTGGTCAAACCCTTTTCACAAAGCGATCACTCCATATGTGACCTCTCAGTCCTTATGCTTGAAGAAAACCTGCAGAAGAAGAGTTTGGGAATTTAAATTCATAATTCTGCTGGACATTAAGGCCTTGTGTAAACTAGAAAGTTCTGTCAATGGTAGTATTTTTGGTGATAAAAAAGCATTATAATTACAGCACTCACGCCTGTCCACACAGCACTCATTTTGTTGCAAAAACGCCTCCGCACTTGGTGCTGTCGTATCGGCAGCAAGAGCAATGCAACTCAAAAGCATCTTCCCCTAGAATTCTTCTTCGGAATTCTGGGATGGGTGAGAGAAGGTCAGAGCAGCATGGATGCTGGTTCAGTATCCCCTGGTGTTTCCATGCCATCATTTATTGCATTGCTGGCAGTGACTCATGCCATTTTTTCAACAACTGCCCGCCATTTACTGCGCATCTGCCATCTCTATCTGAAAAGATGGATCCCAAACTACTTCTCACTGTTGCTTTCAGCATTCTGCATAGATCGGGGCTGGCCACACGATACATCATGAGCTCTGAATCGGAACAGGAATTGGAGGAGCCTGGCCTGCTGAGTGGCATGCAGACAAACAGCACCGCGTTACTGTTATCATTCACGAAGCACCTGCACATGGTGAACTGCCACTTCTGGGCTTATGCGACAGGCACTGTGTGGTGGGATCACATCATTATGCAGGTCTGGGATGATGAACAGTGGCTACAGAATTTTCAAATGTGCAAAGCCACCTTCGTGGAACTCTGTGTGTGGAGATGGCCCCTGCTCTGCAGCTCAAGGACACCAGAATAAGAGCTGTCCTTTCGGTGGAGAAGCGTGTGGCAATAGCTGTGTGGAAGCTGGCAACTCCAGACTGCTACCAGTCAACTGCTAATCATTCTGGAGTTGGCAAGTCCACCATTGGAGCTGTGTTATTGCAAGTGTGCAGGGCCATTAATTGCATTCTGCTGCAAGGGACTGTGACTCTGTGAAATGTGTGTGAAATAGTGCATGGATTCGCAGCAATGGGATTCCCTAACTGTGGTGAGGCAATAGATAGCTCATATACCCCAATTTTGGCATCGGACCATCTTGCGATGGAGTACGTCAATAGGAAGGGTTACTTCTCTGTGGTACTCCAGGTGCTTGTGGATCATTGTGGTCATTTTACAGACAACAATGCTGGTTGGTCAGGAAAGGTGCATGATGCTCGTATTTTCAGGAACACTGGCCTGTACCAGAAGCTACGAGCAGGGACTTTTTTCCAGATAAAAAGATTCCAATAGAGGATGGTGAGATGCCCATAGTGATCCTGGGAGACCCAGCCTACGCACTAATGCCATGGCTCATGAAGCGTTACACAGTCAACCTGGGTCGCAGCAAGGAGTGCTTCAATAACAGGTTGAGCAGGTGCCAAATGAGTGTCAAATGTGCATTTGTCAGGTTAAAGGTGTGCTGGAGATGCCTTTATGGCAGGCTGGACTTAAAAGAGGACAATATTCTTGTGGTTATAGCCACCTGCTGAGTGCTCCATAATTTATGTGAAGTGAAGGGTGAGAAATTTGCCCCTGGGTGGACCAAAGAGGTGGATCACCTTGCATCTGAATATGAGCAGCCAGATGCCAGGGATATTAGAGGGGCACAATGGGGAGCTGTATGCATAAGGGAGGCATTGAGGTCCCATTTTGACAATGAGAACCCATCAGGTATCCTTTGAAACTGCGCTGTGACATTCTATGACCACTATACAGCTGTACATATGTACCGATGGTACGTGCACGTATCATGTTCAACACATAAATCAAGAGTGCTTCTTGTTTTGAGGGCTTACTTTTATTATTAAACACAAAACAAAACAGCACACAACACAAGCAGATCCTAGAGGGGAGAAAGTAGTGGGAGGGCAGTGCCAGCTATGAGAGCTGCGTGTAAGTTCAGCTGTTGCTCTCATAGCCGTCTGAGGGGGTGGAATGAAGGGGGTAACAAGATGGTCCGTGATTTTGGTAGGAATGTATAGGGGGAGTTGGTGGAGTGCAGGGAAAGTTCTGTTACCGCTGAAGCGGGGGCAGAGCTTGCATGCACTGAGTGTGCAAAGACACTATTGTCTTTAGAAGCTCTGTCTACTCCTCCATGGCCTTGATTATGCACTCATGGCCAGCTAAAATTTTCTCCTGGTTTTCCTTCTGTTCCTGTCTGTCCATCTTCTGAGATTCTGACACTGATTGTCTCCATGCCCTTTTCTCTTTTTCGGGTGCCTCAGAGGACAGAAGCAGTTTCTGGAACATCTCCTCCTTGCTTTACCAGGGTCATTTCCTTATCAGTCGTAGGCGGTCCACTGCTGTAGTGGCCTTGGCTGTGAAGGTCACATCTGTGTCATAACAAGAAACAATGAACAAACCCATTATTGTGAGTGCCCTAACAGTACACATGAATCACTGTGAAACATGCCTCATTCTCACTGCGCAGAGAACAGCTCCTTGATCAGCCTGAGAATGGTGATTTGGGGGGTGGGGACAAGATCATACAAGTAGGTCTGGGTTCTGGGTGGGTGCTTGCCTGGAGCATAAATGCAGGTACACTGGGAAAACAAAATTCAAATCTGTGCAACCATTCTCCACAGGCAGAGACCCTAGAAGCAGATATCTTGCTCCTTAGAGTGAGCAAGGATGCTAGGATGCATCTCCATGTGAACAGCTTCAAACTGGGTCCCTATGCTGCATGCCTGTGCGCTGCTTTGGTCCCCGCTCAAGTGATTGTCAATTGGCATGGGAAAGTGACCTATAATGGAGATAGAAACACAGCTGCTCTGCCAAGAAATCAGAGGCAGAGAATCAGGAAGTACCTCCAAGAAAGTTTCTAGAGGTCACACCGAAGGATACCCACAAAATCTCAGCATACGTTAACAGGCTTCTTAGCCATACTGCCTAGATGCGCAAGGGAACAGGAAAGCACATGCAAACACAGCCACTCCTGTGCATTTCTATCCCTTCAAGCACCTGTATGTTTTAGCTAAGCTATGGACCTCCCCTGCTTCCAGTACACAAGCTGTATCAGCTTCCAAACACTTATCAGAGCTCCCCTCTCCTGCATCCTGAGCACCTGAACTGAAGGGCTGGGGCTGGCTGTAGCCTTTGGAGGTGGAGAACAGCTCTTGACTCCCAACCTCAGCAACCGAACTGCTCCCTGGCTCCAGGTCACCCTCCAGTTTCACATCCTCATTGATGACCTCTTTGTCGGGGTTCAGTCCAGTATCTGGTGGCCCCAGGGCCACGGAGATGTCTATGGGCATCTATAGGGGGGATGTGAAGTCACTTCTGAGGATGGATTCCAGCTGTTTGTAAAAGTGGCAGGTCATTGGCTCTGCACCAGAGTGATGGTCTGCCTTCTTGGCCTTGTGGTAGCTCTGCCGCAGCTCCTTGATTTTAGCTCGGCACAGCACTGTGTGCTGCACATAGCCCTTCTCCGCCATGGCATGAGAAATCTGGCTGTAGATATTAAAGTTCCTTCAGCTAGAGCAGAGCTGGGGCTGCACGGCAGACTCCCCCAAATGCTGATTAGGTGCAGCAGCTTCGGTATGTTCCAAGCAGGAGAACGCTGCCTGGAGCTGGTATGGTCACTTGGGAAGATGAGATGCGAGCTCTCCACACCGACCAACGAGGAATTGGAATTACAATTTCAAACTTACAGTGACTGTAAAGGGAGAGGGACAGGTGGCTTCAGAGCAGCGGAGTACAAACAGATTTCCAGAGTGGTCAGGCTTGGCACTGTGGGACATTTCCGGAAGCTGTTCACCATGACAAAAACATACAGCAGTGTCTACACTGACGATTTGTCTCTAAAAGTTTGTTGCAAAAAGATCTGCATCTCTTGTCGAGGTAGTTTTATTTTGTGAACAAAACAGGGCAGTTTTGTCAAAAAAAGGGTCATTGCAATGTGTACACAGGATAGTTTTGTCGAGAAAAGATGACTTTTGTGGACAAAATTATCTAGTGTAGACCAGGTCTAAAAGCCATGGTCTTAATAGAGACACTGTTTTATATGGCTCACTACAACAATTTGTAACACACCTTACTGCCTACTATCTTTCATTGTCCTACAACTGAAGAGGTGTTAATTATCCACTTCATTTTAAATGCTCTCCTATAACATGTTTGAACCCCTTATGCTTAAAAACCTGTTCCACCTTGTATTTAGCTTGAACACTCTGATTAAATTGCCCAGACCTGAGGAAGATCTCAAAAGCTAGAGTCTTCCACCAACAGAATCCAATAAAAGATATTTCCTCACCCATCTTGTCTGTCTCATATCCTGGGACAAACACAGCTACAACAATACTGAATACAATAAATATGCGTTCTCACTGTATCTTATGACATTTTGTGATAAGTGACCCAAAAACACCTGAAGAAAATCATCACTGATTTTCACTTATGGCGATCTGTTGTTGTTTTATTTTATTTTTTGACTGTTGTTTCTAATGAAAAGAAAAATAATATACAAAAATATAGCACTTATTTCCAGTTTGTGAATCATAGCAAAAATATGAAGCTTCTCCTTTTAACTTCAAAACCCTTAACTACATATTAAGCCCATGGATTATTACATACAATATTTTCAGTGAAATGCTGTAGGAACAATGTTTGCTTTCCTAATCTTTTTACTTTTCACGTTTTATTTACCTTCAGTAAAAGTTTGCTCAATTTTATGAGCCTGGAGTAATAACATGGAAGTTTATTTTTCAAATGTACATTTTCTGCTTTTCTACTGCTCAGAACTTAATATTAAGGTTAGTTTTAATAAACAAAAACTGACACACTAATGATTACATGGGTAACATTTAGCCCTCAAGCAGAATCTACAGCCAGAAGGTAAACATACTGAAGAACCAGAGTAGCACATGGCTGGTGCTGTAATTTAGGGAAACATTATTTATTTATAGGTGATCAGAAATTGTTTGAAAATTTAATACATTTCTTTTAAAAAACCTTCCTCCTCTAATTAACAATCAGATTTCAGTGCAGCACTAATTTATCTTCCCAGTCCTCAAAAGTATTGAATAACCAGTAGTCAATAACCAAATTAATACTAATGTATTATCTTATGTTTAATTTATAAATCATCTCTTGGTTGCCTTTTAATGGCTTCAATAATATCCTAATTTCTTTAGCATGATCATTGAATGGTTTGCTGGCTTCAGTTTCCCCTAATCTTGGTAGACCTGAATCTTAGGAATGTCCCTTTATTTGTCAGCTAGACATGCTCTGACAGTGATTTTCAGCAAGAATGAGTGAAACTCATAAGGGTCAATGGATGGTTTTGGACCAGTGATGCTCTGAGATTAAGACTATTTTTAAATTCTATTCTCATTTACACCCCCATAAGTCCATGCTTAGTATGAATGTTGTAATCATTAATGGCCAAAGCACTGTAAATTGAGGGCCTCCTTCCAACTCTCATGGAAATCAGTGTAACAACTCCCATTGTGCAAGCCCGCAGACCTGCGTCTGTGGAGGAAAGCATTTGACCTTGATTTTTGCTATTTAATTTAGTGCTTAAGAAAACTGATAACTGATAGTTCTGGAAACCAAAGTTTAGTATATCTACAGAAAGTGTCAACACAGGCAGGACTGATATAAAATCCTCCAGCTTTCACTTCTAATGTGCTACACCCTGATCTGGAGGGACCTGATCTGTGGTATAATTTTTTAAGTTCTCTGAGGCATGAATTTCTAAGTGGTATGAAACACTGTATATATTTACAGCACTATATGAATATTAATAAATAATGAGTTAGAGTTGTCATCCCATTGGGCTCATTAATAGTAGGGATGAGTAGTCAGTTCATTACGCATGTTCAGTCAATCCTTGACCGCTCTTCTGAGACAATCAAGGGAGTGACTTGGGATGTGAATCCTCTGAATTCCTTTTAATTAAATTGCCAAACTACCAGCAGATTGTAAAGATTTCTGGTTACTACTATTTAGACTGGAACAGAACCAAAAACGTAGAATTAAAGGAGTGTGTACCCCATTACTGATCCCTTATCCATCCAGTACATTTGCTTTTTGTTCTATTCTTATTTATTTTTTCATGCCACAGAATATAAATTCTTAGATAAAAATTAGTTTATTTATAGTGCTCATAGTTTAAAAAAAATCATTTTACAAGGTTGTTTAAAAGTTGTAATATTTCCCCAAAAAACTTTAGAGTTTAGTTCCATTTAATATTCTTCTATCCCAGATATTTTTGCTCATTGTTATTTACTTGTTTAAGATGCTCATAGATAATTTGACAAAGGAAAAATAAATTATTTTAACAAGAGAATCTTGTTTTCAGATTCTGGCTATATCCAGGAATAGGAACTACAAAAACATATGGCCATAAGTATATTCCAACAATAATTAATCTGTGTGCAGCATGTTTATGTGAAATTCATCAGGAAATGAACAAAGAGGCAGCAGCGGTTCTCAGTACTTACTCTGGCTATACTGAAGTTCTCACTAAAGATCAATTCCAGTCTTTCTTGTAGAACCTGGAGGCTCATGCACTCTGAACCGAATGAAATCAATAGAGGGTTTCTGTTTGCATCTGGCAAGGTGTTTCTTTTACAAAATACTAAGTAAGAGCAGGAGACATCCTCCTTCCAACAGGAAAAAAAATATTTTCCCCCCAAAATCAGACAGATCTGCCTCATGAGGGTTACAGCTGATTTTATTTTTGGCTGAAAGAAAATAAATCATTCTTCTGTGAGATCAATGGGTCCTACTTTGTGGACTAAATAAAATAAAATAAAATACTAGACCCCCCTGAAAGAAGAAGCAGAAAGAAGGAATTCTTCAGATTTTTTTATTATTGTTATTTTCCCATTCTTGTTTTGACATGTGGAAAGCTACTTACTGCTAAGAAGTGAACAGCTGAACGAACTCATATATTCAGGTTAGGAATAAATTCTGTGAATGCTTTCCTTCCTGAAATGCTTTTCAACACATACTCTTGCTGCTAACTCAATCTTATGCCCAGCTTGAAGAATGGAAACTTACAAAGAAGGAACTACAATTACATCCAAAATTGTTTGAATCCAGCAAAGAGCAAATATTGTGTTTGTTTATCTCCTTTCAGTTAGGGTTTTTAGTCTCTGACATTTCAACAGATATTTTCCACCTTAGCAGGCCTGAGATGTGGACATTCTGTGTGTGGTTTTTCCCCATTCAGCTCCTGTATCATATCTCTTTTAGTGAGGAAACTTATATCTGTCATATGGAAAACATTTTGCAGTTTAAGGATATTTCAGAGTTGGATCAGCTACTCCCTCAGAGATTCTTTTAATAAACTATAATATAATTAAATCCTCTAAAGAGTGTACATACTTCCTTTATGTTTCAGGGCCAACAAAGACAGGACATTTCTACTCAATACCCACTATAAGTCTTTCCACTTGCTGTAAGTTCTTGTGAGAATCTCTATCTATACAGAACAGTGAGAGTTCTGTGGCACCTTAAAAACTAACAAATTTATTTGGGCATAAGTTTTCATGGGCAGAAACCCACTTCATCGGGTTATGCCCAAATAAACTTGTTAATCTTTAAGGTGCCACAGAACTCTCGCTGTTTTGCTAAAAACAGACTAACATGGTTACCCCTCTGGAATTTATCTATACAGAGAATTTACTATGATTGTGCATATTTAAAGGTTGGAAATTTTTATAGCTTGCCAGACAAAACTCTTGGAGAAAGTATCAGAAGTTAGTCTGGAAGATATTTTGTGGCCTAGAAATAGCTATAAATGTTTAATTATCAGATATCTAAAAAGAAAACATCATGGCTAGAAAATGTTATGTCTCACAGAATGTATTGTTGAGAAACAAAAACTTTGCTTCATTGAGAATACTAACAACTGATAAAAAAAACTGGTTACCTTATGTTGGATCTGCCTTACGATAGAATGTTATTGGTGGTGAGACATTATTATGAGGCAGTATCGAGCCAAGAAATGCACAGTTAAGGTAATGCTTCTTATGGAGCAGACCCAGATGACCATACTTTGGTTCCCTTTTGTTGCCAGAATACATCAGGCCTCTAAGACAATGATCTCTTCATGGTGTCAGAAAAAAGGCTCATATAGAAAGCAACTAAGTACCAGATTCATGGTTCAGGGTTTGTTATTATTATTCAATATTGCTGACAGCCAAAGTTCCTGGCCATTTATTCATCTCTATTACTAGCTCTACCCTTTATAATTTGATAACATTTCCTGTTGTAACTACACGAAAGCATCTGTTAGATATTCCATTCCATATTAATTAATCCTCTTGGATTGTAATTTTGATGGCAGAAGCAAGAAAGAAAGGAAGCTCAATGTGTGCAGTGTGATCAATAAGAAGTAGTAACAACTACTTAACAAGCTCTTAGCAATCGATGGCTCACAATGAAAGACTTGTTGGTTTGTAAAAATGCAACCTGCTCTTGGAGGTTGCCAGTCCCTGGACCTAGGCCTTTAGTGGGTCCTACCAAAAGGACTACAAATAAGATGGCTTCCAAGAGCCCTCTGACACCGTTTCCCAGCATATTTGGAGTCAGAGTTGGGGACAGAAAAAAATAGAACACCCTGCTGTGGCCAATAGAGAGGCTTCTGCCTGGGGTGATCTGGACAAGCAGTCCACAGGGCCAATGATAAGTCGGTGCAGCTCAGCCCCTAGCAAGAGCACCACCTGACTTTACACAGAGAAACAGTTTTAGATTCCTTTTTTGTTTGAAAATGGAGAGAGAGACAGAACAGTGTCAGCAAAATTCACACTCTCCCACCTAAGGGGGTTTGTGCACTCCTCTGTGACTCTCGCTACACACAGGGATCAGGCATCTCTAGGTCTGCAGTGACCAGCTTCCAGAGAGTGAACGAATGATTCAGCCCAGCATTGGCTACTGAGAGCCAAGCAAGACTCCAAGAGAAGACCACACACCAGGAACATCAGTGACCACAGTTGGAGTCAGGAGAGGACCCTATGTGATGCTTTGTTAGGATGCCCAGAACCATAAGCCACTGTGTTACCTCTCTGCCTCAGCAAGAGAGAGCCTTGTTGGAGCTTACACTGTGTGCCAGCTCCTTGCCTCACACCAGTTTGAATGCCTCACCAGCAAACTCCTCGAGGCTCAGCCAGTCTAAACCTTGCCTTGCAAGTAACATTCAGTGAACCCCCATTCCTGTACTCCCTGGAAGAACATCTCTCTGTAATGTCCAGTCCCATCACCGAATAGAAATTACAAAATGGTCTCTCTCTGAAAAGACAGAATACACACTAGCCTGTTGGCTCAAATGGGTATGCGCTCCTTACTTTAATATAACAGCACTAAGATCAATATGTTTATTAATAAAGAACAGAGATTTAAGTGATACTGAGCAGAGATAATAGAAACAGAAAATGGTTACAAATAAAAACAAAACAAAACATGCTCTCTATTATATAGAATTTAACAGATTACAATTAAGATCTCATGCAATTTCTCATCTATTGTCAGTTCGTAGCATCCACAACCCACATAGCTGGGGGAATCCATCTTTTACAGACTCCAAGAGCCCCTTTTGTCCCTTAAAGTGATGGGTAACAAAGGAGTCTCCTTTCTTCTCTTTCATAATCCAGAAAACATTTGAAATGTATTCTTTGAAAATTAAGGTCAGACAAAGTTCCTGTCCTCTGTTCTACAGGGTGCAACCTTTATACCCTTTCTTCATCCGCTGTCAATTTGCTTTTTCAGTTGGCTTGATCACTTGTTTACCTTAGATGCAAATGTATTTGCATTGTCCTTTGCTTGTAATCAAGCCATGCTGTTTTCTCATCCGCCTGTTAGCTTGATCCATGCAAACAGGTAAATCCACATTTCTTTGTCTAGGGCAGGTCTGTTTATCTACTGCCTCCAAAACATATTTCCAGCACACATACATCATCTAATGATATTCATGGGTGCCATGTCACCAGTCTTTATGTGATACCTTGCAATCTGGATAAATATTCTGACAACACTGTGTTGAGTGTAGTGAGTTTGTCAGACCTGCTGGGATTTACTTATACATAATAGTATGGTCTTTGTCATTGTCTTAAAGCAGCTCTGGTAATCACACCCTTCTTCGCCTGGTGTGAAGAAAAAGTAAGTGACTTTTGTTTAAGCTGGCCTACACCACAGCTGTCTTACTCCGTCACTACGCAACACTCTCTCAGGACATGCAACCTCAGCCGCCTACCTCAGGAAGGTGCCGGGATGGGGTGTGGGGGCTGGAAAAATTTGTGAGTGCTAGTAGGTGGGGATATTGACTTATTTATAAAGGTATTAGTTACCCTGAAGCTTTCCTTCCCTTAATCCTATTTTCCTGTTCCTAATAAAGTCCCCCTTTGTTATGTTGTTTTGGGTGCATCATTCCTTTGCTGGGGTAAGTTTTATTTAGCTTTATTGTCCCCTGTGTATTGGGCTTTACATTTTTTGCCAGCTTGTAATATTATTCATTTTGTCAATGGACAGCATTCCTGTGTATATGACACAGTAAGGAGTCACTCTGAGTGGACGCATCAGGCACCAACCAAGAACTCAGGACCCAGCCCCAAATGAGGAAAGGAGAAAACTTCCTTCAATTATTGGTGACAGCAAGCACCAGGGAGAGAAAAGTGAGGAGGTTTAAGCCACACCTTGGTGGAGGGGCTACGTCTGAATAAAGATCCTATTATAAAGTATTGGTCACAGATCTAATGATAATGCTTGTTATGGAGTGATAGAGTATGTTACAGAATTACTGTGCTAACTATGGCTTTGTGCGTGGTACACCCACAGACACCCCAATGGGAATAACCTCTGACCCTGGGAGGTAGATCAAGTGAGGGGTGTTTCCTGCTTTGGGGAGCTGAAGTCAACAGCAGCAGCTTCCTCTTAGTAAATACGTGTTCTGTTGTTCCTGAGCTCGTCCGAGTGTCATCATTCTAGGGACTCTGCCTGCTTGTGGTAACCCACAAGGAGAGCACAAGGTTATGGAACACTGGTGACAGCAGGTAGGATCAGCACACAGAAAGGGAAGGAAAATGGAAGATGACAGCAGGGTGGCATGCAGCAGGTGGCATCAGGACTGGGAACAATTCAAGTCAAAACATGCGTTTATATGCCTGAACCATTCACTGGGGTTGCAGATACTTGGAGCAGCTGAGTGGGGTGTAGAGGTGAATCCATGGTCTGAGGGGAAGAAGGTGTTGCTTTTGGAAGCTGAGGCACATCTGGTTTGCATGTGTCTGGCCCCATGAGTACTGACGTGTTACAATTTAAAGTCCTGAAAGAGACTAGAGAAAGGCTCAGAGACTTACGGGAATCAATTCAGGCAGCTAGCAGCAAAAGTCTGTTAGCTACTTGACCAAATAGTCAAGGTTCAAACAATAGACCAGGGAAATCCGTCATGGCCCTGGTGTTAGTGCTCTAGATGTTGCAAGTACTATACATGACCAGATGGGAGATGGAGTAGGGAATCTCACAGCCAGATATCACCAAGGCTGTCCCGGCCATGATGAAGAGCAAATATGGAGTGGTGGGGCCCAATGTGCAATGACTGGGCTGCCAGGCAATTGATAGATCCCACTTCAGAGTACTCCTGGTTATACCAAGTGTCACGTGCTCTCAGTGGGTAACAACCAAAATACTGGGCTGCCCCTTTGACATGAACATCGTGTTTGAATACTTAAAGTGTTGATCATTTTGTCTGATATGTTAGATATGGGACTGTATCTCTTCTGAAGGGGTTGTGGTATTACAGAATTACTGTGCTGGTGAGGTATGTTTGTGTGTACCTCCACAGACATTCCCAGAGGAGAATGACCTCTAACCCGGCAAGCAACTCTGAGAGAAAGGTCAAGTGAGAGTGTGTCATGGTTCCTGGCTGGAGGAGGTGAAGTTAACAGCAACAGCTGCCTCTGTATCCTTCTCTAGTAATGAATATGTGTTCTCTCGTTCCTAAGCTCATGCCAGTGTCATCATTCCAGGAACTCTGTTGTTTGTGCTAACCCACAAGAAGACCACAAGGGCAGAGAACACTACTTTGACTTTGTGAGTTCTCTGTGGTATCTCTGAACTGTACATTTCCTAGTTTCCCAACCACCAGAATTTATAGTTGTGTGGTCACAAATCTGGAAGGGTATAGGAAACAAAAGTCACTGTTTTGTATCTCACCTAAACTCCACCTTAGAAAAGGTATAAGTGAATTTTAAAGCAATATTTGGCACCTTGTATTGATGGCTCCTGAGTGTGTAAGGCACTATTGAGAATGGGACTTAGACTCCTCAGTCACTTAGATGCTATAGAAAATTTTATTCCCTGTTTAGACATATCTCTGATTGAACTAAATAAGTAATACAAGAAGCTGTATTTTAATTTGGACCCACAGGTTCCCTTCCATTAATAGGCACTCATTATGGCCTAGTTTCTGATGCCCTTACTCAGGCTGAGCAGTACCTACTTCTTCAAAGCACCTCATTGATGCCATGACAATGACACATGGATTAAAGTGCTCTTCAATATGAGTAAGGGTAGCAAAATGTGGACTTACATTTGGGGATACATATGAGAAACAACCTTTTTGCTTAGTACAAACATGCTGAACTCACACAAGGTGTAAAAGAAATTGGTCACATGGTTTCCCACTATCATAATTCAAAGTGTCACATGATTTGATTGTTTTCTACAGGATGTCATGTGTGAACCCCACATCAGTGTAGTTAGCCTCTCACATTTAGAAGATTTAATATATCAGTATAGTGTTTCTATTACGTGTAACGATCCTTGTTGAGAGAAAAAAAGCTGAAACATTTTAAGACAATATTTATTTGGATCCAAAATGGATTACATAGCAGATAAACAATTTGTAAAGACATAAGCGGATCACTGAAACCTATCATGTTAGCAGGAATTAGCTGAAGAGTAGGACTAAAGTGCAACTTTAACCAGTATCTAAAATTCATTATTTTTCCAAATGTGAGATTCCAACATGTGGGAAATGAAGCACTCTGTGTGTGTGTGCGTATGTGTATATATTCAAATTATACAGCTTTACGAAGATATGAACATTGTGTGCTTTTTCTAACCAAAATGATATCAGAGGACATAAGATACAAATCACATTTTAGTCTTTAACCTTATGTAGCTTAAAAAATGCTCAGCACTAATATTCACTCTACAGATATTTTGGCAGTGGATAGGTGTGTGTGTAGGTAATAATAATCAGGGATGAGGGCATTTTGTGGAGATTTACAAATGTCACACATTTTTGTTGTTCAGAAAACTACTATGGTTTGAGTGTGTGAACTATCTACTGAGAGCTGGCCACAAAGCAGAAACTGGATCAAAGCTTCACAGACACTAGGGATGGAATGACCTATTAGATCATCTAGTGCAAAATTGTTTCCTGAAGTGCATTTTCTACAGTTCTGTCCAATGTAGCTTTTAATGTCCCACTCTTTTTTCTCCAGTTATCCCATTTTCACTGGATTTTTTTCTCTTTGCCCCCTCCCCACTCCTCTTTTCACAACCTCTCTTAAGAGAGACACAAATCCAATTCCATTTAGTTTGAATCTAGCTTTTAAGTCCACAGAGCCTGAGATCAGGCATAATCTGATTATTCCCTTAATTCCCCAGCAGGAATCATTAATTACATGCCTAATTTCAGTTTCTCAATTTTTTCCCATTTAGGGACACAGATGTAATCCCTAATCCTCTCTTTTTATCTTGACAGTTCATTCATTTATCACATATTAGCTAAGGCCAGATCCTTATCTGGTATAGATCAACATGGCTTCATTGAAGTCAATAAGCTACATCAGTTTACACCAGTTGAGGATCTGGATCCAGATCATTTTTGTCATCTGTTCTGTGCCCATTTGGCAATAAGAAGACTTTAATAATTGTCATGTCCTCTTCCATGCTAATTATTCCCCTAAACTAATCTTTTAGATTCTTTAGTTTTCCTTCTGTTTAAATATATACCTCTCTCCACTCCTCTGCTTTACTCTGTACAACATTTTCTTTTGGAATATCCTGTAACCCTATAACCCAGTCTCTTCCTTTGGGATAAAATAGGCGTCTGTAATAGTTATTATATCATAATTTTCATTTTTCATGCATGTGTCCAATTCCACTATTGTGCTTCTCATTCTCCTTCCATATAAGTAAAAACATTTAATTTATTTTCCAGGTTCCTCAAAAATAATCTGGATCAGCTGCCTTGATTTTCCTTATTTTAATGTTAATTTCCTTTGTGTGGTATAACTGTGAAATTATCATTCTTCATTCAAAGCAGTTTACGTGCATGCTAGAATATAACCTTTCCTCTTCCCTCCCCAGTATTTTAAACTTTGACTCAATCTACTGAATTATTTTTCTATTAGTCTTTCCTTTTTCTTTAGTTCCCACACATATTAGGCTCGACATCTGCCTTCCTCAGACATTTACACAGCAAAGACTAATAGTGGGTCTGAGCCCATCTAAAGTGTTTTCATCAAAGAAACAAGAAAAGACTCTATATGCTGAGTGTATTATTCACTGACAAATTCTCCCCATTGAAATCTCCTGAGCATCGACTATTGAGGATTATTTTTAATAAAGACCAGGCTGTAGGTGTTCATTACAAATACTGATGATTCAATCAGAAATTGTGATTATCTAGGCCCTGTAGCTCTGATGTGATTTCTTCTTGTGATCATTTAAATCAATGTGGCATTTCTTCTTTGGATGATGTATCTATTAGTCTTGCTGGTGACTAGCAGCATAGCATACTGAAAGAAAACAACGGTGTGTGAAATGAATAGATCAGCCTTTGCCTCATCACAATTCAAGAGCACCTACATAGATGTCATTTGCATAAAAGCAAAGCAAAGCAAAACAAACCTACACAGCAGGTGCATAGCCGTCAGGTTAGCTCTGGTTAAGAAATAGGAAAATACAAATTACTTCACATGGGGTCTTCTAATAGCAAAGCTATTTATATCCTGCTGTCAAGGCCTTTCCATCCACAGATTCTTCCATCCAGCAGCAGCTGAACCAATGAGCAACCACAGAAGGGAGGAGTGCAGAGTCTGCCTGCCCCACTCCTCCTCTCTACCAGGCCATACTGAGATACTGGGGGCAGCTCATAAAAGCAGAAAACTTTCAGAATACCTGAAGAGAAATCATTATCCAGCCAACAGACCAAGGATTTTAAGGATCTGGTCAGACATTGTGGCTGCATACTCTCTATTGTTATGGACACATTAGTACCAAAAATATCCCCCCGCCATCACAATTGCTCCACTGTGCTTCTTAATAACCTGGGGCAATTGAACCTACAAGACAGGAGACTTTAATGTCTATGGCAGAAAACACAAGCAGCCACGGACAAATAAAATCATAGCATAAGTAGCAGAGAACAAAAGATTCTCCTTCTCTGTTATAGTAACCCTAAATCAATGCCCGAGCACCACTTGCAGAAGAACTGTCAATCCGTTTCTCAGAAAATATTGTGCTAATCTGAGACAGACTATCAGGATCAAAAGGAGCCAGCCGGCTCAGTTGGAGCTGGACAGGACAGGCAGAAGGACCTGCTCTGGGACCTCCAGTGCACAATGTAGCCAGACCCAGGCCAGTAGAAGGAATGTCTGCGAGCAGCAGCTCCTATGGGTCTCAGCCTGGTAGGCAACCCACAAACTGGTGCTTACATGGATGCCTCTTAGGAAAAAGGGAGGTAGGAAGTGACCCAGGAGGCTGATTTGAGGCCCCTCAGGGTACAAGGCACCAGACAAATCTCAGAGGGCCCTATGTCGGAACCCAATGAAGTGTGAGGGCCTAGGTTCCCCTACCCCTCCTGTAGCAGACCAGTAAGCACTGGGCAGACTAACTGCCAGAGACTGTAACCAGTAGGTGACAGACCATGGACCTGTTCACAGTCCCCTTTAAGGAGATCAGACAGTTACCTTCATAAAACCATATAATTACTACTTATGAAACCATCATTTGATACTAACACCCTTACTACTTGCTGTCTACGGTCCCATTCCTAAGCAAAGCAGCTGGGAAACTAATGAAGGGCTAACACCAATACCACCTACACCGTGCTGATACTCTTGATTTCAAATGGATGTCATGCTCTTTCAGTGTCAGACCAATGCGACTAGACTTCCCACTCATTTAGTGAGAGGAAGAGACCTGACTCAGCTTCAGTAAGGAGCACTCTGACTAGATTAATGTTGATATTCTTGTGTTTCTTGTTTCTCTGTCCAGGCTGAAAATGACGTGTGGGACTGACAATTGTCTGGAAGAAGCCCATGTTGGACAAGAATGACAAGAAGTTCTAGACTGGTTTGCCAATGGTGCTATCAATGAGCATGTTGTCTTCTGGACTCCAGTACCATCCAGGAAACTGAATCAATTCTTCTAGGAAGCTCCTGCTTTAAGTGTCCTAGCCTATACTGGAATTAAGGTTTATGGTAGCTGAAATTAAGGTGTAACTGAGTATACATTCTCTGACTTGCAGCAGGGGCTGAAAGTTCCGAAAGACTTAGTTTTACATGGTTTTTGAGCTGAAGTAAACTGTAGGCATTTTTAAGCTGTTTTTATTGAAATATTATGCTATTTTTAGTGGTAGACTGTAATAGATTGGCAAGGATCTATTTCGGTGATCTTCTGACAAAGATAGTTTAATGCTGGTATAATTTTAAGGGGGAGGGGGCTAGACGTTAAACAACAATTATTTAATTGTTTTGAAAAGTTTTGAGTTGCCCAATTGCAGCTCCAATCTGGATTAAAAGAAATAGCTGGGAAAATTATAAATTGAAAATAGTCAATCTGTCAAATGTAGTCTTCTTTCCTGACTGCAAACAAATCATGAAAGATCACAAATTTTATTTTTTCATTCCTTTTGCAAAATTGTTTGACAATTAATTTCTGAGAACATATTTCAGACCATTTCACAAAATTGTTATGTATCTATCTACCTAGGTTGTTCTATCATAGTATTTGAGTGCCTTGGTAATATCTGAGTACCTTTAGGTATTTTTTTGGAATTTACTATGTCAGCAGTGTGGCTGGTTCTCTCAGACATATGATATGGTTTCCGTTCCTTGACAGGATATATAAAAATGAGTTCCTGAAAAAATCCCCTGGGTTCATATTCTCTCTGGAAGATAGTGGTCTTGGAGGCAGCATTATAAGAACAAAGTACACATGAGCAAACCTAGAGAATTTTAGGACATATACATTCTTTCCCTGTTCTCTTTTCCACAGAAAAGAACATTATGTTTGGCTGCATATATATAATTCCACATTAGAAAATATCTTGGCTCTTGACTGAGGGAACATAAAAAGAAATATGAGCTATATGTACTGGCTCGCTAGCAGAATTTACATTCAATTTTTTTTGTCACATTTCTACAACGTACTTGTGCCTGCATGTAAATTCAAAGTGCTATTTCCAAAAGGTTCAGTTACCTTTTTCTCTTTCTTATTTAATCAACTCCCCGCCTACATTACAGAAGTAAAAGAGAAAAGTTTTCCAGTAAAGACTTGACCCCAAGTCCGTTTAAGTATATTTTTGTCACCTACTTGTAGCAGCTAAAAATGATGTGGCCATTAAGGTACTTATGATGTCATCGTGACTAGATAAGACATTCTCTAAAAATGGTGCTCTATATTTTTCCACAACAAATTTACAGAGAAAAACAAAATGTTTCTAACTGCCAAAAGTTAAAACAGAAACCCAGACCAAAGGAATTAAGGGATGTTCCTTTTGCTTCAGAAATCATTAGTCATAGCAAGTCTGGAATCAGAACTCAGCTGGCAATTTTGCTGATGATAAAGGAGGCAGACACCTGGATCTTGCTCTTCTCCAGCTAATAGTACTCTCTGTTGTCTCAGTACAGTGACTTGCAAAAACTTATTTGTTAGAAAATTAAAAATGTATTATTTTGAAAACAAAATGCCACTTTTATGGTGATTTTTCTGACTTGTCTTTAATTTCTGCTTCACACTTAGTCTGGAAAGCTACTGAGAAGAAATGCCACTAACTTGAATATTTTCATACACTGCATGATAAAATGGTATTCTTTGTTAACTTTCTTTAAAAGTTACATAAATGCCAATGACACCTAGTTGTATAATTTTTCATTTTTTTTAGTTCCCACACAAATCCAAGATTCAGATCAGTGATAATTCAGTGTCAATGACATACACTTCCAGATGTACAAAGGCATTCCTGGAACATCTGCGTGTTTGTGACCGCCATCATAATTTCTAACCTGTTTGCCAGCTTAACATCACATGATAGTTCTTTATTTCTTGCAGAATCATTTATATGTTCCATTAATTTTGTTTCATTTTCCTTCAGTTTTAGTATTCTCGTCTTGATGGAATGCAGTTGCTCTGAATAGTGATGATTCTACTCTACCAAAAAAAAAAAAAATTCTACGTGCACTGTTTTCTTCATGGCATAGTATAATCATGCAAATTTAGAAATCCCTCTATTACTGATTTCATCTTCTATAATAAATAGAGATTAGGGACACAGTGAAGAGAGTTACTTAAGTATAGTATAACTATTTATACTGTTTTGGCTCATTTCATATGGTATGATTAAGTCACCAATAAATGTTTATTCTAGCACAGATGCTAACTGTATAAATCTAGGAGCTTTGACTAGGAAATCTCAGTTTATGTTTTGCTTAGAATTAGATGGTTTGGGTTGTTACTTGAAAAATGTTCCTTTTGCCTTAAATTCAATATTAATATGAATGTTTTGCTCTGAGCCATCTCCAAATGAAATACTGCTGACAGAATTTGGTAATAACATGACAAGCTAAATTAAAGTGAAATTAGGATCTAACTTGAAACTTATAAAAAACAAACAAGGAAATTCAGAATGATAGCTAGTGTACTCTGTCCCTAGCTCACCCCTTTATACATTGGAGGACTGTGTAATACTATATGCCACAAGTCCCACAAATATTAAACTTATACACAGTAAGGTAAGTTAAGGACACAGTGGTTGTTTTTCTTTTTCCGATCAGTCATTTATATAGATTTACATCTCTTTGATATGGCTGCTCTTTATCTGAATTTTTTGTGACTTAACAAGAAAAGATCACACTGGGTGGATATGAATCCTATACCTGAGTCACATGATGACATTATATTCATGGTATGTTTCCTATAGACTGCATTATCTACCTTTAGTTGTCCCTGAGGGTTAAGTGTTCCATCTGCACTATACTGGTCACAGGTAGAATTCTTCCTAAATTTGGTGTTAGGGCTGCCTATCCATGGAGGTGCTTTTGTGGGCTTTTACACTGTAGATCATGGCATTCAGGAAGCCCTCCAGGAAATCAGAGGCAGTGAGAGCTCTGATCTCAGATTTGTGCCCCCCAAATTGGTAGTATTTCTGGGATGGTGGCTCTCCTGTAGGATACTTGTTGTACTTCTGCTTCTTTTATTGTGGCATCATTCAGTATTCAGATGGCCAAGAAGGGCATTTCAAAACCTTGGTTTATGGTGTGTGCTAATCCTTTCAGTGCTATTTTTTACTAATGTGGGAGGAGTCAGTTTGACTATGAGGACAAACGTTTGACTGAATTCATCTCTCAGTTAAACTGGTATGAATCCAGGGTAATTTCATTTTCACCAGTTTCACTGAAAACTGAATTTGGCCATGAATAGAGAAATAGTCACAGTTTCAAAAGAAAGAAAAAATTTGCAGCAGGAGAAGGATTTCTCTAATAACTAGAATAAAATGTTAATTTTATAGCTCTGATCAAAAGAGTAAATACAGCATTTTGCTTAAAGATTTTGTGAGTATCCAGTGATTCTGCTTAGAGCTGAGAATTTCCATCCTGCAGGATATTCTAACATTTCAAAATTTGTTTTCAGCATGAATCAGGACGAAAATGCTGCTTAAATGCGTGGTAGGAGGATTTTATCGCTGAAGTAATCTGTTCATCTCTTATACCAAGTGTGATAACTGAAAAAGGCATATTTCTTCTCTGTCACATTTGTCACTTGTGAAGGAACTCCAGGGTTTCTGCATTTCAATAGTTCAAACACAGCAAAACATTTTGTTCTTTTAACATTCTCTGGTATTAAGTAGTGGCAGAAAGGCACTGTATTAGGCAATAAAGCAAAGCATTTTTTTCCATAAGTGGAACGTCATGTGCTGCATTATCAAACTGAGTTCTCCCTGTTTCTCATATTTTTCCCATGTGTTTATTTAAAGGGTCTTACTGAATCACAGTTTTAATATTTTGATCCTGATTCTCTTTTAGTCTTTTATTAGATTTGGGTGGCTTGTGTGTTTGAGTGGGTTGTTATTATTTGTTACTATGGACATCCTACAGGATGTGTACTTTTCTGCAGAGTAGAATGCTAATTGCTCCATTTGTTTAGATGACATCTATCAGAATGGACTTTCCAATCTAGTTAATAAAGAGTTTCTCTTTTATAAAGTTTTTGCTTTTAAAAACTCAGTGAGTATCCCAGAAGCAAAATTTTGACATTTATTATTATGCCTTACATGTGATCTGTAGTTTGACACTAAAAAGGCTTTTTCCATACATGTATGGGATATTTCTATTACAGTCCACACTAACGTTACAAATTTACGCAAGTCCTGCACAAGACACAAAATTTAAACTTCTGCATATAATGTTTAGGTGATTTCTTGATGCTGACCACATAAAAAGCATTATACAGTGCTCTGGGGTATTATGTCCCAATCTGATTTTTTATAATATAGATGTTTTCTTCAAAGACAAACTGCTATTGGCTTTGTGTGTTTGCTAATAAATTCTTAGAAACAGTCCGTTTAGAATGGAAATGCTTTCAACTTTTTTGATATACCTAATGTTGCATGACAATGAAATTGTAAATCTAATTTGTCCTTAATCCAACAATGCAGTCCTGATGCACATTACAGTATTGTCCCAGATTTGGAGAGGTCAGAAAAGATATGGAATGGGCTATTTCCTTGTTTGGAGACAGTAGACATAGACTCTGGATATTCTTTCTTAGACTATTTTTGTTCACATTATGCACACAGTTGTTCTTATAGCTTGGGAGAAAAACAGCAAAAGCTGCATCAAAGCTCCCTACTTTCAGAACTTCAGCAAGACAACTCTGTCTTCAGGTTCCCAACCAGAAAGCAGTTTCTCTGTGTGTCTAAACTCCTCCTCAAAAACACTAAAATACTTTGGCAAAAACATGTGCCTGGAAGTCACTCCAAATCATGTATGTATTACTATACCATTAGGTGATGGAGATATACCAACCCAACTGCCTAACTATAGTTAAGGATGAATTAGGAATGAGAGATGGAATTTAAACCCAATAGTATGACAGTTTTATTAACAAGGAACGGCACAATTGTAAGCTAACTTTCTATTAGCTATTAAAGCTACTAAAGTCTACTTTTTTTTTTACTGTACTCTGGTTAGGTGATCCCATCCCTCTATCGGTCTGACCATGTGTGATGGTTACCTCTCCTGTCTTCTAGTATATATGGAGTTCTGTTTCTTTTGTCCTTTTGCATGATGCAACAGTTTTCAGCTCTTCAGGTAGAAATAGTATCAGAATGTTCATTCATCTCTAAGACTATGAAGTGAACAGGAATGGCGCTGTCTCACTGAACCCAGAATTTCAGCATTCTTCTAGTACATCAGAAATTGTTGGGAACAAGTATTGATGTGCTTAAAGCTTTAAATATATGCGTTTGAAAAAACTGCATTGAGAAAAATAAAAATGGATGCCCTTTTAATAATAGTAACCCATTATTATTATTCAAGTGTGAGATATTCAGTTGAAGGAGGAGTACATTTTTAGGGAAGAAGGCTCACATTCTGAATGCTAAAAGTGCAACTTTATGCTTATATGTCTGGATGCAAGTACTGGGAGTGTGTGCAAAAATGTAAGGGTAGATTGTAACTTTGGGCATGATCTCCAGGAGGGATTGGGTGGGATTTTTTAAAGCACTCAGCACTGGCTTTTGCTCCCAGTACAGTCAATAGGAGTTTTACAGCTGACTTCAGTTGCCACAGAATTAGGCCAGCTCTAAGCACTTCTGAAAATCGCACCCACTGTGCCTCACAAAAACCCTTCTCTGCAGCAATTCCTTTTTGCCTCCCCCTTTCTGCAAGGGAGATAGTCATTTGATCCTGCCTTATCCCACTAGGAAATTGCAACTAGTCAAAAAATTTTCACCAAAACATTTCTTTAACAAAAAATGGCTTTTCGACAACTAAAATTTTCAGCTATTTTGATGGAAACCCTCTATATTTTGGGGGGATGTAGACTGGTGACATGGTCCAGCCAGGGGGCATTGCAACCCTTCCTCAAGCACAGGCTCTGAGGAAGGACACAGCGCCTTTCTCTGAGGGAAAAAGCTCTCAGCTTGTGAGTCTTTTAGCCCCAGCCAAAGTGAGGCAGGCTGTTCTAGCAGTCGGTAGCCCCCTGGTCCTCGCATAGGGCAGGGCTCATATGGCACCCATGACTCCCGGCCTTCCAACAGGTGGGGCGGGTGAGTAGTCTTTGCCCTCTGGCCCTCAGGCAGGGCGGTGGTAGGCAAAGTAGTCTTTAGCCCCCAGCTCTCAAGCAGGGCTGGCAAGCACACACAGTCTGTTGCCCCTGGCCCTCAGACAGGGCGGGGCAGGCGAAGCAGTCAATGGCCCACAGCCTTCCAACAGGCGGGGTGAGTAAAGTAGTTACAGCCCCCGGCCCTCGAGCGGGCAGGGCAGGTAAGCGGTGGTCTATAGCCTCTGGCCTTACAGTCAGGCAGGGTTGACAAAGCGCAGGGTCCTCTGGCCAGCAGTGCAGAGGGCGCCAAGCCCTCCCAGGGTGGTTAGGGAAGGGGCGAGGGGGACGCAGGCTCACCCGACTGCACTGTGTCCCAGTCCAGGGCCCGATCAGTGGCAAAGCATTTTGGCACTGAGTCAGCAGGGATCCAGCAGCAACGCTGTGATTGACTCAGTCACACTCAGTCACAGTAGCTGGCTGTCCCTGGGCTACTTCCTCCCACCCAGGCCCTGGGTACCTGCATCCACACGTCTCCCTCTGGGTCGCTGGGGAGAACGGCAAGCAGGCATCCTGCAAGTCCCTCACTGTCAACCAGTGGCAGGTTGGGAAACTCCTCAGGGTCAGCAGCAGAGGGCAGCTCCTCCAGGTCACAGGGCCCCAGGGGTTCCTCTGGTCCACGAGGTTCACTCCACTCCAGTGGGTCCTCCATGCCAGGCAGCTCCTCCAGGTCAGGGCCAGCCGCAGGGGGTTTCTCCCACCCCATGGGCTCAGGTAACTTCACCCAGCTACTAGGGTCCGGCAGCCCTTTCCAGTTGCTCAGGCCCAGCCATCCGGGCAGGCTTGGGAGGCTCCGGTTGGCGGGGTGGTTGCTTCAAACAGCCACAGGGCCGGGGTGGGTCAGACCAGGATCACAGCCCCTGGGAAGGCACATTAGCCTCCAGCAGCAGCTTCCCACTCATTGAGCTACTGGGCCTGCCTTTTATACTTCCCTCCCTGGCCCTGGCTCCGCCCCTCTGCTTCCAGGTGGTTTGGCCTGCAGGGCGCAGGTCTGTCCAGTAGGGGCGTCATGACCTTTCCTCGGGCACAGGCTCTGAGGAAGGCCACAGTGACTTGCTACAGGGGAGAATTCCCTGGTTTGGAATACAAGGGGGGAGATGAAGCAAATGGCAGGGGGAACTGAACACGTTTCCATTTTTGCTTTGTCATAAATCAGAAGAATTCAGCTTATAGGAACAGAAGCCACCAAAGCAGGGACTGCTGCTCAGGTTGGAGGGAAAGGTGTAAAATGGCGCTCAGCCAGTACCACACCTGTTCTCAGCACTCTTCTGGATCCAGAATAGGGCAGGGAAGATGGTCTTCCAAAGATTCCCACATTCTGGAAGCACTAGGATCCAACTGCTGCCTCCACACCCCCTATGTAGTATGAGGGAAAACTGAAGAAAGCAGCCAGCCAGGATACATCTACACTGCAGCCGGGAGGTGTGATTCCTAACCTGAGTAGACAGACTCACATGAGTTGAGCTCAAGCTAATGAGCTAAAAATAGCCACTGCACATTGGTGGCAGTTCAGGCTAACCACCTGATTTCAAATCCAGGGGCTCAGGCAGACTTGGACTCAAGTCAGCTAGGCCGAGTTTCCATCCATGCTGGTATTTTTAGCATTCTAGGTCATGCAGAGTTAGTGTGAATCTGTCTAACCAGTGCTGGTGCTAACCTATTGGGGGCCCAAAGCAGGAATATTTTTGGGCATACCTTTCCCCTCTTCCCCAGCACACAATAAAAAGTGAATAGGGGGGCCCCTTGAGCTGCTCAAGGCCCAAAGCAATTGCTTAGTCTGTTTAAGCCTAAAGCCGGCTCTGCTGTCTACATGTGCTGGGAATCACACTTCCCAGCTGTGATGCCCACGCACACTCAAAGACTCCAACCATAGGGACAGGAGCAGCCACAACAGGGACCTTTGGACCTATGGATATTTCAGTCAAAAAGGTTAAAAGTTCTCTAATTTTTCCGGCTCTATAGTGATTGGCTGTTTGCTCCAACCTTCCATCTTCCTCTTCCCTTAAGCGTCCCCTCTCCCTTTCCTTTTCCTTCCATTTAGCTGATCCTAGCTTAAATAACACCCCTCCCCAAAGAAAAAGTTGTGGAACTAACATTTTATTTGATGCCATCCCATTGTTCACTCTGCTTTTGTGTTCTGATCCTTTCCTTACCCAATATCCGACTTGTTTACTTAGATTGTAAGCTCTTTGGGGCAAGTACTGTCCCCTACCCTGTGTTTTTACAGTGGCTAGCACAATGGGGCCCCAGTCCATGACTGGAGCTCCTAGGCGTTACTGTAATATAAATAATAATAATTATTAATAATTAAACATGTTTTTATTTTGTACAAACATTTTTGCTAAAAATATATAACAATTTTCAATTAACTCTAATGACAGCACCATCGAGCCAGCTTAGCTGTGCTCACACCTACATGTGGGGACCTGAGTTCTAGGCAGCCCATGCAGATATGTGGGGGCAAAGTTTTGTTCCTGTTATACATGCATGTTGACATGTAGTCTAATTAACATTCTATCCCTTAATGACTGAATTTTTAGGCACCTAATTATCTCACTTGTGCACAATATTTCCTTTCAAATTCACAGTAATTGCTCACACTATTATGCTTGCACTCCTGTAGATGAAGTTCAGCTCTTCTTTTAAAATATGTGGGCGTGCATGACTCTTGCAAAAGAGCTCTGCAACATTCACCAAAACTGAGCTATTTCATGAGCTGAAGATCTGTGGCTGCTTTATAATACCCATGAATGCTGCATGGAGCAAAATATATTAGTAACATTTGTTAATTTCACAACAACCCATCCACATTTGCTGTTTGAAATTGATTAAAATCTATAGAAGAATGTAACTAGACTTGCACTTTTTAAGAAAGAATTGAACTTTCCGCTGTGTGAAAATCGAGACACAATGTATTTTTATAGCTAATTGTTAGATTTTATGAAGAATAATATTATAAGTGGTTTAGCAATAAATCTTTAAAAAGGAAAAAAAAATCAATCCAGACTACTTATGTTTCTCAACATCCTAACGTTCTGTGCTTGCAAAAGACAGTATTTACAATTACTGAGAGGATTAACTGAATTTATTTTTATTCCCTGTCAATTTCCCATATAGAAAATATGGATGAAATACAATATTAATGTTTTCCTATTAATAATCCAATCACAGTAATATTAAAAAATAAAAACAGTTGATTCTATTATTAATATTCAACACTTTAGACCAGGGCGTCAAATTCATTTCATATGGCTGGCCTGATCTGACACCCTCCACTTGGTATGGCCACATACAGCAAGTTACCACAATAGAAATAGATAAAGATAAAACATGTTGGTGATTACATACATTTACCCTTTGACTTATTTAAAGTTTCTTTTTCTTTGACTTGCAAGGTTGGGGTATCTAATCTCTCGCTGATCAGTAAGCATTTTCAGTACCATTTCCTCTCATCTGGACACATACCAGCTTCTGCCAGAATAATAATCACCAGCACCTCTTAAACAGAACCAATGTGAGGTTTTGCTGGATTTGCTGCACTGGAATCTAGACTACTGGGTGTGATTTATAAAGTGCACCAGTGTGTTGCCCTCTAACTCCCCAATGTGGACCCTGCTGGCACTCACTAAGGCCTGGTCTACACTTACCTTCCGGATTTGGTGGCAGTTGACGGGAGATACGCAAGCGACATAAATCTAGCACAAAGCCTATGTATCCCTAATACTGCTTAAATTTAGGTTTGAGTGCATAAGTGGTACTTAAGTGATGTATAGTCCATCTTCTGCATGGGAATACCCAAAGTATATGTAGAGAGAGATTACACCATCAGTAGGTGTTTATATGTGCACAATCATTTCTTCAAAAGAGAACAGTTCACTATTAGACATCTAATTGTAAATTTAATTTTAATAACTTTTTCATAGTGCCATAAATGAACACGAGGTGAAATCTTGACCTCACTAAAGTTAATGGCAAGACCTCCAGCCCAAATTTCACCCATTTGTATTTTTAAAAAGGAAAAGCAAACTTTTCATAAATCTCTGGATTGTAAATTAACTTCACTGCTCAGGAAAAGACGTGGGTTATTCTTTGGTTATTGTGGACTGACCAATGTGCAGTGTCAATCAGAAAATATTGAGAAATATAAAATAAATTGATGAAGAATGTTATAATGTCATTATATAAATCAGTGATAGTCTCTCCCTGGAATCAATGTTCTATTCTGGTTACCCTTCTTCAAAAGGATATAGCAGAAAGAAACTGGAGATGAATATGATTACAGACATGGAAAGACTTTTGTATGAAAAGATATCACAGAGGCCAGGAGCTTTGTATGCCTGAAAAAGCGATCATACATTCATGTGGATAACGAGAACATCTACTGTTCCATCAGATAGGATAAAAATAATTACACAGGATATAAACCTGAATGTTTCAGGCTTAAGGCAATTGATGGAGGGTTAGGGAGAAATGGCCTCTATAAAACTATCTATTTTGGGTTTCCTGTGCTTTCTTCTGAACCATCTGACACTGGCCGCTTTCAGAATCAGGATAACGGACTAAACGGACCAGTCTTTTGAATGGATATAGAAATTCCTATGTTCATAAGAAGGAAAGCTCCATAATGAGTTTCCAGGCTAACACAGATAAAGCACAACACATGACAACAGTCAGAAGAGTGAGGGTGTGGATACAACACAGATGAGGTTAGCTGGCATACATAGGATTCTTGAAAGAAGTCAACATTAAAGAGGAGCTTTTTATGATGAGGAGACGGTAGGCAATTGGCAGCAAATAAAGGTGAGATGCTGTTTTAAACATAGGTCCATAATCCTATAATTGTTTCCACCTGGGCAGACCCTTTCACCAGTGCAGAGTGGCATTGAAGTCAATGGGGTATCTTTTAGGCTCAAGAGTCCACACAAGACAGACCATGGGGGAAGCAAGAAGTCAAAGCCAGGAATGGCTAAAGGAGGCAAAGGAATCTGTAGCGAGTGAGAATTGGGAGGATCCGTAGGAAATTATTTGGGGAAGAGGAAGAACTGATAGAGATGTAGGCAGAGAAGAAATTATGCAAAATTGTCTTTGAATATTATTTAACCTGTTTTAGCAAGATTTTCAAAAAATAAACCAAGTTACAATTTCACACATTACTGCCAAAAGTGCCTATCCACATAAAAATGAAAGGCCATGTGCAGATCTGCCTATTTTTTCTTGGTTAGCATGCAGTGTGGGGTTATTTTTTTACACTCAATAGTATTCTGTTACAAATGCTTCAGAACATGTGGTATATCTAATAATGACGTTTCAGATCCAAAAAGTGAGCAGATTGCTATTTTTGAAATGCCACTCCAGACAAAACAACTCTGAGTCAGTAATTCAATCATGAGGCATCAAAGGCTGCTTACTTGTAAACAATCACTGGGAGTGGGTATTTTATTGCCGGCAACCCTCTTATGCGTGAGACTGATATTATCTCAATTTGAAATCAGACCACAATGAGATGAGCATGAAAGTAATATGAATTTCCTAACTATAAACCTAACTCTGCAACAGGATTCATTGATCCAGGGCCTGTGCAGACTCAGTGACTGCCTGTTAGTGGATCTCAGAGAAGACCTTGCTTTAAAATATGGTTTTTTCCAGCTACCTAAGGAAACAAGGAACTAAATATTTTACTTGGCTGGAGAAAAAGAGAGATGCCTCTTCTAATTTTGTACTGCAAATGTGATGATGGCTGTCTGTTTTTCATGTACAGTAGGTTGCATGGATCTTTCAGTTTTCCTCTGGGTTTACTCAACTAAAGCACTGGCAAATGTAATTTTATTATGAAGTTTAATAATTTTTAAAAGTTGATTTTAAAAACTATTCCATCAAAAGATCTCTGACTTCATGATTTATCACCCAGGTCCTCTAGCCCAATGATCGAGTGATTTCCTTGGTGCAATTATTTATTTGTTTGTTTCTTTGTTTGGCGGTAAGGGGTGTCCTTTGCCTTTGTTCATAAATAATCCAGTTTGTGACTGATTCAAAAGTTACTTTAAGCCTTGAACAGATTGTTCCATGTTTATCTTAAACATAAGTAACATTTTTTTAAACCACCGCTCAATCAGAACATTGCCCTCCAGTGGCTTGTCCTCCCTAGACGGTAGCTATTTTTAGATGACTACTGAGTCAGAACTGCAACATTCTGTTTTGCATATTGAATACAATTCTCTCAACAGCACTTTGCAACATTAGAAGGTTCTGCATACACCATGGTCTTGGAAGAAAGTAGGGGTGACATTTTCAAAAGCCACCTAGACAAATTGGATGCCAAATATCCAATTTCTGTGGGAACTCAGCATCCATATGAGGTAGCTTTGAAAATCTGCTCCTTTCCATGTAGCCAATAAATCCTTCTTTTGCACTGGAGCTTTTTAAAATTACTTTCTTATACTAATCTGATTGCCAGAAGCTGGCAATGGGTGGATGACAGTGGATGGATCACTCGATGATTGCCTGTTCTGTTCATTCCCTCTGAAGTACCTGGCATTGGCACTGTTGGAAGACAGGATACTAGGCTAGCTGGACCATTGGTCTGACCCAATACAGCTGTTCTTTTGTTCTTGTGCTTTGCTGCTGTGCTTTACCCACCACAAAGCCAGTGCATTCAGTGACTGTGCAATAGTTACCATGGCAAAGCAAACATTTTTAAGCAGCATTGGCAATACAAGTTCTTTGAGGTTAACTTCTTTACAGGATATCCAACATGGAGGTTACAAAGATATATATATCTGTGTCAAGATTTACAGCAGTGAAGAATAGACAAAAATTCCTTTTAAGACATCAATTAGACTATCACCATTTGACCATATAGAAACTATGTTTGTGGTATTCAAAACAGACCTTTACTTTTGGTTCAATAATGAAGTGTTGAAAAAAAGTTACCAGAATACTGTATTTTCTAGGTCAAATTTTAGGTGCCAGATCCTCATCAATTAACACCAGGTGTTAACCTAACCCTAACCCTGTCTCTTTACATTTCCAGATGTATACTACCACATCTCCTAGTGGTGTTTGTGTCAGAGTGCCTTGAAATAGAAAATGTTAGCATCAGCTTCTGTATGTTGGACTTAAGCGCCTCAGCACTTTAAGCAGAGTGAAAGAAACCCCCCTCCAGAGCTACCCAAGCCCAAAGGGGAGATCATATTAAGATTGATGAAGCTTGTTTATCCTGAGTAAAAATGCTGCTTTTTATGGGATGGATTAAAAACCGTTGCATAGGGAACAACCTTGTTGCTCTGAAAACATTGCTGGTTTGTGTATTATAAATAGTATTTTCCACCAAATGAAATGCATCTTTCTCCCATATTTAAGGATAGTTTATCTGGTCTGGCTCATTTCCAGTTGGCAATGTGTCATATATGTCTGATTTGGCATGTCTAACTGGCAGCCGGTCATAAGCAGAGTGCCCCAGGGTTCGGTCCTGGGGCCAGTTTTGTTCAACATCTTCATTAATGATCTGAAGGATGGGGTAGATTACACCCTCAACAAGTTTACAGAAGACACTAAGCTAGGGGGAATGGTAAATACCCTGGAAGGGAGAGATAGGATACAGAAGGACCTAAACAAATTGGAGGATTGGGCCAAAAGAAATCTGATGAGGTTCAACAAGGACAAGTGCAGAGTCTTCCACCTAGAAGAATCCCAGGCATAGCTATAGACTGGGGACCGCCGAGCTAGGCAGCAGTTCTACAGAAAAAGATCTGGGGGTTACAGTGGATAAGAAGCTGGATATGAGTCAGCAGTGTGTCCTGGTTGCCAAGAAGGCTAATAGCATATTGGGCTGCATTAGTAAGAGCATTGCCAGCAGATCGCGGAAGTGATTATTCCCCTCTGTTCGGCATTGGTGAGGCCGCATCTGGAGTATTATGTCCAGTTTTGGGCCCCCCACTACAAAAAGAATGTGGACAAGTTGGAGAGAATCCAGCAGAGGGCAATGAAAATGATTCGGGGGCTGGAGCACAAGACTTAGGAGGAGAGGCTAAGGGAACTAGGCTTATTTAGTCTGCAGAAGAGAAGAATGAGGGGTGATTTGATAGCAGCCTTTAACTATCTGAAAGGGGGTTCCAGGGAGGATGGAGCTAGGCTGTTCTCAGTGGTGGCAGATGACAGAAGAAGGAGCAATGGTCTCAAGTTGTAGTGGGGGAGGTCTAGGCTGGACATTAGGAAAAAGTTTTTCACTAGGAGGGTGGTGAAGCACTGGAATGGGTTACCTCAGGGGGAAAGGAGGTGGAATCTCCATCTTTAGAGGTTTTTAAGTTGCAGCTTGACAAAACCCTCACTGGGATTATTTAGCTGAGGTTAGACCTGCTTTGAGCATGGGGTTGGACTAAATGACCTCCTTGAGGTCCCTTCCAACTCTAACATTCTATGATTCTATGATTTTGTAAAAAGTATAACTGAAAAATTAGGAAAGCTGCCAATAAAATCCAGTGCAGTTTAGAGCTAAACCCAAACATACTGTTGACCTGACCTGTTCAGCTCAACTGGTATCATTTACTTTTCAGACTGATTTCAATGTTACACTTTGAATTAACACATTTGCTGATTTCTGTTACCCAAACCAAACATTTCAATAAACACTTAATGGAGACAAATATTTGTCTATTGATTTTATGGCTTTAATTGGCTTTTAATTTACAATTGCTGTTCAAATAAAAAGTTGTTTTGCTAAATCAATGCATTTATTGGAAACTCTTAAACATACCTTTCAAAACGGATACATACAATATGGGATTATTTTCCTCTCATAGATTGCAAAATAGAAAAACTGGCTTCATTGTTTTGCACACCACCAGGACTGATTAAATGACATTTTAATAGAATCAGTGCAGTACTGGATGTCTTTTGATTTACCTCTGAGTCCAATTAAAATTCTTGACTTCACCTTAGACTTCAGAGGTCATAACAGATAGTTATTTTTATTTGCTGAAGTTTATATAAAGCTTTGCATTATAATAAAGCCTTTTTCATTTTTTCTCTCTCATAAACATAAAAACAAACACAACACACTTTTTCTTCTTGGACTGCTTTACCCATGTTTTGCTGGCAGCTGTGTTTATTATTAGCTCACCCTTAGCTTTTCAGCTTTCACCAAGTGTTTTTAAGATAGTGGGATGTAGTGGAAAAATCCGGCTGTATTTTTAATGGCAGAATCAGCTACTGAGTAGACCTATTTATTCCCATGTTACTGCACTGCAGGCTATGTCTTCAGTTAAAATAAAAGAGACATTGGGCCTGATCCAGAACCAAGTCAATGAAAAGGCACCCATTAATGCCAGTGCACTTTGAATCAGCTCTAGTAACCATAAAAAATTGGTTCCCTTCACACTGACACTATGTAGTTTCACAGCAAGGACAGTACATTCAGGTTGTTTTGTTGTGGTTCATATCCTTTATAATTCTTGAAATGTTTTTGAATTCCGCAGATGTTCAGTCATCACTGTGGAATACATTTAATGTTATGAAATGTCTTTCTACAAGGAGGTTAACATAACCATGATTTAATGCTACTCATTTCAAAAGAATCTGTAAGCACCACTGGTCAACAAATTTCCTGAGAAGGGACATCAAAATTATTCACAAATTTGGTTCAAATTTGGCAGTTTCAATGACAAAAAAACCTGAAAAATTCAAAATGTTTAATTTCAACCATTTTGAGATGTAACATTTTGACTTTTCATTTTGAAACAAAGCATTCTGAAATTTAGCTAAATTATTTGAAAATTACTAAATAAAAAATAATGTGAAAAACAGTCAAAATTATCAGAAACAAAATGAAGAAAATATAATTTTTAGTCAAATAAAATATTTTGGTTGACTCAAAATGAAATGAAAAACTAAAAAAAAAAATTCATTTGCAGCTGAACTGAGATTAATTTGTATTATTATTATTTGATTTTGCCCCTGTAACCAATTAGGTCATTTTTTCATCCATTTTATCTTTGTTTTAGTTGATGTTATGATCAATTCTCATATATAATCAAGTATGCTAAATAGATTTAAGTTGTATGATAACAGAAGTATAAGACTGACAAATATTCAATGTTAATGAGTGTGTATTAGGTATAAAAGTAAAGCATGATGGAGTGCCAGGCCTATAGGCTGAGGCCTGTAAAATTTTAGCTTAGTCATACTATGCCATAAGCTTAAGAATGCTTGACATGAGTGGATGACCTACGAATAACCCTATGTCAGTAATGTCACAAGATTACTGTAAAAGATTTGTCAATAGATGATGTTATGGAAAACTAGATTGCAGTAAACCACCGTGTATTATCCAAGACCCCAAGACACTGACTGTAGCATCCTGGAATGTTCTGTCCTGATCGCAGGGCACATGTTGTGTGTAGACACTAATGAGAATAAGAGGAACTAAGAAACAACCTATGAAAAGCGGGGCACCCAAATACTCATGGTGTGTGGAAGTACAGATAAGGAAAAAAGAATTGAAACCCTCATGTAAATGTGTAAGGTGTTAGGTGTGAACATCAATATAAAAGAGGTTCCCTGGTTGGGTAAAAGTGGGAAGACCCCAAGGGATGATATCATGGGACAACCCTATGGGAAATCCCAGCAGCAACCATCCCTCTATTGATAATTGATCATCTGTTGAAAGATGCATCAGACCCTAAAATCTCTTTAAGGATGTGAGTATGACTAGTCATTGCATGGATTTTGTAGGATTCATATCTACATGGGTAACTGTAACTTTACTTACAGCTTTAATAAAAACTGTAGCACAGATAAGACTTTGTACTTTATTGTGCCCGTGGTCACTATCCTTAATCTTTGTCTTCATGTGTTCTGGGAGTCTCCAAATTTGAGAAAAGCATCAGAGGTGAATTTCACTCTTTTGAACTTAAATCTCATAGGTAGCAGGTATAATAGCGTGGGGAAGGCTAAGCCTCTCCAACCAGTTGCCACTGGAAGCTCCTCTGCCTCTCTGCTCCATCCACGCTCCATCCATGGTCTGCCTGCCTGGCCTCCACGTGGTGCCACGGGAGGAGTTGGATCGTCCTGGCAGACACTTCTGCATGCAGCAGAGCCCAGCCAAGGACAGGCCAGTTCAATGTTGCAGCTACTGCTCTCCAGCTCTGCAGGGAACACAGCATGGGGCATGGCGTTGGCGGGTCACAGGCTGTGCTCCTGGAAAGCAAAGGGCACCAACCCCCCTTTCCTGCTTGGTGGCACAAAGCCCAGCCAACAGGGGGGACCAGGTGGTGCCACATTCCTGCTTAGCCCGGTTCCCCCAACTGCTGCTCATGCCTCTTTGCTCCCTCCCCTGCCCATTGCTCGCACCTTTCGGGGAAGGAGTTGAAGAGGTGTGAGCAGTGGGTGAGGTAACCTGAAGGGAGGGTCCAAGTGGAAGCGGGGCCTGCCTTGATCCCCTGCTCCGTCTGGGCTCTGCGCCACCAGGAAGGAAAGGTAGGCGTCCTTTGCCTTCCAGGGGCACAGCCTGTGCCCTGCCCACACCGGGCCCCACACTGCGTTTCCTGTGGAGTTGGAGGATAGTAGCTGTGTCACCGTGCCAGTATGTCCCAGGCTGCATCTCCCACACACGAAACAACCAGCAGGGGCAGGCTGGGACGATTCCTTGTGGCAGTATGTAGAGGGCAGGGCCAAAGTGTGGGCAGGGCCTTGGGGGAGGGACCATGGAGGGGAGGGCCAGTACTCCCCTGCCAAGCCTCCCCAAAGGCAGGCGTCACGTGCTGCCCATGTTAATACTGTAGCGACAGGAGCTGAACTCAGCATAGTTTAATGCAAAATTACTACATTCATTTTAAATAAAACAGGCTACACCTCCAAACTGAAAAATCAGTTATTCACTCAATTCTCTCCTTCTATCTCCGGAGAGCTGCTGAATGTACTTCTCAAGACTTATTCTGCATGCAGCATCCTTGAGAATGCAGGATATCTCTGAGATCCTTCATCACTGCTGTAGCACTACACTCTCCATAACTGCCACTTAATGTCTACAAAAGCCAAGAGTTACCACGTCCTTAGCAATATATTAAATAAGGAAAATATGCACTGCAAATAAAATCTGCAAGGAAAGAACACTTGTTTTCCTGCAGGCAATGATTCATCCTTTTCACCTTGAATTCAGGAAAGAAAAGAACTGTAATTTATGTAATGTTTCTTCTCTCCCTTTTGGGAGAGATTGCACACTCCATCATTAGGCATTAAAACGATGCAAATCTTTTAAAGTAGGTTTCAGCATTTCTATGTCTGTCACTTATTATTCATTACATGTAGCTAATGAACACTGAACCAGGAATACAATGGTGTTGTTTCTTGAAATGGCTAACTTAAAAATATTAATTAATTAATTAATTAACTAACTAAATTAATAATCAACTGCATCAAAAAACTTTGCGGTGTTTCAATTTGCTTTCTTTGCTTTCTGTGAGTGCAGATTTCAATCTACTTTATTTATATCCACCATAACATAATTTCTTTGTGAGATGATTTTGTTGGTTGCTGTAGGATATTATGTGGCAAGAAACCATGTTTAATCAAGTTCCACATTATGTGAGTTTGCCAAAGAAAGCGTATAAAGGGGCTTAATAATAATCATCCTCAGGGATCAGGCCCCATGATAACCACAGTACAAACCAGTAAAACAAAGACAGTTCCTTCTCCAGACAGCTGACAGGCTTCATTTAGGACCAGATGGATAAACAACCAACTGGAGAGAGGGAAGATATGCCGGAGTGGGAAGGTACCAGTGAAGAAACCTGATTGTATATGAAACCAGCTTCAGTAATCAAACTAATCACAAGTGGTCACTACTTGCAGCTAAACTATTTTTATTCCAAATCAAAGAGCAAGTATTGTTCTTCTAGACAGTAATCAATGAGCCTTTCTTTGCATTCACCCAAAATACTCTGCCCCTTACGTTAAATGGCTTGAAGAAGAAGATGAAAAAAGAAATTGCAGCAATAACTTGCCGTAGTCTGGTGAGAAAGTTGCAGTTACCTCTGGAAACCTTCTGTCTGGGTGAGAAACCAGGCTGTGATTGTATTACTAAAATATACCTAGCCTACATAATTGCTTCCTGTTATTTGTTAATTGCTTATTAATTCCTCTAGCAAAAAGATGGAGTACAAGGGCAAAAAAAGAGAATGTTCTGATAGCTTAAGAAAAAGCAGAGTGATCACAATCTTCGCAATAATTATTGAATGAAAGGGGCAGAGCCTCAGCTAGTGGAAGTTGACTGTCAGAACTCCACTGAAGTCCATGCAGCTATGACAAGTGACTCTGTAATAGCTTTTGCCCACTTGCTATTATAACATAAGAAAAGATACTGTAAATAATAGCAAACACTTAACTTGTTGAAAACTGTACAGCTACTGCAGGTCTGCTTGCCTGGTTCCAAGTGCAGTGCAGGCAATTTGCTTCTGCAGATAAGACACACTACATAATGATTTCTGCTACACCACATTATTGGTAAATTATTGGGGCAGTCCTTTTCTTAAAAAATGCTGACAATTTAACTACATTTCAACTATTTTACTTAACTCTATCAATTTAATTTAGCATCCAGAACTCTAATCTGAATCCTTAAAGGGTTTAGAACAATTGCTCACTGTATCTAGCAAGTTTTCTTATCACTTGCCTGTAGAGGATGAAACAGGAATATCACTGTCCCATTTTTTTTTCTGTTTTCAAACTGACCACTTGGGACTCAGTAGATTTATTAGACTGGTGTGGGCTCACTTGCATTTCCAAGTTGCATTTTGACACAGTTTCTGATTGTTCCATGTTTTCATTTCTCTCCTGCCCAATTCTTTTTCTGCTCATCAAATACTTTCTGTTTCTTCTATAGCCATCTCCTTCCTCTGTATTGAAGAGATAAGGTCTTGGATCAGTGTATTCGTCAATCATCTTTGCAGGTTTCCATGCTCTTTTTTGACTAATACAGTGTCTCCATTTTCCAGTGATGTTAAAGAATCCTTTTTGCAGTTTTAAGTGCTCTGTCTGTCATTCTGTTCAATTGTGGGAATAATTCAATGGTGAATAAAGTCTCATTACTTTACAGATGTTTTAAAATCTCTGGAGCAAAATTATGGTCCATTGTCACTAATGAGTTCTTCAGCTTTGTTATACCTTGCAAATATAGACTTGCAATGTCTAATGACAGACACACTTGTGACCTGAAACAAACAGTTTTCTAAGTATTTTGAATAATAATCAATCTGAATAAAATAATCTGCACTTTGAAACTCAAGCAGGTCCATGCCTAGCTTCTTTCAGGATTTGTTTGGGACCTCATATAGTAGCATTGATTCCTTTTGATTTTTATTTCTGTAGCTTTGACATCTTGCAGGACTGTACCACGTCCTCAATTTGACTACACATGTAATAAGCACTGATATCCTTTTCAGGACTAGCCTTGCAAAATAGTCTGTTTTAAGATTTACAAGATGTCAATTGCAGTAGAATATTGAAAATCCTTCATTTTCTTTTCTGAAATAGGCAAATATCATGAGACGTATTGCAACATCAGCTTCCTCTGAACTTCTTCACCATGCAATATGTATGCTCTGGATAAAGGAATTTTCCTGAACATCAGGAATTGCTAACTTGCCCTGCAAAAATGCAGCCCCTAATAAAGTGGAATTTGCATCTGCTGACAGTTACTGGTTCTTTGACATTAAAGTCAGCACAGGGGTCCTTGTAAGTATTTCATTCTTGCAAGCTTTGTACACTGACTGAAGCTCAAGACAACTGATAAGCAATTTGACTTTTTGCAAAGTCCAAGAACCCTAAGCTATATGGTCATCCAAGTAGGCTCTTCAGCTCAGTAGCCTAGAAGAAGCAGGCAGGACCAGACTGCTGCCTGGGAGCTGAGTGGCAGTTGTGCAGTAAAGTCCCTCATCAGTCTAGCTGTCAGTATGCTTTGGCCAAAATTGAATTCAGATTCACTCTGATAAATTCTATGCAGGTTAAACTGGACTTTTTTTTCAGTTTACCTGAAGTCCCAAAGAGTGAAAGAGGTAAAGTCAGGAGAGGGCTGTCATCTGTACCTCATGATACAATCATCCCATGAGCAGCAAATCACTGAGAAAAGGAAACACCAGGCTTCCCTGGCAATGGTGATACATGGAAAGGACCTTTGTAAAAGCTTTCAATGCTTTGTGAGACAAAAGGGGAGAACTCTGCATTTAACGTGGTTTCAGCCCACTGGAAAGTGCAGAGTCTCCAGTGCACTGGATTAATGTCCATACAAAAGTAGGCATCCTTCAAATCAAGAGCTGCAAGCCTGCTGCCTTTGTTTAGGGAGGCGATAACCCAGGCCAAGGTGGTCATCCTGAACCTTGAACGGCATATGAGAAAGAGGCACAGTTCTATCACCACTAGCTGAATTAGAGACTCTGCCTCCTGTTTGAGAGACCTCTTGTGAGAGGAGTCACTAAAGGTAGATTGGGAAGGGAGTTTTGGAGACAGAGTAGAAAGGAATTATATAGTGCAGCTTATTGATATGATGTCTAAGACCCATTTGTCTGATGTGATATGCTCCCACACCAAGAGGGCCACGAAAGAATGTGGTGCATGATGACGGGTTGATGGCTCTCGAGCATCCAGTCAAAAGACCTTCTTGTGGGAGACTTGGATTGAAGAGGGCGTGGTGGTGGTGCATTATGCCTGCTGTGTTGTACCTTCTGACACTTCCTAGGGCTCATAGGCCCTTTGATAATAGAAAAGCTGAGAGGCAAGATAGTGTCTATCAGGAGGCAGTTTTGAATGTTTCTTCCAGGGTACTGGGGTGTATATCCCCGAAGGGCAAAGAGTTGTGCAAAAGCCTATATGGGAATGTGCTGACCCATCTGTTCTCTCACTAAACAAGTTATTGCCTTTGAAGGGGAAATATTCAACCATTGCCTGGGGGGACACAGAGAATTGCAGCAAGGAAGCCTGCTGCATTATGACCAAAATTGCTATGGAGCAGGAAGCCATACTCACTGCATCAAGCGATGCTTGAAGGGACAATCTGGCAACCAATTTTAATTAATCAAGGATGGCCTGGAATTGGGGCTGGAGCTCTTGTGGTAGTTTGTTAGCAAATTCTTACTGTTGGTTATTAATAGTTATATTTGGATATTAATGCCTAGTAATTCACTACATGAAATAAAAGGTTAACTGACAAAAAAATTCTACAAAAAGATCCATTCTCTTAGCACCTTTGTCCAAAGGAGCGGACCTAGGTTGGTGCAGCCTGTTGTCTTTCATGGCAGTTTAGACCACTAGAGAGTGGAGATTTGGGTAGGAGAGAAAACATCCCCACCTTTGGATGAAAGAAAATAGTATTTCTCTGCTTTTTTCAGGATGAGGGCACAGTTAGTTGGTGTGTACCAAACTACCTTACCAGGTTCCAATATGGCTCCATGAACAGGGAACTCCACATTGTTAGGGCTCAGAAGGATGGATGTCAAGAAGTGTATGGTTTGGATCTTGAATATCCTGCCATGGGATCTAGACAGTGTCTGCATTTCTCTTCAACAGGTCTTGATACTCTCTATAATCTTCTCGTAGTGAGGGTGAGGCCACTGATGCCTCATTGTAAAGAAGGAAGAAAGTGCTCTTGGTGGATCCTGTGGTACTGGCTGAAACAGCTGTTCCTCTTCCTCAAATCATTTGTGTAGAGACTGGGTGTTCTCTCGGGGGGTGATTTCTATCTAAAGCATTGCTCAGGGTCCTTATAAGCCAGAGATCTAAAATATGGATCAAAGGAGCCCCCGTATAACCAGTGGGAGGGATCATGTGAATATAAGTGTGGTATCCCTGGTATATCACTAGTCCCTAAGCCAATAATGTGCTTTGCAGAAATGTGGAGGCATCCGGATGGCTCTGGAAGCCTCAGGACAATCAGGGGTACTGCTTCTTGTTCATCAGAAATCTCCTGACTCCACCTATCATGAGATACTCAAGCTGAGGAAGGAACCGGTGAGTGGCTCACTGATAGTGTTTTACCCTCTTTGCCACTGCTGGTACTCAGAACCAGTGAATGACATGCCATCAGTGTAGGAATGCCCCCTGAGCGCTATCAGACCCAAAAGGATCGATGCCTCGGGATCACTGTAGATCACTGGGTCCTCAAGCAAGAAATATGTATGTCTAACAGGCAGAAGGCGGAAGTGACTCCTGACTCTAGGTGGTCCACTGGTGCAGGTTTGTGTGAGGTCATCTTGTGGTGCAGTACTATCAGAAGGTGAATGGTTCCTTCTCTCTCTGAACAGTGCAGGGTTGGACCTACCCCTTGTGTAGACAGTTTTGGAGCACTCCTAGCTCTCAGTACCATTAGTGATGACACATGCTTCCTGTGAGCTCCAGACACACCTATAGTGAGTGGGTTGTGGAGTCTCACTCAGTAGCAAGGGTAGGGGAAAAACAGTCTGCTTCTTAGAGGACTTAGGAGGCAATTTATTCCCCTTTTTAAAGGGCTGTTTACCTTTATCCTTCTTATGCCTCTGTTTAGATAAGTCCTTAGACTTGCTTCAGGATCTGGACCTAGGAAGTGTCTGTGCCAGAGGGGTATTACCCAGAGGTTTTCATCTGTGTGCTGGGGGGAAGGCCCAGGGTTGGAGAGATCTATTAAGTGCCTGCTGAGCCAGAACTTCCAAGACTGTCTAGTCCAAGGGAGAAAGGAGCATAATTTTTCCCACTTAAAGGGAATGTGAGATTCCTCAGCACCATACAGGCAGCTCTTGTGATGGTCACTAACTGGGAAAACCCTGGGGCTTAAAGCCTGGATTCCTGGACATCCTAGGTGTCCCAAATGGGGAGTGGGAAGCCCCCAAACCTCAGAGATTTCTAACTAACAGCTAACTAACTAAGAAAACTATTTACAAGAAAAAAACAAGAGAGTTCAAGCAGGAACTCTATCAAAAGCTGAGGACACAGACCATGATCAATACTAGGAACTAGAGAGGCAGTCAGCCAGCACCTCCTCTTATGCCCTCAGTTCAGAGCATGAGGAGTTTTAGGGTGTAGGCACAGATCAAAAGACACTGCTATTGACAAGTCTTCCAGTCTCAGAGGCATGGAGAGCATGTGTATCTACAGTGAATACTCATGGGGCCAGCACCTGAAGAACTTTTAATGAGATTTTATTGGAGTGAAAAGTTGACTTGTCCCATATAACCCAAGCCAATAAATCAGAATTGAACCCAAGACACACTTCCAACAGCAGCCTGAAATAGTTAATGGGAATGAGATCTGCTGGTTTGTGAATATGGTTCAGACTTGAACCACAACGGATTTTAAATATTTTCATAGTTTGATTCAAACCACTTATACAGAATATCTCTTTTTTATTTATGCAGTGGGGTGGGATGCATTAAATTCCACAGTTATTCAAATTTATTTTGTTGGTATCCACTATACCATTTAGGATCTGTACTTTATTGCAAGATGTTTATTAATCATAAGTATTTCGTATTTCTTTCTTAGACATTTAATTCACAGTGTGAAAGAATTTGCTTCTGGAGCAGATCCTCACAGAGCATCTGTAATAATAGCAGAAACTTTGGAGTAGGAACCAAAGTTATCCATGGTGTTGTATGAGAGGAATCATTATCTAGTAAGACGTATCAGCGGGACATATTGCTTGCGCTGGGCACTTGGAGCCAGGAAGGCAAACCAGAGACGCCTATCTATATAGTTCTCAGCAACAAGTTAAGTAAAGTGTCTAATGTTACTTAAAATGTCTCCAGCATCTTTTATTAGGTTATAATAGCAAGTTGGCAACAATTATTACATGACATCAGAACAAAACTAAAAGTAAGAAAAGAGTTGAGCACATCTTAAAAAAATGGACCAGCTAAAGCCCACAATAAATTTAGCATTTGAAAGAAATGCAGTAGAAAACTGGACACAGTGAAAGCAAAGATTTGAGCTGTACAGCATTCATTGCAAGCGGTGCAGACAAAAAAGGTAAATGTCTGCAAACAGTATTATTTCTACACATGGCAGGTGAAGAAGCAAGAATGGTGTTTAATGCTTTTCAGTTTGATGCAGCAGATATAGAAAAAATACAGTTTTTAATAAATTTGAGGCATACTGTGGACCGTGCAGATATGTCATGTGTGAGGTACACATTTTTCACCAGAAGTCAAACAGATGGGGAAAGTATAGACCAATATGTGTCTGATTTAAAACTGGCAATGCAATTTTGTGAATTTGGAGAAAACACATTAAAGACTACATTGCGTGTGGTATTGTGTCAGACTCAGTGCAAGCTAGGTCGTTGAGGGAGACTAATTTTACTCTTGAATGTGCTGTGGACATATGTCGTGCAGATGAAATTGCTGCAAAACAGTTGAAAGGGCTGGGCAAACCGGAAAAACACATGCACACATTGCAATGTACGTCTGCCTTTAGTAAGCACCCTGACATGTTGTCATGGACTGGCAGGCATCCAGCTGAAAATAAAGCTTATGATCAAAAGAAGTGAGAAAAAAAAAAACAGCGGCAACTAAGGATTGTTATAAATGTGGATGTAGCCATGCTGTAAGGAGCTATCCTGCATATGGGCAAAGATGTGGCAAACACAATCATTTTACCAATATGTGCAACTCTGGAAAGGGAGAGTCCTTGAGCAAACAAATATTCACCCTCACATGAGCAGATGAGCACTCACAAGATCTGTTCTTTGATAAACTGAATACTGAGCCTTCCAAGGACAAGTAGATTGTGGAATTGCTCATTAATAATCACAAAACCACATATTTTAAAATGGATTATGGAACACAGGCCAATATGATGTCTGTAAAGTTATGCAACACTTTAAGGGCCCAACCACTTCACAGCTCAAGTTTTTGGCTGACAACCCACCCAGGGATAAACTGCAAGTATGTGGTAAATGCAAGGTGGATTCTAAATATCAGAATAAGAAAGCATTGCTGGAATTTCAGGTGGTAGAATTTGACTTGCAAGCCATTCTGGGCTTACAGGCTAGGACAAGTTTGAATTTAGTGCAGAGTCATTATGGTGAAGGAATAACCAGGAGGTGATTGGACTATATTTGAAGAATATAAAGATGGATTAGAAAGTTTAGGATACTTGCCAGGTAAGCACACCATAAAGATTCATGTACCTCATAAATTTCCAGTGGCATTAAGGGACAAAATAAAAAAAGGAATTGCATTGAACAGAGTAGTTGCAAATAAGAGCCAAAGTTCAAGAACCTACAAAATGGGTCAATTCTATAATAACTGTAGACAAAACACGTTGAGATGAAATAATATGCTTGCATACAAGAGATATGAATAAAGCAATATGAAGGAAACATTTTCAATTGCACACAGTAAAAGGAATCATCAGCAAATTAGCAAAAGCTACAGTTTTCACTGTTTTAGATGTTAGTAGTAGATTTTGGCAAATAAAACTGGATGACAAAAGTTCTAGACTCTGTAAGTTCAACATACCATTTGCAGGTATAGGTTCACCAAACTTCCTTTTGGCATCTGTTCACTTCTTAAGTGTATCAAAGAGTGATCTAATAGGCATTTGAATGTCTGGGAGGTGTTCAGGTTATATACATGACATACTGATGTGAGGAAATAACAGACGAGAACATGATGAAAGGCTCAAGGGAGTTCTAGACAGGTGTCATGAAAGGACTGACAGAAATAAAATATTTTGTGGGGTGACAGAGTTAAATTCTAAGCCATGTGAATTTTGAAAATAAAATTTAATGAGGCATCGTGTTCAGTATGTTACTAAAATCCAAACATACTACTACATCAGCTTCATTCACATTATCAGCTGTTCTCTTTTTAAACACAAAAGTAAGCTTGGCATTATTTGTTCTGTATAAGCACTTGCTGCTTATGACTTATGGTTCCGTTTGTTACAGTTAGAGGGCAAGAGATACTCTGGAACCCTTTGTAGTCTCTCTCTGAAGTTCCCCCCTCAGATGCAAGGCTTTACTACTTCCACCCATCTCTGTGTAGAACCCTGCTGTTCAACCATGATTAGACTGGATCCCTGGGTTGAAGCCTCCTCTGTTTGCCAGTTGTGATACATCCACAGACCCAACTGTTTTTGACATTTGCAAGCAACTTCTGTATAGGAGCCTGTGACCTGCAGCTGATTAAAGTGACTCAAAACAGCTTCTTGAAAACAAACTTACTGTTTATTCACTCAAAGGTACATGCAAACAGAGAAAAGGATTAACACCAAAAAGCCTATATTACATGTGATCTTATCTGAACATGACCCTCTCCCTTTCAAGTTTAGGTAGGTTCCACTTAATCCAGGTACCTCCACCTCTGGGCAGGGAGGTACAGACTGCAGTCTCTGCCTCTATCAATGTCTCTTTGTCAGGGTTAAACAGTTGCTGACAAATCACCCCCTTTCTTTCTTGATGAGGTCCTTTTTATCATTTAGAATCCTTTTGTTACAGCAATTTTGCCAAGGTGAGAGCTTAGAGATCAAAAGGATTCTTTGATCACTCTTGGATACAGCAACTGTATTTTGGGTTGCAGCCTGAAAGTTGCCTCTTCAGAGCTAATAGCTCAGCTATTGTCTTTTGAGTGCTTGCTGGGCTATTACTAATGTAGGCCATTGTGTTGCCTTCCTGCTTGTTTCTCAAAAGCCCACTACTAAACTGAACCAATGCATTCACAAATTCCATAATAGCGGTTCATTCACTATCTTAACAGCTAGGTCACATATTCATAAATTATTACAGTTAGCCCCATGTTCTCTACATGGTTAACTTCCCTAATAACATGAAAATAGTATAAACAAGAGAAGTTTTGTAAATCAAAGCTTGTGCATGCATATCGTTTGGGTTATGAAGACATAATGCTTAACACTGAATGGAGGAAAACAAAGGAACATGTAATGTGAAAAAGTATAAAGAAGCAAGTGAATAAGGCCCAAATCAGAGAAATACTGCACCAGAAACCAAAGGAATGAGACTGTAAGTCCAGGTCAGATAACAGAGAAATGGAGGAGGGCTTCCTGGTACCTGGTAACTTGGCCCCCTACCTGCTACGTCTTATCTGTTTATTGTCTAGCATAAATATACATTCAGAAATTATGTGACAATAATACTGTCTGAAAATTTATAAATAAAGGATAAAATTGAGTAAGCCTAAATTGGGTGGATTTGTGACTCAGTTTCCCACTTTCACCCCTAACACACTCAATTAAGCATATAAATATAAAAAACTGGGTAAGATTTGTAGAGAAATATATCATCTTTCCAGATAATTTTCCCATATCCACCAGTGGCTTGAGTCCATTGAAAATTAATCCAAAAGCCAAATGCCTGACATCATTTCTCTGCCGAAAATTAACAAGATTTTTTGGCTTGATATAGAGTATACCAAGGAAAACGTTGACCTAGAAAACACTGAAATGGAATAACCCAAAACTAATAAAATTCCCCAAAGTCTTCTCAAATTGCTAAGGCTGCATTTCATAAGTGGTATAACAATCCAAAATTAGGGACAGAATAAAAGTAACAAAGCAGGAATCTTAAAATATGTCAGATTAATTTCTTTAATATAGAATAATAGTTTCCATAATCTCAGTCTAATATTCAATATGATATAAATAATTTAAATTAGATATATCAAATATGTATGAGTCAAAGATGTATTTACAAAGCTAAATAAAATTAATTTGAAGAAGACCTTCCATACAGTACAAAGCTTTAATATCACAAAACTTGACAATGAATTCCTATTTAGTGAAAGTATTTATTTTCCCCTCTAAACACAAAAGAAATGTAATCACACATTCACAAACAACTAACTCAGGTTTAGCAAGTGTCTGAGAACAGAAATATGGATGATGTCATGATTGTGTTTCTTCCATGAAACATGCTATTTAAAATACACAATATTTGTATTGTGTAAAATACACAATATTTAAAGGCCAGCTGGGGCTGCTAGTGGTGGGGAATTATCAGTACCACCATTGGGGAGACTAGGGTGCTAGCTTTTTTTAAAGAGGCAATTTTTAGGCCTTTACTCAAAACGCAATCTCTTGACACAGAAGGCATCATCAACTTTCTCCCTGTTTCTAATACATGGTCTTGAAAAAGGTGTTTGAGAAGGTCATGTTGAAGCAACTCTAGCAATATCTGGTACAGAAATTTCATCGGCTATTTTAATCACTGATTTCCTGTTGGGGATGAATAAAGATGATGTATTAATGCTGATTCTTTTAGATATATCTTTGTTACTGTTGAACATGAGCTTCTGTGAATTTTTCTGCAGCCTAGAAGGGTTTAATAGAGTAACCTTAGAGGGGCTCCTCTCTTTTTTCTTTTTTTTTTGAGAGATTGCAAAAGGCAATACTGGGAAATGCATTGTCTGCTCCAAATATTTTCTTGCACTTAGCATTACAGGGTTCTTTCTTCTCATTCCTGCTGTGCAGAATATATATGAGTCTGCTAAGAGATTTAGCAATGAGGTAAATACTGACATAACTTCAGTGGGCTGATACCCATCTCTATATCTCCATCCTTTCTGACCCACCTGGAGCAGTTGAGCAACTCACCCAATGTTTGAGTGGGACTGAAGCTTTGGTGAGGACAAGTCGGTTGAGGTTCAGTCTAGGGAAGATAAAGGTGACACTGGTACATAGGGGAATATAATGAAAAGATCTGGAGGAGATTGTGTCAGCCCCTTTGGTAGAGAATGTGCACCTCTGTTTGCCAGTTCTGGAGTCTTTTTAGGCTCCCAAATGCTTTTGAGATGCTTCTTTTCATTTTATACCTGGCAAAAAAACAGTTAGTATCTGCTACAATCACCCAGGCCTTTGTCAGTTGAAATCATGCACTTACTTGGCACTATCCTCTAAATGTCAATTGGAAACTGCATTCTGTACTAGTTTAAGTTTCCAGTAGACCTTAGGGTGAATAGGCAATCTTGAATCGACCTTCTCAAAGAACCTGCCAACAAAGTTGAGTAGGCACAGGGAAGTGTTGTAATTTGCTGCTATTATACGCCAAAAAGATTATATCTCTGCCAAGGAGATTATGGATTTGGTCCACTTTTAACAGTCTTCTCACTGATACAAAAATAATTTTTAAAGAAAAGTTCTCTAACATACAGTATCTGAACTAAAAATTATACTCTTGATGTGTAAATTCTGCACACCCTGGAAAAATTTTGGATCCTTCGGTAGCTCTCAGGCCAAATACAACAAACATACTTCATCTAAGAAAAATGAAATACTTTAAGCTGTTTGTTTCAAGTTTGGTTGCTGTTATTCACTTTGAACATTTTCTGCCAGTCTATTTCTTAACATTTAAGTCAGTGACCCAGACAGAAATTTGAATCTGACAGCATTGTGACCAAAATATAAGCTATGAGTGGTAGGTAAACAGAATGTGAGTAAGAATAGGTAGATAAATGAAGAATAATTGAAAACTGATTTGGTCCTCCTTTTTATGCTTTTCCATAAAATGAGACTGGGATGACTAGAAACAATATCAGATAAAGAACATACAAGGAATATGTCTTGTAAAGGAAATAAAAGGAAATTAGTCCATTCATGTGGATACCTCTTGGAACGTACTCTTGCAGGAGATCTTACTCATATAAGTTAGTTGGATGTTTTAAAGATTCCCAGTTGATGTACATTCGCATAGCTCCAATATTTTTCTTCTTCTTTTATTGCACTTGGTATTAGACACTTCAGAAGAAAAAAAGGAGTATTTTGTGGACCAATGGTCTTATTTGGAATTGAATTTCCTCAGTTTTATAGAGGTGGTAGTTTGATATTCTCTAATTTTATTCATAGAGTTTAGAATTATGTTATAGGTGATAAAAACAAATTTAAAATATACAATATTTAATACATTCTTTATAAAATCCATTATTAAAGAAGCAATTTAATCAAATACTGTGCAGATTATATGGTTAAGGAAACAACTATTGTAAATTTACTATTGTGAATTTCCTTACATTTATCATACACGCAGAATAATACTGAGTAACACATTAAACTAGTTTAAAGATATCAAAGAGTTAAGAAAGCCATTTACCTACTTTCTGGAAATGAGATCAAACAAACAAAAAAACCAGCAAAAAAGAAGATATTAAAAATAAGCACTGGATCAGACAATTCATATCATTGTATGATTGATTAACTGAACTTGCCAACAATTCTTCATATGTTTCACTGTATACAACAATTATTCATATAAGTTTCACTGTATTCTCCTCCCTTCCTTTATTATTATATTTCGTGAGCAAATACAAATTGCTTAGTACTATCAAAGCTGTAATAGACTAGTTTGTTTATCTTTAACAAGAATTTGTATTTTAGCAGAAAACAGAATAACATTATCCATACTTGGAACGTTAAAATCATTTTTTATTAAAGTAACTGTTTCCTCAAAACTTGTGTATAGGTGCTGTGGCTAGTTCAGGAATAGCTATGATATAGAGGTGAGCCTGCGTTGACACTTTTAAATCTGGGGATAAAATTTTCAAAAAGTGCTGAAATAACTTAGAAAGCTAAATCCCATTTTCAAAAGTGAATTCAGCATTTAGGAGCCTAAAAGTGCTATTGAAAATTTAACCATGGACCTGAAATTCCCAATTTTTGACTTTATATTCCCATTCCTCCCATTCCTCTGAAAAAAATATTAGATGTCTTCTCTGTTCAGATGATACATTCCATAATTTCTTAATATTTATAAGAATATAGAAATTGCTGTATTATCTGTGCTTTACACAGTTCTGGCTTGACAGGATATTACAATATGGATTTGCTAAAAGTATAGCAAACAACTTATTACAGCAACATAAAAATATGCCATATAAAATGAAAACATTAATATAATATATGAAGTATATCTGAAGAAATGGGTAGTTTCACTATTTGGCAATTCGAACAAAAGGAATATGATGCAGAAACAAACCTTTCTTTTTCCAGTGACTCTATACTTCTTCCACAATGAAAAGATGAGGAACATCATTAACTCCTTTGATGCATTTATTCAGTGATCTTACAAAGAAGCTTACAGTCTTAAAATAAAAAATAAAAACACAGGTGGTAATTATTTGGTATGATCATGGGATGCATGATGGCATGCAAGCTCATTCAAAGCTCTTTATTCTCAAGAACAATTTGGTGGCTTTAAATGGAAACAAGCAGGAGGTCAATACCATCTCCTTTGTATGGGCTATACTGGACTCTAAAAAATATCTTCCATTTGGATTTACACAAAATGTGGGATACAAAGTGGTAAGAATGACTGGGATATAATTCCAATGTGCCTACTGATACCTGACAGAAAAACACAGACATTATTTTCAGGAATACATATAGTGCTTTCCTAACATGAGAATGAGAGAGAGAAGGGCATCAGAATGACTGTGAAGTAGACCTTTTGGTCATTTATGAAGGGCTTTTCTATATGATGTGTTAGTCCATAACAGAGGGCAGTAATTTCTTGCACACACCAGTGTGTCATGCACTAATTGGCTCATGTGGACCCTGCTGGCACTCACTAAAAGTTTCATAGTGAGTGTTTACATAGTACTGTTTGAAAGGGAACTGCATTCACATGCACTAGGGAACTTTTAGCATGCACCAGCAAGGTGCACACAGAGATGTACTGCACAACATGCTGGTGCACACTGGAATTTACATTCCTCTGTTGAGGACTAACGCACTGTGTAGACAAGTCAACACAAACATTCTCCCTCAAGATACCATTGAATGTGGTCTTGTTCAAGGCTCTGCAAGGGCCTAACATCTCAGCCCTCCCATTCAGCATGTATGTGAGTCCACTAGGGAAGATAGTGAGATAAATTTGAGCTGCAATGCCATCAGTCTGCAGCTACTAGTCCTTTTTTACCAGTCCCAGATACTGTCCATTTGTCTAGATACTGTTCCACTGTCCATTTGCATATCTTGGTCCCTGTGTGGTCCTTCAACTGGCTGAGGTCTTATTTCAGACTTCTCATTGTTAACTTCTTTACAGTTTGTGTAGGAGATACAAGTTTTTCCGGCTGTCTTTATCCCTGTTCTTACATAGCAAGATGATGGAAGCCACCTCTCCAACACCATCTTCCATAAGAGGTACATAGAAAGGGCCTTCTTTCATGAGATTCCATCACTTCCGTGTGCTTTATTTCTGATCATGTCATGTGGATACTTAGCTGCACTATCACCATGAACGTTTCTGCCCTTCCTTTTCTTTTTGAATAACAGAAAGAAAGAAACAAAAGATGATACTGTGAACCATCAAGGTTCCTGTATTCATTTTCTTTTTCTCAATCTGAATATTTTAGTCTTATATATTGGCTACAGGAAACTATTATAAGGATTTCAACTGTCTCCCTGTGTCACAGAGTCTGCTCACCAGTAGGGGCACCACCTCCTGGCCACTCTAGGCATTAGCTCCTTCCAGGGGCTGCTTCTTTGTGACTGGCCCTATGTCTAGGTCATCATGCATGTTTTCCCCATTCTAGAGTATCACAGTCTTTTGGAGCAAACTGTTCCAGGCAGTTTACTTTCCACTGCCTGGGATGTACCCTTTCCCCAGTGGCTGGTATGGGAACTCAGGCCTGTCTGTTACTCTGGTTTCCAGCTCAGGGGCTCTCTCATCACCACTCAATGTCTGCACTATCTTATGGCTTCCTGCTTTCCCCCTCAGCCTTTCCTGTCTTTCTGGCTCTCCCCGCCTTCTGGGTTTGCCAGGCCATACTCCCTGAGGAGTTAATTGGCCCACCTAGCCACCTTAACCGCTTCAAGTCTTGTGTGGGGTAGACACCCCATCACAGCCTGTCTTTAAGTGGACTGCCAATACTCCTTTTGTCTCCTTGAATTAGGCTTCTTGAATTATGATAAGAGTTAGAGCACTATTCAACTTTTCCATAGAATGAGGCTCTTTTCTGTTACCCATGCAAATAGTTCAGATAAATTAAGATCCTTGGAATAAATCCAGTCACAAATAGAATGATGCTGCATAGCACAGGAAATTTAACTTTTGAAAACCACTTGACCTGGGGCCCCCTTTGGGGCTCTTTTGAGGCCATTCTTCTGTTGGCAGCAGACTGAAAAGAGAGATATCAAAGACAGGGGACAGGAGGAATTGTTGCTTCAAAACATTGTAATACAATACAAAACTGGATGCAGGCACATATGAAAGCCTTGTTCTTAGGAAACCGATCAATAAGTACAATTCAAAGGAGCCCACTGAAGTGAGTTGAAATCTTCCCACTGACTTAAGTGGACTTTGGATCAGGATTGACTTTGAGTCAATTACTACAGAAACCGAGTGAAAGTAGAAATCTTTCATTTCCACATATTAGAACAGTGTAGGAACAATTTTCAAAAGTGTCTCGGAAACTTAGGAGTCTAAGTCCCATTTTCAAAAGCAACAAAAGCACTGAGGGGCAGATTTTCAAAATATTTAGGTGGTTAAAAGATGCAGCTAGGCACGAAAGACCCATGGATTTCAGTGGGAGTTAGGCATCTAAATACCTTTGAGGAACTGAGCTCTAATGGAATTTTCAAAAGTGCCTGAAGATGTTAGGTGCCAGCCTGACTCCCATTGAGATCAATTCACCAGGTGCCTATTTGCATCTTTAGGCACCTAACTTGGAAAATATGGCCCAGAGGAGCCTGATTCCTACTGGAATTGCAAAGTCACTTAGCCCTGGTCTACACTTACCCGGTGATTCATCAGCAGTCGACAGGAGTTGCGCAGGCTACTCTGCATAGCTTGCGTAACTCCTGTTGACTACTGTGCTTTCCTTCTGCACGGCGTCTTCACTGCACTGCACCAACGGGGACCATGTTCCTATCAACTCAGTGCTATGACACTTGAGAGGGTGGTTTTACTACGTTGACTTCGGGTCTACTGAACGGATCTTCACTGACTGCTCAGTTGATCCAGATAGGTCGATCTGATGGTGGCATCAGTGTAGACATACCCTTAGTTGCTTTTGAAAATTTATCCCTCAATCTAATCTAAAACAAGCCGTGAACATGGGGATTTTGGTGAGATAGCTGAAGAGCTGTAAGCTTTCCTGGAGGATCTGGCTATTCAAACCTTTTGAAATTCCACATCATGTGTAATTACCTTTTCATTTTATTTTCAGTCTTAAGTGTTGCTTTGTTTCAAATTGAAAACACCTTGATTTGGTGATATACTGGCACTATTTCCAAAGGTTATTGTTGGCTGAGGTGAAAACTTTTCCTCACTTATCTGTACTGTTTTAAAAGGCACAGTCCTGGAGAGAGACTCTTTTACTTGTGCTGTATTTCCATTAAGAATAACAACACATTCTGAAGCAGTTAGCAATTAACTCAATGGAAAATTGTCTAAGTCACTCTGATACATTTTCCCCATTTAACTAGTTTTCAAAATTTTTAACAGATGTTTTAATTAAACAATGTTCTAAAGATAATTTCACAAATTATTATCAGGCCATGCTTCTCCACTTTTTGCTCTGTTTCTTCAGACTTGCACAATTCTTTCTACTTTCTCTTCAGAAACTGCAACTGAGTTCAGGTATCTCTGTCTGTAGTCACACAGAACGGGTGATGCCTATTTTACTTACATTAGATAGAAAAGCTGTATCCTTATGCTTTCTTTTAAAATTATATGAAAATCTGATGTATAGGTCACAAAATTCCCTCACCCCAGGATGCTATGTGTTTAGCAATTAACTACTCCGCATAATAGGAAAACGTTTAGTTCTAATACATTTTGAATACAATGAGGGAACTCCTGGCTCCCACACATTGTGAACCTCCTTAATCTGTAATTGGTTACCACTAATAACTTCCATACTAAATTACCATAAATTATTTAAGCATGTTTTGGAGGGAAAGGATCATTTATTTTCTTTTGTAATACTTACAGGATATAAATGTATTAAATATTATTAACAAGTATATTAGCATATAAAATACAATTTTTTTAAATGGAATGTAATTAATTATTGGACCAGATTACTAAAGGATGTGGTCAATTCTCATCACTTAGAGCAGTGGTTCCCAACCTTTTTGGCTCAAGGGCCACAGATATTATTCTTACAACCCTAAAGGGTCACTAGTCTCCATTGTAGCCCCTCCACCACCCTCGCTGCAGCCAGACGGAAGATGTTCAGCAAGGAGATCTCCCGTCCTGGCTGCAGCAGGGAAACCACACTCATCCTGTAGCCCTGTGCGCTCCACCTGGGTTCCTAGGCAGTGGCTCCCTTCTGCAGCTAGGGGAATGGGAGATCAGTGCTCCCCTTCCTCTGAGTCCAGAAGGGACCCCAATGCCTGTGGACCTAAGCGAAGTGCTTTTCTGTGTTCCCAGCCAGGGGGAGGGGAGCACTGCTTTTCTATCCCCTCGGCTGCAACAAGGAGCCTGCACTGGTCTTTTATCCCCACGGAAACATGCTCCTCCTGGGTCCTTAGGTAGCGGCTCCCTTCTGCAGCCAGTGGGAGGGGAGCTGTGGGCCACTTTGAAAGCGCCTGTGGGCCATTTTTGGCCCCCAGGCCACAGGCTGGGAATCAGTGATTTTAAATCAAGATTGTATATCTAAAACAGATGCTCTAGTTCAAACCCAATTTGTTAGGATAGATGCAGGAATCACTGGGTAAAATTCTGTGACCTGTGTTATGTTTATTGATCCCTTCTGACTGTGAAATCTAGGAAATTTTTATTGTGTAATTAGTGTTCTGCATTTTCATTTTTTATGTGTAAAAAATAATCCTGGGAATTTTTCAGTGTCTATTTTTCAAACATTAAAACTGTGATGAAATTGAGTTTAAGATAATTTAAAAATTGGGAAAAAAGAAAAAACATTTTCAAAATATACACTTTACTACAGTATAATTGAAATTTTTTAATGTATATAGGTATTTTTTGTCTCTCTTAGGGCTAGTAGTTTTTCCTGAAACCCTGGTGTGTGGATGCTCGCATAATTTTCTTCAAAGTATTCTCACTCATGTTGCGCCTCTTGCTGTCTTGGAGATAGTCTAACTTGGAAAATAAGCGCTTTGCTTCAATAAATCTGGGGGGGTCCTCTCAAAGCTCACTGTGACACTTTGCTGAAGTTGGGAAGTGTGTCTTCATGATTGTTCCAAAAAGCCGAAAGTTTCACATTGTCAGGGTTAGGCATGTTCATGTAAGTAGTAAATTCCCCTTTCAAAATTTGAAATGTCATCAAATGTTGAAACATTCCAGCAGAACAGTCATAGTCTGCTGCAAAATTCACCTCAAGATACGGGTGCAAAACCTGGATGCCATTCCAAAAAAGAATGTTCGGCACCAAACATTTCAGGGTTCAAATTACGGGCCACAGTTGTTTCCCATTTCTTGCTGAGCATTGTGTTGAAAGGTTTTGGTTTTTTTTCTTGTGTTCTCAGGTCAGAAGATTTCCAGAAACAGCTGGGTTTTCTCACCGTATGTTTCTCCTGCAGTTTTTGTGATCATTTCAGCTGAAATTTTGGTTGTCGGGTAACTGTCTGTATTGTCAAACATGTTGGCAGTAATCAGAGAAAACTCCAGTGTTTTCTGTGTGTCACACAGTGATTCCAAGTTTTCAACAATGAACGTTATCTTGGTGTGCCGAACCTGGCAATCATTTTGGATATTTGCCAGTCTCTTCAGAATTTCTGCTTTAGAGCCAACAAATTCAGGAGGATCTAGGAGACACATTAGCACATTCTACACGTTATCTACGTGACAGGCAGCAAAGTACAAACTCATCCACTTATTTGGCACAACAGGGATAGGTAACTGGCTGTTGGCTCTGCGCTCACCTCACACTGTGTAAAACAAAGCCTTCAACTTGTTTGCATGCCTGAAAACAGCCCCAATTCCAATGATACAAGGTTTCATGTCTTTCATTTCTTCTGTAGCAGCTGCTGCTGCTGACAGGGCAACATTAATCAGATGATCAAGACAGGTAATATGTGGCACCTTCAGTTTCTGAATGAGTTTAATCTCCTGTGACAACTTAGCCACTTAGGAAGCAGAATCTGTGTTAGCAGTGGCCACATTTTCCCAAATTGGTACATCTCAAACGTCAACTGCTACATTGACAAAACGGGTTTCAGCAGAGGGGATGAATGTCACATCAGCACAAAACAAAGCGGGTTTATTCACTTTGAAATCAAGAAATGAAAACAAAAAGCCAAGAATTGGATGGTCCAAAGCATCAGGAGACTCGTCAAAAATCAGACACCATATTTCCATCAATTCATTCCATCAGTTTAGATACTGAAGTATTCTTTCAGATACCTATCAGTTAGGTTGTCTGCATTAGAAAGGGTTTTTGCTGCTAGACAGTATTATTTCACAAAGTCACCAATAGGCCCTTCTGCAATTAATAGTGGTTGTCCCATGAAACAAAGAGCATGCACAAATTCATTTATGCAATCATGCTCTGTCATCGCTTTCATTAAAGCCCTGTCGACCACTCCTGATATTGACTGTTTATTTGGAAGCTCATTTTCTTCTTTAATCTTCTAGTGTCACTTACTTTCAACATGATCTTTTATTCTGTCAGCGCGAGCATTGACCTCAATGCTGCAGTACTTGCAGTGCAATACATACGCTTCACTCCCATCTTTACTTTTCTTGAAAATTTCTAAACACTAATTTTCTTGTTGGTATTCAGGCATAGATTTGCATTTTTACCCAATGTTTACCTTTTGACCTTACCTTTATCTGTGGAGGATTGATTGTTTAAATTCTGCGCCACACTAAATAGACACAAAAAATAGGCGGGCAGTGTCTCCTTGTGAGCTGATCATAGAACGATGTTAATGTTTTTTGATATTCATACCTCCACTGTGTGTGTGTTCTGTGTTTTACACTGAAGAACTGCTTAAATATCAGAGCTGCAAGACACAACAATCAAGTAAAGCGTTAGTGCTTAACAAAAATAAGTACCCAAATTAAATATTGAGTGGGTTGATAAATGGATATAAATCAGTAAAACTGAACTTCTTTAATAAAAAACCTGGTAATTTATTGGAGAAAATCGATAAAAACAGAAAATACGGAATACTATTTATAATATACCTATTTGCAACTGGATTACCTGATTTACAGATACAATTCCAAGTTTTATGGATGCAATAAGCATTTGTGTACCAACTTCTTTTACTTTGAAGATGTTGTCCATAACGTACTTACATAATAAACTTCTCTTGCATGAGACGCAAATTTATTGTTCAAAGCTAAGACTAATATATATATATCACTGTATAATGGTTAGTGCTGACAACAGCTATTCTTTGCTCACTTACCAGTGAAATCTCTGTGAATTATTTGATACTGCCAGTCTCTCTCCTGTTTCATTAGGCTTTATATTCATTTAGAATCACATGTGCCCAGTTTTGAACTCCTTACACACAGTAGTGAGAAGCTACCTTGCATGATAGTTTGATGGCATTAAAAGAAACTCAAGATCAATTTGCATCTGAAAAGGGGCTTACTTTATAATGAATACTGTTGAAGCAGGGAGTTTGAGCAGTTAAGCAACAGTTTAAAATGAAGTGGTTTTAAATTATTTCCCATTTGCTGTCATGTGAATATTTATTCCATGTTCCAAGCCACACGGTATGAGTTGTTGTAGATGACATCGTGCAGCACTATGGTTTTCAAGTTGTTCAATTTAATATATTGTTTTCAATATACTGTTGTTCAGTGGTTTTGTGTTCAACTAGGAAATAGGAGTTTCATAAGAAGACATAAAAGAACTGCTGGGAGAACAGTTTTGTTCTGTAATTGAGGAAGGTCAGATCACATCCAGTAAAATCAAAAGTTGTTGTTGCCATTAAGTAGACTTGAGTGCACTGTTACTAGGGATCCACTGAAATTTCAAGGACTGAGGAACAAAGGCCACATTTTTCAAGATTGACATCTATGTTTCAAACAGAAAATATTCCTGAATTTCCATGGCATGTTCAAACCAAGAAGTTAACGTAAAATGTAAGTAATTGGGCAGATAGGTACCTGTTTTCAAGTGCAATTGCCCATTTTGCACATGCAAATGCCTGGGCAAAGAGTACATATGAAAACATATATTTGCATATGTAAAACAAGTAACTTCACTTTCAGGAAGTAATCATGTGCAAAGTTACCTATTTTGCAGGGAAAATATTGGGTTTGTATACACAATGGGATTGTGAACACATGTGTGAGTGTAACAGGGAACAGACTGAAAATTTGGTTAAAACTCTCATGTGATTACAGTAAAACTGTCATATAATTTCAGATGTGCTTTCCTTAGGTTGTCTGTATATTCTATTCCATTTTGTGGCTTAAAATATGATGAGTGAAGAGGCTGTCCTTCCTATCTTCTACTTTCTGTGCTCCTGCCAGTTCCTCTAAGTCAGCATATCTGTGATCACCATTCTCTTCATAAGAAAGACAGTAAATTCAGGCATGGGAGCAATGTCAAAATTGAGAACATATGCATAGAATTAGGTGTCTTCCCCAAATTGCTCTAAAATCAGATCCACATTCTGTGCAAAATCTTTTCTGCGGCTTTATTAATAAAGTAACGAACAATAAGATAACATAAAGTTCAGCTTTTGCACCAGATTTGGATGCTCCTATAGTTCTTATCTCAGGACTACTCTGCTCACACCCTAGATCCTCTTTCACATGTGTCTGGATGAGATAACACTCCACTTGCAATAGTGAGTCAGCAGAAATTCACCCTTTTGCAGAACAGCTATGTACTAGAGTGGGGGGGGGCGTTTCAGGACACGCTGCTATACTGCTAACCGCTTGCGCTAAAGGTTAAAGCTAAATTTCTCTCATCTGTACTGGTGAGAGGCAGTCATTTCAAAGCCCACGCAGTCCTTACTTCAGAGTAGTTTAGTGTACATGTCTAAAACCACATTTTGCAATACTGAAATGCCAGTCACTCTCAAGCAATAAGCATAGAAAATTCCTGATAGAACTGTAGCCAGTTGAATATTCAACCGGAACTTGGAGTTAGTTTTAAAAAATGTTGTATCTACATAATCCATTCCTTTGAAAGACTAATTATCTAGTGTTTAGTTTGCTTTGTGATTAATTTAGCAGTGCGTGTGTGTAACTAGGTAATTTTGCACATGATTATTTACTGAAAGTGCAGTTATCTGTTTTGCACATGCAAATATTATACGTTTTCATGTGTACCCTTTACCCAGGCATTTTCTTTTACCTGCTTTTAGCCCACAGAAACCTCCCCATCAACTAGCATCAGAGGTGAGGTGATTTCTCTGGGCTAAAAACAGGTAAAGAAAAACAAGGGGGCCCCCCCACCCCTTAAAGATCTTCTCCCTCTTCTGCCCCTGTTCTCATGGGAACCTAGCCACCTTCTGGACCTGGAGCTGTGGCTGGGTGGTTGGAAAAGTGAGGGGATTGGCTGATTGGTTGATTAGAAGGGTGCAATTGAATCCTATTGGTTTCTGTGCACTGAAGAATAGGGATTGTAAACCATTTCCATTAGCAGAATAAAGGTAAGAAGAATTGTCAGGAAAGGCAGACAATGAACTGGATGCCCATTGACACCTCATTCAGACTGACACATTTGTTAGGCTAGAACAAAGAACAGATGGAGACCTGTTATTAACCAGACCACATTGTTTTGAAGTCAAGACACCACAATGCTATTTTATTTTAAAAGGAAAACCAACCTTCTGACCCTGAGTGAGAGACGACCTACCCTAGAGCCCTCAGCTGAGGCAACACCCTGAGAAGATTTCCCAGCCCCGTGTCCAGTCACTAGGGTTACAGAGAAAGTCCTTTAACCACCAGGAGTACCAGGAAAAGGGCCAATAGTTTACCATTATTTTGGACGGTATAATGGAAAACAGTCTTGAAAATGCTAGGGGATGAAAGGTCTCTTTTTTACTTTTTTCTTTGTTAGTTTTTATGTTTAATTTCCAGTGCTGTTCATGAAAAACCCAACAGGAAATTGTTAAGAGAAAACTAAATGCATCTGCTGAAACTTGGCATGGGTTTGTTCAATATATATAATCTTATATTAAGAATGTAATTATTAAAACCATGTTCCTTTGCATCTCCTGACAATTTTGGAGGGAAACATTCTGAGATTAACTTAACTGCATTTTGAATCTGTCAGACTCCAAAGGTTTCTCTGATCACAGTAGATGTGTTTGCCAAAATATTTGTAAATTCCTTTGTCTCTGGCAACTCTGGGAAGCAGTGTTCCATGAGTTATGCTGTAAAAGTGAAAGGAAGAAGATTCATCATGCCTTACTCCATAGAAAGCTATCTACAAATCCTCAAAGGAGACGCTTATAATGAGAATGAAATATAAGTGGAACCAGGATGTCAGGGCACATTAGGTACAAGTATTACATCCCCCTTCCAGCACTTCAATTTAACTCTTTGCTGAAGATGGCCAAAATTCTGTCTTCAGGGCTTTCAGAAAACATTACAAGAATATTGAGGCAAATTCTGAGCTCACACTGGCATACAACCAGAATAACCCAGACAAAATCAATGGAGTTACTCCAGTCTTACACTAGTGTAAGTGACAGCAGAATTTCTCTCTCTCTCTCTCTCTCTCTCTCATCTTACATTTGCATCCATCAATAGCATATAATTAAATGGAAGGAAGTATTTTAAATAGTGCTCATATTAATTATATAATCTTTAAACCAAAACAATTAGATAACAAAACTACCAGTATATCCTTACTCCACAGATGTGGGCAGAGACGCATCTTGCTGCATATGCATAACATATGCATAATAATTCATGGTTTCAAAATAATATTTACATGCCTTCATTTTAATCACACATCCATATATATATATATATATTATTTCCCCCTCAATTTTCTTCAGAGATGTCTATTTGTGTTGCCAAAAATCTAGTGTGTGTCACATGAAGTTTTGAGTACTGGAATGAAAACTGCAGTGTTTCGTCATTCCATATCCATTTTGAATATATTTCTTCTCTCCTATGGTTTAGGAGAAACATATTCAACTGAAAGCATGCCTCACTAGATGAGAAAAATAGTAACAAAGATCAAGAAATCACAAGAGATATGTTGCATAGTTACAAGTACAATTTCACTTTTGCCATGCCAATGCTGGAGTCTGCCCTCATGCAAGTTAGAACAGCCTAAGGGTTGCTCTAATTTGTGCCAGGGGCCAGGAGCAGATAAAAGAGAAACATATACTTGGGCTTTACATCATGCTGGGATTTTCCTACACAAGGTGAATCCCCAGTTGTCACTTAGGGAAGCTTTCTGGCTGCTTTGTCCTACCTTAGCAGCACAAACCAGCTGGAGAGGGCACTGCACATCTGTCATTGCCTGTTTCCCTGTGTTTGTAATAAGGGCCTGATCTTTCACATATTAGAACTTGAGGGTGCTCAGAACCTGAAAGAAACATTCAGCACCTCACAGGATTGGAGGTTGGATGGAAAAGAAATGCTTGTCCATCCATGTGCTCTTCTGGTTTTTTGCAGTTTAATAAATCTAAATACTGTATTGTGGAATAACCAGAGAAGCTTATGCAAAATTACTGATTCCAATAAAAATGCCCAGTACAGTGGCAATAAGAGACCTGCAAAATATTTGACAGAAGTGTTACAGAAGAAAAGATTTTGTACTTATTGCCAAGAAAGTCCTTCAGGCACCATCTTTTACTGTGTGTTCACATAGCACTTCACCCAATGGGGCTTCAAGGCAGATAACAAACATACTTACATTAAATAAGCTAAAATTATTAGGGATATAAACTCTCCTATTCTGGGTTCATAAATCAACTACTACAGACAGGATTAGGTAGAAATGTTCCCTGCTGTATCCTGTTCTTAAGCTTCTGTTACTGGCCTCATGGAATGTTGAACAAAGTGAACCAGCTCTACAATTCTGTATGGCAATGTCTATGTTCCTATTAATCTTTTTTTTTAATATAAGTACTTCTGAAGAGAGATGTGAGAAGCTTTTAGGGGCAGGACTCTCCTTTCTAAAAGGACAGAATGTTAAAGAAAAACAAATTGGTCTCAGATACATATGTACAGGATGTGGCAAATTCCTGCAGACTTAGTGTACCAGAACAAATGTAAATAGAGAGAGAGAGGGAGAGAGATCCACAAAAGAACACATAAGGTCAGAAAGAAGCAAGTCCACAAAAATTAAACCAACTTGGATTAGGAGATAGCAAGAAGGGATGTAAAATATGTGATGTGTTCTGTTACACCGTGGTTAGTTTCTGGGTGCCAAATATCTTAAGATATATATCTCTTTATGGAGGACAATTTTAGTGTGTGGTTACGATCTGTCAGTCTATTCAAATATCATATCTAATTAAGAAATAGATTTAGATAAAAGTATATAAAAATAATTAAATCATAAAGGGCAGATACCTTCGTCTCAAATGCGTTGTATCACAGAGAATTTTTCATTAACCCCTCCTGAAGGCCAAACTATATTTCGGTTTGCATATTCCAAATACTCAAGAAGCAGTATGAGCTAGTGGGTAGAATAGATTGAGTGTCCAAACTTCTAGGATCTACTCCTGACTTTGCCACGGACCTACTGTGTGACCCAGGAAAGCTATTTATCTCTCTGTGCCTCAGGCCCAGTTTTCATTAAGGAAATTCTCATTGGTGTTGCTACATCCATGTAGACTTGTTTCACTAGCACAAAGCAGGGTATGTACCAGTGCAATTTACTGGTGTCAGCTGTTCAGATGTTCCTAGGTTAAGCTGCCCTGGTGTAAGCCCCACTTTGTGCCACTGTAGCATATCTGCATGTGTTACACTGGCGAGACTTTCCGGACGACAGGGCCTAAGGGAACATCTGCACAACAGCTGGGAGGTGTAATTCCCAACATGGATAGACAAACATGCACCAGGTCTACTCAAGCTAGTGCCTAAAAATAGTAAAGTGGCCATGATAGCATGAGAAGCAACTCAGGCTAGCCGCTCAAATATGTAACTGGAAGATTCGGCGACATTAATCTTGGGAGACTAGCCCCAGCTGCTGCCCTTGCTGCTGCAGCCACGCTGTTATTTTTTGCACACTAGCTCCAGCAGAGCTAACACATTTATGACTACCTGAGCTGGGAAGTAAACCTTCCAACTGCTGTGTAGACATACTTTAATTTTACAGGATTGGATCCTCCTCCCACTGAAGTTAATGGCAAAACTTTTAATTAGGATAATAGCCGTACTGGGAAAAATGTCCCGAGCTTTTCTTTGCTTGAGCTGGTTCTGCATATTTCACCACAAAGCAAGAGCAGAAGGAACATGCCATGATTCGATTTGTGTGGATTAAATGTGTTGGAGACCCAGTGCAATTTGAGTTGCCTGACCACTGTCCTACAGGCCTAGCATAACTTTAATTGCTTGCTTGGCTATTCTGACCCCTCAAGCATGACATCTTCCGATTGGCAGAGATGAGTAGGACTATGACTACGGAGTAACCTTGAAGATGTTTCAGTTTCTGTACCACAGCGCATAACAAGACAAAATACACAACATGTATGCTTGCAGCTGCACATAGATAACGGTGATGGGAACAACAAATTCTCCTTGAACATCTGGGGGTACACTGTTTCCTTGCCAAGGGGCATACTTTTACTCTGCCTCTCCTATCACCAGATGTTGTTTTGATGACCCCAATTATCATGATGAGAATGGAAAGTAGTTAAGGGTGAAACCCAATGTAGGTAATTAGTGCATATGATAATGAGTAGAGAGGTAATTAGGTGAAAGTTGTTTCTGGAAGGGTATAAGAAGTCACTGTTTAGATAAAGTGGCACTCTCCATCAACACCGCTCCTGTATACAGCCTTCTGAGTGACTGCTTAGCTCTCCAGGCTTAGTGAGTATGATATATTGTAGTTAATTTTAGTCTCTGTATTCAACTAGTACACCTATAGAAAACCTTGCACATTAAACCTTATTGATCTGCAAATCGGGTGTACCATGTCTCACTGGTATTCACACTGATCACTAAGTGTCCAGTAACAACAAAATGTACTGGACAGTGCAGGCTTCATCCATAAAAGTGGGTGACCCTGGCCAGGAAGTGGATGTGGCCAGGGAATGCAGGAATTTCGTGCCTTGGCTGAGCATCCACTAGCAGCACAACTCCTGTGGTGCTCCAGACATTGCTCTAATAGATTAAACAGGAGTCTGGAAGTCAGGATCCTAGAATTCGAACCTTGTTTTCAACAGAGACTCACTGTGTGACCTTGGGCAAGTCATTTATCCTGTCTTGTCCCGAGACGGTCTATTAACTAGCCTAACTAGTCTATTAACTCTGCTGTTTTTAGCTTTAACTCCAAAATGGCAGGTCAGTTTCCTCAAGGGGTGAAAAAAATCCTCTCCTTTGCTCTGAGAAAAGCGTGTCAATTTTCAGGCCCAGAGCAGCTTTCATTTCAAAGGTATGAAAATAATCCTCATAACGAACAGGACTCTGCTAAACCCATTAACTACAAAATCACGTTATTGTCTGGTGATATGCTCAGAGTTTATATAGACATGTGCATGCAGCACACTACAAGGCACATGACTACACAATTTTGCATGCAATCTGGAAGGCAGACACACTGACAGTGGCAGTGAGTAAATGGTTTATAGGATGGCAGGAATAAATAAATGAGCAGAAGGGGAGTCACAGCTGGGCAAAGGTTGAGTTACATATGGGTTAAGTCATTTAAAACTGGATTGTTCTAAACATTCTAGAATACAGTGTAAGGAAAAAACGCATACTATCTCTTGGGACATGGGGAAAAAATGACCCAATACATTGTTTCCATCTCTTGTATTTACAATATGATTCCAGTTAGATTGATAAAATAGCTGCATAATTCTTCAGATTAGTAGCCTTAGTTTCAAGGTGGTCTCTAGCTCACGATATTATTGTACATATACTCCACACATTTGGTCTGTATTATTTTAAAAGCATGTATCAAATTGAAGAGCTGGACCTAACACCTGCCCACAGCTAGGGTGCAACTTACAGTATCAGTATCAGTGAAAACTCAGATTCAGTTTTTTCAATGCAAAGCTATTTATTTGAAGGCACCACAGACAGACAGCAAAAGACTATACAAAACCTTTTCTTAATAAGCCTCAATTCCCCAAGCATAACTTAGTAACTATGCTGGCCCTACACAGTGTCCTCATGGGCAAACAAAGCAGGTATAGCTACCTGTTCAAGGTGGAGACTGCTTCTCTTCTTATTCCTCTTTCAAGTACTTGGTTTGCTTAATGGACCCTCACAATGGGTGTTGGCTACCTGAGACCCTCAGATTCCAAAGTTCCTTTTAAGATGTTAATTGGGGTATGGGCAATATGTGATATTTTCCAGTACTTATACCTTTTTTTGAAGGAGTTGCATGTCTCCCAAATATGCTCTGCTAGCACTTCTTAAGCATATCATGAATATTTCCTAATTTAGAAGAGAGCTACAGGGATTGGCTGCCATGTACAATAGTCAAATATTTACCTGGCTACCTGATGTCACGGTCAGTTGCCCTGTAAAGGTCACTTAGTTCCAGATTCACCACAGCTCCACATGTACACACTAGGCGAACTGGTCATTGGCTGACCATGACCATTGGTTTCTCACATGAGCACAACTACACACACACAGGGCCCTGGTTAAATATTCATGGTTTATATCAGTGCCAAGTGCAAGTTGGGTATTCTCAGTGATTTTTCCATACAATCTATCCAGCACTAAGAGACCTTGCTCCCAGAATCCTGTAGCACTCAGACTTACTAAGTTTTACCAGACTTATGTCAGCCACAGAGTTTATTAGTAATTTAGTAATTCAGTGCTGCCCCAATAAAATTGCTCCCCTGGAAGACAAAATGTGATTTATTGGAAATGTGTCTTTTAATGATATGCTGGAGTTTGAGAATAGCTGAGATAACATCACTTTATATTTCACATTTTTGCCTCTCCAACTAGTATTGCGTATTCTCCAGCAGAAGAAGTGAATGTCAGCTTTGCATGTAAAAGGACAAAAAATGTTGCAGCACATTTCCTTGAAGTCTGAAAAGAAATATTTCATAACCTGATTAAAAAGGAAGACAAACAGCAGCTGTATTACCTGCTTCATTTACAACAAGTAGAATGTATTTTTGTAAAGGAATTTTGTTTCAACCAGAGGTTTCCCTTCTTAGGTGCTAATGTGCAGTACACAGGATATAATGAAATGGAACACATTGGGTAATATATAGCATTTTTGGCTTAATCCTGTTCCCAGTGAAGTCACTGTGAGTTTTGCCTTATTCTTTTTAATGTAAAGCTAGATTGCAAATCCTTTATTCTCACTGGTGAGTGGTTTTCTCATAGGAGCAGTCCCCTTGATTTTTCTAGAACTTCTCACCAATGAGAAATGAGGGGTTAGCAACTAGTTTTTCAGTACTTTTTTTTTTAAAAAAAAGGAAATAAAGTCAACAAAGAAATTCATAATACTTTCTGAAAGGAAATGCAGAGAAGGATGGCCTTTGTAGTTTTGTAGCCACTCTATGAATGGAATTACTTTGACCCAAAGTGCACCAAAAGCTTTGTGGGTGAATTCTGGGTGCCTTGAAGTCAATGGAAATTTTGTCATTGACTGTAATGGGGCTGCTATTTCACCCATATGGTCACCAGTGTATGGGAAATACTTTAGTGTCATGAGGAATTACAGAGCTCAGGGTGAGTTCAATAAAAGTCAGAGTCTGGCAAGTATCCACATATATAATTAGATATTTTACCTAATGAAACTGGGTTTAATTCAACTTTTGGGATCATGGTTAAAAAAAATATATTAACAACAAAAATCCAACCGCAGAAATAACAATTATTCCTGGGGGGAGAAGGGAGCAAATATTTGTCCTCATGCTATCTTTTTCATTATGTAAAGTTGGATTTACACAATTTCTCCAGTTTGCTTGAGAAGACTTGTTCAATGATGAGTTCCATGGGTCTACTTATTTTGATTTTCAATTAAAAAGATATTTGGCTACAACTGCAGCAACATATGCTGAATTCTCAATCAGATCACTGAAAGAATTTGTATATACCGCCACAGGATAGGAATTGTTGCGTCTACCTCTTTGTGCAGCACCTAGCAGGACCAGATCCCAATCCTATAGGAAATGCTGAATGCTACCTTAACTATAAATATTAAATAATAATAATTAACATGCAGGCACAGCTCACCCCCTAGACTGCTAGATCTTCATATGGAGGAGTCTTCCAAATGTAGACACATGAAAATGGCAAAGATTTTGGATTGGGTCGAAGCAGTGGGAGGTAGTGGAGACAGGTAGATGAAGGAAAAAGTCAGAGGTAGATCCAGGCAGATGTATATCATTCCCTTCTAGCCCCACAGAACTTATCAAAGTTGATACATCCCTGGGTGGACACATAGCCAGGTACAAATATCCTTGAATTTCTTTTTTTTAAAACAAGAAAAAGTTAATAGCATAAAATAAAGAGAATATTACAGCTCAGGGAACAGAAAGCAAGTAAAGCATGAAGAGAAGCATTTTTTCCTCCATCTCTTATTTGCATAATTATATTTGTCAGAGTTTAAATAGGCAGCAGCCCAAAATCCAACTTTGAGTGACTGCAAATCTATATGATATGTGGGAAGCAAAAGCCTGATCCCTCTGTCGGGGACTTATGAAACACTGAGCTACTGCAAAATTGCATCTTGGTGGATTTACTCAACTGCTGTGGAATTCAAGCATAGAGCATTTGAACTGCAAGGCAAGAAAATAAAAGGTCTAGATAAAACACAAAGAATAGTCAGAAGTTCAGCTCAGTGGGCTAAGGAAATTCCTAGTGGGCTAGGAAATGCTGAGTGGCTGCTGAGCTCTTGTACTTCCCTTTATTTCCTGCTTAGCTGTTGTATGTCAATGTTCTATTGCAAACATTATTTGATTCATTTTAAATCAATGAAAATTACAAAATGGTCATAGCAGATGTTATTAATGACTCTTTCAAAGTGCCTGGAAGAAACAAATTGTGTTAGGTTTGTGACTCATTTCATGCTCACAGTTCATGCTCGGTATTAAATGATTATATTCATATTAGTTCAGGAAGCTCTTTTGCTTAGCATTCCATACTGGGAAGAGTATAATCAGACCTTGATGGTGGAAAAGAACCACATTCTACAGACACCAGTTATGCGTTTTGAGCAGGTCAGACCCACAGCCATGGAGTAACATGCAGAAGTGATTTTCTTGAAAGTTAAGGAACTTTACAGCAGCTTTTCACCCTTTTCTGACTCTCCCTTCAATAGAAAGGAAAGCATGCAGGGTCTTCAGACATACCATTTAAATAGTATTTTTGCAGTCCATTCTAAAGGAATGAAGTTGCACAAAGAAAAGCATAACACTGTGTTAGGACTTCTTGCTATGAGTGCTCAACACTTCACAGGTTCAGATCTTATATTTGACAATATGTGTAACAGATTGAATGTGAGTGGGAGAATCTAGAATCATAGAAGATTAGGGTTGGAAGGGATCTCAGGAGGTCATCTAGTCCAACCTCCTGCTCAAAGCAGGACCAACCCCAACTAAACCATCTGATGTGGAACAAAGAAGACAATATCACACTTTTTTTTTACTTTTGTTATCTTTAGCAAGTTTAATGCAAATGATAACAGAACTAGCTGAAAAAATGGTTAAGAATACACAGAATATAATCTAGCTATGTTGGACATATCTATCAAGATCAAAACACTAATTGTCTTGTCTATTTTATTTACCAGTAATGCTGGAAAACTCCTTCAACAAGAACTTTAAGCATTAATCCTTTGTGTGATGCAAACAAGAGTAGGAATGAGTTGATAATTAATATAAAAATATGAATGTGTCATTGTCACCAGCACTGTAGTGAAGAATAGAACCAATCTAAAGAATCAATTCAATTAATACAAAGCTTATTCCTTTACATTTACTCATTAAAATTCCTTAATATTTTGTTTTAAAGTTTAATTTTAGATTGAATGTAAGAAATTCATTCTTACTGAAATGTTGACTTCAATGAGGACTGTCTCTTTGCTCTGTGTATGTAAAGTGCAAAAGCACAATAGAGTCCTGGTCTATGACTTGAGGTCTGTGATAACGCAAAGAGTAAATAGTCATAATAATCATAGAACCACAGAAATGTGGGGCTGTCAGGGACCCTGAAAAGGTCATCTAGTCCATCCCCTCATGCTGATGCAGGATGAATTTGAGCCAATATTTCAATATGTATGTGGATGTAATAATAAAATTAATGTATGCTAATGCATCAGGTTTGATGTCATGCATATGTTCTACTTTATCTCATTGAAATGACATCCAGTTTGGTCAGAACATTGTTGTAAGTAAACTTTCTTTTAAATGGCTTCTGATGTGACCGTTAAAATAATAGAACAGCAAAGTCAATTGCTCCAGCTACGCCCTTTCTGTATACACATTCCATAATTGAAAAATTACCAAACTTTTTATTTAAGAGAGACACAATTTATGTAATGTGGTGTAGATGCCATAAGTTCCATAAAGGATATTTGATAATATTAAGGTTTTATAAAAATCATGGTTTTGTCTGCTTAACAGTTCATAAGAATATAATTTTACAACCACTCAGGCGTACTCCATGGAAAATATGGAAACTAACAGTAATGAAAGTCTCTGCAAAGTATAATGGATGAACAGAAAATACATTTTGATGTATTGGCTGTTAGTTTCAGTTGTTCATAAAGTACTGTAACCTAAAGTACTGCAACCTAAACAGACATTGGCAATTATACTATTGCTGTGAGCAGAAGTTAACTCTGTGTTTGTATATCAAGGGCACAAGTCAGACTCAAACAACAGGTGAAGCATCTAACTTGAGTGCTAACTGAAGCAAAATGGTCTTACATATATTTCCATCTTAGTGTTTTCTATTAACATTACACTCTGTTTTCACCTTGAAGAGTCCTTCTGAACCACAGCTAGATGTTCCTGCTGAATAGATCCTACCATCTGATTCAAATTTGTACTGTGAAGGCAAAAGTGAAAATTACAGATCAAGTTTCTTCCTGTGTGAAAATAATGTAATTTCACTCATTTAATAGCATTTTCCTACCAGATTACCAAAATGTGCTTATTTACTCTTGCTTTTGGTTTTGTTCCATACTATAGCTAGCGATATAAAAATTAGTTTAATTAAAAATCCATTTAAAAGTTCTAAAAAGAGAATGTTTAAACCATTAAATGCTGGGATTGGCTTCTCACTGCCAAGTGAGACTCTCGCCCCCCACGCTGGGCAACTTCCTAGCTGCTCTTGCTCATGGGGAGCCAGCCCAACTGTGGCTCCCCCCCCCCAGTGCTGGACTCCACTCCTCTCCCCGCGCACCCGCTCGCAGGGTACCGACCCCAGCAGTGGATACCCCTGTCTCCCGAGCTCCGTGCTTTCCCGCCAGCAAGAGGCATGGAGCCCAGCTGTGGCTACCCTCTGCTGGGCTCCGCGCTTGCCCACAAGCAAGAGCTGCCCAGCTGTTCTTGCTGGTAGGGATCCAGCCCAGCTGTGGCTATCTCCCCAGTGCTGGACTCCACGCGTCCCCAACTCTCCCTCCGGGAGCTAAGTTCAGCTGCGACTGCTACCACACTGGGCTCCACGCTTCCCCGCCGGCAAGGGCTGCCCAGCTACTCTCGCTGGCAGGGCGCCAGCCCAGCTGCCACTCCCCCAGACTAAAGGGTACTCAGCTGTTTAGAACATTTGAACAGCTGATTATCGGTTAATTTTTTACATTCCTAACTGCAGCCTTGACATTGAAATTGCCATGTGCCAAAACTAGGGAGACAATGAGGTAGAGAAATAGTGACAGAATCCATTCTAAATCCTTTTGCTCATTACAGTGCAAGATTGACATGCAAGCAAAAAGGCACAAGAGAATTCCTGCACTGGCAAAACGACTTCTTTTCTTTTTGAGCTCGGTTGAGTATAAAGTTGGGGTGAAAACCAAGATAATTCATTATAAAATTCCAATTTATCCTATGTCTAGTTAAAGTCTGTTTCAGATCACAAGTTGAATAGAGGGGGTTCAGAAGAAAATCTAGTACACTTTTGTTCAGACTGTAAATTCACCATGCTTTTCAACAGAGCTGCCAGACTTAATCAGTTGAAACCTGTTACTAGAGTTATGGATTCAATATGCATGGATATTGTGTCTCAGCATTGTGGATCATATACATATTTATATTGGTAGGCTTGACACGCCTGCCTGTACTATGCCTTGCTCTAGTCAGTGCAATCAGAAGCTTATTTTTTTAGTTTCATAAATTATAAAGCCAGAAGGAACCATTATGATCATCTAGTTTGACTGCCAGTATAACACAGGCCATAGAATTTCCCTGAATTAATTTCTTTTATATATGTATAAACATAAAAATTTCCAAGATATGTGTCCAAATAGCAGTGTCTATTTGGGTTTATTGGCCAAGCCTGTGTGTATATTTTAAATACAGACATAAGGCAATGATGTTGGTTTTTATTACCTTGTAGGAAAATTGTGCATGAGTTAATGCAGGCAGATTACTTTTTCATGATATACAGAAAAGAAACCATCTGCACTGTAGAGCAAGTAGGGCGCATGGCATTGCACCAGAGAATTACTGCAACAGTCTGCTAATGCTGATTCTCTGATATTGCCATCTTGTCCCTCAGGATGCTCTGAAACCTGATGACTCGTTATGTTCTATCACTGATTCACATAGCCCTAGTTAAATGAAAATGTCTCTGAGACTGGGTCTACACTGACGGCGTCAAATTCGCCTCTGTCAGATTGATTGCTCTCGATCGACTAAGTGATCTGCGTAGACCCGCTCAGTCGGTCCAGCAATCGACACAGGAAAACCACCCAGGTAAGTGGTGCAGCGCAGTGTGGACGCTGCGCAGAGCAGACACAGTGAAGTCGATGGGAGATACGCAAATGATTTATGTCACTTGGGTATCTCCCGTCGACTGCCTCCGAATCTGGAAGGTAAGTGTAGACCGGGCCTGAGAAAAAAGGCACATGATGGACATTCATGGAAAAAACTCCTCAATTAGACCATCTTGCTATGCTACAGATTGCAATTTGAATGCTTATGCTGCTGCTCAAGGGAAATCTGCTGCTATATTTCAAGCCTGGTTTATATCACTCTGGTCACATTCAAGTTATTGCTTCGGTCTGAGAGCTGAAAGTATTTATTAAACTTAGCAAATTGTATTTCACTGTTCAAAAGCTGGGTTCCTTATACCCTATTTCAGGTGGTGAATATAGAAGTTTATTTCAGTAGCAGTCACATGGCCAATACATACATCATAAAATCTTTCCACTTATGGCTAACTGCATCAATTTTAGGGTCTGATGCTAATCTCATTGACATCAAAAGTGAAACTCCCATTCATTTTTGGGGTGCATGATCACACCATAAAGAACACAGCTTCTTTCTGTCAAGCTGAGAAAGAGAGATGAACTCACCTTTCTCATTTGTATGGTATAATACAAAATATAGAGGAGAATGGGCTAATGGGCAGGATATTGGAATGAGAATCCACTAGCTCATCTTTCCTCCCCCATAGGGTATGGAACAGCATACAAATGAGAAAAATCAAGCTCAGCTATTTTTATTTTATTTTTATTTTATCTTGAAAAGAAAGAAATGTGTTATTTAAGGTCTGATGGTTAATCAAAGCTAGTTGTGCCATTGACGGCAATCAGAGAAGGATCAGATCCAAAGATCACTGCAGCTGGCAGTGAGCGAAATGGTTGTATGATGTATGTATGTACAAAATGTTCATTGCAAAACAAATGCCATGTGAATCTTGCCTGGTTCACATGTTCAAATATCATGTGAATCTTGCCTGGTGAATCTTCAGCTTTTGTTAGGAATTTGAAACAGCCTAGATTCATTGAAAGCTTTATTTAAAGGTTATGAATCTTTTAAAGTGAACCTGCCCCAAGATATAGATTAGTGATAAAACAATGCCCAATTTGTGAGATTGATGAAAACACAATGCATAAATATCAGAGGCTGCACAACTGACATGAATGCAAACTGCTGAGATCTACACAGCTCCATCTACAGTGTGAATTCACTTGTGTTCACAACATATTTTTTGTTGTCTTTTTCTCCCCTGGACTCCTGCTGTCCTTTTAAAGAATACAGTAACAATGTAACTTCAAAAATAGATGTAACAATTTGAATTAAAATTAAAAAGTTTCACGAAACTTACCAGTGCATGGAAACTCAGAGTTTAACTTGACACTCTGAACAGACTTAATAATTTTTACCCTTGACATCTGAGTATAAAGATAAGCAGAACTCTTTCAAAGAAAAATTCCTCTTCTCACTCCTCTCACTGCCCCAAATGTCAAAATTAGTGAGCCAAAAAACTTCAGATAGCAGGTCAGACAGGTTTTTTTCCATCCCTTTTCATGCTGAAAGCAAACTTCCTGTTTAGAGCCGCCCATCTACTGTCCTCCCCTCGAATACTCTTTGTACTCATTATAAAATGATGAACGTCCAGTCCCCTTACATTCATATCTTAGAGCCTGCTACCAATGCAGAAGTACTATTCAATATAGGCCACTATACTGCCAAAATCTGATACCCTTTAGGGAATGTTGCAAACTAAGAAACTAAAACATTCAAGTCATCCATAATTCCCCCCTTTTCAAAGGTCTAGGGGAGAAGATGAACTTTGCAGCATGCCCTGAAGGGCATCAAATATAGGCTATTTTGAATAAGTAAGCAGCACGACATCTACAGTTATTGGGCCTCTGCTGATCTTTGGTACTGTGTTAACATCATATATGTACCGTGAAGAAAGAGAATATTTCATTTTCCAGCACCTTCATTCCTGTACCTTTCATTCACTTTATAAAATATGATGAAAAATATTATTAATTTTATATTCACATTGTCAGATAGAATACATATTGTAGAATCATGGAGTTGTAGAATATTAGATTTGGAAGGAACCTCAGGAGGTCAGCTAGTCCAAACCCATGCTCAAGTCAGGACTAACATCAACAAACTCATCCCAGCCAGGGCTTTGTTAAGTCGCAGTTTAAAAACCTCTAAAGATGGAGATTCCACCACCTTCCTAGGTAACCCATTCCAGTGCTTCACCACCCTCCTAGTGAAAAACCTTTTCCTAATATCCAACCTAGACCTCCCCTACTGCAACTTGACACCATTGCTCCTTGTTCTGTCATCTACCACCATTGAAAATAGCCTAGCTCCATGCTCCTTGGAACTCTCTTTCAGGTTGTTAAAGGTTGTTATCAAATCCCTCCCTCATTATTCTCTTCTGCAGACTAAACAGGCCTAGTTCCCTCAGTGTCTCCTCATAAGTCTTGTGCTCCAGTCCCCTAATCATTTTTGTTCCCTCCTCACTGGACTCTCTCCAGCTTGTCCACATCCTTTTTGTAGTGGGGGGCCCAAAACTGGACACAATACTCCAAATGCGGCCTCACCAATGCCAAATAGCGGGGAATAATCACTTCCCTCAATCTGCTGGCAATGCTCCTACTGATGCAGCCCAATATGCCATTAGCCTTCTTGGCAACCAGGGCACACTGCTGACTCATATACAGCTTCTCGTCCACTGTAACCCCCAGGTCCTTTTCTGCAGAACTGCTGCCTAACCAGTCATTCTGCAGTCTGTAGCAGTGCATGGGGTTCTTCCGTCCTAAGTGCAAGATTCTGTACCTGTCCTTGTTGAACCTCATCAGATTTCTTTTGGCCCAATCCTCCAATTTCTCTAGGTTGCTCTGTATCCTATCCCTACCTTCCAGGGTATCTACCACTCCCCCTAGTTTAGTGTCATCTGCAACCTTGCTGAGGGTGCAATCCACCCCATAATCCAGATAATTAATGAAGATGTTGAACCAAACTGGCCCCAGGACCGAACCCTGGGGCACTTAGCTTGTTACCAGCTGCCAGCTAGACATAGAGCCATTGATCACTACCTGTTGAGCCCGATGATCTAGCCAGCTCTCTATCCATTTTATAGTCCAATCATTGAACCCATACTACTTTAACTTGCTGATAAGAATACTGTGGGAGACCATATCAAAAGTTTTGCTAAAGTCAAGATATATCACGTCCACCACTTTCCCCACATCCACAGAGTCAGTCACCTCTTCATAGAAAGCAATGAGGTTGGTGAGGCATGACTTACCCATAATGACTGTTCCTGCTCACCTTCCTCTCTTCCAAGTGCTCCATGATTTTTTCAGGGATTGAGGTGAGGTTGACCAGTCTGTAGTTTCCTGGATTCTCTTTCTTCCCTTTCTTGAAGATTGGCACTATATTTGCCTTTATCCAATAATCAGAGACCTCCCCCAATTGCTACGACTTTTCAAAGATAATAGCCAATGGCTCTGAAATCACACCAACCAACTCCCTCAGCACCCTCGGATGCATTGCATCTGGCCCCATGGACTTGCGTATGTCCAATCTTTCTAAATAGTCCTGAACCTGTTCCTGCAGCACTGAGGGATGTTCATGTCCTCCCCATTCTGTGCTGCCCAGTGCTGACCTTGTCTGTGAAGACAGAGGCAAAAAAGGCATGGAGTACCTCAGCTTTCTCCACATCCTCTGTCACTAGGTTGCCTTTCTCATTCTGTAAAGGCACCACACTTTCCCTAATCTTCCTCTTGTTGCTAACATACCTGTAGAAACCCTTCTTGTTTCCCTTCACGTCCCTTGCTAACTGCAACTCCAATTGCGCTTTGGCCTTCCTGATTTCATTCCTGCATGTTCGAGCAGTATTTTTATAATCCTCCCTAGTCATCTGACCAAGCTTCCACTTCTTGTAAGCTTCTGTTTTGTGTTTAAGCTCACCAATGACTTCTTTGGGCAGCTACCATACTTGTTATTCTTTCTTCACATAGGGATCGTTTGTTCCTGTGCCCTCAATAAGGTTTCTTTAAAATACAGCCAGCTCTCTTGGATTTCTTTCCCCCTCATATTAATCTCCCAGGAGATCCTGCCCATCAGCTCCCTGAGGGAGTCAAAGTCTGTTTTTCTGAGGTCCATGGTCCGTATCCCACTGTTCTCCTTTCTTCCTTTTGTCAGGATCCTGAACTTGACCTTCTCATGGTCACTGATGCCTAGGTTGCCACCCACTTCTACTTCCCCCACCAAATCTTCCCCGTTTGTGAGTAGCAGGTCAAGAGGAGCATGGCCCCTAGTTGGTTGCTCCAGCACTAGCACCAGGCAGTTGTCTGTGAAGAAGCCTATCTGTGTGTGTGTGTTTTCAGTGTTGTAACTGTGTTGGTCCCGGGATATTAGAGAGACAAGGAGGGTGAGATACTATCTTTTATTGGTGAAAGAGACAAGCTTAAGAGGAGAAGATGTTTGTCTCTTTCACCAAGAGAAGTTGGTCCAATAAAAAGATATTACCCACCCTTTGTGTATGTGTGTATGTGATGGGCTGTCCATCCCACTCAAGATCTGAAGGTGTAAATTGGATCAATTAAACTATGGGCCGCACCTGCAGGAAAGTCAGGGAATGTTTAAGCCTAATTTTAAATAGAATTCCCCACATGCCTGTCCAGCATATAAAAGCTGGCAACAGAAAGGGGCTGCAGGGAAGTTGTCTGAAGCTACTGCCTTGGAGTAGGAAGGTGTGTTTGACCTACAGAGTTCAGTAGTCTACAGTTACTCCCTGGCAGGAGGGAGTTTGAGCTGGTAATCTCCGTGGGTGTGGGGGGAACCAGAAGCTGTAGGAAGGATGCCTGTGAAGGAATAATAGGGTCTGAGGGAAAGTCACCGTTGCCAGACCAACACCATGATATATCAGAAATACGGAACAACTGTGGAGGGTGAGAAGTGCTGCTGAGATGCTTGCACAGCAATAGCAGGAGCAGGTGGTAAAACACTACAGTGGCTTCAATCATTTGTCTTGAACAGGATCCAGAGATTGGTGATACCTCTTCCCTCAGAAGCTTTCACTTGCAGTGGCCTGTTGGGATCCATCCTGTACCCCTTCTTCTTCTGTACATGGCAGGCTTGGCGGAAGTGATGCTGCTGGCACCGCTCCCAACAAAAATAGGGGTGAACCCTCAATGTATATTTCATTTTCTAAAAATGCCATGAAAATAGTCTGAACGCCACCAAAAGTTGAACAGACAGTTTTAACTGAAGCCAGCAGGACTGAAGAAGCACTAGAGGGAAGGGGAGTGATGTTCAAGGAGCTAGCTGAGACACTCACCAACCCTTCCATTCGAAGGTGCCTGCCACACAAGGCATACGGAAAGTTCTACTTAAAAACTGATGGCACAATTTGGTAAAAAAAGGGCCATCAGACCACCAACATCAGAGTGCCTCAAAGCCAGACCAACTCACTCCAGATAAAGCAGAGTATAAACGGATGTAGACCTCTGCTGCACACATAATTGAAGTACATCATCTCCTTCCTCTTCAAGGGAGATAATACTCAGGAAATGCCAGTTCACCTTATGAATAGACCTCAGGATTTGTTTAGCCTTGATGACCACCTGGGGGTTTAGTTTATGCATCTGTTCCCACTTAGCTTAATTGACAAGAGGAAGAATATATTTACCTTTGATGAAGCCATTTTATTGAAGCAACAGGATATGTTAATTTGAAATAATAAAGCAACTTTGTTTTAGCAATAATGTAAAATAATTATATGATGATGTGAAAATATTTGCTTAACCTCTTGTGAACCAGGATTCTTATAATCATCGAAAACAGCAGTCTGTCCATGCAGTCACCATCACAAAATGAGCACAATGTCTGCTGAGAATCTAGAGAAGTTTATATATACACTACAGGAGCAAAAGAAATCCAAATCAAATTGCTCAATATTGTATTTTACAGTCATGCAATTAATAAGAACCTAGTTCTTATATAGAGTTTTCATCTGTAGAATGCAAAGCACTTTACAAATGAGGTCAGTATTTTTAAACTGGGGAAACTGGGGAAACTGAGGTAAAGACAGTTGAAATAACTTGTCTAAGGTCACATAACAAGCCAGCTGCGGAGCTGGCAGTAGAATCCAGGCCTCCTGGGTCCCAGTCTAGACCTCTATCCATAAGCCACCCTGCTCCCCCATACAAGTACTGTAATCTTGATGTTTTAAAATGTTAATTACAATAATTCATGGCCATACATTGGGGATCATGTTATTTCTCACATTGCTAGCAATGGGCAAACCAGAATGGTTAAAATAAGAATTGACACAAGCAGCTAAAGAGAAATTGTGGAGAGGAATGAGGATTGGAGGTAGGTGACAAAAGAGGAGGTAGTGAATAGCTAGAGAGAGGGTGGATGAGCTTCAGAGCCCAAGCCTCAGCCTGAGCTGCAACTTCAAAGTGCTGCCTATACAATGTGTTTAGAAGGCTAGTGCCAGTCCCGCGAGCCCAAATCTGTCAACCCAGGCTGGAAAGCTCAGTTCTGTGGGCTGTGTAGACATAGCCAAAGAGACTGTCCACCCTGCTATAGTCTCCCAGAGCCAGAGCTATAAAGTTGTTCTGCTATACTTAAATATGAATTGGATCAACCGAAGAAAGAAAATCTCTCTATAGTCCAATGGTTAGAGCACTCACCTGAGAGGTGACAGATCCCTGTTCAGATTCCTTCTCCTCATGAGGCAGACTTGAACCAGAGATCTCCTAATTCATAGGTGAGTAGCCTATCCATTGGGATCAAGGTTATAAGAGAGCAAATCCTACCACCCCCTGGCTGTTTTGTGTCAACTTAGGAGGCGTCTGAACACATGTACTGGATTGGGCCTCATGGGTAAAACGGGCAGGCAAACTATCTTCCCCCACTTTGTGGATCGCATTGCTACCTAGGTGAGAGATAGGCATCGGGTGCCTAGGGGGAGGCAGAAGTGCTCGTGCCCAGAGGCAGACACATAGGCACCTGGAAACTTTAACTGTAAACATTAAGTGCATTAAAGAACCTAAAGGGTTAGGTGGCAGTCAAGCAGTAGTAGGGACTAAAACTGGAACTTGTGGAGCCAAGCCTTTGTCTCAGTTTCCACATCTGTGAAATGGGGCTGATAATGCTCTTATCATGTGGGGGAGCTGTGGAGATAAATTCATTACTACTAGAGGAACACTCAGACACAACCAGCATGAGCACCTAAAGAAGGCCACGAGGCACTGAATAATCCTGTATTTAGGGAAGTGTTTATAGCGTTCGAGAAATAAGGTCTGGGGGCACACCTTGAATGATTATGATTTTAAAATATTGAATAGCAGCCTCATTCAGTGCGTATCATCCTTCCTATTCACTGATTTAGAAAATGGCATAGAGAGTGCACTTATCCAGTTGGCGGATGCTACGAAGCTGGGAGGGATTGCAGGTGCTTTGGAGGATAGGATTAAAATTCAAAAGGATCTGGACAAACTGGAGAAATGGTCTGAAGTAAATGGGGTGAAATTCAATCAGGACAAATGCAAAGTACTCCACTTAGGAAGGAACAATCAGTTGCACACATACAAAATGGGAAATGACTGCCTAGAAAGGAATACTAAAAGGGATCTCAGGGTCATAGTGGATCACAAGCTAAATATGAGTCAATAGTGTAACACTGTTGCAAAAAAAGCAAACATCCTTCTGGGATGTATTAGCGGGAGTGCTGTAAACAAGACTCGTGAAGTAATTCTTCTACTCTGCTCTGCCTCAACTAGGGTCCCCCATTTCAGGGAAGATGTGGACAATTGGAGAAAGTCCAGAGAAGAGCAACAAAAATGATTAAAGGTCTAGAAAACATGACCTATGAGGGAAGACTGAAAAAACTAAGTTTCTATAGTGTGGAGACGAGAAGCCTGAAAGGGAACATGATAACAGTTTTCAAGTACATAAAAGCTATAAGGAGGAGGGAGAAAAATTGTTCTCATTAGCCTCTGAGGATAGGACAAGAAGCAATGGGGTTAAATTGCAGCAAGGGCGGTTTAGGTTGGACATTAGGAAAAACTTCCTGTCAGGATAGTTTAACGCTGGAATAAATTGCCTGGGGACATAGTGGAATCTCCATCATTGGAAATTTTAAGAGCAGCTTAGACAAACACTTGTCAGGGATGGTTTAGATAATACTTAGTCCTGCCTTGAGTGCAGACTAGAAGACCTCTTAAGATCCCTTCCAGTCCTACCATTCTGTGAATGAGACAGAGAAAATAATATGTAATCATGTAGTTAAAGACTGTATCATAGTGCATATGCACAAAGGTATTGAATTAAGGTTGCATGGACAACCCTAAATCTGTCATTTCCAAACTTTTGAGTGCTTAATTTTACAAGCAAAGTAACATTATTTTAACATAACTTTTTGTATGTAATATATATTTCTTTTACAAAAAAAACCCCCTCAAAACCTAACCTTCCCTCAACATATTTGCAAAAGCATTAGGCTATTCAATTTGCTTTTTTTAAAATCTTCATTTTGTAATTTTCTTTTGCTGAAGAAAGTGAAGTTCAGATGCACTACCTACTTCTGTGAAATCTAGACTTTTAACCCAGTTTGACAGTTTGATTTAGCTAAGGTTAGTCCTGCTTTGAGCAGGGGGTTGGACTAGATGACCTCCTGAGGTTCCTTCCAACTCTAATATTCTATGATTCCATGAGTCTATGACAGCTAGGTTGCTAAAAGCATAAAAAAACTCAAGGGATTTGCCCAATATCCCACAGAGGGCAAAAGTCTTTTACCTTGTATTAGAGTTTGTCTAGATGTACAGAGCTGCAGCTGCACCATTGCAGAACATCTGGTGAAGACACTCTATTCCGACGGGCGAGAGATCTCCTGCTGGCATGAAAAAAGCAGCCCAACGAGTGGCATAAGCTATGTCAGTGGGAGAAGGTCTCTCACCAGCATACAAACACTTATGTCAGTGTAACTTACGTCACTCAGGAAGGTGGAATATTCACACCGCTGAGCAACATACATTTTGCCAGCAAAGGAGGTAATGTGTACATAGTCTTAGACTGTAGGGTCCAAATTCTTCAGTTATTTCAGATACATTAGGAACAAATTAAACCCTTGAATTTTTTGTTCCCCAGCACTTATCTGAGCGGTTTCTGAGTAGTGATAATATTATATATTGATATATGATAGAGTTAAAATACAGAGATGTTGTGAGGGTTAGTAAGTTACTGAGCTCAGTTCCGTACTCCTTCCTTAAACAAAATTCCTGCTGGCCTACATTACTGGGCCCAGTTCCAGGGCTTTGAGGATGTAAAGCATCATGTAAGCACTAAGTATTACAGTGTGACCATTACATTATAAAATCCATTTTTATCAGCACATTTTAATCCTGGTATTTTATTGCAAGATGTAAAAAATAATCTTGCTGGAATATGGACATTAGAAATAGAGAAATAATGACATAAAAACATTTATAAACTTGTTTGAGTGTGAGGTAGAAGAATGGCTGTGTTGTTAAGTCTCAGGTCTGCGAATCAGGGGATCGGGGCTCCGTTTCTGTCTGTGCCATGGATTTTCTCTATTACCCTGACAAATTATCTGTGCCTCAGTTTCCCTCCTTACCCACTACACTGCTGGCCCACTTATTACCTATTTCTGTTCTGGTTCCTAAATCTGTCCCCACTGTGTTCAGGGGAAGGGGGATGGGATGAGGGCACATTGGTGACTGAGTTCCATTCTTACAATAGTGACATGATCCACATGCAGAGAGTAGAGACAACCAAGACATTCTGAAAATAATAATGCCTAGCTCTCATGTTAGAGAGACAAGGCGGGTGAGTTGTTTTGGTCCAACTTCTGTTGATGTGAGAGACAAGCTTTCGCGCTTACCCAGATCTTGTCTTCAGGTCTGGGAAACATACTCACAGTGTCACAGCTTAATGCAAGGTGGCTCTGGGTAAGCTTGAAAGCTTGTCTCTCTCACCAACAGAAGTCGGCCCAATAAAAAATTTTACCTCGCCCACCTTGTCTGTCTAATATCCTTGGACCAACATGGCTACCACAACACTGCATATAGCCCTTCTATAGCATTTTTCATCTGTAGATCTACTGCTTATTAATTTATACAATTGAAAGTGAACTAGAGATCATCATGATGAAACACATTGTAAACAGACCTAGCAAATTACAATTCTCCAGGTCCTCAGAGACTTGGAAAGCTGCTATTTCATTTGGCACCAGAGTCCATGCAGAGTGCTGAAGAGTAGCAGAGAAGATGAGCACAATAAGGACATAGGCCTGCCTGCTTCTCCCCTGATTTACTTTAATTGTACAGCAGTGAGAGTAGCTCCTGATCTATACTGGGAAGTGCGAGAAGAATTGGGCCTTATGATAGATAGAGCTGCTTCCGGGATGTATATTTTGCAAAGGGATACATGTTCAAAAAGACACCTGCAAAAATTCTTCTCAGTGCCAGAGTAGGTTAAATACTTTGTTTAATTTGCTCCATAGAACGGAAAATGTCTGATGTGACAAAACAAGGGAAGCGTGCTGCATTTATCTTCTTTCCGTCATAGTTTGTCAAGCTCTTTAAAAAAAAAAAGCTAAAAAAATCAAATAAAGCAATACTAAGCTTAAAGAACAGCAAATTATAATGTATAATGATAACAACATCATATAATCTGTTCATTGTCTGGTATTTCCTTAATTTGGGCAGATGTTTTCAGTATGTAACAGATCAGTTAATAGCCTGGTTTACAGAAAAATATCAGTCCATAATAATGGACTTTTCTGCAGTGGAAGCAATGGGGAAAGTTACACTTAATAAAAGAGAGGACTATTGACAGATTAATAACTCTTGCTTAACAGTGTTATCCAAAATATGGAGTTGTTAAAAAGAGTGAAATTAATGGGGAATGAGTCAAGGACTTTGGACGATTTGTACTCCTAGCATATAAAATCACACACAGAACTGTATTATGAAGGGCTGGAAAACCTGAGAAATTCTATTTCTGGAGTTGATTCTATTTTTATATAAACCAAAAAGTTCTGAATTATATGGAACTCAAAACCAAAGCTCCTCAGGATCAGAGTTCTGTAATTTGTCCTACTGGCTAGAGTACAAGACTGCGCATCAGAAGACCTGCATTCTGTTCCTGGCTTGGCTGGTGACCGTGGTGCCTCAGTTTCCTCATTTGTGAAATGAGGACAATGATTCTTGTCCCCTTTTTTGTAAAGGGCTTTTAGTTATACTGATACGTGCTATATCAACATGTAGGCATTATTAATTTACTGGTCCCTCAGTCTTAGACTATATTCCTCCATATCTCACATTTCGGTTTAAAAAGGTTTGATAAAATCACATACCATACGTTAAACAAGAAAAATTACCCAAGAGACAAGAAAAGTCCAAGCTATATATTTAGTTGTGTAAAAACATGGATTTAATCTGCTAAACACCTTTTCAGGAAGCATCATGTGAGTTAAATATTATGTAGTATAAATAATTTACATGTTGTCAACTGTATGCTTTTAAATGCAGGCAAGTCATCAACAGTCAACTAACAGGTAAACCTGCAGAGCCACATAATCAAAACTCTCTCCAAAGAGTGAAGGCCTTGTTTGGTTGGACACTAAAACCACTTCAGAGAGCAGAGTAAAATGTCAACATGAAAAACGGCTCTATGCTGAATCTTAACACAAAGCCTGTCATATCAGTCCCCATCTCTTACCAGTGCTCTGTTATTGTAACATATTTATCCAAAACAACATGTGGTATAGAGTCCAACATGAAATCCCATATTTACAAACAGCTAATCTTGAAATAATCAAAAGAGATTCCATATGAGAGAGCAAGATAGATTTCCCTTAAACTTATGGTTGCAAAAAATATTATACTCAGGAAACTGGCAAGGTAATGTGATACCATTTATAAGGGAGCAGATTCCACACTAAAGGCTACATCTATACTGACGGCGGCAAATTCAACGCTGTCAGATCAATTTCTCTGGATCAACTGGGCGGTCAGTGAAGACCCACTCAGTCGATCCAGAAATCGACCTAGTAAGACCACGTCCGAAAGTGGAGTAGCGCTGCATCGAGGGGAATGCTGTTCCTGTCGGTGCAACATAGTGTGGACGGCACGCAGAACGGAAGCAGCGAATTCGGCTGGAGTTACGCAAGTTTTTTACGTTGCTTGCTTATCTCCCGGCCGACTGCTGCCGAATCTCAGAGGCAAGTACAGACCAGGCCTAAGGCACTCACATACAACATGGAAAAGAATTAATTAGAATTAAAGATGTCTGGACCACATTCCTAATAGGGATAAGAGAAGCCAGTGGCGTTTTGGATTTTAGGAAACTTCTAAACTCAGTCCTGCAGTCTTTCCTCCATTTACCATCACAGCTCCAAATTCTCTCCCTTCCATCCCCTCATTTTTCCCTAGGAAAGGCCTGCTGAGAGGCACTGCTATTCTTAGTAGTGATGTATCAGTAAGCCCCTCCCTGTGCCTCTATTTAAAGCGCAGATGGTATGGAAGGGCATGCTAATAAGGAAATTATGGATGTCACTAATTTGACTACGCCCACAGAAGCAGCTGAAAAATATTCTCACTTCATGGTATTAACCAGTAATGATCAGTGCCTTGCTCTCTGGTGCCCAGCCTGCCCCGAGCGGGGTGAGCCTGTGAGACTGGTGGCATTCATCACGGCCCTACAGCTTGCTTCAGAGGTAGACTGGGTTAGCCAACAACTAACCAAATAATCCTCTTGTCATGTTTGCTAAAATCCAAGTAAAAGCCAAACCAATGTTATTGTTTAAAATATCCATAATAGGGTCTTGCATACGGAGTTTTAGTCAGAGTACTGCAGTTTAACACCATCGCTGAGTTAGAAACCCTTTAAAGCTGGGCGCGAATAATGGAAACAGTGAGCAATGATAATAGCACTACCATAATACACCAACTCCCCTTAGAATAGCTACTTTTTCTTAAACAGTCTGAGTTCAGCCTCAGTGACCTTGCCTGGTTAGGCCATTCCAAGCTTGGCTCTTTACACCGTATAGGACTTCTTGTTCTGTGTTTCAGATTTATCTTTATTTTCATTGTGGGCTCAGCTATTGTCTATTCAGACTTTTCCTACAACATTTAGACTTGCGTTTTTGACAGCTCAATCCCGTCTAACTCTATTTTCTTTCACTGATTTATGTTGGAAGGTCTGAGAACAGGTAACCGTATTGGAATCAGGAAATGATCATCTGATATTGTAAACAGGAAGCATGTGTTTAAGAAAGAGATGTTTCCTTTGAACTGACAAAAACTGTATGAAAGCGTAAATATTATTTTTCTCTGTTAAAAAAAACTTATCTGAGGTCATAATTTCAGTCATTTTTCAATGCAATACCATGCCCCATTGATAATGCAATGTGTGCAAGACAGAATGCTAATGTAGTCTAGCATTTAATTCCACAGAAGAGATTTTTTACAACTAAATTAAAAAGAAAAATATAGGAAATTAAAAAAAAAACAACTTACTTTAGAAGATTATTTAAGGGTGCAAAATTAAATATAAAAAATAAGGAAATACCAAAGTTAAGGCTAGCTGCACAACTTTAACTCTGTTCCTTCATGAATATACATTAGATTATAGTCTTAGATTAGCCCACTAGAGTTAGCCCGTAGGGGCTGGGCAACAGATAGGGTTGATTCCATTTTGTGGTATGAAGCCACCACCAGCACAAAGCCAATAGAAGGAAAGGGACAACTGTAGGATGCTTTCACACCCACAACTTTATTTTCTCAAGGTATGTGGGAGGTCAGCATGACCCCAAAAGTGGGTGCTTCTGCTTGGGCAGCATGTGTGGGCAGCAAACATGCTGATTCAGAGTATCCCCTTAGCATTCTTCCCTGGACTGGGGAGATTCTGGCCAAACCCCAGCTACGTGTTACCCAGCATCATATCCCAAAGGGCAGTCTGGCAGAAACCCCACTTGCTCTCGCTCCGGGTGAACACTTCCTACACTATCTCCAAAACATTGGGGTCAGTTGGTTTAGTCTGCATTTACATGCGTGTATGAGCTCGATCCTTCAAGTTACTAAGAACCATTAACTACCATCAATGCCTGGAAACTTTCAGGATTAGGCCCTAAATCAGAGTAGAATTATGCCCTGCTGTTCCATACACAACACATACTTTCAATTAATCTGGTTTAATTGTGTAAGCCAAAATTATATCAACAGACTGAAAATTTTTTAAATAAAATGTAATATAAGCTGTCTTTTTATAGTGCAAGTACTGCTGAGCAACATGATACTGTATTCCATGGGGTAGTAGGGCATGCTCTGTTCACAACACATCCAGTCTTTTACATACCAGAGAGTAAGATTAGTACCAAGAATTGGACTGTCCTATCCCACATGGCAATGCAGAGCACTAAAATTAAACAGCTGACTCTAACTTTGGCTTTTTAACTCAAAAATATTCCCAGTTCCTGTAGACACATTCTATAAACCTGACTAAGTTCATCTTTATCCCCACACTAGAGTTTTTCCAATTTTCTTCCAACACCTGCTTCTGACTTAATCGTTTTGTGTCCAATATTCTTAGCATTAAAAATATACACTTCGTTTATTCTTCCAAATATTTAAGTGTTTGAAATTGCACTTTAAATCACATTCAGCTCTTTCAGCCTTTCCTTTCAGAATTGGGATGCTGCTTTGCTCCGTTCTTCTGAGTTAAAAAACACCCCGCTGGAGGCTTTTTTTTTCCTATACCGCTTCATTCTAGATCTGCCTTCAAAGCCTTCAAAGAAGAAAGAGCCTTCATACAAAGTTCTAACTCAAAGCTTTAGAAGCTGATAAGCCACCCAACTCTATTCTTTCTTGAGCTCATCCTCCAACAGATGAGGTGTTCTTTTACTGGTTATGTTCTTAAGACTTTGCTTCCATAATCATGCATAACCCAAACTGGCAGCTGCTGTTTTTTAAAAAAAGATTTGCTCCTCTTGTAGCACTGAGGCTTAAATGCTACACAGCAGCAGAACATAACCTGTGCAGTATGTTGTGCACTCCTCTACTTTCCCATGAGTGGGAAGAAATCCTCCTCATAGGCTTGGAGCAGCTGCGGAGCTCTTCCACAACCCTCAAGCTGCAACAGCCCTTGTGTTTGTTTGGCACCCTCTTGAGGATGGGAGGTCTTTCCACAGCAGTGGATCCTCTGAATCCTTCGTCATGACTCTCACCAGCTTAGCCCAACTCATTCTCTGTTTCCCAGTGCACAGGGGAACTGAGCTCCCATGAGTCAGGGTCTGTCCTCTGCTGTCCGCTTCCCTGGGCAAAGATTCCCATGCCAGAAGAACCTTCACAGCTTTAGACGTGAAGTCAGGATTTCCCCCTAAGAAAACATTCTCTTGGCCTATTTGATTTCAGTCTTGGGTAAAACACAATAAAGATTGTTCACACTTTGGTATAAGTTTTCCAGCTGAGCCTGGAGAGGCTTGTAGAGTATGAAGATCTGGCACACAGCTCTCCAGCAGAAGAGATCTCTTGTCTTAAAAACTAATTGATAATTCTCTCAACCTCATTTTTATTTTCTCTGACATCTATTTCCATGTCATCATCCAGCCTGACTGGTTCTTTGTCTTTTGTTATAGGGGTTCTTTCCATTCTTTCCTCACCTGTATCTAACACACAATACAATCCAGATTTTTCCTAAGGACCTTCCAGTCTAGCCACTTCTCTATAAAATCTGGCTGTAATTTATTTATTCCTCTCCCAAGGCCTCATTTCCTCCCTTTTCCCACTACTGCAGCGTTCAAAAGATGATGTAACGCTTCTATTCTTAACCTCAGCTACGTCTGTGTAACTTTTCTGTTTTTCAGGCTGGGGGCTTAGTTACATGTGTTTACATTTTCCAGACATAAGTCTACCCTTTTTCCCACTTCTGCTCCTCATCCATGTCTCAGGATCCAGGAATGAGACTGAAATGCCATTTTAAAAAAAATGGTTTCTTGCTGCTACTGAACAGTAGCCACATCAAAACTGGATATTTTCTTTATTATTGGTATTAGGCAGTGTCTAGAGCCAACTGACAACTGCACCCCAATGTGCTAGGCACTGTACAAACACAGACTGATAGACAGGCCCTGCTCTTACAATCTAAAGAGACAAGAGAGACAAAGGGTAGGGAATTAGATAGAACTTACAAACAGGTGGGCAGAGTGATGGTTTGCAAACATCATGTTAGCTGCACAATTTATTTTTAATTCTCTGTGTGCGGAGGGGAAATAGCTAAATGGAAAGACAAAGGAAAGGAAGTGGACATAGAAGGGAAGAAAGTAGAGGTTACAGAAAGAGAGAAAAGGGAAAGAAGGAAGGACAGGAGCATGGAGGACAGGTGGAGTAAAGCTGAGTTGAAGAGACTGAGAGAGAGGGGCTGGGATGGGGTGAGACAATCAGGGTCCAGACACCCAAAAGGGAGAATAGAAGGTTTAAACTCCCCAAATAAGCAGTTAAATCAAATGATTGTGTACAATATTATTGTACTATAAAATATATCAAGTGAGTTCTTTTGTGAAATCTTGTAATGTTTTAAACTCAGCCATTATGAGATAGGTATTTCATGTATATTTGTCTATGTGCTCATAATCTGTGCTGCAAGTTCAACTCCAGCTTACATCCGGGCTGTAAGCAGTCAAGCTGGTGAGAGCAGTCCTTTGTTTACATGAAAGTAACTTCATGTAACTATCTGTTGTTCATTGGCCAAGAAAGGACAATGGTTGACCATTAGAGTTAATGGAAAGACACTGAGGGTATGTCTATACTGATGGCGGCAAAGTCACCACCATCAAATAGATCTTTCTGGATCAATTGAGCGGTCAGTGTAGACCTGCTCAATTGATCAGGAAGTCAATGCTAATAAACCACCCTTTCAAGTGGAGTAGTGTTGCATCGTCGGAATGCAGTTCTAGTCGGTGCAGTGCAGTGAAGATGGCATGCAGAAGGGAAGCACAACAGTCGACAGGAGTTACGCAAGCTGCTCTGCGTAGATGTGTAACTCCCATCGACTGCTGCCGAATCTCCAGGTAAGTGTAGACCAGGTCTGAGACAACTCAAAATTGGAAAGACTATCCTGGATCCCCAGCACACCAAGTGAGGAGAGAGTTTGCCCACTCCGATTAACCATAAGTCACTGTGGACTGAGATGAGGAAACAAAAAAGGGAAACAGGCTTTTAAAAGCAGGCTTGGAAATGAAGGTTTTCATCCAAAACTTGGGGGACAGTCTTGAGGTAGGAGGCTCTGTGTGAATGCTGGATCCCTCCTACATTGTACATTGGGAAACTCTTTTAAGACAGTAGGTAATTCTTATTAGAAAAGGGATTTTAATCTAACATGTAAGTGTAAAGTCTGAGGTTTTGTCTTTATGTTTATTTTCTGTATTTGCTCTCCCTTACTATTTCATCTTTGAGTCTTGGACTGTTTTTATTAAATAAACTTTTTGTACATGTGGAGTGTGTGTGTAAGGGGTAACTGAGAAGGGCCGATTTCATGTCTTTGGGATAATGAAGCAGAGGGGAACCATCTGAGTATCTGATAACTGAGAACTCAGAAAGGACATATTTGGGGACACCTGGGATTGGAAGGGCTGCAAAGAGTAACTGGGCAGGTGAGAGTCAGGGTTATGCTTATGCTGGTGGCCTGGCTACTACTGTCAGGGATCTGAACCACAGCTGCCCTGCACAAAGGTCTCCAAAGTTAAAGGGAAGGTGGTGACAACTTCTTACCAGTCTGGGTGGTCCCCGACACATCACAGGGCGCTGGGGCAAACAGCCAGTCCTTCCAGAAGAGAGAATACCACAGCCATTCTCTGCCTGCTTTTAAAGTTCATCCTTCATCCTTTCATTGTAGGAAACCTGAAATGTTTTACTGTAATAATATTTTTAAACTATTTTTATATAGCTCTTTTCATCAGAAGATCTCAAACCTCTTCACCATCTTTTAATGTATTTAGCCTCATGACACTCCTCTGAGATAGGGAAATTCTATTAGACCCATCTTATAGATTGGGAAACTAAGGGACTTGCCCAAGGTCATACAGGAAGTCCATAGTAGAGCAGTGAATTGAACCTGGGTCTCCTAGGTTCTGAGCCGGGGGCCTAACTACTGGACCATTCTTTCTCCTTGTACAGCAGGCCTATCTGAGACCCATATTGCTAACTGAGCAGGTAGTCCTAGACATTCAGCCAAAGACATTATAACATTAAAGTAGTACGGTTGAGCATTTAGAGGTCAGAAAATGTGAAAGAACTACTTTGACTCTGCCTCATTGTGTGTTTTCATTACCTCAGTTTTAATTTGTGATTACATGCAATTTGTCAAAGTTTTAAATGTCATTAGCTTGTTCATGAAAGGAAGATGGCCATACAGATCACATAGTTCATGTGAAGTTTCACAGAAAAAATACGGAAGGCCAAATTCAGTTCTGTTGTAAATGGCCATAACTCTATTAGATTCACAATTTGTAGAGGCCCCCCTCATCCTGAATTTGGCCCAGTAATGTCCTGTGTAACATAAGGACTTATTCACCTTAGAAGAAGCAACCTGCTTCAAGGGGAAATTGAGTAGAGAATCCTATTATGTAGTCATAATAGCAGCAGCCATTCACCAGTAAATCAATGACCACGGTATCACATTTATATGCAAACATTGTTTGAAATGTCCAATGTACTGCTCTAGGCATATGAGTGTTGCTATGTAATTCTTGTGGCTTGCTATGCAGCTATCATGGCTGTAGCTATCTGTTTAAATGTTGTATGTGTCTGTGTTTTATTACCATAGATAAGAAACTAGGCTGCTGCTTTGCTAAAGGAATGTACAGGAAAGTAGAAGGGCAGCCAACCCCCCCGCATGTATCAGAAAGAAGCAGAGCAGACATCACTCTGCATATGCGGGGAAGTGGGCAGGCAGCCAGCGCCCTTGGGACGTCGAGTGATTGGTAACACATCAGAATATGATATGGCTGCTCCTGAATGGTGTAAGATAATGTATGCATAATGTAATCTGCTTGGCAACACGCCCATAATAAAAGCCCCCCGTGTGCTGAACGCGGGGTTGATTCACCACGAGAAGTTGTCGGTTTCGTCACTTCAGGATTCGGACTCCGTGAATGACCCCACTGTGGTAAAACAATTACCACATATGAGCACTAAAAACATCTACAAATCTTATTAAATAAATGCCAAACTTCTCATTCAAGAAGAAATACAAATGATCTTTTAGTCCTCTTCTTCACTCACCCCCTTCTTAAAATCCTGAGATACTTGATCAATCTTGTAGTATGCCCTACTCAAGCAGACTCAGGTTTTGTCAAGGTAAGGGAGAGGAACAGAGTCCAAGTTCCAGAGTCCAGGGCAGTCCCCACTGAGAATGCCCTGCCAACAGACTCCTTTGGGTTAAGGCCCCACTGTAGTAAAGCACTTAAGGAAGTGCTTAACTTTAAGCATGCGATCAGTCCCACTAAAATCAGTGGGGCTACTCATTGCTTCAAGTGAAGCATGATCTTAAGGGCTTTGCTGACTCAAGTTTTTAAGGCAAGGAACCATCAGTTCAATTTCTAAGGTCATCTCAGCCAGCATGGTATCACAGGAAAAGAGAGGTGGTCCCTCAACAAAAAAAGTGACAGACCACACAGAGTCAAACTCAAAGTGCAGACAAGCAAAGTACAGAAAACAACTCAGACTGCATTTTAATCAGGTGCAAACAGAATTTGAGCTAATTTCTAACTTGCCAATACAGCATGAACATTCTTTGCTTTTCAACACAATATATCATTGTGAATTCTTCCATTGATACACAACATATGTAACTTGTTTATGCTATTATCATCGCTTTATTCAACAGCATGATTTCACTGGTCAATGAGAACAAAATACCTTCCCAATTTTTTTCTGCTATTTTACAACATTGTATCTGAGACAAGCCAACTTTGTGACTAAGGCAAAAAGAAAAGCATCCATGACAGCTAAATGAGCAATGTGAAGTGATTCCAGCATCAAAATCATACCAAGATTTTTAACAAATGGAAATATTTAAAAAGCAGGCTCATTTTATAAAGTACCCTAATTGCCAGTTTTCCATGTTGAACATACAATATTGGAACAAAATATTTCATGTTTGACCTTCCCAGGAGAAAAGATTTCTAATGTTCAAATGTAGTTTTTCCAGTCACGAATTATCAGTGCTTTCCTCATCTGTAAAACAAACTTTCCAAAGATAAATTCAAGATATCAAAAAATAAATAGATACATTTGTTTAAGAAGTTCAAATGCATTACTTCAGCATTTGCTAGTAACTGGATAACCCAAGGGAACTGTGGTTTTCTAGAGGATAATGTAATTCAGTTGGTGTCACAGTCACTGGGGTTCTGCCTTAGAAATGTTTAGGAAAAAGGAAGCCAAACAATGGATAGTATGCAACTTATCTGTAAATATCTGTCCAATTGTCATCCTGCAGACACGGGTATGTAGGCCATAGAGTGATATATCTGCAATCCTGCCATCAAATAACTGGCCAGCTTGGAAGCGAAAACAGGAGCAGATGTTATTGGGGAGCACAAAAGGTAGGGAAATCTTTCTTAATATATGCCACTTAAAGGAAACTCCTTACATGTTAGAACACCTTGGCTTCAGTTCTCAGCCCTGCCTTTTCTGCACTCAGTGCAGAAACCGAGGGGTAGAACGAAGGTTATTTTCCTTGTATTTTCCCTGTATTTGTATTTCCTTGTTATTTTCCCTGTATTTTGGAGGCAGACAAGGCCCTGGCCAAGTGTAATTTAGAGCAGTTTCCTAATATTCTTTCTATATTATTTATTCAGTCTTAATTACAAGGAATTTTCTGGTTAACTATCCCAGCTGTCATTCAGTACTGCTGCCTTTTCCTTTTTAATCCTCATTACTTCAATGAACTTGGCCAACATGTGGAAAAGAATACATCTTTCTAGTTGAAGGACATGGTTGTGTAAGATTCCCTATTCTCTTTGTCTGCCACAACTTCCTCTTTCTTCCTTGTGTATTCTTAGTGCTGCCTGACACGTGATTTTTTTTGATGACGGAATGCTATTTGATGACATCAGGTTTTCATTGGACAGCATATATGAATAATACCTTCTCAGAAGCTTGAAAGACAAAAAAATTAATAAAAATCTCATATTTGGGGAGATGGAATTTTAAAACCATTTCCCACTGCTAGATAGTAAATTACCTTGATCTTTATTTTCGTTCCTATTAAAATTAGCACTGGAGATCTTAAACAATTCAAATTATGTTCATAACCTAAGGAACATGTTAACTACTCAATTTATATCTAGAATTTCTGTGTCAAAAAGATAGAGTTAAGTAAAACTACCTTTGGTATCAGGAACTAAATACAGGAACTAAGTGGCTAAATGTTTTATTTCAGAATAATGAATACTCTTTCTAGTGCTTACAAAGCTACTTACTAGAAGAAAAGGTCCTCTAACTAATGAGAATATTACTCTCAAAGGAATCCTAAATGCCACAAAAGAAAAACTGAGCCAAATTCTTGTTTGAAAAGTTTTCTATACATCAATATAGGTAAATGATGCCCAATGTAGCAATAATTACACACAGCCTTTCTTTTACAGGAAGCCAAATGTCCTTTCTATTCAGCCAACTTATTCAACAGGAAACAGGACTATGAATGCATTTTTGCCTGAATCCATATTACTTTCTATGAACATCTATGCAGGACTGAAGATGCCATAATTATTATAGACAACTATGCAGGCATGAAGATGTCATTATAATTATGACAGACATCTATGCAAGAGTGAAGATGCAATTGTAATTCTGCTTCTTCCCTTCTCTGATCTTTTCCTTGTGTCACAAAGAATGTTATTTCTGATATGATACATGTTTTGAAAGCTTTTCCCCCCCGAAAGTTAAACCAGTTCTGAGCCAGAGCAGAGATGGCATCTTCTCTAACCATAGGCAATGAAGTCTGACATAGAACAATGTCTACAAGTCTGAATGGGAATTTGGTTCCTAATCCTTATGTTGTACATTCCAGGGTGTAATCCTGTCCCTATGGACAACACTTCTTTAACTTCAGGATTTCATTAGAAGTCTTGGCCGTGTTTGTACCTTCTGTTAAGCTGCCAGTATATCCATTCACAAGTTACTATTCCTAGCATCAGTGGAGATGTAAATCAAAGCTTCTCATCCCTAAGTGAGCACTGAAACTGATAGGTTTCAGAATATTCAAAATTAGCAGTACCTCATGAAGGACATTCTTGAGTTGTCTAAATGTATGTTTGATCAGCTTCATACTTAAAGAGATTTTGTTGTTTTAGATAATTTTATGTAACATATTGGTTTCAGAAGGCCAATGTGGCAGACCAATGTTGACTCTTATTTGATGTCCACCATTGTCATAAGATCTAAGAGGGAAAAAGGAGTCAGAAAGTTCCATAAGAGGTTGTGGGTTTTTACTGGGAAGGCTAGATTGTCACTGGAATCTGAATCAGAAAAAAAACATGTGTTTTGTATTGCAGCACAGATGGCCAAAGGGATACAACTTTGTGAGAAGTTTTGCCAGAAAAAAGCTACTGTTTACACTTAGTCAGCAATTCCTTCAACTCTGAGAGACCATATCCTCATTTAGGCTGCTCCACAGTCCATTAAAGATAATGGGAATTTTAAACCAGTCCTGTAATCAATAGGCAAAGAGCTCTAGCTGTCTAATTGTGTCAGGTCAGGATATATCTGCTACCATAATGAGAGTAGATGGTACTACCTGAAGTTCAACAAACCCATTGCCTGTGGGTAGCCCACAATGGCAAAAAGCTAAGGGAACAACCCTGGACAGAAAAGCCCCACTGCCTTGTGGGTGAATTCAGGAAAAGGTAAGGCTATGAGAGTAAGCTCAGCCAGAAAATCTGAAATGGAGTCCCTAGGGCAGTCAGGTACTAGTACAGATATTGACTAGTACCAGGAGTCGGTGCTGGGGCTGGTTTTGTTTAACATCTTCATTAATGATCTGGAGGATGGGGTAGATTGTACCCTCAGCAAGTTTGCAGATGACATTTCTGCGGAAAAGGATCTGGGGGTTACAGTGGACAAGAAACTGGACATGAGTCAACGGTGTGCCCTTGTTGCCAAGAAGGAGAAAGCATATTGGGCTGCATTAGTAGGAACATTATCAGCAGATCGCGGGAAGTGATTATTCCCTTCTATTCAGCACTGGTGAGGCCACATTTGGAGTATTGTGTCCAGTTTTAGGCCCCCCCCATTTCAGGCAGGATGTGGACAATTTGGAGAGAGTCCAGTGGAGGGCAACAGAAATGATTAGGTGGCTGGAGCACATGACTTATGAAGACAAGTTGAAGGAACCAGGCTGTTAGTTTGCAGAAAAGAAGAATGAGGGGGGATTTGATAGCAGCCTTCAACTACCTGAAAGGGGGTTCCATGGAGGATGGATCTAGGCTGTTCTCAATGGTAGCAGATGACAGAACTAGGAGTAATGGTGTCAAGTTGCAGTGGGGGAGGTCTAGGCTGGATATTAGAAAAATGTTTTTCACTAGGAGGGTGGTGAAGCACTGGAATAGGTTACCTAGGGAGGTGGTAGAATCTCCATCCTTAGAGGATTTTTAGATGCAGCGTGACAGCCCTGGCTTGGATGATTAAGTTGGGTTGGTCCTGTTTTGAGCATGGGGTTGGACTAGATAACCTCCTGAGGTCCCTTCCAACCCTCATCTTCTATGATTCTATGATTCTCCTTGCTACTGAAACAAGAAGCACTCTCCATCAACCTCAATAATTATGAACTTGAAGTGGTGAGCAAATTCACATATCTAGGGTCCACTATAGTGGACAACCTTTCACTTGAAATGGAAAGCAACATCCACATCAGAACAGCTTCCACAACAATATCTAGAATGAGAAAGAGGGTATGGCGAAACAATAAACTGACAGAACACACAAAGATCTGTGTGTATCGTGCATGAGTTATCAGTACACTTTTGTATGGGAGTGAGACATGCACCTTGTACTCTCCTCTGGAAAAAAAACTCTACAGCTTCCATATGCATTGTCGTCATCGAATTTTTGGATTCTCCTGGAGATACAGAGTCACCAACACTGAAGTGGACCATCATGCCCAGCATGCAAACATTCTTTAAACAGAGACACCTCTGCTGGTTTGGGCATGTGTGCCAAATGAATGATGGGCACATCCCAAAGGACATCCTCTCTGGAGAACTGGCAACTGGAAAAAGACCTAAAAGACACCCAAAATTGTGTTTTAAGGATGTGTGCAAGTGAGACCTCAAAAAAATGGACATGCATATAGATAACTGAGAAGATCACAGTCAGGACTGCAGCCTTTGGAAACAAGCTCAATAAAGGTCTCCAAAGCTACGAGAGGAAGCACTCATCTTGGGAGAGGCAAGAGGAGCTCACAGAAGGCAATGCCTAAAGGGTTGAAACACCACCTTTAAATGTGACAAATGCGGCAGAGATTGTCTCTCAAGAGAGAGCAAATTTTGACCTCTCAGGGGCTTATACCCATGGTCTATCAAGACCAATGCCTGCTACCACTACTATTACAATTTATAAAATGGAAGGATCATTAAGAAAGTAGCTGAAGAAAATCAGAGATTTCAGCTGTCACAAGATCAGAGTAGCTCATGACCTTTTTGGAAATTATAAAGGAACTGCAGTAAATGACAGTGAACAAAGAGCAGGATATACTAAACAGCATGACACACCATGATTTGAAAAGCATCAGCAGTTCTTGCTATGATAGCAAACAATCAAAGAAGCTTCACTTAATTGAACTTTTTAGTGACAATTGGGAGGGTTGAAGAGAATTAGAATAAATGCATAATGTTTGCCTTCAAAGAAGTCCCTCTAGATATAATTTTAGTCTTTTGCAAGTCAGCTATTTAAAAAAATATTAATTATATATTTGATGTAATGATGCCAAAATTAAGTTAATGTATGACTAAAATCTAATGTAAAATTGCAGTGGTTGTTTTAATATTTTACATTTTTTAAAAATGTTATCCACAAGAAATCACGAGAGTGAAAGAGTTGAATATCTCTTAAATACATCTCCCACATGGAAATGCAGACCCAGCTGGCCAATCTGTCACAGAGAGTTTAAAATGGTTGTAGGTGCTTTGCCAGCAACATTCTGAGGTTGTATTCATCCCATTTTCCTGTTTTTAAAATACTTTTCTCTCCCTTAGGGCTGTATGAAAAACACACACAAATAATAGGGGGGAATGACTAATCATAAAGGGTAAACAATCAAAGTGACTATACATAAAGTCTTATCACATGCACAAAGTAAACAAAGAAGCAACACAGGGAAAATATATTTGTCCTCTAATTGCTTTCATTTATAATAATTGTAAAGTATAACTTGCAACAGTTTGTTCAACCTAGAAAGAAGCTTGATTTTTAAACTAAGGGTGTCCTTTTAAAAGATAAAATGCTACAGAACTAAGAAATTCAGTGAATGAGCAAGAATTACGTTGGAAGAGAAACTGAAGCAGTATTGAAAATACACGGCTAAAGCCAACAAAGCTATTTTGTGAAGCTTGCTGTTTTATTGAGATTGTCTTAATTGGGACCTTGAGGCCAGGGAGCTGATGAAATCATTTAGAATATGCAACTTTCTACAACAAACCACAGTAGAATTCTGCAATATGGAATTTTTGGAACCACCTGACAAGTAAATTAAGTTAAACCAAATTTTTATGAACATTTTGTGAAAGCTTTTTCTTCTTCAGTAAGTTTTTGTGAATTGCGTTCACCAAGGTGGAGATTCTATTAAAAGAAACAGCCGTGTTTGTGTAGACTGAAACAATTGCAGTATTGATAAAGATTAATAGTTCTATCTAGCAGAACATTTCCAGATGACTGGCAGCTGGCTTCATGCTGGCTGCCGCTGCTCAAAAACAGAGCTCAGAACACAGGCTGCATCCACCCTTCCCAGCCCACTGAAGATGGAGGAATGGTGGATCCAGAAGAGTGGACAAACACAGACGTTCTGCCTCCCCTGCCATATCTCCTGAAGACCAAGAACTGCTTGATGCTGGTAAAGAAGGGACCCCTCCTTACTGAGCCAACTTGAAGACCTGCAGCAGTGGGATGAGGGAAGGGTAAAGAAGGGCCCCCATCCAACCTAAAGCACATCAGTATCACCAGCAGGCTGGAACCTCTCCCTTGCCTGAGCAACGACAACCACATAAAATGCACTCTGAGAACAGGTATCAGTGCAGAGCCTTAGGGCCGAATCCACAAACGGACTTAGTTTCCTAAGCCCCAGTCTAGCCCCCCCTGCGACCCACAAAAACACTGCCTATCTGCTGCCTAAGCCTGTACACACCTCAAAGGACTCAGTGCCTAAATCTCCTCTGTAAAAGTTCCCAAGTAACCTAAGTTTCTGCCTCTGGACATGCACACTGCTGCCTCAGGAAGGTGCACATCTCATGCCTAAACCCCCAGTGTGGTCCTCAAACCGGGTGGACATAGGCATGCCCCACCTGTCTAGCCTGCAGGGTCTGATCTGATAAGCATACTCAGAGCGTGCCTAATTCCCCACAACTCATCTGTAGGGAGATGGGGGTGGAGGAGGAGGAGGAAGTCTCCATATAGAAGTGCAGTGCAATGGTTAGGGTACTCACCCCAGTTCAATTCTCACCTCTTAGGTGAATTGTAATGCCTAAATCCAGGCCTCAGTCACCAGTGTTTCAAGCCAAAGCAGTTTAAGGCAAAAATACTGTCACACTGTCTGAAGTGGTTCACAGTCAAGTGTGCCAACCTCAGGACAGACTGTCAGAAACAAGACAGACACTCCAAACTGGTGGTGTGTTCTATAATTAGATTTTTCCAACCCCATAACAAATGTGAACTCCTAGATCACTGTAACAGTCTGACCATGGAGTCAGAGACCTCTCCTTTGGGCTCGCTAATCTATCTCACCACTTGGGCAAGCTGGACGTAATGAAAAATGGTCACTTACACCAAAAATCACAATATACTCAGGTTGCTTCCAGTCCCCAGAGACAAGCCACTTTCCCCAGATCAATTTGTACCTTAGGTCTCACACCAAAGACAACACCTGTAGCCATTCCTGTAATAAACTATCTAAAGATTTATTAACTAGGAAAAAGGAAATGGGAGTTATTTACAAGTTAAAACAAGCAAGCATATATGCACAAATGAGTTTCAGTCTGTGATTCAAAAGGTAAAAGAGATGTAGTCATCTGTCAGCACTGAATGTATTTTAATGGCTTAACTCACATTGACCGTGGGGATCTTTGCTTTTTGTTTCTTAGCTATAGCCTTTGTGAGAGTCCAAACAGCAAAGACCTGAAAAATCTTCATGTTAGCTATTTTTAGTTCCCTCCTCCAACATTCAAACTGATGAGTCAATGAGTTTATCTCATTCCCTTAGCATCAACAAGGTATTGGGGTTTGCTCTTCACCCAAGATGATAAATTCCCTTGTAGCATGGCCTGGGATATATCTCAGATGCAGGGGTCAGTTATTTGAGCTTTCTTGATTCAGCTGAGGCAATGATGTCAAATGTAGGTTCACCAAGAGGGAGTAGACTTCAGGAAAGGCTTTAGGCGATGCTTCCAAAACGTTTACAGCACTCTCCAGGATAGCAGTGGCCAGGTCAGGCTTTGCCTGGGCAACCTGACACATTGCTGTCACCCCAGCAGCAGTGATGTCTATCCAGTCATCATCAGGGCAACGATTATCATGTGGTCAGTGAGACAAGGCATCAGCCTTGATATTAGTCTTTCCAGTGTGACCTTGTAGCGTGAAGTCAAACGTAATTAGAGTGGTGAAGCACCCCGTCCAGCTATGTTGAACGTCGCGGAGGTCAGAGGTAAATCAGAGGATTGTTGCCAGTCCTGAATGCAAACTCTGCGCCACAGAGTTAATCATGGAACTACTCCGTGATGGCCCACACCAGTGCAAGGAATTCTATCTGATACACGGAGTCATTTCTCTCAGATCCTGTCAGACATTGGCTGGCATAGGCCACAGATCTATATCCAACTGGGGGCTGCAGGACAAGCAAGCTGCAGGTGGTGGCAACGTATTGCCTCCTCCTGTTGCTCGCAGGAAGGTTGCAGGAGGAACAGATTGTCCCCTCCTGAGGCTTTTTGGCAGGCTGAGGGGAAAGACAGGCCAGTTGCTGGGCCTGGAAGTACTGCAGTCAAGGTAGGTCTGGGGCCTGAAAATGCTCCATGGACAGGCTGTAGGGAGACGCTCTTTCTCCTCCACTCTCCAGCTGGTCTCTGCTGTGCGGAGGGAAAGCAGTCCATGTATAGCCTCCCTCCTGCTTGCCTGGGAATCCAGGGCTCTGAACGGCTTCAACTTCTAGCCACTGGATCTTATATCTTTGTCAGCTAGATTGAAGAGCTCAGTATCAAATCTTTGTTCCCTGTTTAGGGACCTGCAGATTGTAATCAAGTCACCCCTTACATTTCTCTTTGATAAGCCTAATAGGTTGATCTCCCTGCGTCTATCACTATCAGGCACACTTTCCAATCGTTTAATTGTTCTTGTGGCTCTTCTCCAGATGGTCTCCAGCTTACCAACATCCTTTTTAAAATGTGCCCACCAGATACGGATGCCTTAACGGTGATGAGGGAATCTCTGCGTATTCGGACGAGTATAACAGTGATAGGGAAACATAGAATGGAAATGGATGTTGAAGAGTGATTCAGAGGCAGTGGTGTATCGAGGGGGAGGTGTGGCACTGCTTCCGCCACTGCTGCTGCTGACGCAGGGGGAAGTGGGGGAGAGCAGGACACAAGCCCACAGACCCTCCCCCGTGGGGCACTGCCGACGGAGGGGGGTAGGGGAGTGATGTAAGTATTGCTCCTGGGTGCTGGAGAGCCGCAGTATGTCACTGCTCAGAGGCGGACAGAGTAGTGGCTTTACTGATTCGTTCAGGCAGGAGAGGTGTCAGCAGTTCACACAGGAAATAAGTGTAATGAGAGTGGTCAGTGTCTGTTATATCTGTTAATCGATAAGGTGCTACTCAAGAATAAGTAGCATATTTCCTGGGTTTTGTAGGACTAAGAAAAGCTCTTGTTGTACACTATAATGGCTTCCTTTTGTGCAACAGCCTGAATGAGAGTTCTAGTAATGTGGGCAGAGAGATGGAAATTTTAGGGAGCAAAAGGCATGGAAATGGGCTGGTTGTGCTTGTTAAAAAGAGAACAGGGTTGATGATGACATGGAAATTGTGGGCTTGAATTATGGAGAGTATGGTGGCACTACCAGTGGTGACAGAGAAGTGGGGTAGATAGGATGACTCGGGAAGGAAGATGGTTAGTTTGGGTTTGACAATGTTAAATTTAAACCAGCGGTAGCACATTCATGAATTTTTTATTGTGTTTTTCCTACTTCATCTGAATTTAGAAACACTTGATCATGGTGCTTCTGAAACCAGCACTACACCACAAAACTTTGATCTCTTGCTTCTCCGATGAAATTATAACTGATTCATCATAATTTTATTAAATTGCCTTGTGGTTTTCATCCAACAATAAGTTAAAGTAAACATCATTTAAACTTTTGGGTGGATAGTCACAGGATTCCACTAATCTTTCATCTTCAAGCTGTGTGAAAAAAAATTCTTTGAAGACAAATTAATTAAACTCACTATTCAACAAGCACTCAGGCTACTTTTGCAGCAGACATGCACTTTCTTGTTTGCTTCCTCTCAGCAATGAAGTTTGCTTTAGTCAAGAGGAAATTTATTAGTTATATATGAAGACACGTGTGGTGATTCTTCATTTAACTTAGATGATGAGTATGTTAAGAATTTCCTCTTCTTCTTCCCCAAATTACAATACAAAAGCAAATGTTCTGTCAGAATTTGAAATACAGGCCTGAGTTCAATCTGTTGTTTCTGTATCATAAGCTTTCCTAAAGTTTGTGCACTTCTTCAAATAGTGTCAACAAGCTGAAGAGTCAGAATATATAGTAGTCAGCAGCTCTCATACTAGACATGAAGCAATGAAGTTCAATTTACCTACCATTTTACTAAACAAGGTACACTGGTAATGGAATGGTATTTTTACTAGCAGATTTTTGCAACTGTGATTATCCAGTTATATCTGCATATCTGTGGCAAAATTCTAAACAATGGTAGCTGTGGTGACAACAAGAACCAGCTTGCTGTCAGGTTCGATTATATGGATCCCTCAATAAAGGAGCGACAAGGGTTGCTTTGCATACAATTTGTTTTACTTATGACAATCTATAAATCAACAATTACAATTTTGAAATTAACATTAATTCTGGTCTAATACAGCAACTTAACTGCTTATAATGTGATCACAATTACAACTATACAATTATACTCATAGAGGTACCTTATGCTATAGGGTTATACTTACACAATTATATTTACACAATTATTCTTACTGCGGTAGTGGGGTTTGTCAGCAACAAAACAACAAATGCTATATTACCTAGGTTGCTTCTCAGGTTCTTCATCTGAGTGGAATATACAGTCACACTCAGGTTCTTCAGTCACACACCCTACACTAGAGCATTGAGCTGGTGAGAGACGAGAAGGCCGATCAAACCTTTCACGTAATGCGATTCTGGTGCATTCCTTAAGATGCGAGGCTTCTCTGACTACTTCCTGATGGTGACCACCTTTATTCTCTTCCCCAGAACTTGCACTCACTCTGTTGGCCAATCATTAAGTTTTTAGGGCAATGAGGCAATCAGAGGGCTGTGGCCTAACACAGCCAAACATGGTCTTAAGTTTTCTTATTGGCCAGCTATGTGCTGGACCTTGGTTTCGGACCAAGTGCTACATACTGTTTTTTTTTTTTTTTTTGCTGCTGACAAAAGACCACTTACTTTGAAACATTTCTTAACCCTTATTTGAATTTGAGTTGGGGGTCATCCTAATCTTGTTGCAAGAGAGGTTGTTTTTCAACGGCCAACAGGCCTGGCCTTGCCCCACTTTATTTGTCTGATTGCTAAACCTTCGGGAACAGCTTGTCTTTCCAGTGATAACTGCCCCTGTTGTTTTGAGTACCCCTTACCTTGGTATGCAATTACTTGCAAAATGGCCTTGGGGCATATATACGTTACAGGCTTTACAGAAGTCTGTTACAACAGTAGCAACGCATAATAGTAAGTTTTTACAGTAGTGCCCAGATACTATGGCGATGGGCATTTTTAAAAGTAACAAATTCATTAATTCTATATCTGGTAAAGGAAGAAGAAGTGTAGCTGTCCCTTTATTAAAATATAGGAACACCTCAAACAAGCTTTATTCCATATTGACTTCTATATTATACATTCTTAGCTGAAGGCAGAGGTATGGAAATGGCATAAATGCTAAATACCTCTTGCTGGAGCACTGAGCTTTGGAGACTATAACAGTTATATAGATGGTCAGAAAGTTGTTTATAAGCTTTAAAGTGACTATCCCTTTTTATCAATTGTTTTCTAACAGTAAAATGGCACATCGTCTTAGTGCAGTGCAATGGACATTTATAAATGTCAGACAGAACACTTCTGTGCCAATGGTCACTTCTCTGCCCTTGGGAAGCAACAGTAACCTTGAGAAACAGCACTCTAAAAGCACATGCTGCTTGGGAAGGAACCTCCAGCGGAATGCATTTGAAGGTTACTTTCTCAGAAAACATCATTCCTTGAAACATGAGGCAGAATTGCATCATCCAGAAATCATTCAATAATTGTTCTTTCCACAATATGAATGTTAAATAAATCTTGTTAATGCATAGTAGAAACAAATCTTTATTTAAAACCAATTTTATTTTCACATATTAACCCTCAGTTGTTTAGCTGTTTGGGGATTTACTTTTGAAACAGAGTGGAGGTATGACACTGAAATCAAATCCCTAAAGGCCTGATCCTGCCATCTCTTGTTACTGGTCATAGTGCTTTTATTTAGCATGAGCTATTATCTTTGCTGTCAAGCATGGATTTAAACATCCTAACTACTCCTGAGCAACCTGATTGCCTTCTCTGATGAGATGACAAGCTCTGTGGATGTGGTAAAAGCAGTGGATGTGATATATATTGACTTTAGCAAAGCTTTTGATATGGTTTCCCACAGTATTCTTGCCAGAAAATTAAAGACACATGGGTTGGTTGGATGAATGGACTATAAAGTGGACAGAAAACTATCTAGATCATCAGGCTCAATGGGTAGTGATCAATGGCTCAATGTCTAGTTGGCAACTGGTAACAAGCAGAGTTCCCCAGTGGTTGGTCCTGAGCCAGTTATGCTCAACATCTTCATTAATGATCTGGAGGATGGAGAGGATTGCATCCTCAGAAAATTAGCAGATGACACTAAACTACGGGGAGTGGTACATACACTGGAGGCTAGGGATAGAGTACAGAGTGACCTAGACAAATTGGTGGATTGGGCCAAAAGAAATCTGAAGAGGTTCAACAAGGACAAGTACAGAGTCTTGCACTTAGGACAGAAGAATCCCATGCACTGCTACAGACTGGGGACTGACTAGCTAGGCAGCAATTCTGCAGAAAAGGACCTGGGGATTACAGTGGACCATAAGCTGGATATGAGTCAACAGTGTGCCCATATTGCCAAGAAGGCTAACAGCATATTGGGCTGCATTAGTAGGAACATTATCAGCAGATTGAGGGAAGTGATTCTTCCCTTCTATTCAGCACTAGTGAGGCCACATTTGGCGTATTGTGTCCAGTTTCACACCCCTCCATTTCAGGCAGGATGTGGACAAATTGGAGACAGTCCAGTGGAGGGCAACGAAAATGATTAGGTGGCTGGAGCACATGACTTATGAAGAGAAGTTGAAGGAATCAGACTGTTTAGTCTGCAGAAAAGAAGAATGAGGGGGGATTTGATAGCAGCCTTTAACTACCTGAAAGGGGGTTCCATGGAGGATGGATCTAGGCTGTTCTCAATGGTAGCAGAAGACAGAACAAGGAGCAGTTGTCTCAATTTGCAGTTGGAGGGTGTAGGCTGGATATTAGGAAAAACTTTTTCACTAGGAGGGTGATGAAGCATTGGAATGGATTACTTAAGGTGATGGAATCTCCATCCTTAGAGATTTTTAAGGCCCGGCTTGAGAAAGCCTTGGCTGGGATGATTAGTTGGGGCTGGTCCTGCTTTGAGCATGGGGTTGGACTAGATGACCTCCAAAGGTGCCTTCCAACCCTAATATTTTATTATTCTAATGTTAATGGGACTAATCATTGCTAAGTGCTACATTTAGTGACCTGAAGAAGAGTTCTGTGTAAGATCAAAAGCTTGTCTCTCTCACCAACAGAAGACGATCCAATAAAAGACATTACCTTACTCATCTTGTCTCTCACATTTGATGATGAGCTCTCATGGCTTGGGCCCTAACCTAGGTAATAGCCATAGCATTCAAATAATCTTTAAAAATTTCCACAATGTGTGAAATTCGACTGTACCAAATGTAAATATATGGTGCTTAATCCAGACATCCAGATTTAGAACAGCACTTCTTTCCCATTGTTGGCCAAAGCTCACATGCCTCTTTAGTCCAATACATTTTTAAAGTATATTTTTTCTGCATCTTAATGTGTGAATCCATACTCTTTCCTCCAGCCTCTGACATATCCTATATCCTATAAAATGATCCATCTTTATGGCAGTGTTCTGCTTTAAACAAAATTACAATCGTTTCACAACATTCAAATCCAAAATTAATCCTACAGGATTAGTACTGTATGGAAATACAAGTTCCACTGAAGACAGCAGGAGTTTGCTAGAGACTGCAATGTGGCCAGGATTTCATCCATGGAGTATAAGGATATAGTGATTTCCTGCTGGAACTGCACCACTGAAAAATGTAATATAGTTATTGCATATATTCTGTCTCATTGTGGAAGAGTTTGTATTTATTTTTAGACTACAGTCTGTACAATAGAAAACTGAACCCCTCTGAAATATATGTCCCTCATTGCCATAATATCTGAGCACCTCTTTGTCATGGAATGTATGTATTTAACCTCAGAATACCCCTGTGAGGTGGGTAATGCTATTTTACACACGGGGAACTGAAGTCCAGAGAGGCTTCATGACTTGCATAGGCTTGAATTCAGGTCTCCCCCACCCTAAGTGAACACCATTGCCACTAGACCAGACTTTTTTCTCTTGCTAGGCTAATAATGTCTGCAACACTAACATTAAGACACATTAGTCTAAAGCAGTACCAATTCATTTTCCATACAAATATCATTATGTTTCCCCATTTGTAGAGTCAGTGATATTCATTCCTGAAATGTGTTATACTATTTGTGCTGATTTCTAATGACAGATGTGTTGCCTTAACACTACAGGGAAACAAGTTTTACGTTTCTATTTTCCATCCTTTGAGCCAGGAACTCTGTGATTTTTGAAGAAGTTCACTGAACTCATGATTCCTAGTGGTGGAAGGTGTTGTAAAGACAAAAAAGTAATATTAGCAATAAAAAAGCTAAAATAAAGTGCAAAGAAAAAAATCTGCTATGCCTAGACCTGAGCTGCGTCAGGCATCAAGAAGCCAATATTCCCAACAGTTAAGATTTCATTCCAGAAAAACAGTCCCATCCTAGGTTTTTCACAGCCTTGCAAAGATGATGGAAAGAATTGAGTTACTAAATACAGCATCACTTTTGCTAAAACACTTCAAGGCAAGATATTAAAAGCTCTAGAAATGACAAAGACAAAATGTCAGGCATATTTACTTTAAACGAATTAACTGTTGCCATATAACCTCTTCCAAGAGTATTGTCTTATCTGCTGTTGCATTTTACTGCTTTTTGTCATGTTTCAAAATTCAATGTTTATTAAATTTTTGTATCTCTTGTACAATAACTACATTTATCCCTGTTTTTTATTTGAAAGTGTAGTTCGTAAATTATACAAAGCTTACGCCTCCACAAATGCTTTTTGGTCTAACATATACCAAAAACTTCCAGTTACATGCATAGATATATGAGACTTATATCTAGTACCCTGTATTACATGTTGTACCAATTAGTATTTTAAAGAGATAGTGACAGAGCCTAAATGGGTATCACTCCACTGATGTCAATGCTGCAAGGACTGGTAGTGCCAGCCAGAGGCTAAAGCCATTCCAGAGTCACAGGGTCTTCACATGAATGACCCTGGTTTCCCATGGATCCGACTTGATCCAATAGATTGGCCTTTTTCATGGGATGGTAAACTATGCTCTCTGTTCCCTCATCAATTAAATGATAGTATAGGAGCTTTAGAAGGGGATCCTCCCTTTAGCCCCCATCCATAGGTTTCTCCATTTCAAGCAATGATCCCAACCTTGGTTATAACTTATTTTCTTAAATGCTAACTTTGAAATATGGACTCTGAATACAACATAAGAAAAATCTCATAATTACGCTGGACTTTGGTAAATAGCAGGGATTCACTATAATACAAATCACTCAAATGATTCAGTCAGTATAAGCATCAAGCAAAAGAGTGAAGTCAGTGCTGTGCAAATTGTTGGATATGTAAAATATAGGAGTTATTGACATGGTATAAATCTTAAAAACTCTGGATACAGGGCATTCATCATCATCAAATTGTCTGAATATCAGTTATTTTAAGGAGCACTGCTCTAAGAAGTGCCATATGCAAATGAAATGTAAAACTGAGTTCCTAACCACCTGATAGTGAATCTGAGTATTTTATTTTGCAGCCTACCATCACAGCATCATCAAAGAGCCTATCGCACGTCACAAGAATCCCAGTATCTTGTCCATGTTCCATGTTGGGTAATTTATTTCTGTCTCCCTAAATACTGGCAGTTTTGATGGATAAGGAATACTTAGTCTCTTTCTTCCCAAGAAGTGACTGTATTTCTATGGTGGTTGTAGTTTGTACAGCTCTTCTGAACCTTTTGAGATCATGGTAACATTCTCTGAAATGCTTTTCCATGCAGAGGGCCAGAACGATAAGCAGGGACCCAATGCATTGATGAGATGAAGGTATAAGAAAGAGGGCTTTAGGTTTATTAGGAACTGGGGAACCTTTTGGGGAAGAAGGATCCTATACAGGAGAAATGGGCTCCACCTAAACCAAAATGCAACCAGACTGCTGGCACGTAAAATTGTTGATCACTATCTAAACTATGTGTTGGGGTAACCCCAGATGCAGAGGAGCATACAGTTCAGGTGGAGACATCCTTTAAGAACGAATATGTTAATGGGGGAACTCCATATCCTAATAAACAGGAAAGAAAAAAGTTGGTAATAGACAGGTAGGGGCTAGCGAGGAACAGTCAAATGTAAAAGATTCCTGTTTAAATACAACACATGGAGGCAAGCATCTGAGCATTGACAAAATGTACAATTGCTTATATACCAACTAGAACTCTAGACACCAAGACTATGTCTATACTACCACTTATGTTGC
>ML675604.1:76238079-76402527 GCA_007922155.1 Mesoclemmys tuberculata | reverse complement strand
AAAAAACACCCTCCCTGAGCAACATAAGTTACACTGACATAAGCACCGGTGTGGACAGCACTATGTCAGCAAGAGAGCTTCTCCTGTTGACCTAGCTATTGCTCATTGGGGGTGGCTTAATTATGCCTGTGGGAGAGCTGTCTCCCGTTGGCATAGAGCGGCTACATGAGAGATCTTACAGTGGCGTGGGTGCATCCTGCTGTAAGGTCTCTAGTGTAGACATGGCCTAAAATGGGTAAGCTAGTTTGCCTGGCATTGAATGAGGATATTGATATAACAGACATTACAGAAACTTGGTGGAATGAGGATAATCAATGGGACACCAGGATTACCAGGATACAAATAATACCAGGATACAAAATATATAAGAATGATAGAGTAGGTCACACTGGTGAGGGAGTGGCACTCTGTGTGAAAGCAAACAGAGTCAAATATAGTAAAATTCTTAAAAGAGTCAAATTGCACTATAGAATCGCTCTGGATAAAAATTCCATGCTTGAACAATAAGAGAGGTGAATAGTGGGGTCGCCCAAGGATCTGTGCTGGGACCTGTGCTGTTCAACATATTCATAAATGGTTGGGGAAAAGGAGTGAATAGTGAGGTGACAAAGTTTGCCGAGGATACAAAATTACTCAAGATAGTTAAGTCCAAATCTGACTGTGAAAAGTTACAATGGGATCTCCCAAAAATGTGTAGCTGAACAATAAAACGGCAGATGAAATTCAATATTGAATTGAATAGTGCAAAAGTAATGCATGTTGGAAAAAATAATCCCAACTATACATACAAAACAATGGGGTCTAATTTAGCTGTTACCACTCAAGAAAGAAATCTTGGAGTCAGGAGTTGTCTGAAAACATCGGCTCAGTGTGCATCAGTAGTCAAAAAGCTAACATTCTGTTAGGAACCATTAGGAAAGGGATAGATAATAAAACAGAAAATATCATAAGGCCACTATGTAAATCTATATAAGCCCACACCTTGAATACTGCATGCAATTCTAGTTGTCTCATCTCCAAAAAGATATATTAGAATTGGAAAACGTACAGAGAAAGGCAACTAAAATGATTAGGTTATGGAACAGCTTCCATATGAGGATAGACTAAAAAGACTGGGATTGTTCAGTTTAGAAAAAAGATGACTAAAGGGGGATAAGACAGAGGTCTATAAAATCAAGAATGGTGTGGAGAAAATGAATAAGGAAGTGTTGTATACCATTTCACATAACACAGGAATCAGGGGTCACCCAATGAAATTAATAGGCAGCAGATTTAAATATAACATAAAGAAGTACTTCCTCACACAATGCACATGTGAACTGTGTGAAGGTGGGGAACTGCGAAACCCATTGTCATGGGATGTTGTGAAAGCCAAAAGTATAACTGACTTAAAAAAAATTAGGTGAATAGGTCCATCAGTGGCTTTTTGCCACGGTGCTCAGGGACACAACTGCGCTGTTCCAGATGTCCCTAAACCTCCAACTGCCAGAACCTGGAACTCAAAATTGTTCATTCCCTCTGAAGCATATGGCACTGGCCACTGTCAGAAAATAGGAAACTAGGCTAGTTGGACCATTAGTCTGATCCAGTTTGGTCATTCTTCTGTTCTTACGATCAATGCTGCTATAAAAACTGACAATGAAGATAACATTTATCACATATTTGGAAACATTTTAATAGGTGCCAGTACTATGCATGAGCAAACCAATTGTGGACAATAAAAGAGCAAGTTCAAATCTCAGCACAAACTGGACCTCAGATTTCCTTTCTGTTTGATTGGTTCAGACACACAACCATTCTCCTGCTCTTTTTCACATTAACAGGTTTTGCTGAAATACATTGTAGGGTGAGTCTCAACAGATCTAGCAAACTCTGCTTGGCTAGCCACTGTCTACACATCTTCTGAGTTCTGTTAATGCATTCTGGGATGACTGAGCTGAGAGAGCCCCAGAACTTGCTAGCTTTGAAAACAGCAGATATAAAGACAGCAAAAGAGTGAGAGCCAGACCTGGGACCTCGTCTTCCTGCTTCCAAAGGGAGGCAGAAGATCTGAAAGTTGAGCAGACGGAACTGGGGAATCAGGAATGGAGCTGAGGGGTTAGGTTGGGGGACTGATAGGAGTTCAGGATATAGATCTGGATGGTCAGAATACTGATAATGGGAAACTCAGACAATGGGCCCACATGATCTAACTCTCATTTTTAAAATATGTGAAAATCCCAGATAACCAGCCTGTATATTTAACAACAGAGTGCACAATGCCCTGGGATTTCTATAGGGGGCTACAATGCACTACTTATCAGTGCAGAAACATCTTGTGAAATTTTAACTACATCTGACATTGCTTATGAGAAGACACAGAAAAGTCAAATCTTGATCTAATTGTCATAGATATCCCAGTGCTATAAGTGAGTCAGCCAGAATCGCAAGTTTTATAAATAAAGTTTGGCAATCTAGGATTGGCTAAGAGAATTCAGACTATTCTGCCAGGCAAATGGAATATAGTTTATCCCTAAGCAGAATCCCCATTTGTTTTCACTGTAAATTGCATGACTCCAGGGCCTGCTAGACAACTCTTGGCAGGCACCATCGATACCTGGTATAATGCCATCCAAGGTTTCCTCAAAGGGATTATGATAAAAATAACATTGACTCAAAAACTATACTAACACCTGCAGGAAATGACCAAAACTCAAAACCAAATACTATTTGTTGCACTGTACTTGTCATCATACAGATAATGGGCAAGATTTTTTTTTTTTTTTTTTGGATCTGCATAGATGTGCAAGTTTCGGGGCAGAAGGGTGCAAACACCCACATATAGGCTGCACATAAAATAATCCTTGCACTCTTAGGAGCCCAAAAACTACTAAACTGCTTCCATTCAATTATGTATTATCTGCATTACAGTAAGCACTCAATATGTGGAAGACATTGTATAAACACATAAGAAGAGACAGTCCTTATCCCAAAGCACTTACAGTCTAAGCAAGTAGAATCAAGATCAGGAAGAATAAAATAGAGGGAAAAAGTCAGAGAAATGTGGGAGGAGAGAGTTATTGAATGCAGATGAATGACATAGTGGATACTGCACACTTTTGTTTGTTTTATTTTATTTGTTTGGAGGGAAGGGTACAACAAATGGAAAGAACGGGGGACAAATGACAGGAACGTGATTACAGATACAAACACTAGCAGTGTGCACAATTACATGGTGATAATTTATTTAACTTTTTTTTTACTATCAAAAATAAATACAGAAGAAGAACAGTGATGAACAATAAAATTATTCTTTACCTTCCTAGCCATTATCCAAGTCTTCACTGACATTGCTGGTTCATCTGAGGGGGGATTGCTGGTCAGTGTTGGAGATTCATCCTGACACCTCTAATCCTTCTTCTCAACCCTCATCAGGTGTCCCACCTTGGGTAATATTCCATTGGGAGAAAGGAGGGTCATAGCTGTGGTACTCACTCTTTTGCTGTCTTCATATTTGCTGTCTTCAAACCTGGAAAGTTCTGGGACTTGCTCAGGTCATGCTAGTCCCAGAATGCATCCCATACCACTGCAGTGCCTCCAAGTATTCCCAGCTGACAAAGAACATGAAATGAACTCAAAGACATTGGATTGGGTTTAGGACAACACTAAGCAGTCCCACTTGCCCACCGGGTAAGCCACAAAAATGCATCGATGAATAAATAATAGTGAATTTTACAATGATCAGTGATGATCTACATGGTTGGGAGACTAGCATTTTTTATCTGTTGATGTCAATTATCCAAGCACTGCAATGCAGAGCAATTACAAGAATCTAAAGCACTAGAAAGAAGGTCAGAGTGCCTGTGGAATTAGATTTGTTTTCCATGATCCAGGAGACAAGTCTGTAGTAGCAGATGTCTCAGTCAGTCTATTCATCCTTTATAATCTATCCATAGAAAATACTAAGTTCTTTCCATTTCCTTGAAAACCATACACTAAAAAAATCTAGATATCTATATCTAGAGTATCTGGAGTAAGAGGCAGTATATCTGTTTTCGAACTGCCAAGCAGAAATAATAGTACTAGTAAACAAATCTTTGAAGTATAGGTTGTGTGCTAGGTAAAGCTGCAAGACACACTTTAAATGTATGAACACTGTGGATCAGTTATAAGGGGATCAAGTTTTGCCAATATCTATCAGAGATATCTTGCACTGACAAGGATATGGATCTAATAGGTCTTTTCAGTCTCTAATTTCTATCATATGATTCTATGATATGTTATTTAACTTTACATTGGAATTACAGGACATGGACATATTTTATCCCAACTGTCTGGTATAAACACCCTTATTTCTTCTGGAATTAAAATCACCCCAGGTTACCCTTAATCCTACCTGTGTAAATCAGTTGGTGATGGAGAATTAGTGTGAGCACACTTCACACAACTTCAGGCTTCATGCTTTGTAAAATATATACAGAGACATAAAATGTTAAGGCTTCATATTCTGGGAACATAGGGGTGGCTGGCACATAGGTGTGGCTGGCACACCACAGTCGGGAACATGGTGTGGCTGCATACTAGGAAAAGGTATGAAGATGCAACTCTGCCTATAAAAATTAGCATCAGAGCCTGCAGAGTTCATCAGGAGTCACTTCCATAGGCAGATCTTGTCACTGAGCAGTAAAATCTACAAGAGAAGACATGGCTAGCACCTAATAGTAGTAATACATAGCTCTTTCTTAGAGCTTTTCGAGAGTAGATCTCAAAGCACTTTACAAAAGAGGCCACTATCATTATTCCTATTTTACAGAGGCGAAGTGTGCCAAGGTTACCTAGCAGGCCAGAGGCAGAGCTGGGAATAGAATCTAGGTCTCCTGGGTCCCAGTCCAGTGCTCTATCCACTAGGTAACTATAATCATGCTAACCATGCATCACAAAATAAACCAGATTGAGTATATTTCCTATACATCACTCCTGACTATAACTGTCCTTTCAGCTTGCCCTGAAAGCCAGCAGAGGAAGATTATTTCAGACACAAGGGAAAGCATGTTGAAAAGAAGGGTGCTCGACCAGTATCCCCCTCTCTTTTAATTGAGGAGGGTCCAACTCAAGTGCCTGTGCAGACTCCAAATGTGTCAGTGTTGAGATGAGGTCTGTTAGCTAAGCAGATCCTTACCTACATGCTAAGGCCAGAAAGAACAATGGCAGCAACATCAAGGAGAGGTGCAGGTCAAAACTTTCAGTGGAGATGATTTGCTTGGCAATAGTAGAAGGGGAGAGAGAGTAAGAAACTGCATTTAAGCAAGAGAATTGAGCCCTGATATAAACCGAGCGTGATGGAAGGTGGATCCTGACAGAGACAAGAAAACCAGGACTAAAAGGGAGAAGAAGCTCTGAAAAAAGATGGGAAAGAACCTAAAAGATGAGAGAAACAGAGTTGTGGTAATAAAACTGGACTCTGGAAATAAAAAGAAACAGGCATATGTCAAGCATTCAGTATGATGCAGATGAATGGTGGGTTCCTCACAGAAGAAAAAGCAGGGATAGGGAGAGAGATGTGATGTCTTTTTAGTATCACACAGAATATACAGTGACATTTGCTCTTGAAGGAAACACAACAACACCGTCTTCTAAATAATTTTCTAGGAAAACACTACACCATTTTAAGCACCCAATTGTTTTCTCCTGACTTACACTGGGGACACATGAGTAGTCCCATGGATGTGCATGCAAAATGGAGGAAACCTATTTTAGACAGAACAGGGTGACTTTAGTGGGACTGCTCTCATGAGCCAGAGCTCATGATTGCAAGTAAGGGATATACAGTTATGCCATAAATACTAATTCTTCTTTTATACAAAATATTAGACCAAGCTGAAAGTTCTGAATCACTTTGATATTTAGGAGGAAATTTTGCCCCCAGTTACACTGATGTCAATCTAGCATTACTCCATTAAAGTCAGGTGAGCTACTCTGAATTCACACCAGTATAGCCAAGAATAGAATTCATCCAGAAGCATATAACATTTCATCTGGAACAGTCAAAGTTTCCAAAATAACTAAGCAACTGAAAATGGGGTAAAAGTGAAAACCAGGAAGCACCCTTGACTATAAGCACACCCATCTCAATGCAATAGAATAGTATAATTTATGTTGCCATTCTGTAACCATACACAGCGTTCTAATTGTGTGCACTCATACACCTTTCTCTCAAATTATACCTCCCCTAGTTAAATTCCTCAATCTCTTAACATACCTAACTACATAATTAATATAAAAAAAACTAGATCTTTAGATAATAGTAGCTTAATTCCCCATCAAGACTCAAAGGGCTCCACTGATCCCCTTTGTGGCAACTCAGCCATGGAAAACAGGCCACGAGGAGTACACCCAAATATGGGAGTGGCATTCTGGGGGAATTTCCAGGGCAGCTGTGGGAGTGGCTGCAAAACAGCCCATAGCCAGCTTTGTGGAGCTGCCATAAGCCCAGGAGCTGCTTTAATTTATGTAGGGGCCAAGGACGGCTCCCAGCCCAGCTCAGCTCAGCACACCTTACGCGTAGGCTTGGCAGAATTCAATTTTTTAAAATAATTTTGACAGATAGTATCTATGTTTATTTCTAAGTATTTTTTTCTATTTGTGTCGATTTAAATTTTCACAGCTGTGGGAAATGTAGGGGGGGTCAGACAATGGGAGGGTCAGACGATAACTACTTAGAGATAATAGATGCTGAGATTCAAAAAGCTTTGTAACCATTATAACACGTCACGTCTCAAAATATACCAAGTAAATATCCTTACATCAAGCTCTAATAAATTCTTTAGCAGCATTTTTCGTGCTTTGCTTCTCTGCACATTTTGATAATTATCGATGGAAATGTCTTTTCGGTGGTTTGTGTGTGTGCAGTGAAATTGCCATTTATTGACATTTACCAGTAAAAATCTAATAATTCCAATCCAATTTGTTTCATTGTGGTTCTCTTTAAAGGGGGGGAAAGAGGATTTGCATCAACAGTTTAATAGATAGTATTTCAAAAGTGATCACAAAAGAGAGAAAGAAATAGCAAGAGAGCCAAAGCAACATTTTTATGCTATTGAGAAGGAATAATCTAATAAATATATTTCCAACCCTGTAAGCGACACAGCAGTTGGCAACACAGCAAGTCCCATTCACATTAATTGGAGGTGATATCCCATTCACCACTCCAAAAGTATTCCCCTAGCAATCCTCCAGAAAGAGAGTGAGGGGAAGCCAGAAATCCCAAGCGTTGATGCTGCCAGTCTCATCCCTATCGGCAGCATTATAAAGGAAACTAAACACTTTATGGGTTAGGCACAAGATGTTCTTTCAGAAAAGAGGCATCTGTAGCCAGAGGCAAAGAGGAGGAAAATCATAAGGAAAGAAGTAAAGAGAAAAAAAGGAGCAATGCAAAAGAAAAAAAAAGGTAACAAACTCTAGAGCAAAAGAAAATGTTTGGCACAGAAAGCTATGGAACCCATATGGGATGTACTGCAAGAAAAGGGCATAAGGGTATGCAAGACACACATGGCCAATGAAGATTTACGAGGCAGGACATATTTAAGTTTTTCCCTCTCTAGTGAGTTCTTCACTGTTTTTGAACCATCAGGCAACAGAAGCAGTGTCAGTTCTGAATGACTCACACGGACACTTCTAACATGAGTCAGCTGTCACTCCCTGGAATGAGTATTGATTCCATGCCTGCTTGAACTAAAGATGCCTCTGACGGCTCATTAGTGAAATCATACCATGCTTAAGGACCAGGGTTTTGTCTTCAAAGGCTGCGAACCAGCACAGCAGTTAACCATGTGCTTAGTTTTAGTCCCTTGACTTCAACTGCTTTGCTACTCACATGCTTAGAGTTTAGAAAATGCCAAAGTTCTTTCCTGGATCAGGACCTAAATGGTTAATATGTGTTTATAGTTTTAATATATTGTATTCTTCAGATACTGGCTCCCTAACAGAATCTCATATATTCTTTCCAATTTGTTTTTATTATCCCTGTGGGACCCTTGGATTTGTTCTTTCCATTGCTGAGATGCTCATTTGAAACACTTACTGAGGTCATAAAGGTCACCATCTTAACCATACCCACTTGGAATGAAAGTCTTACTTGGAGTATTTTGGCCATCTTATAGGGTTTATAGTGTGTTGATACTGTGATACTGGAATCCTATTCCATATGAAGGTGCAGGATTTCCTGTTCCTTACAAAGTTTATATTATATTTCTATAATTATATATAATTATACTTCTATCTGATCTATCTGTCAGGGAAAAAGCTTTATTCTCTTTGTTTTAAAATCAGATGGGACCTATTTATTTTAGCTAGGATTTCTTTTTTCCTCTCTAGTCTTTATTATTACTTTGGTTCAATGATTTGAAAAAGTCATTCAGTGTGACTTGTATGGAGAGTGCAAGACTAAAAAGAACACAATTTAAGATTAAGAAAAGGGAGCAATAATGGAAGTTGTATATAGGTATTAAAACAAAAAAAGTTGTTGAAAAGTGTTCCGTGTTCCCAAGCAAATGCCTTATCTGATAACAGAACATTGATACACACTCAAGAAACAAAATCCCTCTGAGTACAATTTTGCACAGATTTGTATTGATCCTGGACATTTCTTTCAAAATGTAAACAAAACAATTACAAATTTAGGGCCCCAACATCTCCTATTGACGTCAATGGGAGTTTTGCCACTGACTGGGGCCTAAAACAGCAAAATGATTTAGTTCTTCACTAGACCTACAAATGATTTGAGACAGCAGTAAAAATATTTGTGAAATCCCGGGAAATACCCAAAGGCTGACTTTGGCCTGGGCGGGAAAACAGTTTTATTTTTCACCTTTGATCTTGCCATATTCAGACTGCACATTAGGAGATAAAGGCGAGGCTTTGATTGCATTCAAAGTTAAACAGTATCTTTTTCCTTCTCTGATGTAGTCTTTTCATATGTTTCCTACAGCATTTTAGCTCTTAGTGGTATTGTGTTGCACCAGTGGTAGTGGTTTCAACAGTTAAAAGGAAGCATGATCCGACATATCAAGCGACTCACTTTCCGGAACGTGGTATGTATGCACATGCTCTCACATAGAGGCAGGCCCCATGTGAAGAAAACATGGGACTAACTGTTCACTTTCTGAGGAAGAAGTTCACAGTCTAGTCCAGAGAGTATGATTTCATGACACATACTGGCCTCAATTCTTTCCTGTCTAAGCGATCCTATAGGTAGGAGAAAGGGGAGCAGAAGGTGGGTCTATCACAGAGCAAGTTACATGCCCCTGTTTCTGTCTCACCCAGCCCCAGAATTATTGGAAGCAATTGAAGCAAACTGGCAACAGTGAATGTCCCTCTCTCTGCCAGCACTTCCTATCAACATCAGTGAGGTGGCAGGGGATAAGGACAGGGGATGGCTGGCATAAAAACTGGCCCCATCACATTTACACCAATTAAGAGTTCTCTCCACAAGTGGACTTCTCAGTTGGCCACTTGTGGACAGAATCTAGCCACTTTGTACTACCTGGGCAACACACAGTGGCTGGATCATATCACAGACACTGGCCCTTTATCTTTAAACAGTTTTTGTTCTGTTGTCTGGCCCTTTGCTACTCCTTCTCTTGGAGAAAAAAGCTCACACATACCCTTCATAATGCTCATCTCCTGCTCTTCACATGAGCATTTTTCCATTCTTAATGCAGCCTACACAGTAGATGATGTATTTCAGTCCTGTATGGCTCTAATGAGATTTAGTCTTGTTTAAATGTTGCACGTGGCAGTAAATTTACCATTCCAGCTAAACTCAAAATGGTTATGTTGAAATAAATATGCCAGTTCTTGGAGTAAATAATAAATCAATCAATTTCAATGCTATTTCAATCATTCAAAGAAACGGAAGACAGTGGGGCTCCCAGACCCACTAGATGGCACTGTGTACAGGTCTGATAATGGTTAATATAAAACATCAGGAAAAAGTCCTTTGCAAAACCAAGAGGCAAAAATGAATCTTAGCCCAAAATCTCTATATTTCACTGAATAGCTTAGATTTCCAACAAAGTTTCTAAATCTGGAACTTCATACAGCCATTCTGCCTGCTCAGCAACTTTCCTCAGTCACTCTAAATTAATGCTCTTTTACACAATTACACTATTTTTTCCTCAGAAGCTCCAAAATTATTTCCGCCAGCTTCTGGCCTACTCCCAAAACATTCCAGAGGTTTCATGAACTATTTAGAAAACCAGTGGGTTTGATTATCCCGTCTGGTGTGCCATGTGCATGTGACTGGATGGATACATATTTCAACCAAGCCTCTCAGAAAGATTGTATGTTACACTGATGTGATCCTATGCTTCCAACATGGTTACAGATTGTCTGATATATAGGCTTGATCCAGATACCATTAAAGCCAATGGGATTCTTTCCATTGACTTCAGTGGGAGTTGGATCAGGACCTCTGTTGGGCCGCCAAGAGACAAAAATGAAGGCACTGTTATTTTACTTTCCCCCTTCCTTGTCTGGAATATCTGCCCACACTCAAACAACTCCCACCAGTTAATACTCCCATTGAAAATTAATGAGTCAATAGGGTGTAGTTTACAATTTTATGTTTTGGAACAGCTTTTCCCCATGTGTGTTTTACCAACTGCAATGGGAGTGTGTTTTTCAAACTCTCTGTTACTCCTTCACAAACCATAGGTATGTAGAAGCAGACCTATACACAGACCGTTGCAGGATAGGGGCCTTGTTCAGCACAGTACTGTAGTTTAAGTCATTTCAAACTTTTCAAATGGGCCCTTCTCTTAAATGGACAGCTAGTTGCTACAAAAAACAAAAGAAAACAAAAAATGGAAACAGGCAATCCACCAAGGTTTCCATATTAAGAATATTCTGTTGTAATCAGTGTTTTACCAGCAACTATACAGGCTTCCAGACTTACAAAGTCGCAAGGTCTGATCTTCAAGCCCAGCTAAAGCTCTACTCAGTGCAGGCCCTGAATATTGGGGGAAGAGGGGAGATTTTGGGGCTCCAGACATGAGTTACAGCAGCTGCAACGCTGCTTTAACTTATACCAGCTTGTAATGACCCCTAGAGGACATTACACCAACAAGGGAACACTGAAGTACAGAGTACTTTGGCCATGACCTTCACAACATGACCCCTATGCCAGGGTAATAGCATGGACCAAGTTAAACTGTCCACAGATTTCCTCACACTGGGTAAATCCTCAGCTGCCCATTGAAGGCAAGATTTCCTCTCTACAGCAGAGGCCAGAATCTGATCCCCAAATGTTCTGCTAGCTCCATGAAACAATTTCTCATTTATTAATCCCCTATCACAAAACTGGTGGGTGCACCTGTGTTCTGTATTTTCCCTGGGCAAAGAGCAAATCATCTGGGGGCACTTTGTTTATCGGACTTTCCAGCTGCCCAATAACTTCTGGTCTTTCTGAATATTATTTGAGAAAGCAGGGTCAGGGCACAGGGTTAAAACCGCTCACTTTGGCATTCCACATCCTCTTCCAGGGTCTCAGGATTCTTACGTTTGCTTGTTTTTTAAAAAGAAGTAAAGTGTTGTGGAGAGTAAAAAGGCCACGAAATCAACAGACCTTTGACGAAAACCATTTGCAGATGCTTGAAGAGTGAGACACTACACAAATATTATGAAAATAACAAGAAGCTATGAAATATCAGTGTTGGCTTTCCATAAAAACTAAATGTATGCAGGTTCACATTTTCTTCTGTGCCCTTTGCCACTATTAATGGTTCATGTTTAAACAGTGCAGAGATTCTGCATTCATTTCTCCTGTAACCTCTTGTTTCATCCTATAATGAAGTAATTAAAGTGAGTTTATGATATGGCAGTTAAAGTTGGCAAATCCAAACCTACCTCCACTGCTTTTACATAGCCTGCCAGTAGGAATCCACCCTCAGCTCAACATGTGTGTGTACGTTTTACAAGCCATTTAAACCATGTCCTTGAAAACCTACCTTAAAGCTTCTGGATTACCTGCAGGGTTTTATATTCTACGGCACTTAATGAGAATTTAGATGCCTCTAGGAATAGTTAAACAAAATAAAGGAACTTGAACTAGATACACTTGGATATTCTTAACCTCTTCACTACTGAATGGATTTATTTCAAACCTACTTTCAATAGATGTTACCTTGAAATCAGGGTATTCAATATCAGGCTATATCAGTAAAGAATAGACCGTATGGAACGAGCTTGTTTGTGTACATATACCCAGTACATTCTGCATCAGCAAAAGAGTTAGCCTTTATAAAATAACAGACAGCTATAAGTTTCCCCATAAAGGCTCAAGACCACCTTGTGGTGTAGAATTATCAAAACAGTTTGCATAATTAATAATACACATATGCAATGGATTCAAGTAAGCGTAAAATGTCAGATATGCTTCTGGTTATGTACTACATTCTAGACTGTACTACTAATCAGATCATCATTCTCCTTCTAGCCCTGACGAAGGGGCAGCACGCGGGAGGAATCGCGCTTGCTTCAATGAGTCACAATTCTTTCTCTGCGCCTCCCTTCCTGATCCATGCCAGCAGCACATTATTGCCTCCACATGCCCTCCCAGTTATAATGGCTTGTGAGTTAGGAGTGAGGGCCAGGGCCAAGACTCTGCCCCATTAGCCATTGCCCTGTTTGGAGAGAAGGGGAAAGCAGCTATTTACTCATGTGTACCTGGACCTTAGGTCCAGAGGAGGTCACTCAGGGACATACAGTGTGTATGGGTGGGCCTTATTTCTCCCTTCTGCCCCTGCATGGGCACAGTGCCCAGGCCACTGTCTTACCTAATATAATTGAAGTAATGAGAGTTAATCTGCATTTTCTCAATCAGCAGCACAGACAAAGTCTACTCTGACTTGCAGTGATTTTACATAGTCTAATTCTATTGACTCCAACAGTTGAGGTCTGATTGATCCCAGTCCATGTGAAGGAAGGATCAGGCCCAGTTCATCTGTACTATAACATATAAGGTTATCAACTGCAACAGCAATGCTGCGGGCTCCAGTGTTCAGTGCTTCAACTGATGGCTGCTCTGTAATAATTACGACTGTAATTCTACCAGCACAAAGGCTTTGGGGGTGAATTGACAGCAGCAGTTATGCTGGAGAAAGGCCGGGAGAGGCAATCTCTTTTGAATCTATTATTATTTTTCTCTAGGGTGACCAGAAGAAGATGCTGAAGACAAGCTTTAAGAGTCCCCTGACCACAAGCAAAGCAAAGACATTACAGGGTACCTGAGTTGCTAAACTCCTCTGTTCTGGGAAGAGCAGACGTTCCGAGGTTACTGACTAATATTGCTCCTCACGCAGTAGAAGAATACAGTAGAAGAATGGCTGAGAAATCTGCCTGGACATAGTAATATTGGCCATTGGTTTCTTTTTGAGTTTGAGCCAGACTTTACTCCATCCTGCCCCTGAGTTTCATTTGCATCACATTCCATTTTCCATGAGTGGCATTGTAATAAGGTGAAGTGGCCTCATTCTGGTGCAGAGGGGGTTAACTCACCTTGTTGGGCTCAGTTAACCCTGGCCCCCCTCCACAGGAAGTGCAGGGGTGGGGCAGGAAGTATAAGAGCTTGTAGCTTGTAGCTCAGTTGGAGCCAGACTAGGGAAGGAGCCAGACATGTTTCCCAGGGAGCTGAAGTGCCAGCAGACTGGCAGTGGTGGGCAATGACCCTCCAGAGCCAGTTGTGGGGAAGGAAAACTGCTGCCTCAGGAGACTAAGAGACCCAGAAGGGAGGGGAGAGCAGGTTGCCCAACAAGCAGACCAGGAACCAGGCCCCAGTGGTTGCAGGGCAACCCCACCAGATGCCAGGAGGAAGTATCCCAGGGAATAGAGACATTGGTCCTGTTGCGTTGCCAGGAGTGACCCCACTTTCTCCCATCAACCCCAGAGCTGGATGAGTGCTAACTCTTAGGCCAGAAGGTCTGAGCCACTGACTCTTTACCTGTTCAGCCTTCCTTCCGGAGGCTCACGCTACTGCTTGCTCACTTGCACAGCCTCAAGCCAGGACATCCAAGAGACTAACCAGCTATGAGTGCTGATTCCCTGCTGCTGCCGAAGTGGGTGCCCTGGACCTTGACCTGCAGGAATGTTTCAGGCATGCATGGGGAACCCCAAAGGCCTTAGAGGAGACTAAAATGCAACTATGCACAGAAAATAAAGAGGGCAAAAGAAATAAAGAATACACCCTGACAAGAGTAACCCTGGTCACGAGCGAAGCAAATGGACATGGAGACAGAGAATGGAACACTAGAGAGCCCAGGAAAGTGTTTTTGAGGAATGTAGAGGCAAAAACCAGAGCCTCAATTAAATGCCAATCGAGAGCTGAGAGACAGAAGAAGGTAAGCACAGAAGAACTGAGGACTCAGTAAAGTCACTAATATTTACTAAGCAATATAGGGGAGCATTGGGAGCAGACGTGAAATCCTGGGGCCCAATCCTCCCACCACAACTAAGTTATCACTGTTTCACAAATGAGGACTAGAGGCAGGAAAGTTAAGAAATTTGTCTCAGATAGCATCAGAACACGGGAGTTTCCGCCGCACAGCTCTGTACTCATACAGTGCTGCTCTTCACCTGTGTTTATTCTCTGGGAGCATAATGCTAGAGAAGCGTGATACATTTGCCTTCACTTGTACAGGACCTACAATCATGCTACAAGGCAAAAATGAGGATCTCAGCACAGGCCAACATGAGGCTTTTTCTTCTTACAAAAAGGCACTGAAGAAGGCAGAGGTTATACAATATGCAATAGGGACAGTTGTTCAGTACATATGTGTATACTTTGATCTGCCTCCTTGACTCGTTTTTGATGGTCTCTAATGTTTGCCTGCTGTAGTTTGCCCTTAAACTGAATGCCAGCATCCATTACTTTTCATTCACTTATGTTTTGACAACACATGTTCTTAATAAATGTTCCCTGTGCATAATCCAATACAACCTGTCTCTTTAGCTGACTAATTTTTTCCATTTCTGTTCTTTGTGACTCTGTAGTTGGTGCTATGCAACCCCCGTGGCTTCTTTTCCACAATATTCTCTGTCAGCTCATAAATATGCATGAACTATCTGATGTAAATAGGCAAGTGATATCAGTGGAGAAATGTCATAAAGAAGAAACTTTCTGAAGAAGAGAAGGTGCTTAGAATGATTAGCCTCCTGCCAATCTTAAACACATCTTTGGTGAGTGCTCATGTCTGTGTGCACAGTGACTTCAAAAAATGGACCACGTTTCCATAATAGCATAAGGGAACAATTATTTGCTGACAAGCAACCATAATTGTGGGTAGGTTAGAGTACTATTTGAACCCAGGGAAATCTAAACAGTCCTCACAATAATAAATTCCTAAAGGGCATAGGATTTTCTATTACTACTACAGCTCAGAAGAGGATTAACTTCAAAACATGTTTAAAATGCTTCTCCAATTGCATGATGTAGTTTCACTGTCTAGTGAAAAAGGATTAGTGTTCTGCATTCAGCGGGTGTCCATTACACCTCCTTATTGCTTTCTACGGGAGATTCCCAAGGAGATGGCTAACTAGAACTGACTAAAAAGTGTTCTGCAAGATGATTACATTTCTGCTGAATAGCTAGAAAGTGAAGGAAGCCTATTATGTGGTTTCTGCAAGTCTTGTGATGTGTGGAAAAGATAGGTAACATTTCTGCTGAATAAGTGCCATAGTAATTATCTATATTTTCTCTACTAAACTACATAGCTCAAAGCATTTCATATGCATGGGAAAGGAGATATTTGTTGCATGAGATACACAAAATATTTACAAAGTGTGTGGTTACATTTATATCATTTTCAAAAGCAATTTAAAAAATGTATACCAACACTCCCATGGTATAAATTTACAGATCAAGTTATTTGCCAACGTTGCCATCTAGCTCTTTGAACCCCCTACGTACTGCACGTCAGTCATTTATTTTCCTGTTGTGACAAGTGTGCTATTTACAAATGATCGTTAAGAATTTTTTTCTGAGAGAATCCTACAGAACCATTCTATAGACACTTTTGGGCTTTCACAACATACAGCCGTACATGGTAAATTACAGAGAATTGCTTCCAGCCATGAAAAGGAGTAGACGTGATGTGGCCATTTCTTTTGAAGTTCAGCTTGCAATGCAGACATCTCACTCTGATTACACTTAAGCTTCCAGTCATCACTCCCTGCTTCCCTTTTTATTTTCTCCTTTCTCACACAAGCCTTTTCATGTCAAAATTCATTCTCATTGGGTCATTCCATTCATCTTCAGCTTTGCATCAAGCCTGGAAAAATGTTGTATTGTTCCCCTTCAATTCACCTCCTACTTTGGATAGAGCTGGTCATGTAAGTATTAAAATACCATGGGAAAGTCTGCCGTCACAATGAACTTGATCCAAATCCCATTGAAGTAATTGGAAAACAATGCTTTCCAGTGACTACAATGGCCTTGGATTGGGCCTTAAGTGTCTAACCCAGCCAAAATCAGGAGTATTAAAAATAGGCTGGCTACTTAAGCATTCCCCAGAATACAGGATTTATGAACGATGTGGGTCCATCCCTACCTGAGTGATCCAGCCCACACTGACTTGGCCTCGCACACACGTGCATTCAAGATCACGCCGGCAAGGGAGGAGCATGTGTTCATGAAGATATTGGGCAAAACCGTGTCTGCTTTAATTTCAATACCAGGCAGGGGCAAACTGTACAAAAACAGGACTGTCCGGTTTAAAACCGGCTGAATGGCCTGCCTAACTAGAAAGTTTTCAGGAAAATAATCTCTTGAAATTCCCTGTCTGATTACCCAAATAAAGAGTCTCATAAAAGTTCAAATAATAATGTCACCATTTTAGAGCTCTCCCTGTCATCTCAGGCCAGAATTCAAACTTCTCATAAGTTATATGGTCTAAAGTTTCAAAAACAGCAGATAATTTCAGCATTACAACCGAAGTGCTCATTTTCCTCTCCCTGCTTATAAAGGATTCATTTCCTGGACTCTAATACTATAATAATCTGCTGCTTTTGAAAGATTAGCTTCAATTATAGTATTACAACAACTTGAATTCTGGCTTGGTGTTAGAGCAACAGCCTTAAAGCCATTTTATCTTTCCAAGTGGTTTCATTGACAATGGCTCTTCTACTATTGTCTACTTAGGCTATAAGATATCATGTCCTATTTCTAGCCCACTTAGTTGTGATTCCTATGTATTTCTTTCTGGCAATATTATTCAGATACTTGGTGATCTGAAGGTCAATATAAATTTTCACCCACAATTAATTGTGGGCACAAATAATAGACATCTTATCAGAATGCACCCATAAACCAGGTAGTCAGATGTCTAAAATGCTATTAGTTGTGTCCATAATTACTTGTATACACAATCTCTCCCCACACAATTTAACACAGGTACAAAACTAGAGGCTAGGTTCAGCCCCGTTTTTAAAAATATGGCTCTAAAAACCTGAAGTACTCTCACAATATTCTGTGATGGATCTGTTAACTGTGGCAACAGACTGCTTGCTTTTCCCCTAATCCCTTTTAATACTTCATAATCAGAAATGCTACTGTCACAAAGAATAGTAATATTCTTCAGGTTAACTTATTAGGATCTGGAGACCTGTCTTGGTGTGTGTGAGATTCAGCTACATTAACCCAAAAGTGACTGGTATTTTGTTTGCTTTTTATTTTATTTCTACCTTGTGCAGAATTCTGCTGATAGTTATAACATGCTCTTCAGGACATGCCTGGATATATGACAGTACATGGATTATAATATTTATTAGCTGTACAGAAATTTCACAGTTTTACCTTAGTTATGTGTTTTACTGATCCCATTCACCTACAGTTACTTTGACATCCAGCTTTATCTGAACTTGTATTAAAATACTGTATTTGCTTTTTTGCCTGTTTTGCTCCCTTCTTGTGGAATTTCTTTCTTTAAGTATAAGGCGCATAGAAATTGTCAATGGTTTTAAACCTTAATCCTATTCTATTTAAGGTTTTAGTTAGTTTTCCCATTTATATCTTTATAAATTGCTTTAGGATTTTGAATGACTATTGCTATGCAAAATAACATAATCAATTGACTGAAATTTTTGCTTATAATGGTTAATTTTTCTGACTCTGCTTTTGTGCATTGTAAGGTATTAGAGTAAGGGTTTGTCTTAAGTCACTGCTTGGATACTATGCCAATGGGCACTAGGTTAAAATAGGTTAGTGTAGGTTATTAGTTAACTTATAATGTATTCCCATATAAAAGGAGAAGTTTTTTGCTGCTCTAAGACTCACCAAATTGTTAAAAGGGGCCTTTCTTAATAGGAGGCTTCGATTCCTCTACAGGTTTGATTAACAATTAATGCAAAAAGCATCAAGAAGAAAAGAAAACATCAGTGTTCTTGTCAAGCACTATGGGTTTCAACTCTTGGTGAAGCAGGACTGCCATGCAAAAGCCTTACATGCTGCAAAGTCAGATGAGGGAGCTGCAACTGAGACACCTCAGAAAGGGCTACAACTGATTCAGCTGGATCCGTTGATTGGCAACAGACTATTGATTGGCATCTCTTTGCAGAAAGCTCCTGTTTCTGCCCCACCATGGTCTAAGCAATTAGTTACTAGATTGCTGATGAGAATCCTAAGACTAAGTTCCTGGTGTCCACTCATTTTTTTCCTGTTACTTTTCCTTGTACCTTATACCTGCTCATTGCCTTAACTCCAGTTATTGACTATGGCTTGACCCCCATTGTGACTTCTGTTTCCAACTCTGATTTAACCCTGGGGGTGGCTTCTAACTCTGATTCTGGCTTGGCCTGGTGTGACTCTGACTCCAGTTTCACTCTGGCTGTGGCTTCTGACTCTGGCTGTGACTTTTGGTGTGGCTACTGACCATAACCCTGACTCTACTTTGATCTCTGACCATTAGGTCAAACTGCCCAAATTACAGGTCCTGAAAGTCCTGTACAGCTTACATTGCAGTCTTCTTTGCTGAGGAGGGAAAAAGAACACAAGTTAATACAATAGCTACTGTTGCATTTTGGAGATGTTTGTCAGGAGTAGGTGGTCAGTTCTTGGAAATTACTGAGGGACAATTAAGTTGTGTTCAGCTAGGGCATTTCTTTTGCCACGTTACTATATCTACTCACATTCTCAGCACTCTGTGAATACAGGAAAGAAAGGATATATATCCAATTTTTAACAGTGTTCATGTGTGACTTGGAACACTATAGACTGTGTCAGCATCACAAATTTCATGTTATTTTAATTCCCTCTGATGTGCCAAATTGTGAACATTTATTTTATGTGAAGTATTATTTTCATCATTGCCCTGTATTTCTCTTAGCTCCTTCCTTGGACACTGTGAGAGAGACTACTCCCTCATCAGCATGAGGCAGGGTTTGGCTTTTTTCAGTGTTGGAGTGCAGGTAATTTATTTACTCGTTATTCCTTCATTTCAAAGTGACTTTTAAAAATTGAGGTTATAATTACTTACTCTTTTAGCTGATAGCAGAAAACAAAAATACATCCTACTGAATCTGTTACCTTGAAGAAACAGCATATAAATAGTTGTTACCTAATAAAATGAGGAGGTCCTACATCAAAGGAGCAGAATTTACACCCATTCCTCATCTTGATTAGAATTCTGCACTTTACTTCAGTATGCCCCTTCTTGCTGGCTGTTCTTCTTCATCAGTAACAATCCCTCAGAGGTTGTTGATAATAAACACATGGGACTGATTAAATCTATAATACTCTTTGCTTATTTGCAGTTTCAATCCTGCTGTGGTTTCTGATTCATTCTTTGAAAGATTTCCATTTACTGAATGGGATTTTCTGTGGCTGTGAAACTCTGAAATATTTAACACTGTATAAAGTCCATCAGATTTACTTCCATATATCTTAAATTGGAGAAATTGGGTCCTGGACTCACTTTTGCTAGAGAGCCTGATTTTGCATTTTCAGTCAGTTAAATTTACAAAGCCGACCACCCAGCTAGAGAGCTGTGGCCTGTGTCCAATAACTGTAGGATCATATGTTAGGACAAGAGCATGTGGTAAATGCTGGAAGATCCATATATTACATCAGTACAAAAAGACAAATGATCAGTTGAGTGTGAAGAAACCAAAGTAAATAAACTAAATTAAAAAATACACCAACATGACATGAAACAAATACTGGCAAAAACCAGTCTGGTCACCAAGCTCATACCTGTAAATTCTTACATCATGATGGTTTGAATATAGTGTTGATGCAAATGGTGCTCTCTCAGTCCAAATTATGCAAGAAAACGTATAACATCATTATGAGCCATTGGGTTACACTCCTGCCTCTAAGTCCGGTTGTGGTTTCAAGCTCCTTCCTAGCATGTGACATCACACCCACTGCTGCCAGAGCAATTATTAATTGTATCATTAATTATGATGGTGATTATTGCAGCAGTGACTGGTCATGGATTGACACACCATTGTGCTGGGCACTGTACAAAAACAGAACAAAAAGACGGTCTCTGCCCTAAAAAGCTCACAGTCTAAATATAAGCCAGGGGACAAAAGATGGAGCCAGATAGAGAGACAGGGCAACAGAAGGAAACAGTGCTAGTTGGTGCTACAGTACTACTAACCTATAAGAACCAGCTGATGCTGCACTGTTAAAAGTGCTATTTTTCAGCTGACAGACATTTAATTAGGTTGCAGAAGCTCTACCATTTACACATACAGAATTGAAAAAAGTGGGCAGATTTCTTCTATCTTGACACTTCACATGTCATAACACTCCATAGGACAGAGAGCTCTGAAACAGCCAGGGCACATTATTCAACCTGACCTACAGATTCCTAATTCTCAGCTCTCTGATTCCCTGTCACAGGAATCGGCTCCATGCCCATCGAAGTCAAAGCACAGGGACAGCATGAGGAAGATTTTCATGTTAGTGGTTTTGGTTAAAGGAAACTGAATTGTGCCACTAACATTTGACTTTACTGACTGCTCTTTTCAGATAAACAATGAATGGAGAAAATGAGTCAGTCTTTTTCAATACCAAATGAAGGATTCTTGGAAGATCAATAAATCATGATGCGTTACCACCTGGAATTCAGGTCTGGGAAGAAAATGGCAGATTGAGGGTTAGATTGTAGCATTTAGTCAAAGCCTAGAGTCAAGGGAAGTGTGGAACCACATCAACTGAGGGAGGATCCAGGACAAACAGTCCTTTCCTACCACCCCAGAGGGCAAGAAGAAGCCTCATGTTTGGATGATCTGACATGCATCCAACATCCAGCTCAGGAGGCCATTGAAAGGGGCAGAGCTCCCTGCCCTGTTTACAGTGATTTGTATCCCAGGGGTGCATGGAGGGAACAGTCTCTGTGTTTCCCTGAGCTCAGGGACTGTGACGATTGCCCCGGCCCAGGTGAGCAGTGTCCAATGATTGTGATGTGGAAGGGGGAATATTCTTTACAAGGAGTCATACCCCTTACACGCTATACGGCACTGTTCGTGCTGTAAGTTTGCAACATTCTAAGGAGTGCTGCTATGACACATTATGAGAAGCCACACATGGTTAAGCTCCATGCCTGTCTCTATATCATAGCCAAATGCTGCTTGCCTTACTCATAGGAGAAACCCTAGTGATATCTATGGGGCTTTACTCATGAGTAAGCTGGGCAGTAATATAATGCAAATTGACATGATGGATTTTATAAATAACAAATAATAAAACAATTCCCTTCTCTGGATTTCCCAGGGTGTCCCATCTTTTAAGCATCTGTTCTTTAGAGTGTAAACTCCTCAGAGCAAGGGCTTTCTTTATTGTGTTTCTGTGTTTTGTATAGCACTAAGCATATGACTGGTACTAAACCAATAGTGTGAAATTTCAGCTGTATATAAGGATTTACAGTCATTAGAGCTATGTATATAACTATTTACGCAACATGAACTTAAGCCCTCAAAATCAACAAATAATTCTTTATTCATCATTTGGGCACCAAAGCCAACCAAATCATGAAGATACGTTTTGTTTCTCATCATGTGTGTCTTCTGGGATACACAGTATAAACGTTCTAGGCAATATTTTTTCTATTCCTATTTTTTATTCAGTGTGGGAAAAGGCCCTTTGTTTGCATCCATGTCAGCCTTAGCCATTGCTCTTGATTTGTTTGTACTGGATGCTTTTGACAGTGAGGCAGAGTGGCAATTTGTGGTATATCAATAACAGATAGTGTGGCTTGTTTGTAAATTCTTGTTATTAAATTTGAATGCCAACTATAGTACACAAGAGCCTGCTGGCTCCAGAGGGAAAGTCTGTGTCAGCAAGCAGTCAGCCCTCAAAACGACATTTGTTTACATGTTTCAGTTTGTTTTGTTGTTTTTCTTTTCTTTGTCTTTTTCTCTCCCCTTTGTCTCTAAATTCCTTTAACATGGAAACAATAACAGCTACCAGGCACATATTCCAATCATAGTGCAGCACCTCTAAAAGCAGGTCTCTTAGCCCTTGTAGCAAATCAGAGTGCAACACAATGCAAAAAAAAAAAAAAACCATGCAAAGCATGACACAGGTAAATGGAAGAGGATGCAAAATGTGGGAAGTAAGATTAATTGTGCTTGCTATGAACTTGGCAAGTTTTGTATGGGAACACATCTCATCTGTCATCAGACTTTTGGGCCTTGCCAACTTTAAACAACATCATTTTCAAAACAATTCTACTCTTAATTTTGCACGGGTTCTCGCCTCGGAAGTGTCATGTGTGGATAGCACTGGAGCACAGAGCAGGCCCAGTTTGGGGATCTCTGGAAATGAGAAATCTCTCATGAATGAAGTTACTATTTCAAAGCCGAAGTTACTATTTCAAAGCCATGCCAGTGTGCTCTTTATTCAGCCAAGAAAGGGGAAAAAGCCAAGAAATTGGATCCTGGAACTCACCCCAGGTAAAGGCTACATGCCAAGTTTTCCTTGCTGGCATATATATTCCGGCACTGCTTAAAAGTGAATGGCACATAAAATAGAAAAATCTGTTATTGTTGTGGTTGCCTAATTCTGTGCAACTTCACAAAAAAGTGCTCTTTTTCTCACTGGAGTTTGTGACGAAATGTTTGTTTGGGCTGAGCAGAATAGACAGAAGGTGTGTGCTTTCTCTAACCCTGCCAATGGTTGGACTGACAGACAGACAGACATTGGGGCTTTGTGCTGCTGTGTACTTGTCACAGTCATTCCAGGACATTCTTGCTTCTATCTAGTTAGCCCTTCCATTCCCCATATAACTCAGCCTTGAGTGTCATTTACAGTAGATGGCAGGTCACCCAAAAATAATCTCTTCCCCTAAAATTGAGCAAAATTTCAGGAGGCCAATCAAATCTGTCACTTAATTCACATTGCCAGGTTGTTAATAGCAACTACCCCTAAGTGTCTCCAATTTTAGCAGCAGAATAAGGGTTATAGTGTCAGTCCCCAGCTATACTATCAAGCTGTGCTAGTAAAAATTCTGTTGGCGTATTGCCAGTGACAGCACTCCTTTGGCAGAGTGCCTTCACACTCTGCCACGTGTACCAGCGCACTATGTCCACACTCCATCACACCGTATCAACACAATCTTGTACTGGGGGTAGGCATCACCGCGTCCTTCACACCACCTTCAGGCGCGCTGCCTCCTGAGTAATTGTCGTGTGTTTTGCAGGATGCCTTTTCACCTCTAAAGCAATTCTAGAGGGTTGCAGTCAAATACCCACGATTCCCTCTGTTAGAGCCCATAAGCATGTGCTCTTGTGAGCCGTTTGCAAACTCACTGCAGCGAACATGGATGCAATGCAGAGGAACAACAGCTCTCTGCTCCCTATAAGAACAGGATATATGATACCCAATTTTTCAATCATAACTAACCCCAAGTGTCCTCAGTTTAACAGCGGTCTAGGAGCTATAGTGCAGGAAGAACTCTTCCTGAGGGGACATCTTCATTGCAGCCCCAGGTATAACTGGCGATTCGTGTAGACGTACCCACACTAGCTGTGCTCTAGTTAGCTTGTTAAAAACAGCAGCGAGGACCCTGTGGTGTGGGCTTCAACACTGGCAGCACAAGCCACCTGACCTCCTCCCCCCCTCCAGGAATGTACTCGGGGTTCTGCTTCATTCTCGCTTCCATTTTTAGCAAGCTAGCTAGAGTACAGCTAGCATGTGTATGTCTACATGAGCTGCTAATCACACCCACGACTGCAGTGTAGACATACCCTTATATGGCTAAAAGACAGGCCTGAGAATAAAGACATCTGTGTTTTTATTCCTGGCTCCTCAACCGACTTCCCGTCAAACCTTGAGCAAGTCACTGGATGTCTGTGTTCCTTGGTGTCTCTGTTTATGGAAGAGGGTTAACACTGCTTTCCTGCCTCACAGGATGCTGTGCAGGCTGTGAAGTAGTCGTCCTTTTAATATCTACAAAAGAATCCAGGGAGCTCAGATGAAAGAGCTGTAGCCAGAAAATGCTAACCCACATAAAATGAGCTATAAGGAAATGACAAAAGAGTTGCCAGGGACTGGCCCCTGGGAAATTTTGAAATTTAAATACTCTCAGATGCTGTGTTCAAATTTTATTAAAAGGATGTTTGTGGGAATCTCCTCAGAGCTTTATTTTACAGTAGTCAAAAATATGCAGCAATTCGTGCACTCTCTTGCAGACCAGAGAGCTCCAGGAGGCAAGCGGCTTCTTTGAGACCAATTGCCTTCAATGACCATCCTCCCCCAAAATGGGTTGGCACCACATTATCTCCAGGGCAGGACTGTGACATAAATCGAACACATAAATAATATACTGAAGGACATAGTCCAAACCTGCAAAATGTAAATACTAACAGTAAAAAGGGTTGGGATTTATTTGTTTGATTTTTAAAGTTGAATAAACTAAAATAAGGCTTTGGAGGGGGCTAGTTTTTCAATGGCTGGAATCTGTAGTATCCCTTGTGGTAAAGAAGACACTGTATTTGGCTATAATACATTTAAAGGTGCTCTCTATTTGGACCATTGGAGCTTGAAATTCTTTCTAGCTCCCAGAATAAATTAACCTAGCTTGTGCTGGTGTATCATCACACAGTGTCCCTAAATCATGGCCTGTGATGAAGATGATGGAAGGTACTTCTAACTACACTACACTTATACCTTGTGCAAGCGGGCCTCTATAGTGTAGTTAGAAGTGCCTTCATCTGAATGTACAGCTATTGCAATTACATGGGCTAACGGGTACTTAGATGTCTAAACACCCACTTGATCTTGCAGTTGCTGCCACCAACAGGTATAAATGTAGGTGTGCAAAAACTCGTGGAATTTTGCACATGGAATTAATGTCTCCTTTTTTTCAAAGTCTGCCTTTCAAATTTGAGAGCAACGCTAATTAAATTAGATGTATAAATCAAGGTATGTAAAACAATGACATAGCTGTAACAAATCCCCATAGTCAATGTCACATTCTCACTTCCATTCCAATAGCTGCACAATATTTCATCAACTAATAAGGAGCAAATAAATACGTAAAGAATGCCCTGAAGGTTGTTTAATCTCAGGTTTATAAGGGTTCCAAATAAGGGCATTTGATATGGAAACTCATTATAGTCTTCATTTGGAGATGGAGGGCCATGTTCCGATCTCAATTAAATCTGTCTAAAACTGAATGAACTCTTCTGATGCTAGTAAAATCACTTAGGATTTGAACTGGTACAGCTGAGATTTGAATCTGGACCACTGCTTTCTAGCTAGCTCAAATAGATTGAAATTCATTCCAGCGAAAAGATCCCAAACGAGGCTCTACGCACCAGGGCACTGCTAAACTCAGAGCCTGACATGGGCCCTCAATGCTGAGGTGAATTTCACTCATAGTGAATATTAATACCAAACTTGCCATGTGGCCTACATTTGTGCATTTAAATAATGGAAAGACACATGGCGCTATAATTACTAGAGCTGCATATAATTGGGTTAGAGCAAACAGCACAGCCAAATGGAAGTACTCTAGCTAGAGTTAGAGAACTGACAAGTATAGCTGGTAGCAGATAGTGGATAGGTAGCGAGATTCAAGAGAGTTGGGTTCCATTCCTGTGCCTTTCTTGCATGACCTTGGGAAGGTCACTCAATCTACCCTGGGTCTCTCTTTGCCATCTGCAAAATAAGGGTACTACATCCCTATCTCACAGAGGTATTGTGACACTAAAACTCATTAACAGTTGTGAGGCACTCAAATACTACACTGATACCCACTATGTGGGTATTTAGATAAAGCCTTCAACAGAAAAATTCCCAACAGTTTTCTAAAATAGGCTAAAAACTGAGCCTATAATGGCCTGTTTGGAAAAAAATTGAAATGTTTAGAGACATATGTCTCTATAGGTACATCTACACTGAAGTTGGGTGTGACTCTCAGCTTGCATCGGTGTACCCACGCTAGTTTGAGGTAGCTAGGGTAACACAGGGAGCATCTCAATCTAGCTACCTGACTACATACTCAAGGGGGGCCGGGAGGCTATGTGCTCACGTCACTAGCCCAAGCTCCACCCCAGCTACACTGCTATTGTTCATATGTTAGCTCGAGTTCAGCTAGCACGAGCTGTCTATGTGAGATGGGAATCACATCTCCCAGATCAAATGTAGATGTACCCATAATGTGTCAGCAGGCTCAGCGCAAACTGCAGAGAACTCAAGTTTTGTATCGGTCCATAGAACAGCCATGACCTGCCTAGCAACACCGTGCCTTCCTTCAGACATGCCATTCTCGCCTGAGTCTAACTTTACTGAAGCGAATGAGAAACTTCAGCAAGTTTTGGATCACGACCTCTAGCTCTGGCTTTCCTGCTGTGGAATGGTACCAGTTACGATTGTCATGTTGTAGCCTGGACATCTAAGCACATAGCGTGTGAGACCACCAATGAATTTCACTTATAGCAAACCACAGCAGAGTCATTGTGTGAAATCAGTCTTTGGTCACTAGCAGCTAGAACCAAAGATGAAATAAAATCTCCATTTCCGCTATCATTCCTGAGCCAGTCTCCTACCTGATAAACCACTTCACTTCCCAGTTTTATCTGGGCAAACCAAGTACAGATTGCTCATGATTTACAATTTAAGTAAAGACATGTATTCCCCTTCCCCATAATCTCATGTGATATCCATTACGCTTACATAAATAGGGTTTTTTCCCCAATCACTGTGGAAAATATGACATGCTGATAAAACTCCTTCTGATAATGGTTTCACATGGACTAGCATCTTGAAAATATCATAAGATACAGTACTGAAGCATATTATAAAATATTTTGCTTTGTATGAAAAATTAGTTCCATCTCTTGGGTTACATAAAATAGGACATTACAATTATCCCAGACGCAGGCTAATAAGACTTATCTTGTATTTTTTCACAAAGGCAGAACTCCTGTTGACTCCAGTGGGAATTTTATCCACAGAGGTTTGCAGTATCAAGCCTAGTAATACTTCAAAGTCAAACTCTCATTTTGGAAAGCAAAACTATAGGTTTTAAGGCCAGAAGGGACCATTAGATGATATAATCTGACTTCCTCTATAGCACAGGTCATGGCATTTCATCTAGTTACTCCTGTATTGAGCCCTATGACTTGTGTTTGACTAAAGCATGTCTTCCAGAAAGGCATCCAAATGTGAACATCTAAGTTATCAATATTAAACTGGCTGCCTACTCTCAATTCATGCTGGCAAGAGTCAGTACAAATACCAGCTATACATTGGAAAAAATCATAAAATATTAGAGGAAATTGTATTTGTTTTTCTTACAGCATATTAAGTGAAACAATGAAGAATTTGTAATGGGGGAAAAAGTACAAAGGAATTGAAAAGTCAAAAACCAGAAAAATGTCAAGTCTTTATCCTGAAGTTCTTAGGGGAGATTCAGAGTTGCGCTTCTAGGAAAGGTGAAGGGCTTTAAGTCACCTTTGAGCCTCCCTAATTCTGAGCTGTACTGGGGCCACTGTAATTAATGTTACCTACACACTAGGACACCCCACCTTTACCCCAGTCTGTATGACTCAAAGCATAACCCAGTTAAGACACCCCCCACCCTTTTCCAATCCGTAGGGCTCCAGGGAAAAAGCATCTACCCTTACCCAATTCACACTCTAGGGCTCAGGGTCACCCATTCGCAGTCTGTAGAGCTCAGGGTGTAATCTGGTTAATTGAAGTATGCACCCGTTCCCAATTCGTAGGGCTTTGGGTATAATTCTCTGTGGGTTCACAGGATCTTTTACCAGTGAAGGAGCCTTACACAGTAATATTCTTATTCTCTGTTTATTAACAATTACCAAAACAGAATACACACACTAAGCATACAATGCTCACCATTCCCAATAAGGCAGATAAACTTCTCCTGGTGGTCAGTCAGGATTAGATCATCTGGAGTCCCCAGCTTCTGCACAGTATGGTTGGCAAGGTGTTGAACTCTGGCAGCTCTGATCTTCTTGGTCTGTGTCCTGGAGTTAGGTTCCAAAGAACTTCCTTTTGACTCTCAGTTTATATAGTTAAAACTTGGGTCCTGCTTAGCTTAACAAATCATTTAAACTAAAGTACTACAAAATAACAATCCTAACCCATTATGAAGCAGTCCTTTAACCAATCATATCCCACCAACTTAATTGATTTAAATGATGCACACTTAGTTATGCAACAGACAGAAACAATTAAAGAACCAGACAGAAATCATTCAGATAAACAACAGAGAAGTGGGCACCATAAAGACAAGACAATAAGAAGTGTAAATTTTACAACCACAACTGCTGTTAAGTGATTCCTTTCCAGACAGAATGCTATCAAACATAGTTTTCTTTAAGCATCTTAAAATCTGTTTCTTTATCTGGTGGTGGTAGCACCTTCTTAACAGCCAGATACTACATTGTCTTAAAGTAATTTCAGGCATGTGAAGATGTGACCACCTGCTAATTACCTTATGGATGCTGCGTCTCCTGATATGACTGCTAATGCTTAGCCCAAGAACAAGGCCTCCAACTCCCTTTAAGACCACCCTGGTGACTCAGGGACCTCTGATGCCAGCTGACAGAGGGCACAGGGGTGCATTGGTGTTACAGGATTCTCTGGGGGTAGTAGTTACTTTATAGATCACCCTAGAGTGAAATGTACAGTTTATACTGAAAGCCTGTGTCACATTTCATCATAATCTTTGCAAAATATATGTGTGGATAATATGTAAGGAGATACATGTATATATATAGTAAACTATGTTCAAAACATTTCAAGTTAAAGGCAGGTCACGCAGAGGTAGCATGCCTTAAGTCAGGTTCCATCAGACAGGACGTGGAGAGACATTTATCTCCCTGGCTTACCGTTGTGTGTTTTACTGTGGAATGCAATTTGCATACTGAGTCAAAGGCTAATGGAGAGATTACAGGGACTTCAGGAGAAGAAATTAATAGGAAGAGGTGAACAACCGGGAAAGGGAGGAGAACCCTGTTTCAAGTGAAGAACAAAGGACTGATTTAGTGTATCTAGCTGTGCACAGCAAAGCCTTGACATTTTTCATCTGGGAAGGCAAGCTGCCAGTGGGTTTGGTCTCATGAAAGGACAGTCTCAGCCATCCTGGTTGAAAAATGCTGTGAAAAGGACATTCGGTAAGCAGTACTGCATTTGACAAGTAGGCTCTAGAATGCACTTAGAATGCTTTTGCTTGATACGTAACCCTTTGACTCCAGTATTTATTTTTGCCATCACTAGAATCTCTAAGCTTTGTTCCATAAACTTATTCTGGTTTGTGTTATAGACAAATCTAAGTGCTGTGTATTAAGTGAAGCTGTGGTTTAAAGACTAATTTGTAAGCTGGTATATTTTACTCCTTTGAGAACAGTGGGTCTTGTAATTCTGTGACAGTCCAGTGGATAAAGGGCTGGACGCCACAGAGCTACACTCAGAAGGGCTTGGAGTGTGCCTATTACTTACCTGCATAGGGGCAGTGGAGCCTGCATTGGCTGAGAGGAGAACGCTTGTGCTGCCTGTGGCCAGGAGTATCAGAGAGGTGACCCCGGTAGGCACAGATTAGGTGTCCTCATGCTAAGGGCAGCTGATAGCAAGGTGCTTCACAACCCTAAGTTCCACTGGAGAGCAAAAATTGGTTACCCAGAATCTTCACAACACTATATGATGCAGCTCCATTCCCCCCAGCATATCCCTTTGCCAGGACTTTCCAATGGGTCCCTCAAAGGATAATCTGTAGCTGCCCTCTAAATCCCTACATCAGAGAAGTACAGATGGGGGATTGTACCCAGCAAAAATGGCCCGTAGGGGAGATGAAGATCTTACCTTCTCTAATGACATAGAAGACAAAACATAGATAAAACATACTTTAGTTGGTATATGCCAGAAAATTTCACAATGATGACCAAAACAGAGCTAGCGTGCTTCTATTGATAAAATATTGGCTACTGTGTCTGAGTTTATAGTTATTTAAGAAGTCATGGATACTACAATACGAAGGTTGTTTTCATAATTATCCTTCACTTTTACAGCTAAACTCATACAATGCAATGGAGCTCAATGAGGCTGGTGTTTGCACAAGAAGAACATTTTACAGGATCAAGACCTAAGTTACCGTGTCATTCAGTTAAAGGTACCTCATATGGAACATTTAGAAAGCAATAGCAATAGAAAACATTTATATGCATTCTATTAAACACTTTATTATTCCACGCAGAACAGTTAATATCCCGCAGAAAAAGAGCAATATTTGATAAGAAGAGCTTTAGCTTTTGTGGTATAGCAATGGCAGAGGGCAGTAGGAAAGTTCTAGAAGGGCGGTATGTAAGTTCTAGAACGATCTGGGCTTTATTCCCTATAAATTAGCCAGAGTCATTAGAGGGTAATTAGGGTCAGCTGACACAAATTAAGGCCCCACCTAGGTGCCTATAAAAGCCCTCTACTCCTGAGAGACAGCGTGGGGGTTGAAGGAGTAGGTGTGTGGTGAGCAGAGGAGTTTGTGGTGTTGTGAAGAAGAGCAGAACGGAGTACAGTGGTGTGTGGAGTCGTGAAGAGGAGCAGAACAGAGTACATTGGTTTGTGGAAGAGAGGTGGAGTCCTGAAGAAGGTACTGGGCTCAAGAAGCCAGAAGAACAGAGGGGGGAGAATAGCCCAGGGGAAAAGTCTGCAGCTACAAGTACGGTGCCAGCAGCACATAGCTGCTACTCAGAGGGCTCCTGGGCTGGGACCCGGAGGAGCGGGTGGGCCTGGGTCCCTACCCTCCTCCCTGGGAAGACGGGATAACCAGCAACGCCCTGGCACACTACATGAGGCAAAAGTGCGAGACCCACTAGGGAGAAGCCAGCCGTTTGCCACACTTAACATTTCATTTGATTAGAATGGAACTCAAGTGCACTAAGAATGGGAATAAATTCAGAAAAACTAATTTCTTACTGATCCTGCATTGTTCATATTAATGAGTAAAATGCACTAACATGAAACATTGTATTTAATCCTATATTAAACAATTCATATTTCTCAATTTCCTGATTTGAAGTGCCAAGTAATTTCTGGGATGCGAGCCCCTGTTTAGACTTTGTTTTTATTTGTGTTAGCAATCCACAAGATCTGATCTCTGCCAGACATTGTTCTGCATACACAATCTTTATTATATTATTTTGTATACGTTCTGCGAGATCCCGTCAAATAACTAAAGAAAAAGAAAAATGGCTAATGTGTTCATCTTGATGTTACTCTGATCCTTAATGATTATCATACTGCAGCTTTTTAATCCTATACCCCCTATGGAACAATGACACTGAAATGAGCTGAGAAAAATCTGAAAAGAATGTTGAGAAGGAGAAGCTGCACAAACTGCTAAATCAATGCCAGAATAAAAGTGATCAGATAATTTGGTTGTCAGAATGTGGGACACATTAGTACCTCATGACTCCACTACAATTGATCCAACTACCTCAAAACCATCTCTAGTCATATTAATTTCTGCAAAACATTTTGCTTGACAAAACCTGAACTTGGGACCTTAACTAAGTGGACAATATTCCTGGATCCAGGCTCATTATGTAACAAACTAATAAAAATGAATGACATGCATTAAGAAAGTGTTACTTACGACCTTCTTGTCCTATGCAAAAGTGCATCCCTAGTCTGCCAAAAGTTAAACAAAATTGACATGTCATATTTTCATCCATTTTACTATCAGGTGTGATGCCAGGAACCCTGTAGGGATCTGTAAGCAGAAGGCTGAACTCTTCAGGCAGCCCAAGGACTCACAGCAATTAGGTTTGTTAGCATTGCCCTCAGGAGATTCCTGTTGGCTCACCAAGGCAAATTGCCAACAGGCGCCTGTTTGCCCTCGATTCTGGTGATATAAAACGTAGCAGGCAATGCATTTGGAAGGATTGGGTTGATTTTATAAGAGTCCGCAGGGGTAACCCATCGTTTATTTTTCCTGCTACTACTGACTTAGAGTCTGGGATGCTCAATTCTTTGTTTTCCTTCCATTTGGCTCCTAGCTGATACATGAAAGCTTTGTAATCTTTATTTTATTTAGGTTTGGACTCTGTCTGAGGGAAGCCTTCATTTTATGTTTAGGACTAATTCTTTTTCCTTAGTACAGCCAACTAATTCATCGCTGGCCCATTGCTGTGTATCATCCCCCTGCATAAACAGAGGAAGGAGTTTATTTCATGAAGCTGGTTATTTGCAGATTAATCTCCTTGTAAGCATGAAGGGACAATTCCAGATGCCCCTCTTGAGTCTATTTCTACATAGTATGTTGTAGCGGCATGGTAAGTTCTTTCTGGAGTCCTGTGTATAGTAACTTTTACCTCAACCACCAAACAAGTTTTCTTGTCGCTTTTCAATTAGGTGCATAGAAAGGAAGGTCATTTCAGACTTACTATAAAACACATTTCTGGTGTGAGAAATCTGGGATTCCAAATTCAGTTTAGCAGCACAACAAAAAACCTTTGCCTCCTGTTCTCGAGCATACCCTTTGGTTTCATTTTCCAGCTCAGGATCCAAAGCTGATTTGGTCTCTGTCTTGCTGGGGATCTGGATTACAACTGGATTACAGTCAAACATTAATGAAAAGGTGGGAGTTAAGATCAAAAGGTGTTCAAGAAGTTAGAGTCATCGCAGGCCCATAGTAGAAGCAGAAAGTCAGAGCAGACTGAGTTAGAAAGGAGCTGTGAAATAGATGGCTTTAGTATTTGGTGGAGCAGGGCAAAGCCAGGTTTTCAGGAATAAGAAAGGTGCTAGAAAATTTCAGTTGTGACACAGTTGTTTTTAATTTCTTGCCTCGAAACATTCCCTATGTTAATGGAAAACACTTTCAAGAACCTAGTGCCAACTCTCTATTTACCCTAGAAGCAGCCACACATTGGCACTCATTTTAACTTGCAAAATAAAACAAAAGAGAACTGTCATAACTGTGTTGATTCTTTATTTGACTTTTTATCACAGGAAGGGGATGAGGCTTCACCCACTGGACGCCACTTACAAGGCATCTGCTCAGCTCTTGGGTTAGAAATATTAGACCCTTGCTCTGTTTGTCACAGTTCTTTAACTTGGGCAGAGACAGAGGTCAAATTCCAGTCTCTGCACAAGTTGCCTTTATTAGAAATTTCACAGCAATCAAGCCATGAAACATTTCTGGGTTGGCTTCCATACACCTTGGCTGTCCAGACATCCATTTCAAAATTTCCATCCCGATAATTCACTAAAGAGAGAAAAAGAGACAGCATGTTCGTCTGTTTACAGTCCTTCTTTCTATAGGGCCCGCTCATCTTCTGCTTCATACTTGAGGGACTCTTGCCTGGGAACAGTTATATGACTCAGCTCCCTGTATTTTAAAACATTGATCTTTGTAACTGGAATCTTTTTGGCACTAGAATCCTTTGGAAAACATCTGATGGTTTTTCAGTGGGATGAGCTGAGACATAGATTGATGATGGGACTAGGAGATTTAGGCATCAATCCTTCAAAATACTTATATGCTCATTTAATTTTACGCACACAGCTAGTCCCATTGATTTGGGACTTAATCACAAGAATAAAGATAAGCTTGTGTGATGCATATGTTTGTGGAATTGGGGCCTTATATGGTATTACACATCCCAATAATGGGTAATACTGTATGGAAGAGAAATAAGCAAAGTCAAGATCATGAGATTTTTAATATGAAAAAAATACAAGAAATCTCTGTGACTTATAGTAGTTAAACAACTTCTCAACTTAAAAAAAACACCCTAAATGATTGTTCTTCTGCATATCAGAAAACTGTTAAGTGACACACAAGTTTTATGCTTTGGCATTCTTCAATGCCACTGCCTAATGCACAATATTTTGACAGTTTTCTTTTCCTAGCTGAGTCCAAGCTAAACATATCCGTGATTAACTTTACATTTGCAATCCAAATGACAGAGTTCTCTAACTTTTTAGTTAAGCTTTTTCTTACTAAAGAACTCATATAATATTTATTGTAGGAGGAGATTGAGCTCATTTTAGAATCTTACCTGATATCTAGAATTAAAGAAGTGAAAGCTTGTCTCCTTTAGGAAGCTTGCAGTCCATATGTCTGATGGTTTTCCAACAAACAATTCAAAGCATGCCACTTTTTTTAAAAAATCAAAGAAAGTAATTGGATTGAAATATCCTTCAATTTATTGGCAAAAACTCTAAAAAGAAAGTGTATATATATAATAAAACCTGCATAAAGAAATCAGTTAGATCAGTAGATCTAGAAATCAGAAATCTAGAAATCAGCTAGATCACTCCTTCATATATAGCCCTGTGCGAAGAATGATGTGTAAGTTGCATCACTTCAAAAGAGTAGCCTCAGTAGGCATTGGCTCAAATCTTCCAAAGCATTAGGCTCCTAATTTCCATTGACATCAGAGGAGTTAGGAGCCTAAATACTTTTCAGGTTCTAGGCCATTGTGCCTCTAAGGAGTGGAGTTGCAATTCCGCCAATACATTCTTCTTTCTCCATAGAGAAAGCCATCAGCTACTGCCCTCTTCAGCACATTTTCTCCTACTTATGTCCAACAGCTGGCCAGCCAGCACTCGTGAGGATGGAGTCACAGTTCTCACTCTCCTGTCCCACTGACTCAGAGTAAGGAGTATCAGGCATGAAGTCCCTGCTCTTCTCCTTGTATCTGGAACTGCAATCCAGACTGGTGTAATGCAGTTGTGCCAGGGCACAAAGGAGTCCTTACTTCCTCTTATTCTTCTGCTCGTGTAAGCTCTTGCCACAAATTAGTTCATCAAGAGGGTAGAATGCATTACTAAATCATTGTAAAACACAGTGAAATGCCAGCATATGTTGTGTTTGAGAGTAATCAGTATGCAAGTATCCAGGGGACATTCTACCACTACAGGGGGCAAAAAAAAAAAAAAAGAAAAGCTAGACTTAAGTTCTCATGTGCTTGAAACTTGGTTAGAATGTAAATTAGTTCATGATACCATGCACTGAATCTCCCTCTATAAAATCTACAAGGGCCAAGAGCTTTCTGAAATTGCATGCAAGAGATCCATGGTGACATGAAAAGTTGTATATGGAATTCCAGCTATTCCATAGAGTTGTTAGATATAAGCTCAATCGCTCTATATCGTAGATGGGAATATAAGATAAAGAGATGACTTTGCTTGTCTACAGTGTATTCTAGTTGTTACTGCCAAAGGAAAACAGGAGGGGGTGGCGAACAGCAATAAAAATGTCTTTAATTATATTTCAAAAACTTTCATCATTCCACCACCATAAACTGCACTGCAGTTTGAATAAACAGCTCTTGCTATACTGAATGTATTTGTTTATTTCATTTTAAGTGAATTTAGTGGTCATGAATTATCCTAGTTGTGACAGTTCTGGAGTCCTGCATTCATTTTATTTAATTTACTTATTTTCATATTTCTAGGCAATTTTATACGTTTAAAATATGGAATACAAAAACCCTACGTAATGCTATACTAAAAACTCCATTAAAAGAACATTATTGTGGTCACAAAATAAAGCATCCAAGAAATAGGAAATGCCACAATTAAGGTAATCCATGCAGCCTTAATTCTGCCTTCTGCTGTGTATGCATTATTAAACATGGGCAAAACAAATGTATGGATGTTCTGGATACTTGCAGTTATCCAGGTCAGAGCCAAAATAAATTATATTATAGAGATACGTTGTACAACGTTGCTTATCTTGGTAAGTTCAAGGGTGCCTTTAAATTCACTATTCCTTTTTGTGTGGTCACTTCCTTTTACTAGAGGCTGCAACACCTCATTATAAAAGGAAGCTCAACATAATGTCTTTTTGATGTATTTTGTCATATGGAATAAAATAATCGCAAGGTTAATGAAAAGCTGAAATAAAGCAAGAGTCATATATCCAATTTTTAATTTCAAGCCTCTCTAAAATAAATTCCAGACTCTGTAGGAGTAAAACCTCAAAACAAGTGTTCTATTGCCTGAAAAAATGGATTGCTGCTTTCCTTTGAGTAAATGAGGATTCCAAGGATGTTAGCAGAAGACTCCCAACAAAAAAATCTCTAGCGAGGACACTTGACCATATCATTGTATAGAAGAGTTGATTTACATATCTCTCCAAGGCATCCTTGGAAAGTGTTTCCACTGAGAGGAGTCTGGTCCTGAAGTCTCAATTCTAAGCACTATAATTGCTGCTTAAGTCTCCTTCCTTGGCAAGCCTTCTGGAGACCCATGACTGAAATCAATAAACTTGGTATGTCCTTATTTTTTCCCTCCACATTCATGAGACACTCTGTCTGCAGAAAATCTGCACTCTCTCATTTTCATTGAAGCTTCCCATTGTTTTGCCAGGGACCACAGGATCAAGAACAGAGGGCCTGATTGTGGTCTTCTATCATGGAGATGGAGAGGCAAAGGAGAAATTTGCCCAATTCCTTGGGGTTTGTCTGTTTAGCTCTCCACCAAAACTATTTATTCACGATTTCTTTCTAAAAAATCTAGCAAAGTCCACAAACAAACACATTCTTCTTTCTTCTGGGTAATTTAAATGCAATCTCTTTGCTTCTCCCAAGTGGTTCCATAGCTGAATATAGCAAACAAAAGTCTAAACTCTTCCACCAGAGACCAGAGGTAAACAGTTCAAGGTGCTCAGTGGTTTTAGCCCAGCTGCCCAGCATATCTAAAAGATCATATTAAGCTCTGGGTTGAAATTCATGGTTGACAACTCCATGCTTCAAGCACAATGGAACTCTACCATAAATTAAAGTTCATCTGTGCCCAGGAGCTAGAGCTTTCTTGGAGGAAGGGGGGGGTTGTTCCACAACTTTGGAATGAACTCCCACAGGAATGAAGGACCATCACAGACTTCACCATCTTGTGCTTCAAGTGGAAAGTGCAGCTCTTCAACCTTGCCTTCTCTCACATAAACACATAGTATCATGCACATAAAAAGAAAACAATAAAAGAAAAACCAAACCCAATTGTACCAAAACAAACACGCTGCTGCACACAAAATTTTCCCTCTGTGGAGAGGCTAGGAGAAGGAATAAAGGACACATGACGGATGTTAGTCAGATTGTTTAATGCACGTCGGGAAGGCACCCAGATACCTCAGCGATGAGGATGTTATAAAGACCTAGAGAGAATAGAATAGAATAGAATAGAAATGTGTGAAAGAGTCGGTGGTGCCATTCCCTCTTCACTAACAAGAAAAGGGGAAGCTACACAGTTGAGCCATCATATATCTCAGGTCTTCCGACTATTGTTAAGCATGACAGAATGCCCGTGTTCTCCAGCCTCTCCTGGTCCCCCTCAGACTTTGCCATAGAAAACAAACCCTTTCCCATCATGTAAACTCATTTCTGCAAAGCCCACAAAACAGCATTCGGTAGGGAGGCAGTGAAGAAAGTGCAGGCCGGGGTGAGGCTCTGGCTCTCAACCATCTCTGAGCAGATGGACTGCTGAATTCTAAACCAGTTATAGGGGTTTTAGGGTCAGTGGTTTCATACCTAGGCACAGAGAATTACAGCCAAATTCAACAGCGGGAGGATTCAGTCTTCTTGCCAGTCACAGATTGAAATGAGTGTTTCTTGCAGCTGTGGCTGTGTGAGTATTGAAAACAGTGAGGAGTCCAGGTAAACAGCGAGGCTTTAATGGTCAGAGGCTTCAATGGAGGGTGATGTTACTGATACAAGAGTGGTGAGGTCTTCCAAATGCTTCTTTCACCCACCAGAATGACCTCACTCTTTAAAGGAATCACATTTTCTCAAGTAGCAGCATTTTATATGCTCCAAATCCTTGGGGATCTGTCAGATTGTGCTTGTGTCTGATGAAAAGGTGATAAAAGAGTTGAGGATAATTTGTGTATTGCTGACATTTTAGCCCATACTATTTGTTCTACAGGCTTCACATGGGTTTTTGAAATTCCAGTGCTATTAAGACCTCTGGTATTAATTCAGAAGGAACATATGGGCCCAAAGAGTTAAAGGTGGTAACAAGATACCGTCACAACCCAATACCAAACACTAAACAGCGTTAAACAAGGGTTCAGGTTTTGATATGCAAAGATCTTAGCCTGCCTAGTACCATGGAAAACACACCATTAAACATCATTTTAACCTTTAATTAAATGTACAGAAAAGAAGGAAAAACAGTTAAAGAATTTGAAAAGTAAAGCGTTAGGTAAGGCTTTTCTTTTAACAACATTCCCTGTTCCCTTTCACTGGAGAGCATTTTTAGATAGAAAATACCATTGTCTGACAGCCTTATAGGTTACGTTGAATCACATTTCCTATTAGACAAAAGAAGACAAACACACAGAAATGGGGAGAAAAAAGAATATCAAAGATAGAATATGCAGCTTCTGTCTGTGACGTTGACTTTCACTTACAGGCTCACTACTGGAAAAACACAGGACTACTGGAAAATTACACACAATCTTAACAGCTACTCTCAGACCTGACAAACTTGTACATTTGTAAAAAGCATTAGGCATTTAAGGGCATTGCTTTTAGCTTCCTCTCTGGTCACAGGCTTAGAGCAGTGTTGCAGAACATACAGTCTTGACCAGCTAATTCAGACTCTTAACAGAGAGAAGGCAAAAGGAGATAGAGAGCAAAGAAGAGAACTAGAGAAAGAGAGGGAGAGTCTCACATCGAGGTGGCCTGTGAGATTCAGATGGAGCCAGTAGAGGAGGCAGTGTCATCTGTCATCTGGGACCCTCTTTCTGCACAGTCTGGTCAGAACATCTCTCAGGATCAGGATAATGAAGCGATGGGGTTCCTGAAAACTGTGTGGGTGGCAGATATGATGGAGAAGCTCACTCCAGCAGCCAATTTTCTCCCTAAAGCCTTTTTCTTTAGGTTCCCAAAAAGCGGGAGTGGTGAGTGGAATAGCCCATCCTTCATTATTTTGTCCATCAATTAGGTATCATTTCCAAAACATTAGGCATCACTGATTTCCAGTTCTACACTTCTCTTGTTTACCAAGCATGATCTTAACATGGTCTTTGTGTTAGATCAGCAGGCCTTTATGTCTGGACTAATTCCATCTTTCTGTCTCACTTTCCCACCTTTTCTCACCAACAGCTGGTTTTTTATGTTATTATGACATGTTATAAATTTACACACATGTTTCACAGTTGAACTCACAATTAGGGTAAATTTATAGGCCCAATTATCACAGCAGACCACTGCAGGTGGAAGAGCAGATGCCTGTCTCACCTCTCTGAGTGTGGTCTGGGAGGAACGATGGACGACATTCCAGAAGGATCCTGCTCACCCGTGCTACAGTTCTGACGTGGTATAGCAGGATTCTGTGGTCAACTGTATTCAATGCTACATAGAGGTGCCGCAACATAAGCATGAGAGGATGTGTCACGCTGGCTGGATTTGGGGGGTTCTTGAGGTGTATTCAGGAGCTCTGATTACTCTCTTTTATACCAATCTCACGTTAGGGGTGTCACGCTGGCTGGACTGGGGGGGAGAGGGCATATATTGTATTATGTGACATCAGTATGTCAAAATCATAGTAATCCGTGTGAGATATGCCATGTCAGGCGCTGTCAGAAAGGCTATAATGTGCTGAGTAAGATGATAATGTTTGTGTCCATGCGTTGTGTGTGTAATGGAAGTTATGGATATGGTTGATGTATCTTTATTTCAAATTGGGTTGTTTCTAGGCCACTCCTCAGACAGGATGGCTACAACAATAGCCTGCTTAATGGCCCATTAAGACATTCACAGGTGCAAGGGGCCCAGGGAGAAAAGCCAGGGATATACCTGATGAGTCACCAGGACTTGCTCATGTGACTCTGGACTCCAGTTTGGTTCCTGTGAAATTCTACAAGCAACAGAGCAAGGGACAGAGGACATAAAAGGCAGAGGTCTCGGGATGTATTTTGTCTTCAGTCCTGTTCAGCTTTCAGCCACCTATCTACCTCTGGATCAACTCATCGGCAATTGAAGCTGTGAAACAAAGGACTGAGACCCATCCAGGTACTGGATGTATACCAGAGGGACTATACAAGCCTGCAAACTTCACAGTTTTTCTAGAAACCTGATGTATATGGACTTTCAAATCATTTGTATGTATCTGATTGATTTAATCCTTTAACGTTTCTCTTATTGTTTATTCTTTTCTTTTTATAATAAAACTTTAGTTTTAGTTCCTAAAGGATTGGCTGGCAGTGTGCCATTTTGGGTAAGATCCAAACTTATATTGATCTGGTACTGTGGCTGATCCTTTGGGGTCAGAGGGAACCTTCTTGGTAAAGAGCACAGAGTTTAAATAACTGGTCTCTTTACTGGACCTAGTGGCTGATTGGGAGCCGGAGACTGAAATGCAGTAAAGAGACTGTGTGTATTTGTATACTGGCTTCTTGATAACCAGTGTGGGGGAATCAGAAGCACTGTTTGTGGCTGGTTGGGAACTTTGACTTCAGTGTCACCCACCAGTGCTGGGAGAACCTGCTCTCCTTTTACAGCCTGCCCTGCCCTTGGCATTATCAGGTGGCTACCCAAAGCTTGTCCTGTTCCAGCAAACAAAGACACTTTGAAAAGGAACATGAAAAATAGCCTCTTTTCACAAAGAGATCTGCTGATTTATCTCAAGGAAATTAAGATGACTCGTTCCTAGGATGTGAGCTGCCCATGTGACCAGCACCAAAGAAATGAGATGAAAGCCGCAAGTAATAATGTCATTGACATTGTACTCAGACACTCAGGGCCAGAAAATAGCCAACTCAATAGCTTAATTCTGATTAGCAACTCAATGTGAAGTCTGTGGTTTGACGCACTGACCTTATAATCATGCCGAACATGACGCGTAGGAAATTTGACCTGCTCTCTTGCTGCCTGTTGCACAGCCTTTAGCAATCTCCTCACCTCCCTGTAATGCTCCAGTGTCTCCAAAGGCCCCCCTAGATAAACAAGGAAAGCCAGAGGGGAAGCCAAGCACACACACACCCCAAAAGGGGCACAATGGAGGGAAGTTGGGCATGTATAGTCACTGCCATAGCCAGCCGGCTCTACAGTCTGATGAGATTGTGGACAGTGTGGAGAGGGGAGAGAGTGTGGCTCTGGCTGACAGTCTGTGGGTGGTGAAGCCCCTGGAACAGTGGGTTCCTATGAAGCCACAGAAGCCACACAAACCTAAATTCAACTCTAATTTTCTCCTTGTGTTTCTCAACCAGCAGTGTACTTTGCCTCCCATATTTTTAGGAGAGACCAAACTATTGAGAAAATCTCCATCTCTTGCTTACAATATCCACGTCCATTTTCATAGTACAGACCTAAATAATACCACAATGCATTTAAAATACATCACTATAGAATAGCCACTTGTCTTTGAAAATACCATAGTATTCTTAATCTTCTGTAATGGCTAACAACACCTAGAGTAACAATGCTGCGTAAGCTGGGGTTATTTGGACGTCTGTGAATCATAATGTCTTTTATTTTTATAAATAAGGGCCCTGTTTGACATCTTGCACTCTTCTGTGGGAGCTTTCATTAAAAGTTCCAACCTTGGAAATACTTTTCAGCATCTACTGTTCTCTGACAAAACCTTTCAGTGTCTGGTAAACTGAAATAAACCATCCTCTTGTCTGCACATAGAAGAGACTTTTTGAGAAAGCTGATGACCTTCAACCCACGCTGAGGCTTCAGCAGCTTTCCTTCAAGGAACACTGAGAATATCCAATGTAGGATCAACAACAGTATAGCAATTCTTTTTCCTGACACTCTGTGCAAAAAGGTTATTAGAAAAGTTCAAAAATGGCTATGTTGCTTCTATGTAAATTTAACAAAGTTGTTTATTTGGTGCATGCTTTGCACACGTACCTTCAGTAGCAAAACAGTGTATTTCCTTGGGACCACTGCCGTATCTAATATTTGCATGTTATTGAATATTCACCTAAACTTCAGACACAAACACATGCATGTTCATTAGAGTCCAAAAGTTGACATTGTATCAAAACCCCAAACTCCCATACAGTAATGTCCGGGACTGGTTTTTTTGCATCATATTTTTAAGACTAGTGCAAGCATAGCCAAGAGTTCATGCCAAAGTGTTCATTCCTCGTTTTGTTTAATTCCAGTAATTTTATTAGTGTAAGGTTTAACTTTATCTTCATTTTTAATTTGGTTTGGGCATTGTGATTCTTTTAAATGCCACATTCATTACATTTCCATTTAGTACCAATCATAATAATATTCAGCATTTATGTAGTGCCATCATGTTCAAAAGGCTTTGCAGACATTTTCTAGTTTTATTTGTTGTAAATTTAGAATGATGCTGTTTCTTGTTTGGTTAAAATGTATCTTTCCCACCTAAGATTACATTATCCATAATGACTGCTGAGAAAACAAGTTCTATAATAAAAGTTTTAAACTATATTACCATGAGCTAGTTTCCGAAATGTAATGTAAAACATTTGGACTTAATTTTCTTCCAGCCACATTAAGCTTTTATGGCTTCATTTTAAAGATAATTCTACGCTCTATGATTCATATTCATTTCTAGTGTGGCACCTTATCAAATAGATGTACCATATTGCATTTCACCTTAAAAAAGGGGTTTGAAATCCCCATATTTTACAGTTTTTTTAAATCATTCGCCTTTGAATCATATAAAAACTTACATTCATGCCCCATAATTGATCTTCTGGAAGCAATTTTATTTAGAAATCCAAAGTAAATATAGGATTCTCCCCCAGTGCCTAAAGGATGGGAGCCCTACTAGACGTGTTTTACGATATTAAATTCCTTTCTGTTTTAATTTCCCATGTGAAACAGAATATTTGTGAATTTTGGTTCAGGTAAAAATGGTGATAGTCAGTCCCAGATACACCCCAGAATATCTGTAGATTTTCCTGGACACAACGTCATCATTTTTGCAGAAAGGCTTCACCATCCAATGCTAGTTTTCTGCATGTAAAACCTTCCTTTTACTTTTTCATAAAACATCAAATATTCTGCTTTTGCAGATGACTGAAGGGCAATTTCAAATTGGACGTGCTTCCAGTGTAAATTTTATCATACAACTGTACCCGCTATGCTTTTATGTACAGCCCCCTTGGTTTACTTTGCTGCAAGCCTCCAGCTTTTAGCAATGTAATTTAAAACAAATGCAAAGGTTGACAGTAAGCTTTATTCTTAAAAGCAAGAAAGGACAGTCTTGTGATGAAGGCACTAGGCTGCATCTCTGGAGATTTTAGTTCAGTTCCTGGCTCCACTACAGACTCGCTTTGTGAGTCTGGCAGGTCTCTGGGGGTATGTCTACACTGCAAAAAAAGAAAGAAAACCAAAGAACACCCACGGCTTTCCTGAGTCTGCTGCCTCAGGCTCTTGGGGCTCTGTGGGACTATAAAATCGCAATGTACACTTCTGAGCTCTGGCTGAAGCCTGGGATCTGGGACCCCCCCTCTTTGTGGTGTCCCAGGCTCCAGCCCAAGCCAGAACATCTACACTGCAATTTTATAGCTCCGCAACCTGAGCCACCCTAACCCCAGTCAGCTGACATGAGCCATCTGTGGGTGTTTTATTGCAGTGTAGATATACCCTCAATTTCATCGTTCTCCATCTGTAAACTATGGATTAGAATTCTGTTTCGTCTATTTAAATTGTAAACTCTTAGAGCAAAGCCCGTCTCTTACTATGCATAAGTACAACATCTAGCACAATGGGGTCCCGGCTTCAGTTGAGGCCTCTGGACACCACCATAATACAGGGCAGGGACTGTCTTTATCTTTGTACAGCACCGAACACATTGACCGCCCTTTTCAAACAAGTCATAATAATGCATTTAAGTTCAAATGTGCTCCAGTTTAAAGCTGACAAGATTCTCAAACCTCCCTAAGCCTGAAAACTTGCGTGAAATTCTATATAAAACAAAATAAAGGTCTAATCCTACAGCTGGACCCGGTGTGGAAGTTCTATTGAAGTAAAGGGGAGTTCCATGTGTTCCAGGATTAGGTCTTCTGATTAACTATGGTACTATGAATTACCTACAGATGGGACTAATAATCATATGGTTAGTCCTTGAAGAAAAACTGACCAGTCTATTCCCGAGCCCAGCTCTGCCCTGCTGGGGGAGCTTGGGCATGTCCCTTCCATTCACTGTGCCTCTGTTTTCCCAGTAAACAGTAAAGTGCTCTGAGATTTGCTCATGAAAAAGTGCTAAATAAGAGCTAAGGGTTATTTTTTTTATGTATTTATTGACTGGAAAAATACATAATAAACAATTATGAACAGATCCTTCTCTACCAGAACGGTAGCATAATTTGTACTGGATTGAACACTTCTCAGATAACATACAATTATGTGAAAGTAGAGTTTCCATTCCTTGTCTTTGCCAACGATAGTGATAGTGCAGCTCATATATTTGGGCATCTCTTTTTCACATTCAGATGTCTTGCTCCTTTGATTACAGCTCATTGTGTCTCGGAGGCACAGAGGTAGCTGATCCTCAAACATATCAATTCCTCAAAAAATAAATATACCCAAATATGTGACACCATAAGGTCTAAATTGCAGTACTCAGAAACATTATTTGGAATAGACAAACTGGGCCACGTATAATGAGAAATTCTCCAGCCCTTGCCCCTGAACCTTTGCCCAAAACTTGAACTCTTTGAAAACCAAATTATTTTTAGCTTTAGGAAGGTTGGCTAATTTATTTTCATTGTGCTTCATTTTTGCATGCCTCTGCACTTCTTGCTTCTGGCAACAAGTAGATGTGAGTACGCCAGAGTACTGTGAGAGAGGCTGTTCATATTGTATGTTTGGCCAAACCAGAAGGGGAAAGTATTGGATATCTTGCAAGGGAGTCTGTTCTCATGAGCTTTTTGTTCTCATGGACTTTTTAGGCCAATTTTTTAGACTTCAAAGGTTCAGATAGTTCAGAAACTTCAGATAAGAAACTAATGATGAGATTTGCTCATCATCCAACAATATATGCCATTCAACTGGAGACCCAGCAAGACTGGTGAAAGACTGAGGATAAAATGAGAAAGATGATAGAAAGTCCAGAAAGATGAATAAAAGATCAATTAGATAATGATTGAACTGAATCAAGAGACATAAAGTGCAAAGAAAATAGTGATAGTAAGACAGATTCTCCAAGAGGCAAAGTGGGAGAAGAGAGGGAAGATTCAGTTGCTGAAGCTTCATTAGGCATGATGACACATGGTTTGTCATTGATAGGGTGTCATAAGCGGGACTTATGGAGGATGGTGTTAGACTTCTGAACAATGAATGGCCATGCTGTCCTCTTGGGGAATGTCAGTAGTCATTTAAACATCATCAATTTCAACACTCCAGTAGCATTCTACAGATGCCCAAAATCTTGGGCCTTACATTCTGCTCTTAAGAATCTAAGTGCACTGAAGTCTGATAAACGCATAGACTTTGAGACAAGAAGGGACCTTGGTGATCAAGTCTGATCTCCTGCACAATCCAGGCCACAGAAACTCACCCAGACACATAACTTCTGGCTGAGTTATTGAAGTTCTCTAACCATTAACTAAAGACTTCAAGTTAAAGAGAATCCAACTTTTACTCTAGTTTAAAGCTGAAAGTGACCCATGCCCCATGCTGTAAAGGAAGGGGACCCTCTCCCACCCCACCCATGGGGCTTTGTCAATCTAACCTGGGGAAAATTCCTTCCCAACCTCAAATATGGCAATTAGTTGGGCCCTGAGCATGTGGGAAAGACTCACCAGCCAGACAACTAAGAAAAAATTCTCTGTAGTAATGCAGAACCCTCCCCATCTAGTGTTTTATCTCTGGCCATTGGAGATATTTGCTACTAGCAATCGCAGATGGGCCACAGTCCATTGTAGGCAATCTTATCATACCATCCCCTCCATAAACTTATGACATTCAGTCTTGAAGCCAGTTAGGTTTTTTGCCCCCACTGCTCACCTTGGCATGATGTTCCAGAACTTCACTCCTCTGATGGTTAGAATCCTTTCTCTAATTTCAAGCCTGAACGTGATGATGGCCAATTTATATCCATTTGTTCTTGTAGCTTATCTTGGCGCTTATCTTAAATAACTCCTCCCCCTCCCTGGTATTTATCTCTCTGATGTATTTATAATAAGCAATCATATCTCCCCTCATCCTTCATTTGGTTAGGCTAACAAGCTAAGCTCCATGAGTCTCCACTCTTAAAGCAGGTTTTCTATTCCACTGATTATCCCAGTAGCTCTCCTCTGCATTTGTTCTAGTTTGAATTCATATTTCTTAAGCATGGGAGACCAGAACTGCACACAGTATTTCAGATAAGGCTATACCAGTGTCTTGTATAATGGTAGTAATATTCCCCTATCTCTACTGGCAATACCTAGCCTGACACATTGTAGGATTGCATTAGTCCTTTCCACAGCCACATCATGTTGGCAACTCACAGTCATACTGTGAGCGAACAATACACCCAGGTTTTCCTCCTCCTCTGTCACTTCCAATGGATACATCTCCAGTTTATGGCAAAAATTCTTGTTGTTAGTCCCTAAGCGCATGACCTTGCACTTTGCACTATTACATTTCATCCCATTTCTATTACTAGAGTTTTCAAGGTCATCCAGATCTTGTATAAAAACAATGAGAGTCCTGTAGCACCTTAAAGACTAACAAATTTCTGTGGGCATAAGCTTTTGTGGTCTGCAACCCACTTTGTCAGATGCATGAAATGGAAATCACAAATAGCAAGTATATATACATCCAAGGGTAAGACACATAACAATGGAGAGTGCTAACAAAGTCAATTCAGTTAGGGTAGATGAGGCCTATTCACAACTGTTGATTAGAAGGGAGAATATGTGAACAATGACAATTACTTCTTGTAATGAGATAACTATTCAGACCCAGTCTGATTGTGTCAAGTTTGCATGAGTTCCAGCTCTGAACTTTCTCGCTGAAGTCTGTTTTGAAGTTTTTTTGTTGAAATATGGCAACTTCCAAGTCAGCTACAGAGTGTCCTGGGAGATTGAAGTGCTCTCCTGCTGACTTATGGATGTTACCATTTTTTATGTCTGATTTGTTTCCATTTATTCTTTTGCGTAGTGACAGTCCGGTTTGGCTAATGTGCATGGCAGAGGGGCATTGCTGACACATGATGGCATATATTACAATAGTAGATATGCAGGTGAATGTAGTAGATATATTGTGGCTGACGCAGTTAGGACCTGTGATGGTGTCACTAGAGTCACTAGAGTCGATGTGCGGGCAGAGTTGACAACGGGGTTTGTTGCAGGGATAGGTTCCTGTGTTAGTGTTCTTGTTGTATGATGTACGGTTGCTGGTGAGTATTTGCTTCAGGTTGGGGGGCTGTCTGTAAGCAAGGATAAGCCTGCCTCCCATGGCTTGAGCGAGTGAGGGATCATCTTCTAGGATAGGTTGTAGATCCTTAATGATGTGTTGGAGAGATTTTAGCTGAGGGCTGTAGGTGATGGCCAGTGGTGTTCTGTTGTTTTCTTTGTTGGGTCTGTCCTGTAGTAGGTGACTTCTGTATATATACCTCCTATCTGTGATTTCCATTTCATGCATCTCATGAAGTGGGTTGCAGCCCATGAAAGCTAATGCCCACAGAAATTTGTTAGTCTTTAAGGTGCTACAGGACTCTAATTGTTTTTATTGTATACAGACTAACACGGCTACCACTTTGGAACAGATCTTGTATGTTATTCAGGTCTTCCTCCCAACTTTGTGTCATCCACAAATTTTGTTAACACATCCCCACTTTTTGTGCCATGGTCATGAATGAAATATTAAATAAGATAGGTCCCAAGACCCATCCCTGAGGAACTCCAGTAGTAACTTCCCTCAAGCCTGAAAGTTCACCATTAAGTGTGACCTGTTGTAATCTCCCCTTTAACCAGTTTTTTATGTACCTTTCAATTCCCATATTAATCCCCATCATCTCCAATTTAGCTAATAATTTTCCATGTGGAACTGTATCAAATGCCTTACTGAAATCCAGGTAGATTAGATCTATTGCATTTCCTTTGTCTAAAAAGTCAGTTATCTTTTCATAGAAAGAGGCCATGTTAGTCTGGCACCTATTATAAAAACAATGTTGTATTTTATCCCCATTACCGTTTACCTCTATGTCCTAGACTGTACTCTCTTACAAAATTTGTTCCAAGACCTTGCATACAATTGAGGTCCAACTAACGGACCTGTTGTTTCCTGTATCAACTGACAGCAAAGTCTGGAGATGAGCACAGAACCATAAGGCAGCTCATTCAGTTCAACTATCTTTGTATTGTCACTGAGGGTTTTAAATAGAGTGAATAATATACAATAGAACCTCAGAGTTACAAACACCTCGGGAATGGAGGTTGTTTGTGTCACGCGGGCTGCATTAGGAGGGGGGGGCATTGGTGTTATTTGACCTTAATATGTCAAAATCATAGTGATTCATGTAAGACATGCCATGTCAGGTACTGTTAGAAAGGTTATGATATGCTGAATAAGATGATAATATTTGGGTTCATGTGTAATATGTGTAAGGAAAGTTATGGAGATCTTTGATATCCTGTATTTCAAACTGTGCTGTGGAAGACACACCCCAGACAGAGAGGCGGCAGGACAATAGCTTGCTTAATAGCCCATTCAAGGCCTTATCAGAAGCCAGAGGCCCGGGAAGAAACTAAAGGCATACCTGAAGAGTTACCAGGATTGGCCCATGTGACTATGGACTTCATTTTGGTTCCAGTAAAGTTCCACAAGCCACATGGCCAGTAACAGAGGGTATATAAGATCAAACCACAGAAACCATTTTGTCTTCGTCTTGGTCTTTGCCTTGTGTCCTTGTTCCTGTCCAGCTGCGGACACACCTCTGGATTAACACACTTTGCAACTGAACTAAAGGACTTAGACCCATCCAGTTACTGGATGTATACCAGAGGAACTATACAAGCCTGCAACTCCACAATTGTTCTAGAAACCTGATGTATATGGACTTTTAAATCACTTGTATGTATCTGATTGCTTTAAGCCTTTAACACTTCTCTTATTGTTTGTTTTTCTTTTATTAATAAACCTTTAGTTTTAGTTACTAAAGGATTGGCTGGCAGCGTGGTATTTTGGGTAAGATCCAAGCTTATAGTGAACTGGTACTGTGGCTGATCCTTTGGGATCAGAGGGAATCTTTTAGTAAAGAGCATAGAGTTAAAGCAACTGGTCTCTTTACTGGACCTAGTGTCAGTTTGGGAGCCAGAGACTGAAATGCAGTAAAGGGGGCTGTGTGTATATTTGCACAGTGGCTTCTTGATAACCAGTGTGGGGGAATCAGAAGCACTGTTTTTGGCTGGTTGGGAAGTCTGACCGTGGTGTCACCCACCAGTGCTGGGAGAATTTGCTCTCCTTTTGCAGCCTGCCCTGACCCCGGCATTATCAGTGGGCTACCCTGGGCACGGACGGGTTACAGTTTGTAACTCTGAAATGTCGGTAAGTCTGAGCCAAACTTTATGGTTGTTCTTTCAAATGTTTACAACTGAACATTGACTTAATACAGCTTTGAAACTTTGCTATGCAAAAGAAACTGCTATGCTGCTTCTCCCCCACCCCCACCCCCTTTTTTTTTTTTAGTAGTTTACGTATAACACAATGCTCTACTGGCTTTTTTGGTTTGTTTGTTTTTTGTCTCTACTGCTGCCTGATTGCATACTTCCAGTTCCAAATGAGGTGTGTGGTTGACTGGTCAGTTCATAACTCTGGTGTTCTTAACACTGAGGTTCTACTGTAAGATGTTAAAAACAAAACAACTTATAAGTGTTCTTCTATTGTTTATCAACCCTGCTTGAAAATACTTATCACGTCTTCCAATCCTTTATACAACTTTTTCTCTGCACATCTGAATTTTTTACCTCATTTAATTTAGTAATAAAATTGTTATTGTTACACACTTTAATGGATATTATTTCTTACTTGCAAAATTTTTGACATGATGAATATGATTAATCTTATTGGTTAATAATAATGATACACATTTATCATGACTACTAACTGTGATAAAAGTTAATAGTCAATCATTAGAATTTCTAGACAAACATTATTAGAGAGATACTATACAGTAGAATATCATAACTTAACATAGTTAAAGTAGCAAAAAACATTGTGTATTTTAAATAAAAGAAAAAGAAAAATTAGTGTTCTGGCTAGCCTAAATTATTTACACTCACCCGTTCATCCATCAATATTGAAATGCTTTCATTCAAAATGAAATGCCACATATTGAAATGCTTTCATTCAAAGTTGTATCATAGACTCTGTGTTCAAGTTATTTAAAGTCTTTGATATGCAAAAGCTTATAAATGCCTATTCAGTTAGTACTGGAAAATACAGGCAGTTTAACAGAACGGATGGTTCTCCAATCAACCGCTCAAATGGTTGCAAAGTGCCAAATTTTCACGGCACCGCAGGAGTTTTTAGCCACATGACTCTCATCACATTTAAACCTCCCACATCCCTTTGAAAACGTACCTATTTAACATGTTGTCTTTAATAGTGTTCATCTGTGCCTGCCGGGATTCTTTAAGAGTTTTTCTTTGGCTCACCACTGGTTTCAATTTATGGGGATGATATAAACCACCTGCGCTGCCTACCAAATAATAACCTACTTTCTTAGTTGCAGGCTGCTAGCAGATGCCACCATATTTTGTTTCTGTAAAAGGAAGAGCTGTAGTCTAGGCAAGAAGTGGAGTAGGTTCAATAATGGACGTTGCTGCTTTTAGATTGTAAGATCTTTGGAGCAGGGATTGTCATTTGCTAGTTGTTTGTTCACTGCATGGCACAATGGGCCCAACAACCAAATCAATAGTGGCAAGCAGGTAGCTACAGTATGAGTAAAATATGCATTTGCCCCTGACAAAATCTGGAAACAGAATACTATGTCAGACTTCATTTGCTCTATTATATAGAAACAATGGGTTTAAATTGCAGCAAGGGTGGTTTAGGCTGGACCTTAGGAAACACTTCCTAACTGTCAGGGTAGTTAACCACTGGAATAAATTGCCTAGAGAGGTTGTGAAATCTCTATCATTGAAGATTTTTAAGAGCAGGTTAGACAAACAGCTGTCAGGGATGGTCTAATCAGGGTGGCCAAACTTACTGACCCCCCAAAGATCCCTCTCCTTGCTTGGCAGAATCCTCTCACCCCACCACCACCACCAGCTCTGAGCTCCCCACCCCATTATGGCATGATATAGCTATCTAATATTAATTGCAGCGATTATTAATAGTTAACAAAGGTGTTACCAAGCAACAGTTCTGAATATTCCACTTCTCTATGGGCAGACAGTCTCCAGAGCTGCCTTCTTGTTTCAAGTCTTATTTTTCCTTGTTGTTCATTGGTCCATTCCTTATTCTTTGCCCTTGGTATGACCCTTTCTGTATAAACAGTTTCATTTAAGGACCCATAGTCTTGTTTCTCAGTTTTACCCCTTCTAACAGTAAGCCCCAAACACTTCTCTTGGAATTCTCAAGTGCTAAAGAAACAACATTCTGCCAGACAGATCTAAAGGGCACCTTAAAGCATGTTTCTTTCCAGAAAATCTCAAGTCCCAGTTAAGTTTCCCTGAGAGAAAAAAGAGAACACATAGGGGAAAGAAGCTTTGGCGTAATGGTTAAGGTGCTAGCCTGGACTCAGGAGACATGGGTTTAATTTCCTGCTCTCTGCAGACTTCCTTTGAGACCTTGTACAAGCCACTTTGTCTGTCTGTGTCCCAGTTCATGAGGATCATACTTATTTTCCTTCCTTCAAACAGCACGACTGTGCCCCCTACATATTTATATTGTAAACTACCCCAGGCAGGGACTGTATTTATTTTGCTTGTAAAGCACATTCCAAGCTATGGTGCTATATAGAAATAGTGTTTATTATCAATAATAATAAAGGATGTTCTGTAAAGATTTGTTGAATCTACTCCCCTAAGTAATAGGCTATATTTAAATAGAGGTTGTTGTTCAAAACAAAGCAACGTATGGATTTGATTAATTATACACTATGCACATGGAATCCTTTTAGCCTCCCAGTAACAGTGATTTTTTTTCAATTAATCAATTACTGATATTAATAATTGCACAAAGAATTGTTTGCAGTTAAAGTGCTCTTTAATTTAAATTGTGATTTTCCCATTCATTTTCAAATGTCTCAGGGGACCATTCATAATTTGTTTAGAAGTTTATATGTCATGGTGAAGAGAATTAATCTTTGGAAAGCCTCACTGACTTACTGGTCATTTTTTAAGTAAACAATGAAAAATTAGCCTTAACCATAGCTTCTTAGCTGGTACCAAACTTATGAATCTAACAAATAAAAAAGTTAATTCTGTGAAGTAAATATTGAACCAGCAGGATGTCACTATGCAATTAAAGACCCTATCAAATTGCAAAGAGTTTCAAGCTAAAATTACTACAAGTAACGACTTTTAATTTCTTACATTTTTTTTTAATGCAAACTCCCAAAACTTCAATGGGTTTTGCATCAAGCCCTAAATGGACCCAATCCATATCCCGCTTAAATCAATGGAACAACTGCAACTGATTTCTGTGGGAGCTCGATCAGGCCCTCTGTCTGGCTGTTTTCTTTTTCAAATGCGTAAATTCCATTTCCTAAAACAATCTAGGCCACGCACATTAAAGCAATTATTTCATTTCTCAGATGATTAAAATCAGTTGGATGTCGACTACTTAATATCTGAAGCATACAAGCCTGTAGTATACCTTAATGCTTAATGACTGACTCAGATCTGAGTTACATGTTTAATTATGCAACTTGATTGTTGATTGAAACATTAAGAGCACATTCTCTTGCCTATAATTACCAGCACTTACTTGCTTGTGGCAATACCATGGAAAGGCTATAGGGAAGGTATTTCAGAGAGAAATTACTGAAGTGGCACACACCAGATTAGAAGAAGGTTGATCATTTGATCAAGGAGTTTGACTGAGATGCAGGAGATCTGGATTCAATTTCTAGCCACAGGCTCATTGCATGATGCTGGGCAAGACATTCAATCCTTCTGTCTCTCAGTTTCAGATCTGTATAATGGAGAAAATAATACTTACTTACTTACTAACTTGCCTCTTACTATGTGTTTGTACAGTGCCTACCACAATGGGACCCTGATCTTATCAGAGTCTCTAGGCGATATCAAAAAACAAGTAATAAAGAATAATTTCAATGCCCTAATTTTTTTCAAATTATTCCTAGTCATATCCCTTCGTCAGCTAACTTTAAGAAAAAAAAAAAAGGAAAATATGCTTCTGCTCCAGCCTTGGATTAGAGGGTGATGACCTTGACAATATTAATCTTCCACTTCTGTTTTTTTATAAATACAATGATCTGCCAGCTGCTGCAGTCATGCTCACTGACAAGCACCATAAGACGTCACCCTTCAAATACGTTGTTATTTATTGCTTAACTTTTGATAGGTTTATCTTCAGCCAGCTAATAAGTGAGAGCTTTTCCAGTGATGCTTTTTACATCAGGCCTGTAAGTGAGAGCACTGGTTCAGAGAATCTATGTGAAGCAGTGTCTATAGAGACAAATAAGGGTTTTTTCTAAATTTTACTAAGCTCTTACTTAGAAAAGAGGATTTTGGATAATGTTCAGAGGTCAGTTGGTCTCCTTGTTAGTCAGCATTGTTGTGGATATCCAGAGGGAAAGAGAAAGGCATTACTAAACATGGTATTTTCCAAAAACGGCTTTAAGCTAGTAGGTGGAATGGGATGTCCATATTGCTGAGAATGTACAAGTCTCTATTTTAAGCCTTGATTCTGCACTCTGACCCTGATCAAGAAAAGTATGTAAGTATGTGGTTAATACTAAACATGTGGATAGTCCCACTATTTTTAAATGGGACAACTCACACTTAAATGCTTTGCTGGATTGGGACAGAGTGCTCAGCACCTTACTTGAGTGACCTCTTCATGTATATAACTTAGATTGTAGATCACTGGGGCAAGAATTGTCTCTTCTACTGTCTGTTTAATATAATACAATGGGGCCCAAATCTTTTTGGGGCCTCTGGATGCTACTGTAATTCTATCTCATTATCCACCTTCAAATCCCTCCTTAAAACTCTTTTGCCATGGTGCCTACAAAAAGAAAATGATGACTATTAGGCTGCTGAAGTGCTGAATCTACTGTCTATCATGCTGACCAATATTGTCTCATTGTTTCCTTGTGCTTCCCCATCTGTATGTATCCATCCGTTGTTGTCTCTTGATTTAGACTGAAAGATCTTTAGGGTTAGGGACCTCTTTTTGTTCTGTATTTGTACAGCACCTAGCAAAATGGGGACCTGGTCTATGACTAGAAATCCTAGCCACTATGATACTAATACTAAGAGTAAATAATGTATAGTAAACTTACTTCTTGCATTGTCACCATTGCCTACAGGAATCCTTTGTTTTTCTCTCCTAATCTTCTGTTTCACTTCTCATCCCTTCTTTCTGTCTTCCTTTCACTATTGCTATGTTCTGTGTATCAATCCTTTGCATTTCTCATCCTATCTTCTTACACTGCCCTCTTTGATTAGGGACAAACCTACACCACTCACCTTTGTAAAGATGACTAGTCCCTCAATCACTATTTCTGCCGACTAAAATCAGGATAGGAAACCTTTGCTTTCATTCAGTTCTGGAGCACAGAAAGGAGACAGCCACAGTTTCAGGGTGACTGCACCTTTGACCCCCTGCTTGGTCTGATTAAGTGTCAGGTCTCTAGCCATCACCTCTCTCTGGGCAAGGACCTGTGTCCCTCTCTCTCCACACCATGGTTTCAGGTGCAATCCACTGCAGTTAACTGTGATTATCCCAGCAGGTCTGACCTCGCTCAGCACTTGTAATTTCCCTCAAAGGCTAAAGACAGAGCTTTAACAGAGAGCAGACAGCTTTACAAAGAGCACAGTACATTGATTTTAGGACAAAAGCATTAGAGAAAAAATATCAAAAAGCAGTAAGATGTTTGAACATATACTTAAGCTTGCCAGCAGTCCCTCATCTTTCCTATGGAGACCCTGGTGAGTTCCAGTCCTTTGAACCCTTCAGCAGGGTGCCCTATTGGGTAAAGATCTGTGTCAGATTTTTAGATCAAAATCTGGGGTGTCTCTAGTCTGTTCCAGCCGGCACTTTTTGCACAAGTTCTTGAACCAGATCTGAACTAGAATATGCATTTCACCCCAGGAAGTGGTCCTTCTCTGGAATTGTCTATCTGTCTGAGAGTCTGCAGCAATTATCCCCAACAGAGTTCAGGGCAGCTGCACCTGAATTTCTTCTCAGTGGGCCAGCAAGGGCACCCACTATCAGATTTCCAGCTCCCCAGCATTTGCCTTCATTGGTGTAGACCTATGTCTGTCTCCCATGTGACTGAGATACTTCCAGGTTGCACTTTTCCCTGCCTTCACTGTGTCTTTCCCAGCACAGAGAGGTTACCCAAGTCCACCTGCTTGTTTTCTCTTCGGAGGTGGCTAATAGGTATAATTGCTTCAGTTATAAGGTAACACAGAGCACTTCCCATGCAAGCCTACTTTATTCTTAAGGTAAAAAACATTACAGGGAAACATATTAAAAACAATAGGAGAACCTACATAAAGGCTAATAAGCTTACCTTAAAATAAGTTAACCTCAGCCTTCACGTGGATTCTGGCAGGAGCAGTACTTCAGCATCCCCACCCAAGGGGGATTCCTGGTGTTCATCATAGCTTCAGCTCAGAGCAAGCACTCGGTCTTAAGACACTCCTGTAGGCCCAGTTCTTCCAACTCCTCCCTAAAGACTGGGGCCAGCTGTGGTCAAGGTATCTTGTCCAGGAAGATGGAAGGAGGAAGAAGGCCCTGAGCTAGTTTAAAATCAGGCTATTTATCCAAAAACACTTTCTTTGTCAGTTGGTCTTTGGAGACTCTGGTTTGAACTCACAGATGCATATCTCTCCATGGGGCTGGCCTCAAAGAATTGATGAGAAGTACATTAGCGTCCCCGCTTTCTACTACGGAAAGTACGTACAATGCCATAATAATACATATAGGACTGCATTTTTATATACAATGTACCCCAAACGTATTAACAACTCTATTTTGATAAAGTTTAACTTGATTCAGTAAAGTTTATCTTAATCTCATAAAATTTGTTCAGGATATTACAGGATATTGCCAGTTTGCCACACTCTCCTCCCCCTCCTCCCCCCGATTTTAGTTTCTGAGGTTGGGTCTACACTGACGGTGGCAAATTTGCCACCATCAGTTCGATGTCTCTGGATCAACCGAGCAGTCCGTGTAGGCCCACTCAGTTGATCCAGCAGTTGACGTAGGAAAACCACCCCGGTAAGTGGCACTGCAGTGTGGCCTGCACGCCTAGCAGACACAGGAAAGTCGACGGGAGATACGCAAGTGATTTATATCACTTGGGTATCTCCTGTCAACTGCTGCCAAATCCGGAAGGTAAGTGTAGATCGGGCCTGACTGGCGCTTGGTAACACTCCCCAAGCTACATACTTGCTACAGGCCAGCATACCATCTCTGGCCCCCAGTGATACAAATAACTCTTGTAAAGTCGATTCAACAGCCTCAAAGACATGCCTGTGTTCATCATGTCTCTCACAGAGACCAGCAGTTGTCACAGTCCACACCTAAGAATTCACTGAGTTATAGCTAGTATGAAGAAGGGCCCAATGAACATAGTGCAATGAAAGAATAAAAGGGCCAATCAGCAGTCAATCAACCATACTTTACAAGTTGTCAGTGAAATTTGTGGAATGCTCATCCAGCACAAAACTGAAGAACTGTGAGCTTTGAAGATACATTCAGGTCTTGTCTACATGGGGATGTTATATTGGAGTAACTGTAGTTAGTTCTTCTTTTATCCACTAACAGCCTGCTATTAAAATAAATTATTTGGTGTCTTAGGTCGCAGTAAATAACCCTCCTTGGAACAGAAGTAACTCCACTTTCCAGTGAGTTTGTTTGCTTTAAGGTTTGTGTGGACCCCATTCCTAACTACTCCAGTGCTGGCAGTCCTCCAGCGAGTATCCCACGCTGTATTGCTTCACACATGGATCAACCTGTATGATATATGTGTGTTGTCCACTGCTCCAGGTTCAGCTTGTCCAGATGTCACCTCTCCATCTAAATGTTAATGCAGAGCTGGGAGTGCCTTTTTCCAATATCAGGTAGAAGTAAATCCACATACCCAGCCATTCCTCCCTCCCCCATGCTTCTGTGGGGACACCAACAAAGTCTTCTGGACTTAACTGGAGAGCTCTTTGGAGAGCTGCACATTCAGTTCCATCTGAAGAGTCACTGAATGCAGACGTACACAAGGCACTGTCAGCACAAATGGAGAATTAGTATGAAACGGTGGAAAGTATGGCAGCAAGAACCTGAAAGTGTTATTACAAAACTTTCTTTACTAAAGTTGCCAAAGATTTTACTCCAAAAACAGAAGCTAGAAACTTCACCTGAGGGAGAGGGATTCCTATTAAGGCCTGTATACTTCTGAAGCAAAGCTCTCCCCTGAGATTGGTAACTGCCCAGGACATATGGGAACCTGGATACAAGCCCAGGAGGGCATCAATCCCATTTAATTAAATAAAATGACAATGATAATTTACTGGGCAGGGAAGAGAGGAGAAAAATACAACATTGTTAAAGAGTGTCAAAAGTTATCCATATAAAAAAAGTTCTCTTCCCTCTAGGAAGTTTCATTTCCCTTGTGATCTAAGCCAATGCCTTAGAGTGTAAAAAAAGAATATCTTTTAACAATTCAGTTCATGGAAGAAATACAATGGTGTTTATGTACTCCAGCCAAGAATTCATGGAAAGGTTTATCCTGAACAAAGGACTGTAGTAGCTTCATTTTTTAAAGTGGCTTTGCAGAGCTTTTGTTTGTGGGACATCAGTGGGTTTGTTGTCATGGCCAGAGTTCTTAACACCATGAATGGTATTTACAGAAATGATGAAAATGCCAAATGTTTGTAATGTTTTGTTGTAGCTGTGTTGGTCCTGATAAATGTAAGTTGATCCAATAAAAGACCTCACCCCCATTGCCCCTCTAAAATGTTTTTAAAACCTTTTAGAATTATTTCATTCTCTATATTCCTTTCTTAGTCTTCTTTCTCACTTCCCCCTTCCTCAGCCTTTCCATCACCCACCTTCTATCACCTTTTCCATCTCATTATCTTTCCCCTTTTATGTTCCAGCACAAGGTAGCCTGAAAAGTAATATTTCAAAGCACAAGTCGCTTACTGATCTTTAACCTCTTTCCGCATATTTGATCTTATTGTGCTTAGCAGAGAAAGCAATTTTTCATTGTGTTGCTATGTTAGCCTTAAAAAAATGCTGTCGTAGTTGGGAATTGCTCCATTTTTTACCATGCCGTCTGATGGTGTTATACATTTGCTTGGGGAAATTGCCTGTGGCTGAGTCTTTTACATATAAGCAATGTTTTCAGAGGATTCTGGGCTCCTGTCTGTAGTGCTATAGCCCTTTGCTGCTCCTTTTCTGGCTCCATTAAAATTTACCCAGGTCTTCATTATTATTAATAACACTAGTATTGGTATTACAGTAATACCTGCAGGCCTCAACCAGTTAAGCTAAGCAACGTGTGTACACACAGTAAGAGACGAGCCCTGTCCTGAGTAGCTTACAACCTCAACAGACAAGTCTGGCAAAGGTTAGGAGAAGGGAAGTGCCATCCTCACATCACAAATGGGGAAACATGGCACAGAAAGAGTTCATGACCTTCCCAACGTCACGCAGTGCACGTGTGACAGAGTTAGAAATTGACCCCGGATCTCCTGAGTCACATCCTAATTGCCGTAACCGCACATCCATCCTTGTCTCTTCCCACTGCTCCTAGCCCATACCTTCCTTCATTAACATCAAGAATAATCCCAAGAGGACCCCGTTTTTCTTCAGTCTTCATTCTGTTGTATGATGGTTTCTCAAATGCTTCACATCCCTTGGCTGTCTGGGTGGAAGAGACTGTGAGACAGGGAGAGAGAGATCCAAACCAACGGCCCCACAAATGAAAGGTTGCTTCTCCACTTTTCAAGCAAATTTCCAAACAAGAATGTTGCCAGAGAAGCTGTTCTATAGAACGAAATAGATTTTTGGCTCCTTCTTTTTCCCACCCCACCACAATATTTCTTCATGGTGAGCCATACTCGGAATGAGACGGAAAAGCCGAATGTATGTAAGGATGTTGTTTTAACCACGAGAAAACTTTCCAGGCTTCCTCCCATGTTCCTATGATGTCTGCAAGTTTCAAATAACAGGGATGATGACTGAAGCCCCTCTGAAACAATCAGTCAAAACAGAAAACTCTGTCATCTTACTAAGTCATGACTAGGTATGAGGGACAGGCAGAGCTGCACTTCCCTCCCCAACGCACACATCAACCTTATACAAGATACTGCATGAGACCCTTTCCAGAGGATGGCCAGCTCTCCTGAGCAGTGCTGGGGCCATGACTTTTTCACGCCCACTTTGCAGAAGTTAGCTCCACAAGCGGTGATAGCTTTGAAGAGTCCTATGACTCTTCGAACCTAAGGCCTTTCACTCTGCCCAGCCGTTCAGCAGAAGCTCTGCTCCCCTTCCCTTGCATACCCCACAAGGGTCAGGCACAGTCTAATATAGCCTTGAAATGAACTAACAACCCTAAATCAGATGCTAGAAGTTAGAGATGAGCATCAAATCCATCACTCCACAAATTCAGGGCATATTCCCCCATTGTAGGATATATTAGATAATAATACCAGTCAACATGTGTTACGCATGTATCCTCTCTGTGTCTGATCCAGAGAGGATATGGGTCTGTTGCAGCTCTGTTCAAGTGACAATAGACACAGCAACAACACTGAGAGCAAATATAATTTATTTTGAGACTGAACTTTCAAACGACAAGTCTGGGGGAATGTGTCACTAAATTATAGAACATAGACATGCATAAATTTTAGGGCAATAATGTGTTATACAGGAAGTAAGATTACTGCTCCCTTCTGGGTATAAAATCAATTAATCCTATAATATTTGCAACACTGAATTTACAAGTTGTTGAGCAGATGGTAGCTTGGTAGATTTGCATTTCTGTTGAGTTGAATTTTAGTTCAGTGAATCAAGTAGACAGCATTGCTTCTCATAGGCAGTGTTTCTAATCACAGATGAGTTAAGTGGCCTATTATAACTCATGCCAATAAAACCTTATACCACACCATACTAACCACAGAGCATCCTGTGATAATTTGTATATAAATAATATTGTGCAATATTATTGCACTTTTCAGCCGAGGCCCTCAAAGCATTTCACATGAGTCTCCTGATCCATCTAAGGTCATCAAAGTACATAGATATAATGGTCATTTCATCCATCAAGGTGTTTGCAACAACATCTGAGGTGGAACACAAGAGCTGTTTAGAGCAACAATAGTTTAGGACAGGAAGTGAAGAATGTTAAGTGCAATTGAAACGGCACAGGGAATTTGGGTGAGCAGACTGTTATTACCTGAGTAGGAATTTTGTCCGGGAAAGTACCACATTCCACCCCTGCATCCTTCCTTTGCATACTGCGGAGCACTCCTAGTGCTCACCCTGCGGCACTGCAGCCCTCAGCACCCTTTACTCTGGGTTTTTCCTTAGACGCCCATTTTAGCTTCATGTAGTTAATCCTGTATGGGGGAAAGGATGTGTTTCTAATCTTCTGATTTATTCCATGCCTACAACACTGGAAGCTGATACACAGTGAAAAGAGTTCTGAATTGTTCTTTGTGAATCACACACAATACACACACAGCCTTGACAACTTCCACTGAGCTGGTGTGAGTCATTTTTTATGGGCAAGTAAATTGTCAGTAGTCTGTCATTATCATAATCACTGGAGAAATGGTGGATGGGTAGATTTTGTGCTTTGGCTGCTAAATTTTTCATGACAATTTTGTAAGGAAGAAGAAAAAGGGATTTAAAAACAATGATTCGGTTTGGTTTTCCTGTTGATTGCATGCTCACTATACATGAAGTATGTATTACACATAAATGTCGAGGCCAGTCATTTTACTTTGTTTGTTTCTACATGGAATTTCACTTTCCAGACTCTGGACCAAATGATGATGTAGCCTCTGGTATTTCTTGAGCTTTCTCCTTTCCGCTCAAATAGCTACTAAATTAATAGCCTCCCTAAACATTTTGCTTATTGTCACAAAATTGTAACCGCTGGGAAAAAAGCAGAACTCAAGTCTCTTTTTAGAGCAAAGACTAAACAAAAGTGTGGAGATTTTTACCATAAACAGTGGTTCTCCACAATGAGTCACTTGTTAAACAGGTTCTACTTTTGATAACGTTCCCAACTGTTGACATACAATGTGTTCAAGTTCCCTCAGAAGCCAAAGAGATACTGGAAACAACTAAGCATAAAGCTCTTTTGGCAAACCTGGGCATCTGCAGTGCACTTTGGAATTGTTTGCATATTGCTGGAGCTGGTAGTGATGGACCGGGTCAATTTATAACAGGATCTTTTTGGAGAGGCCCGTTGTGAGGGGTGATTGCTTATCCTTCTCAAGGACCCTCATAAGCAGGCCCCCCAGGCATCCATCTTTCCATGCCTTGCGTTCAATGTGCATATGTGGCCTCTAGAGAATATTGTGAGGTGTTGTTTGATATGACTTTTAGCACCTTCAGCTAACCTATTCAGGAGCTCCTAACCTTTCTGATGCAGACTAGCTATCCCTCTGGTAACTGCCCGCGGAACTGACAGATGATTACACTTAGGGCTACCCACAATGACTACTCACAGGTAGTGTCACGTGCAGCAAACAAGAGCACGTTACACCACTTCACCATGCTCTGCAGTGGCTTCTCCTCGCAAGTAAGGGTGATTTGGCAATTAGGCTGTTAGGCTGAGCATCAAGAAACCAGGGTTCAATTCAGTGCTTTGCCAGGGACTTCTGGTGTGATCTTGAACAAATCATTTTGTCTCAGTTCCCTTTCTATCAAATATGAATGAAGGAAAAATACATTAAAGACTGAACTGAGGACCATAGAATTACCTAAACTAGACTGATGTCTCTGTGAAGTTCTGTCAGTTTTTGGCATGCGTAGTTGGAATGTTTTAATTTCTGCCAATGGTCCCAGTGTACAATATACATTTTTATACTAATAAAAACCAAATAGAATACTAATTGGGTGTGTCTCCGAACCTTAAAGCTAAATTTCATGTTGTTTTATGTCTAATATTTACACTGAATAAAGAGGACACAAGCTAATGAGTGCTTTAAATTTGGAGTTTTAGTGTTCCTATTTTAAAAGACTGAGTAATAACACAAAGGATTTTACCTAGTGGAGCAAATTAAGTTAGTATTGAGAAAAATGGCATGAAACACTTGTGTGCATGGTTCAAGGTTGTTGACAATGAGCTTAGGAAAACTGTTGGATAAAATATATAATGAAAATAATCCAAGATTTTGATTATTGAAGAATCTGCAAAATCTGAGACAAGTTAGAGTTAACAGGAGTTATGCCAAGAACAATAGTACAGGACATCCATAACAGAAGAGTTGTAAAAACAAGGCTTCTTTCTCTCTCTGCGATACTTGGAGTTGAAAAATGTCAACTATAACTGTCCCTTTTATCCATTTTCTGGTAATAGTGAATGGCATCGGCTGTTTACAAGCCCATTGAAGTCAGTGGAAAGAATACCATTGACTTCAATAGACCTTGGATTGGCAGCCACAGATTTTGGCTAGGATCTATATATTACTTTCTTCACTGATATGCACTTTTCCGGAACCAAAATAATAACCAATAACCAAAAACATTTTAATACATTTCATTCATTCATTCATTTAGTACTTTTTCATTCTTCATAGCAAGCTTCAGAAATAATATGGACAGCAGTTGTAACTGAACCCAGAATAATAAGTTAATAAACAAAATATTTCTAATTAAAAATAAGATAGTATTTACAAAAAGAAGTTTAGAAAACAAGATCAGCATTGAAAGAAATCAGTTTGTAGAAACATCATTACACTTATCAGATTCTGGAGTTATCACAGCCTTAAATAAAGGACAGCAGTAAAACTAAGGTGAATGGGGGAATTATGTGTAGACTTTTTCCCAGAAATTATATATTTCCACCTTCTCCTTATTTTTGTAAAGTAATAATAATAGTTCTAATGATAGATAAAATACATAAATATGATAATCTGCAGTGGATTCAGGAGTTATTGATTGTTTTCATGGTAAAGTCAGTGAAAGGTCTAATGTGTTTTTTTCATAAAACATTGTAATGTAAATTGTTATGTAATACAAGAGTGTATCACTACTCTATAGTAATGGGGTAGAGCCCCATGCCCCAGTAGGAATCAGTGGACTTTGTACATTACCAAGATTCTTTCATTATCAGGGCCAGTGTTGGTAATGAGATGCTTCCTATGGACCACTAAGGGAGGGTCACATCACATTTGAAGAAGGTAAGAAGATAGCAATTGCCATACCCAGTGAAAGCAGAGTACAGTATCCTGTGCTAGTAGTGGATGCGTCTGAGGTAGGTGCAAAAAGGCTGTAATGAATAATTATGGAATCATTATGATCTGAAGGCTGAAGATGTATATCCCTTCTAAACTAATGTTTATCCTACCTAATGCATCTGTGATGGTTACCATGATCTGTATAAATGTCCAATCCTAAATCCTTGGCCTTAGTGATTTCTTATCACAGTGAGTTCCACAGGTTCATTGTGTGTTGTTTTAAAATGTATATCCAGTCCTTCCTTTTAAATTTGCAGCCTTTCTGTTTCACTGATGGTATTTTGCTCTTGTCGTATAAGAAAGAGGAAATAAAATCCCAGATTTAGCTTCTGTGAACCATTTGTTATGTTGAATACCACTGTCATGTCCCAGTGTATTTGTCCTTCCTGAGACAAGTCTCTTCAAACTTTTCAATCTTTAGGTGCCTTTCCCACCTTCCACCCATTTTTACCACTGGTCTTTGAACCCCTCCTTTTTGCTGCTTAATTTGTTTTGAGACATAGTGACCACAACTGAACACAGATAGATTAGTCCTTTAAATCCCTGTCACAGAGTCATGCATGGAACAGGTTGGGACATTTATTAGGTTCCTTCTCCTGTGATGCAGCCGCTGGGTTTGGAGATGTGGTAGGCTGGAGTGCAGGGCTGGCACCCGACTCCTGATCTATTATTTTCCATTTTGCTCAAAGTTCAGATGCAGGGGATGAGTATCCTAGCATGTAAGTCAGCAACTTGGAGTATTTTACTTCTATCTGATCAAACCGGGCTGGAAAATGATCAGTGGCGACCCTGCAGTGTAGACCCAAACTCATTCTGAATTGCTTCCCAAAGATCTTGGGATGCAGGTAAAAAATGCATATGAACATATGGAAATGTTGGAATAAGCTTGATTTCTAGCTGTAGCAGCAGCCGTGCTTTTAGAACTGCTGATACCATGTTTGAGCCAACAGGGATTATGGCACTGCATCAGAGAGATTAAGAAAATAAATAAAAGATCAAAAGAAAAATTCCTATTGATATTAAAGATAACATTTGTATTTCCTTACGATAGTAAGTCTGCAGCACTCTAGACTCTACATAGACTAAAAACGAAAAGGCTTGTACAATATCTGTTGGCACTGGGGAACATTAAGGAATGGGAACACCAAATCCAGGTCACATTCAGCAGCACAAACAAACTCGTCTCTGGGGGGTGACATCACAGTCTAGGAGATCTTTCACTGCTATGGAATACAGTCTGCTTTAAGAACAAAATGATCATTAACTTTAGACTTGGCATCTTGAATATGTTTGGGTGAAAAATTTAATGTGGGAATCAAAATATCCTTATCTTCATTATAAATCTGCGCACAGCGCTTCCTAACCAACTTACACATACATTTCAGCACATGGCCTGAAGACGAATGTAATTGGAGACCCAGAATTATTACGAACCTCCTGTACATTAGTAGATTCTGTTTGTTTATCTTTTAAATAGTGCTTCTTTCTTCAAATATATTTGTTTGAAGCCAGTTGTACTTGAGGTAACAAAACGGAGATGGTTCAGTTAAATAAACACATTTTTCCATGCATCTTTGAAACTTTATTGTAGTATAAGAAATCAGGGTCTCACTGAAAAGTCTGAAATCCATTTCCCCAGTTGGAGGATTTCAGAGATAATATTGAACTAAATGTATATTGTGATTGTACAATGATCTGTCACTGCAAGATAATTTGCTGTTAGGCAGAAGAGCTATTTATGATAGTTGTCACTCATTTCTCCCATATCACTACAGGTAAAATTGTCAGAATTTCCTTATTACAACCCTCTCTGTTCAGGGGGTTATAAGATTTTCAGCTGGATGAAAATGTTTACATTCTGTATTGCTTAGCTGTCCATCCCTCAGGAGTATCTATCAGCATTCCTCCTCTCCAGGTAACGAAGTGGAACTGTACTCCACTGATTTTACTCCAACATAATAAGGAGGAGGGATGGATGAAGATAGAAAGGACAGAAATCCATCAGCAACTGACTCCCTTAATCCAAATAAATTGATCAAATGGGATACATTCGTCTGATCCCAATAAATAAACCCAACTTCATGGTCCATTGGACGGTAAGGAAAAAAACAAGATTATTGCCAATATATAGTACTTTAAAGGAAAATCCATTCCTTCACTAAGTCTCCAGGGTGTAGGGGATAAAATTCTGCATAGCCCTTATGCAAACTACATAATGTGAGGGGAAGGGTTTATTTATGCCTTCCACCACTGTGTACCCCTCTAAAAACATTGTCTCAATTATCTTTCCTGAGGATTCACCTTTAAAAACTAACCTTTATTTTAAGCAGTCCATTAAGCAGATAAAGCAAGTAACAACATTAAATTTAGATGACTCATGTCATAATATTTGGAAACGTAGTGCATTAATGGAGGTCACTTACCATTTCTTTTAAATGAATTTGCAGTGGGAGTTGCGGGGGCTGACTAAATTGGCAAGACATCAAGATCCAGAAAAGATCATATATTGCTAATAATATCTCCATGCCTTATCTGAACAAGTGTTTAAAAGCATGACAAATTGGGCCGGAGGCTAGGATAATATCAATTTCTATTGTGTTTGTTCAGATGCTTTTCATAAGTGTATGACCTGCTTAATGTTTTCTGAATTAATGCCTATGCAAACAATGAATACATATATATATATATGTTCAGTAGATGCCTGTAATATGTTTATGTACATAATTCCACTAAAATATGTGAGTGATGAGTGAGTGAAAAATAATGACTCTATAATAAACTGTCTGACACCTCCACTGAAATTTGTCCAATTTCTCGGTCTCCATTAAGTCATGATTGGCTGGAAAATTCTATTAAGATTCAAATACAGTAAGAGTGTGAGAGAAAGCAGACAAAGAGGAACCTTTTACTAGCCCTTCCTTTGCTAACTATAGTCCATAAAAAAAACAATATGGTGACAAGTTGACATATTGAAATTACATAATTTATTTCATTGTTCCAGTCTTTAATTAAAATAATTAGTTTTCACAACCTGGACAAGATTTTAAATATTTCAATTCAATAACAGATTATTTTATGACTTCTTCCTTGAGGTACATTTATAGCAGTTTCTGAACATTAAAATGTGCCTCCCCTATGTTCTATTATAATTATTATGGGTTGGATTTTCCAAGGAGTTAGTGCAAGGGATTCTTACGCACTTTTGAAAATCCCACCCGATTTTTTGTTTTTTGTTTATAACATCTTTTACTTTCTGATTACTTTAATAACACTGACATTCAATAGATATCTGTATATATATCCTTTGTTCTAATTTTATAGATTCATAGGTTCCCAGGCCAGAAGGGACCATTGTGATTATCCAGTCTGTCTTCCCCTATAACACTGACCATAGGACGTCACTGAATTAATTCTTGTTTGAACTGGAGCATATCTTTTAGAAAAACATCCAATCTTGATTTTAAAATTGCCAGTGATGAAGAATCCGCTAATCATTCTTGTAGCTCTCTCTGAACTCTGTCCAATTCATTGCCATCCTTTCTGAATTTTTTCTCAGCTATCATGACAGAGGAGTGGCCAGGCCAAATTTAAGTGGCGCCACAACCCTGTGTGCCAGATCACAATACCTGGAGTGGGGAGGTAGGCCCAGCCCAGAGTCCACTCTAGCCATAGGCAAGCTAGGCAACTGCCTAAGGCAGCATATTTCTGGGCAGCTGCCTGGGGTGGTAGATTTGGCTCTTGAACAGCCTCCCTATCCCCACCAGGACTGCCACTCCTCATGGGGCTGGGATTAGGGTTGCAGAACCGGGGCAGAGAGTAACCATATGTAATGATGAGTCACCAAAAACACACTATGCAATTGGTGGCTTGCCTTAGTAAAAAGTTTGGGGACTATTGTGTCATGTTGATTTTGTGTTCTAGCTTTTTAATCAAAATGTCTTGTGGTGCTAAGGAATGCCTTACCGAAGACTAACTAGGTTATATCAGTGGCTCTCAACCTTTCCAGACTACTGCACCTCTTTCAGGAGTCTGATTTGTCTTGTGTACTCCCAGATTTCACCTCACTTAAAAATGACTTGCTTACAAAATCAGACATAAAAATACAAAAGTATTCCAGTACACTGTTACTGAAAATTTGCTTACTTTCTCATTTTTACCATATAATCAATTGAAATAGCAATATTGTACTTACATTTCAGTGTATCGTGTAGACAGCAGTATAAATAAGTCATCAACTGTATGAAATTTTAGCTTGAACTGACTTCATTGGTGCTTTTTATATAACCTGCTGTAAAATTAGGCAACTGTCTAGATGAGTTGATGAACGCTCTGGAAGATCTCTACGTACCTCCAGGAGATTGAGAACCACTGTATTATATCACCCAAACTTGTAATCTGATAAAAAATAATCAGGTTAGTTTTACGATCAATTTTCCTTAAATCCATGTTGACTAGCATTAATTATTACCCTTCTTGTGTTACCATCCTTGAATTCTTTATTAATCTTTTCCCACATCAGGCATTACATTATTTAGCCTGGGCTTTATGTCAGAATGATAGGCCTATAATTATCTGGATCATTTACCCCCTTTAAAAAATTGGCACAACATTTGCTTTCTTCCAGGCTTCTGGAACTTCCCCAGTGTTCCAGGAGTTAGTAAAATTCAAGATTAACAGTCCAATGATCTCCTTGGACAGCTCTTCTAAAACTCTTGGATGTATATTATCCAGACCTGCTGATTTAAAAATGACTAATGTTAGTAGTTGTTGTTTAACATCCTCTTGAGTTACAATTGGAATAGAAAGTTTTCTTCATCATCATGTAATATAACATCTGTTTTTCCTAAATACAGGATAGAAATATCTATTAAACTCCTGTTTGGGGGCGGGAGGGTTGGGTGTTTTTTGTTTGTTTGTTTTTGTATGATTACTGACAATTCTACCATTACCAGAGTTTCTAGTGTGTTACTAGCAACTTTAATTAAGATTGTCCAATTCCTGAATTTGACCTTTCAGGATTAAATTTTCCAGGTTTGTTCTTTCGTGCCAAACGTGTGTCTGCTTGTTGGTGAATATTGATCTGTACATCAAATTGTGATTTATGTATAGGGTTTCTTACATGGTGTGATGGAATGTCAGAGGGAACAGAAAAGTTCAGCACATTGCCCCACAGGAGGGTATAGTCAAAAGACATGTGATTGCAACATTGGAGCACCTAACACTAGGATATTCTCTTCAATGGCCTGGCTGTCTGATTGGGGGGAAACAAGGCTGAGGCCAAATGAAAACTTCTCACCTGAGCCCTCCTGTAACACACCATTGAGATATACGGCTATTAAACCCAGACTCACAGAGGGAAGGTGGGGCTTGGAGAAAGGAAAGTTCCTCTGAGATGGGGGAAAGACTAGAGGAGAGTCAAATGGAGAGCAGACTGGGTCACAAAAGCTTCTTGGCTTCCTAAAAGAATGTAAATTGGTTCCATTCTTTTCCTGTAACTCAAAAAGGAAGCCCAATTAACTTAGCTTGTGCTGAAGCAGAAGATTATGTTAAACTATGGGCATAGGCTGTTTGTTACTTTGAAATCATTTGCTACTACATTGGTTCAATTTCCTAAGAAACATATTGTTTTAAGATGACTGTTAGTCACTCTAGCCCTGGTCACAGGATCCCAAGAGAGGATCAAGTTGGCAGCTGAATCCAGTGCTTGGTAATGAGTGATTGGCACAGATGGAGATCATGTTATCCCATCCCAAACCAGGTAAAGGCATGAGGCCTGGTGCTTGTGGGGGGCCCACTCAGAGAGACCAGGAAGGAGCAGAGGTCCAATTAGCCCCATAACCATGGCATTCCTATATTGGAGGGAGAATGGCTTTTAGAAAGTATGAGCAAAAATGACTCAGCCATTATTGAGGAAGAGGAGAGTGAAAAAAATACACTTCTTCCCATTCTAAAAATACTTGAAATGTTTTTAATTGCTCTAGAACTGAAATGTCAGGGGAATAGAAGGTAGATCTTTAGAAAAAGAACTGTCCTCGTAAAGAAGAGTCTTTCTATGTTCTCAGGAAAATTGGATTTGTTCTTTGAGAACAGCTCCTCGTGCATGTGAATTGCAAATGATGATTGCATTTTTTGCGCAGGGTTCAAAAAGAAGGGATGCTGGACTGGGTGCCCACGTGGAATGAGACAAAGATACATGATGGAACGGTTGGGGGCTGAGCATTCTTGAAAATCTGGCCATTTCATTTAGATGCCTGAATGGGAGCTGAGGTTTTTGCAAAACCTGGGCCGAACTTGTGGATGCTGGGAACTCTTGAAAATCTGGCCCAAATCATGTTCAACACAAATCAGTTTAAAGAAGTATAACATTCACCCATATAACATTCAACATTCCAAGTTTGATCAAGGCAAAATCCACTATTTTTCTTAATTTCCTGGAATTCCTACAGGAGCTATAACTTGGGTTTAATCCATAGTTTGTCAGGGCTTGCCTACACCAGAGATTTTCAAACTGGGGAGGCGAGCCCCCCAAGGGGAGGCATGGAATGCATCCTGAGGGGGGCATGAGAAGCTTTAGGAAAAAAACTTACTGTGCCCATTTTACCCACCACCATGAATAACTAGCCAAGCTGATCCTTCCAGACAGATCAGGTCCTCAGCTAGCGCTGTCATTTGGATGGATTGCTGTTAAGCTAGCATAGCATTATACAAAGTCATTGCCATCTGTACTTTGATCCATTTGCTATGACGCGGTGTGCACATTTAATCGCAAGCATCGATCACCAGGGCAGTTTTGCTTTTGCTCTTATTACAATGGATCGTGGGCTCTATTTCAATCAATGCCTTGCTGACTGCCTTTGATGAATGCCTTTCATATTTAGCAAGAGTTGCATGTTGGTTTTTCTTTATCAGTATATGTAATTATGTGTGGCAGGGGAGGAACAAAGAAGGGGAGACACAATCAAATAAGTTTGAGAAGCTCTGGTCTACACTGCCCTGCTGTTCGTCCTACTGGGGAAAGAACAGCAGTGTGAGCCGAAATGCTACAGGTGCAATCTTTAGTTCATGCCTGAAGCTTCCTCACACAGGAGTTACAGAACAGCATTTTAGTGCACATTGATATTCACCGCCCCATAGACTGCAGTGCAGAGCCCTGTAGATATGGCCTTAGGCTCAGTAAAATAGCAGGATGACCACAATCCAAAGGATCGTGGATAATGTCAGGCAACATGCCACAGGTCAACATACTAACAAGATGAGAAATTACAGTTGTAAATTTAGTCTGCCAAAGCTGAATTGATTCAAGCTGCTTTAGAAATGTGGCTTATTTGCAGCCTTTTTGTGCCGATGACGCTCCTGGAAAAAATATACAAGCTAAAATCAGATGTAACCGATAAAAGCTGAGAAAACTTTAAACCGGGACAAAATGTAATATATTGTTGGTACTACAATGAGAATTTTCATGGCTATAGCAGCTAGAGTGAGCCTTACAACTACAAAAGCCAAGTAGATTAAGTAAATAAAGACATCCTGCATCAGACAAGACATGATGATAAATATAGGAGTGACAAAAACACATTTCGATCACATCATACCTCAGTTCATTCACTGTTTACCCAGAATGGAAACCTGAACAGGAATGTGATAATATATACCCTATCTGGAGGTTTGTAAATTAGTTTTTTGATCCTTCAAGACTTTGGCAAGGTAATTCATTGGAGTTTTCTCCTTGCATGTGTTGTTTATTATCTAAGAATCACTGAAACAAACTTTTCTGTTTGCTGCTATCAGACAAGATTTGTACAAGACTCTTGTTGTTGTGAGTTACCATGGGAATAATTTACTGTGTTCTTAAGTGGCACATGTTTATAGAACATTAAATTTCTCACAGTGGATCAGGTAATAGGTGGAGAAAGTTGAGTATCCTGCCTCTGGGAGTAGCTGACAACTGATAGTAAAAGGAAGGTGGACCCGGCCTTTCATGAGCCCTGCTGTGTAAGGACTGATGGACTTCATTGGGTTTAGGATTGGGCCCCAAATGATCATATTTTACAGGAAGACCTTGGAAATATTTGTGACAGATACAGCAAATTTCTGCACTATCCTTGAAAAACCTTGAATTAAGTTTATTTTCAGAGTACATTGCACTAAATGCAATGGTTAGATAGTATTGTGAGCTCTGGGAAGTGTTTATGTCCTTGTATTGGACAATGGACCTGACAAGAATGGACCTTCGGATGCACAGTGTTACGAGATTTGCCTGGGGACTCTCTAGAGAGACATTAATGCAAATTCCCCACTTCTGGAGAAAAGCCCAGCCAGCTTTTGAAGCTACACCCTGACGAGGGCACCGTTGTCTCCCGATTAGCTGTTCCTGGAATCTGAAGATCCAAGGGCCAAGCTGTATAAAGGGAAAGCTAACAGATTCCTTGTGGCACTTAATTCTGAGCTAAAGCTGCTATGAACTTGTAGCCACAGAAACCCCCCTCTGTGGAGTTTGAAGAACTGACTCTGACCAGAGGCCCTACTAGAGTTGGGGAGTGGGAAGGTGTTCCCTAGATGAGCATGTGTGTACGTTCGTTTATTGTTCTTAATGTCTCCTCTGCAATGCTTTCACCTTCACGATAAATGTGTAGTACCTTCTAACTGTGGACAATTATGCTGTTTATTGTCTCTATCCAGAAAGTAAAGTACAGATGCTGGCCTGTCTAGGCAATCCGTCTCTGCTGGGAATAACACAATGAAGGCAGGGAAGTGTGCAGCCTGGAAAAACCAAACTGAGGAGAGTGAAAGACATACAGGTCTCCAGCCAAGAGAGGGGACAGCTGGCAGCCAGAAATCTGAGATTGATGCCCTTGTTGGTCTACAGCGGGTGAATATGGGTGCAGTTGCTCTGAATGTGACATTATTGAGAAGAAGGGAGCCATTTTTCTTTTTGTATATTCTGCTTAAAGATACCAGAAACACCTTTAGAGATCTATATTTATAAGCCAGCCACACTTTAATGTACATGAACTCGGTCTATTCACTACAGAATTTATGATACACTGAAAGCAGGCCATGCACTTCCTCTGATCTTGAGCCATATCTTTTGATATTATCTGGCTGCTATTGGTACTACTTTGACTAAGAAACATAGTGACTACGGAACAAAAAGGTGTGGAATGAAGAACAAATGTGTTTCTTCTAAGAATTTAAAGTGAGAAGGTGGAAGGCTGAGTACTGTAATTAGGCTAAACTCAAGGCATTCCACTGCACGCCCACAGAGTCAGAACCACAGAACTGAAGCAGCTCTCTCAGGCTGGATTTTCAAAGAAAACCTTTATTTCAAGAAGTCTCTACTAACACTCTAAACACAGCAAATCTCTGTCTCAACCAAGGCTTGGTTGAAAGGTCTGCACCTATTACTCTACAGATCACAGTTTCACCAACCCCAAAGTATCATTCTAGTGATCAGTCTCTAAAGGTGCTATTAATTAATACAGAACTATTAAGGTATTTTCTCTTTGACTTAAATTTCAAAGGCAATTGCCTGAAGTATCCCATTATAAAGAAATATCTGAAATTCATAAATTCTCCAATCATGACTTCTCATTCTGGTGCACTGGTGAGAAAAGCAGTGTACAATTACCTTTAATCACATCCTTAAATTAACCCAATGTAAACCAAATTCAATCACCTGATATTACAAAGAACAGCATATTTTGTAAACGCCGTTACTTGTCTGCAACTTTATCTGCATATCTTCCAGGAATAACTTGCAATAGCAGCCTTTATTTGAAAGTGTGGGCCAGTTATTTTTTTGGGTTTTTTTATAGAAAATGATCAGTTACAATCCATCTTGTCTTTATTCCTATTATGGGAAATCTAATATAACTCTGGTGAGAGAAATTACTTTGGAAACTATCTTGAAAATCTTTATGTCAAATCCCTTTATACAGTTATATAAAATAATGAAACTGGTTGAGTGTATTTAGTCTAATTGTAGTAAATTTAGTCTCCTAATTTACAGGATCTGTATAATATTTCTCCCGCCTCATACAACTGAGACCTTCATTGTTACCTTTGTGCAGTGACAGCCCTCTCTGTCCTCAGTCCTCCTACCAATCTGACATTTTATTCTTATTTTCATATTACAGTAATGATGGTGATTAAATTTTTTCATAACGGGCCATTAACTTAATGAGAACTGAGTCTGCATATTCCTTTTGAAGATTAGTGTCACATTTCATACAAGTCTGTCATTCAAGTTGGCAAATGGATAGCCCTATATGACCATTTAAGGCATCCCAAAATAAAATACCCTGTAAGCATTAAATGTTAACTAGTGGAAATGTTTCCCACTTTTAGAACCAGATAGTGCCTAACTTTCAGCCTCCAGCCTCGTACACCCGGTGCACCTTTTGCTGGGATGGATGGATGCTGAGAGTTGAGTACATCTCACTCACCCCCTCTCCATGCAGGTTAGTGGGGAGCAGGGTGCAGTGAGAAGAGTCTTAGCTAGCCATTATATCTGGCTAGAAGGCTGGGAAGGGAATGATCTGCACCTGGTAAAGGACTGGCACACACTCCTTCCCCCTGGAGCAAGTGGGAGCAGTTCATTCCAGAGGTGGCACAGTTATGCACCACTCCATAATCAAAGCTCCATTTAGCCCTTCGCATTTGTTTTATATATATATATAAAATTCTTCTGGAGTCGTAGCTGAGCCCTTTGGTGATAGGCTTCAAGTACTCCATTAAGGAAAATGCACTCAAATGCCAGAAGTAATTTGAGCGCTATCTTCAAGAAAGCAAGTTCCCCTGTCTGTTAATAACTTTAATTAACGTACAGAGTACAAGCTGTGCCAACATTTAAGCTCTGAGGCCAATTACTTTGCTATCTAATAACACCTCTGTGGACCATATTGTATTAATTAGAAATCTCTCCTCACCTTTGTTAAAAAATTGTACACATCATCTATAAGGCACATCCTGAAGATTCACCTACCCTTCTTGGGAAAACCTCTAATATGGTCAATCCAATGGGTTTATTCAGCTCTTTAAAAATCTGATATAAACAGGTTACATTTTTCTTTGGACCCAATTTCTTTAGCACTTTCTCCCCTTACCCAATTATGGTTTGTGTAAACAGTACAAGCTTACAACCTTTCCCACTGTCAAGGAACACAAGACAGGTTTATCTCCTTTCGTTTCTGATTATTGAAGCTATTGAACCTCTCACTTTTTTCTGTCAGGGTATGTTCTTGGTACTGACAGTACTGTGTCTAGCCATGAAATGTGTCTTCACACAGTGTGCAAATTATTTACTCCAGTGTATGAAGAATCATTCACATCTCTTAACGGTATTTAGAGTTCTTTTCTCCATGGCCTGAAAATTTATTTTGAAAGGTTTGTGGGTCTTATAAAGTTAATGGAGCAATTCCCTTGCCTAGTCCACAGGTGTGAATGGCTCTGAGGGTGGTTCTGCTGCCATGAGAGATGAAAGAAACAGGATGCAGGGAACCTACCATTCTGATATGCTGCATTCCCTGCATTTCTTTTCACCATGGGAGCTCCTGCCTTGCCAGCATAGGAAGAGTTTGAAGTGGGTATTGGGAAAGCCAGTGGATCTGCGACTACATGGGTCACACAATTCCCACAAAAGAGAGGAATGCAGCAGAGCCTGGAGGGTGCAATAGCAACTCAACTGCCAGCCACAACCTAAGGAGAAGGAGAAGCCACAGCCTTCCCAACAATAAATTATATCTATTAACTATTTAGGTCCAAGACATCTTCTTATTTGCATAATCATTTAAATAGCATCCCTCTTTTAGAGAAAGATAAATGGATTTAATATTGTTCTTGACTGGATGCTGTTTGAATCCATGAACTTTAGGGTATTACAGGCAGATCGTTATTCACATCCTTCCCTCCTGCTGCCCCTTCCCTGGGAATATCCTGCTCCCAGATACTTTTATTGTTTTTCTTCTGCTCTTGAGGGCTTAATTTTCCTCCCCAGAGGGGAGGCAGATCAACCAACCAAGCCCGCTCCAGCAGGTGGCCGGGGAAGCCAGCAATCAGATGTCCAATGTGCACCCTGCCATTCTGTCTGCTTTATTGCTCTCTGGGCCCCTTCCAGTAGCAGGGCCTGGATGCCAACACCAAAAAGCATGGCAACGAGTGAATAAGAAATTCATTACATCAGGACAGGGAAAATGAATATTTCAATAAAATGAACCGGGTTTTGGCGGTTCATCTTGAGGGAATTTTTCATCTCTGTGAGTGTATTTATCCTAGCAAGGAGAAATTCAAAAAACATTTCCTTGTAGGCTGGAGCAAGGGGTTTTGAGTTATCCTAAATTAAAGGAATTAATCAAAGACCATGCACACATAAATTGGGCACAGCTTGAATGATGAGTTATTTGGGTGACCTGTCTTTATGAAATTCCTTATTGTAATGGCACAGCAGTGATGCTTTTTAGGATGCACTTTCCTTATTCATAGTCCCCAAAGGGGTAAATCCCAGACATCGTGGATACCCATAGAAGCCTGGTTCAAAGCTGCTTTTCCCTGCATGCCCTTAACCATTGGTGGTCTCTGAGATTTGAGAGGGAGTAGCTCCTCCACCAGTGCAGTCAGTTGTATTAGCTGGTTAAAAGTTGCTCTTGAGTTCTAAGCTTACTGAGATGTCATTCATTTATCCAAATATTGGGAACATTTGCCCTTATGTCCTGCCTAACATTATAAACTTTTACTCATTGGTATAAAACAACTATATTTCTAGTTGAATTCATGAAACATCCAAAAGCAGTTATAACAGGACTTCTCTGGGAAACAAATGTAGCGGGGGACAAAATGTCCTCTAAAGTTTCTTTGAAACTTGAGACAGTTATTTGAAAAGTTTGGTGCTGTTTTGGCTCAAGTTGCTATTGACAATACAGATCAGTTAGGTGGATTAACTTACTTTTAAGAGATATGACCTCAGGATACTGCTGCTGAGGATGTGTTGGCTGGGTTTTTGGAATCCAGAGGAATTTTCTTTCAGCTGTACTGTGTACAAGGGCATTGCTAATAGCAACACACAGACTGTTCATGCCATTCTGTGGGACTGCCAAGTAAAATTAGTGGAGTTGTGCACCGCTGATTCAGAGCTCCTAGAACTGGAACATAGGATCTGATATTGCTGTTGTTACATAGGACAAAATCCCATTTGGCTCCTTAAGGGCAAATCCCAGTTCACTGAAATCATTGACATTAGGAACATGAATTTGTTCTTAGAATAGAAAAAATTCCCCTCTCCGTACATATCTAGTATATATACAGTAATTTATTACTTTAAAATTTATTAGGGGGAATTGCTTTCCTTTCTCATTCGGTGAAATCCTGGCTTCCTTGAAGTCAATAGGAGTTTTTCCATTTCCACAAAGAGAAAGTTAAGGGGTGACTTGATCTCAGTTTGTAAGTACCTACATAGGAAACAAATATTTGATAATGAGCTCTTCAGTCTAGCAGAAAAAGGTATGACAAGATCCAATGGCTGGAAGCTGAAGCAAGATAAATTTAGGCTGAAAATAGCCATACATTTTTAACAATAAGCGTAATTAACCATTGGAACAATTTTTCAAAGGTCATGGTGGAGTCCGCATCACTGACAATTTTAAAATCAAGACTGGGTGTTTTTTTAAAAGATATGCTCTAGTTCAAAAGGAATTTTTTAGGAGAAGTTTTATGGTCTGTTTTATGCAGGAAGTTAGACTAGATTATCATAATGGACCTTTCTGGCCTTGGAATCTATGTATCAAGAGGCTCTTTTTATTGATCTGCAGGAGAGTTGAATGTGCCTTCCTCTTGTATTAGTACATTATCGTCTAAAATAGAAAATGTAAGCAGCTGGAGGGGTGGGGGGGTGAAAAAGTTAACAGAATGGAAAACAACAGTGAGGTGGCCAGTGGAAAATCAGCAAAGAGGGAAGGAAACTGAGGGAATTTGAGATAAGGAAAAGGGGCTAAATATAACCAGGGGCCACATGCAAAGAAGAACATGAGCAAAAGGGAAAGAGAGGGGAGGAAAAGCTGTGCAGAAAAAGAGATTGTGTGAGAGGGTCTGATAACAGAAACCAGGTACTGTACAGTGTACAGAAACTGTGAATAATTTGCTCCTATCTACATAAAAGGAACCAAAAGCTGCAAATATTAAACACTATGTTGCAACATTCCAGTGGCAGTTGCTATGAGGCATAAACAGTAGACCATTAAAACTGATAAACATCTCACATCTGTTTTGACTTGGCAGCTGAAAAACCATTCTTACTGTAGGTATTTAGCAGTTATACACGTCTGTTTATCCAAGGCAGGAAAAGTTGTATTATAATCAATACTAAACGTACAGATATCTTTATTATTGTGCCACATCAGTGAAGAGTCATTCTGGCTGGTGTCTATGGTAGAAGGCTCTGGCTAGATGCCCTTTCTAATGAAAAAAAAAAAGATCTAGATTCTTTTCTTTTCCCTTTCATGGGCATTTCCTGAACATCTGAAGCTTTTCTACTTTCATCATAGCCGTAGGAGGTTCGTAATCCCTCTCCCTCTGTACTTTATTTTCTGGTTAAGTAACGAGAAGGATAACATGTTATGGAAATGAAAGAAAAGAGATCCTATTTCTTCTTGGTCTTTTTATTATTTTTCCATCTTCATTCACTAATTGCTTAACATTATGAAAACATTTGTTTATTAAAGAAGCATTTAAGATATAGTTTATGGCCACGATTTTCAAAAGAGACCAGAGATTCGGGGGAATGCCTCAATATTTGGAAGCACTGCCTTTGAGATACCTTAAAGGGGCTGGATATTCAGGGTCTGGGTGCTCAGCACATCCTAAAAATCATTGGTTTTTTTAGGGTGTCTCAAGCTGAGCATCCAAAGATCTAGTTAGCAAAATCAGTAGTCACTTTGGAAAATCTTGGCTATTCACGTCCACAGTTATTAGCTTGCATGAGTCCGAGTAGGCTGAACAAAGAACCATAATGGTAATGAGCTAAATCTTGGAAGTGGCCATGATTGGCTAGTTAGGGGGATGAAAAAAATAGTATTTCATAGTCACATATTGTAACCAAAATTGTGAGCTAAAATATGCTTGTAAATACAACTTTGAAACAAACCCATTGCAGGTTGCCAGGGTGAGGAAGATGGCTCAGAGGGGTTCCTTACCAATACCATTGCTTTCTGTACACACTCCCAGAGAAGTAGATAGGGCCAAAGTCTGCTCTCAGTTACACTGGTGTAAATTCAGAACAACAACATTGAATAAGAGTGTGACTAAGAGCAGAATGTGGGTCACATACAGCTCAGAAAGGCGGCACTGGCGTTTCCCATTACAGTGCAATAATATCTCTAGAAGGGTCTTGTTTTGCCTCAAATTAATGTTCCAAAGTTAATGGAGGTCTGGCTTTCACCCCAAGTTTTTTAACCCTCTGCTCAGGTGTAATTTGGAACAATAAATGCGGTTGTAGTGCCACTTTTATCCAACACAAGATAAAAACAAAAGCAGTGGAGTGAAAACAGAAAATTGATACAATGCAGGAAAAGAAGTTCAAAGATAATTCAAATAAGCTGCTTCTCTTCTTTTCAGATGCTCATGTTGTGTTCACATTGAATCCATTTTTCTAATTCTACTGTTCTTGAGTGAATGTTGGATAACAGGTTTCCAGCTGAGGAGAAATCTCCAAAACAGAATTTCCCTTTACATTTCACTCTGATTTGTGCATGGCATAAAGGGATGACTGTCCATCTTTAAAGTAGTTTCACAAAGGGAAAAACTGATGTTCTTTTGCCTGTAATGAAAAGCCAGGTTGGCACTTTAGACTTTATAGTTGTCTGACAGCTGCAAAAATCCAGTTTTTCACCCTGCTTTTGGACACTTGAAATATGAGTGCTCACCACTGATCAGCACTAAACTGCAGGTTTTTGCTAATAGGCTGCCCAAACCAACGTTCCATAAAAATTGTCATTCAATTTATATCCAAAAAACACCTGGGGGTTTTACTCTCTTCCAAGAGGTGTAGAACTGTGGTGTTAGCTTGGACTTTGTTTGTCAACCACGTTGCAGTCAAGATCTCAATGTCTTATTTTTCTTCACTAGAGCAGAGAAGAATTTTGGGAAACGTGTAATTCCTTGCACGTTTGTTTGTTTATTTATTTATTTATTTTGCTGTGGTAGAGCTTATATTGGACTTTGCTGTCTGGAATTAATGTTCCTGTGCTTCACGTTGACCCATGTCAAGTTGTAACATTTATTTTCTCCAGAAGGGCCTGCAGGGGCTCACATGACAGCTCTGTTAGTGCAGATGGCGGTGTCTGCCATGCATGTGGCAAAATCAATCAGTACTCCTTTTTGTGTCTCTCCTTAAAGTGGCTTAGCTTCACATTCACTCCAGCTTCCCTTCCAGAAATCATTATTACTGCAAATACGCAACTGAAAAATAGGGGAAAAACAGGCTTTCAGTTGAATTGCTATTGGTTTGCATCCTTCCCTCTGAATCCCCTTTGCTTTTATTGAGTTGTTTTGCATACCATTAGTTACACACTACAGTCGCACTGTATACAATTTTAGTCTTGGTAAGTAGACAGTATTGCCATGGCCCTTTCAGTGTTTCCTGTTCTTGGTATCAGGAATGCAACAAAGAATCTGCTGTGTGTGTTTGAGGGGGGAGGGGAAGGGAGTATTTTGTTCATTAAGGTCACTCTCGAAACATTCCATTCTAATTTCAGATCAGTGGCTGGCCATTGCTGCCTACCTGTACACACATGCACAGTCACTGCCAACATATGAGAGAGAGTTGTATATGAGATTAGGTATCTTTAATCCATCCTCTTGTTTAAAATTGCTACACTAAATAAACTGCTCAACTGGCATGTTACATGCATGAGCCTCTCAGGAACTAAGAATTGTTTATATTTGTTTGCTACTCTGTCTTCCTATGACTAGCTGGCTTAGTTTCACAAATACTTTCCCAGACATTAAAGCTTAAAACCAAAATGCCATCCAGTCCACCCTGAGAGTCATTCCCCTGAGGCTACATTTCTTAAATAGAAGTTCTTCCTTCTTGCTGCACCATATTAGTACACACTAATCTAACTGCAACATTTCACATAATTGCTCCAAATTTCAGAGGCGCTGATAAGAGTCTTTTTTCTTAAGTGAGTGCCAAAAAGAGAAGATCTGTCTCAGCCATTATTGTACAGTTGGAAGAAGCATTGTGCTGATCTTTCCTGACAAACAATGAATACTAGCAAAATTCTGCTTGCCAATTCATAGAATTGCTCCTCCCTCATTTTGTCTGTTTCCCTCATATGTTTCTGCTGCGAACTCCATACATTTAAGGAAGCTACTATATTGAACAGAGATTCAACATGCATCCCCTAGAGTAGAATTAAGTCATAAAAATGTATTAACTATACATGAACACAGTTTTTAGTTAATGCTTAAATGTTCTGGATCTTCGGATAATCAAATAATAGCATCTAGATTAAGATCAGCCTTAACAAAGGACATTTGTGAATGGGCATTACTGGGTACGGCAGCTGGCAGTGATTGGATATATTTCATAAAGAAATTATTTTTATTTTAATTCTATGCTTTAGATAAGATATTTTGGGTATGGGCCTTTCCATTAGGTGGATAGAGGGAATATGGAATATGGACCTTTATGGAATATTTAGGCATCTTTTTAAGTTTTCCCCAGGGATAAATTTAATCCCTGACTCTGCCAGAATGGAATCCATTCAAGAGTTTTATTTTATACAATACAGCCATACAGTTCAGTCAGATTTCCAAATTCCTACCCATCATTTTCTGCAAGTCCTAGGTAATGCTTTATGGAAAACTATGCATTTTCTATACTTTACCTTTTGTAACTCAAGGGTTACAACAAACATAAGGCACGGATGTTTTAAGACTAGAATTAGGCTGTAAAGACCCCTAAACCATTGGGAGTATAAAAGGCAATATAATGAACTGAGAAATATTCAACGGAAAGTCAATCTCTCCATCTTCACTTGTTTGCATCCCATTTACCATATGACCAGTGTGGCAAATTTCACTATGCTGCTCCCACTAGAGAGGAAGGATTTGTCCAATGGGGCGGTGCTAGTCTGGAGACCTGAATTCATTCCTTGCTCTGCACGGACTTGCTGTGTGACCTTGGGCATGTTTCCATTGACTTCCATTGGCACTGAACCAGAAGCTACACTGAGGGGGATATAAGTACCTAAAATACGTAGATAGAGCACAGTGAGCATGCGGCTAAGGGTGGAACAGAAGCCATCGCCAGCCACTCCTTGCTTGCCATCTGAGTGCTTTTGAGGCCTCTGGCAATCTTCTCACCCCTGTTATTCCTCTCCTTCACTCTCCAATGGCCTCTCTAGCTGCTACACAAGTCTCATGGGGACCAATGAGGTATAGAGGATGATGCGGCAATTGGAGCTCAGAGCCTCACTTTTTTTTTTTCACTACCTGTGCTGCAGGTTGAGTAATGTAGACAGTTACATCAAAACTCTACAGGATGGGAGCCATTGCTTGACCTAAACACCACATCATTCGCACCCCCAATCACCCAGTGTCACAGCCTAAAGAACCTGTTTTATCACAAGTAAAATTCAAAATTAGTTTGTGGTAACTGTAACATCAGGAGGAATTAATAAAGAAAATGTAAGTCACTGTATATTTGTTACAGTTCATTCCTGCAACTTACAAATCTGAATCTTCATGACCCCATTCAAGAAATGATCATACAAAGCAAATTTTCAGTAGTTTTATTGAAAAATGCCTCCTTTGTTTCAGAAATAAATAATATAAGGCAGTGAAATTCACAATTTGCAGTTAAAATATAAAAGCAGCAATTCTATATCCATAGTCTTGCAAACAATTTCCAACTGCTTTTGATAACTAAGAAACATTATATTCTGAAAAAAAATCCATACTAATATACAACACAAACATGCAATTTCATCTCTGCAGGATTGACTGCAATTTGGCATAAATGTTAATGTGTCTACAAGGAGATTTAAAGCATTATAAAACTGTATCCAGTTGATACAATGATTTCAGCTACATTTCATAAGGTTTGTGGTTGTTAAAAGAGATGTATAAGAGCAATATATGCCCTGCAAGGTATAACTAAGGATAGAAGAAATTGGCAATGATGTAGGAGTTGGTTTGTTTTTTACTAGACAATGCAGACTTGTGATGTGGCTGAACTGCAAACAGGCATTAAAGAGGAGGAAAACTGTAAAGCTAAAGCGGACAGCCCTTCGAAAATTTGCAGCAGCTCTGGTTTTTGGTGTTTTTTTTTATTTAAAGAAAATGCAGCATTGTGATAACTGAATGCACACATTAAGTTGTAAGCAGCCACTTTAAGCAAAAGTATTTTACAAGCATTTCAAGAGCAAGCACCAAATCTGTAGTTACACACATTGCTATTCACACATAAGCATGATACTCCTAGCAGACGTGAGTGCATTGCTGGTTTGAAAATACCATTGAAGACTATAGGATACACCCACACTGTATGTATCTGCATATGCGAGCATGGCACAAACAAAAACACGCAACCAAAAACACAAAACAAGACAAATCTTTTATGGTTTTGTTTTTGCTTTTCTTGGTAATGATCTTTTCCAGCGCATTTGTTCAGGGCAATCCTGGTGAATGCATTTCAACTCCATAGTCCTCATATTCGTCCTCTCTCCTGTCTGACTCCATTGGTACTATGTAGGGCTCACTTTCAGGTTGATAGGGTCCACTTTCAGGTACGTATGACTCTGGTTGAAAATAGTTGTCTGATTGAACATTATAGTTATCGCATGTCTTTGAATCCACAAATATAATGAAAGTTAGTTTGGCTACATAATGTTAGTTCCATCTTAATTTCATATAATAAATATATAAATTAATAAATCACTGGGGTTTGTTCTATTTTGTTCACAGATTTTATTTTTCTTTTCTTTCGGGGGGGTGAGGGAGGCAATAATAAGAGAAGTGAGATTTGGTTTTGAAAGGCCTTCTAGGAGCCAGCTATTTAAAACACACAAAACATTACAGAGCCAGTCTTAAAGTGTTATGCAAATACCCAATAATCTGTTAAAAAATAAAATAAAATAAAAATAGTATTTTACATCTGCTTTAATAATTCCAAAAAATACTGGATTTGATTTAAAAATTAATTAATGAATAGGGCAAATGGATTAAGTAAAAAGAAAATGTTTGACTGGCATCTAGTAATTTTCTCTGAGAGTGGGAAATAAATGTACACATAACTATCACCAGTGGCAATATGCAGTACATGTCATTTTCTGATGCTGTTTCTCGTAACAGACTGAGTTACAGCTGGTGCTGGAGGAACACCAAAGACTACAGCAAAACAGAAGAAAAATAATTATAAAACTTTAGTATTTCGAACTGCAATTACAAAACCCAACAAGATTACATATACAAAAAGCCACATGCCCTGAATCAGACGTGTTGATCACAAGCAACAGACAGATAGATTTCACACAGAGTCAAAGATGTTATTCTGGCACAGAGCAAGCAGCAGCAGGCTTTAATGGAGAAGCTTAATGTAAAGATGTTAACTGATTTTAGTGGACACGATCCCATACAAATCATTTACAAGCCACAATTAGTTTACTATTTACATAAGTCATTTCTCGTTTACCAGGTTAAATCTGTCTCCGACAATGGTGTTACCTCTGCTCGTTAGTAGTTTTATAAGCCTCCTTCAGTACCGAGGCTTCTGATGATTTGGAGGGTTAAAAATAGTTGTGGTTCTACTTTGTTACTGAAATGCAACAGGTTTGATAATGAGTTGACATCACTGTCTCTTAGGTCATTCACGAATGTTGTTAGTATAAAGAAACTCCCCATTATATGAGGTCAACATGGTTCATTTTTAACCATATCCGTGGTGAAATATCCATACAGACTCATTTCCTACTAAGCACGTGCGCAAAAATCTCAGAAACAGGTTTTTCATGTATTCAAACTGTAAGCAGCACTGGCGGACTTAGAAAATTGTTAGCCGGAACCTGAAACAGGTCAAAGATGATGTTAGTTTTTAATAAGTCAGACTGCTGTGCAAAAATATATTTTCATCCAACTAAATACACAATGGTTAAGTCATATGCATATATCTATATATGTATACATAGCTGTTCGGTAGGAAAGATTGTACTGCTGTGTAATGGGTACAATTTCATTTCTTTTTCATTTAAATGGGAATCTTGTGTTAGATCTGTGCAAGCACCTTGCTTTTTACACCCAACATCACCAAGTCTGTATACACATATATATATATATTTTCATGTATACATGCAAGTATGCTAGTGGCAAACCACACCCAACATCAGTATCACATACACTAAATGTAAAATGGTACAGTGCACACAAATGAATTGTTAGCAATATTGTGGGCCTGGACTTTCTCCATGAAAATGGTCCTGGAGGATCCTTGGTATAGAATATATTAATGTCTTCTCATTAGTCAGAAATTGGTGGCCACTGTCATCCATTATTTGTCTCCCTATGACAGCCCATTGTTTTTAATTGCTTCTTGCAAGAAGGAGTCTAACATGACTAATGAGAGACTCCTGGGGTTTAACTTATTGGAAACTGTAGGACAGTAGAGTTTTTCAGTTGTTTGCACTGTAACACGGAACGGTTTTTGTTTGTGGAAAATTGTGATTTCATTTATTAATTTTGTATAAATAATCCTGATGTTGATCAAAAACAGACAAACAAAAATTCCCAACCAGAGCGTTCTTTTTACTTTTCAAGAGAAACATGGAGTATTCAACCTTGTTCTAAAGAAGATTGGAGGAAGGAGGAGGAGAAGAAGAAGAAGAAAATGGTCATTTAAATCCTAACAGCAAAATAACCATCTACAAACCTTCTATGCATTAAAAAATAGTTGCTTGAATAATTTAATCACTTTCTTCCTAAACCAAATACATTTCAAATCAATGTGAGACAAGTCTGCATAACAATCTAAACCGTGCTCTTAGGCCTGTCTGTTAGAAGAACTGAACTGTTTCAAGATGAAATGTTACAACTAAGCAATTTCAGTGCTATTTGCTTCTGAAAAGATTCAGTGTGCCCACACTAGCAGGTCTGTCTCATGTAAAGCACCACCGCATCTGTGCAGGCTATTTAAGATGAATACAGTTTACGTTGTCAATAACCTACCTGGGAATCCTTGACCGTTGTAAGTGATGCTAGCACACTGGGATGAATCACAATACCCAGGTGGGCCTGGAGGACCTCGAATACCCCCATTTCCAGGACGACCTGGTGGCCCAGGTGGTCCACGTGAACCTGTAGAACCTGGTGGGCCAACTCGAGACTCCCCTGGTGGACCTAATTTTAGAATTAAAAGGAAGATAATTGTTTTAAGGAGTCAATCTACCATAAACCACTGGCACTAGTGGAGTCTAGACTATGAATGAGCCTTTGGTAAGAAAATGTTGACATTTGGCTTCTACACGTGGTCAATGAAACAACTAAGGAGAACCAAAATGTGACTCATCATTAGTTGCTTCCCTATGTGTGGCTAATTTAAGGTCTTTTATTCACAGAAACTGATTTGGCAAGGTCTGAGCCAAGCTAAAGACATCAGTGAATTCTCTGGTTTATTTCCATTCTGTGTAAGATATGAAGATCTCAAGGGAAACTACTACGTTAGACAAGCACATTGGATTTCAATTAAAACATAGGACTGCATTAATTCTGCTACCCTGCAACCCTAGAGCAGATGAGGTAATGTTTTCTTTGGAACAGGTTGTATTATGGTTAACAGAAATGTAGAGTTTCAACCAACTGGGGCTAGAATTTGTTTCAAGCTTCTTATGGATTTTGTAATGAAAAAATCATGTTTAAACTAGTAAATTAAAGGCAGAAACAATGAGAAAACCTAACCATTCTGCCAAGACATCGGTATATGATCAAGGAATGAAATCAAATGGCACAAAGGACAAAAGTAACAGTGAAAGGATCATATTCTGTACTAGTAACTCCATGCTTTGCAGTTAAAGGACATCAGAGTAACTACAAACATGATCCAACAATGGCACTAGACAGTCCAAATGGGTCAGGTGATATTTTGTTTCTATCAAATAGAAAAAAAGTGAAAAAAAAATGTCCATTCCTATAGGAATCAGCCCCTGATTACTGAGTCAACAAAGGTTCAATCAGTATTTTCATCAAAAATATCTTCGCATGTCATGTCTACAAAATATTTCTACTTAAGGTTTTCAGCATTTTCAGAATGTTTCATTTTATTTCCAATACATGTCAAAAATGTAAAGTGCACTGAGTATCGTATGCTTATTTGCTATAAGGAGCAATTAAGCAATTTGACTTTCTAGTTTTCTTCCCTTTTTTCCCTACTGTTCTGTAATCTGATGTAAACTAAAAACAGAAAATTTACCAGGTGGTCCAGGCAAACCTCGTGGTCCTTGTGATCCAATCCCTCTGTCACCTTTCTCTCCTGGCAGTCCTAAAGAACCAAAAGGAAGTAAAAACCACAAAAGAAAGAAACCATGTCAGAAAACTAAATTTTTTTCATGCTCTCTTACTGATTATAATATAGACTTCAAATAGTTTATTTCTTTATAGTCTGATCTAAGAAATCTTAATTTGGATGAGGAAAATATTTTAAGGAAACAAACATTTCAATCTGAAAGACAAGATTTTTTAATGTATAGTACAGAGGTAATCTCATGTGTAGAGACTGTCTTAAAACATAGGAAAATCTTTGAGGCACCCAAGATTTGATAGAAGTTCATTCCACACACCTACCAACATGAGTAAAGGCAAACAAGCTTTGTACTTTTCCACTACAAATACACTTCAAGCGTCCTTACAAATCTAATGAAATAGTGTAAGTCAACATTCTCCGAAAGTTGGATTCAGAAGTTCATTATTTTTTTATGTGGTAAATATTTATAGTAAAATCTATGTTTAAAAAAATCTTTGTTAGAAAACACACTACTTCCAAATTTTGAAGTGTAACAGTAGAACAACTGAGGGCCAGATTCACTGGTACAGCCTGGCTCCTTATGCTATTGCAAACCAGCCATAACCCAGGCTTAACCAGACACTTAAACTGAGTTTACGCCTACTTCGCATCACCAGAGCAGCTCAAAGCACCTGAAATGTACTGGCACATCTAGGTCTGTATTTCTCATGTATTTACTACTCTGCTTCAATTGAGACACACAACTGCAGTGCCACTAAGCTATGGTTCAACCCACATTCTTGTTAATGAATCTTCTTTTCCCTCAACCAGATGCCTATTCAGAAAAGTAGCCTGTCAAGATGTAGCTGACTAATACCAGAAACAGCTTTGAGAAGAGAACATTCTCTGTACTAAGATACCTTGTTAAAGCTGATATATGTCTTGATATAGCACTTGGACTCAGTGGTGACTGGTGTCCCATAAATACCACATGAAGAGAGACGCACTGTAGATGCAGATCTCTGTAATTTTAGACCTTGTTTTCAGACTCTGAATATTCCATTGTACCAGCTGAACCAATTCCTTCAGAGCAATCCAATTGGCTATGGATAGCTACGTGCTCATGGCCTTTCTGGACGGTGCAGCTGCATTGCATTCCTCTGCAGACAGCTTTTGAAATATCGCCATACGTATGCTCTTTGAGCACTACTTACCTCTTTCACCAGGTGGTCCTTGGACGCCAGGTGTTCCTGGGAACCCTGGTCTCCCTCCAGGTCCAGATTCTCCTCTTGCCCCAGCGCTCCCTGGAGGCCCGGGTGGTCCTGGAGGTCCTGGCTGATTGCGGTTTGCATAGTAATCGTTCGGGATTTGATTCAGCATGTGATTGAACCGGTTCATTTGGCCTTTAAAGAAAAAGAAAGGGTTTTAATAAAAACATGTGAGAAGCCTTTATTGCAGCAGGAAGGAAAAATCACTTTTCATTAAAATCATACACCCACACCCCCGCCACCCACTGTCCAAACAGTGGAGAATTGGAACGTATGCACAGATTAAGATGAACGCAAAATATGATCATGCAGAATATATGGGGGGAAGGGGAAGGGAGGGAGATTCTGGCAGCAGACACTTGTAACTAAAACTTCAAAGCCACTAAAGGTGACATTTGGATTACAACAGCCTTGTTGACTGAGCCCTGACAAAGAACTGTCTCCTAGTCTTCCAGACGGCAAAGGCTAATTCCAGAAGAAGATCTGAAATGCCATTCTAGCCATCAAAAATAGACATTTCTGGGTACTCTGCATTCAGAGAACAAATATTCCAGTGGCATGGAAGAGAGGATGAAATTCAGCCCCATGCAAAGGGTGTGCACAAGGGTGATGTATCACTTAAGATCCACTTAAGCCCTGAGGATGCATACGTGCACAGGGGCAAATTTCACTTCCAGAGAACGTCTGTGTTGCTCAAGAAAGACAGCCCTGTCTAAGTAACCAGCAAGAAGTTCTGAAGGGGAGACCCGTCTAGTTTTTCTTGACGAGAAGTATGATGACCATGCAAGGAGCACTCAAATGGAGGGCTAAGTGTAGGGAACCTAAAGCAGAAGACAATATCAGAGTAGTTCCATTACAAGGGCACGCTGCTAGGGCAAAACTTGATACTTTTGGTTGAACAAAATCAGTATGTCACAATTCCATATCTATCTTCAGTTATCTCAAAAACAGCAGTCTTGGGATCTTAGCAGCACGTGCCCTATGAGCAAATTTTGCTCGGTCTTCTTTGGGGGCCTTCCTGACAGCAAAGGCTGTGCAGTTGTGATGTGGAAGGGGGGTTACAGACGATCTGAGGAAACTGTGCAGGGGGGTCACTTCCTGTGGAGCACAGAGCTGTACTCCAGGGTTGCTGCCTATAGGGTGGCATAGGGAGCTTAGAGTATCCTCCACTGCATGAATCCCCGCGTGGTCACTCCTGCCTGGAAGTAGGGGCACATTAAGACTGCAGAGGGCTACATCAGCTCTGAGGCTGAAGTAAAATTAAAAAACATTAAAATATTGTTTTTGGAGGCCTGAATTTTGGGACTTAGTGCAATTATTTTTTTTCCTTGCATAACACAATTTGCCCTGTGTGCATCACTTGCCCAGACTGCATGTGCCAATATACTTCAATCCAAATACTGGCAATGCTCCTTCCATTCCAGCTTTGTGCCTTCCGTCTCCCAGAGGTGAGACCTGGTTTATGCCAAAATGTTTGGTGGCTTAATGGCATGGACAAAGCTAAAACAGAGACTCAGCTGACTGCATAAAATCATTTCCCTTGTGACATGCGCAAGATTTGAATATAGGTCTCCAGAAGTGACAGATTAATTCATTAACAAGTTAGCCCTTCAAATGCAGGGCCCAATTTTGTGTTGCATTTTCCTTCCATCAGATAAGTGGCACAGAAGATAGCAATGACAAGACACTGGCTCCTGTTACGCTTTGCAGCCAGAATCCCTTCATCTCAAATTTAAATCATTTTGACTTTTTACAAATGAGCTATTAAATTAGCCATATGGAAAACAGAACTAGGAAAGAGCAAAACATTGTTTACCATTTATCAATTGTTCACAGACTTGTCTGGCAACAGCTCGCATCATGTTCTGAGAAGCAATATCTCCCTTAATAATTAAAATAAGTTTTTTATTAGTATATCGTCTGTGCTTTTAAAAAGCCCATGTTTAATACATTAAAATAAGTGATAAATAAACTAATTTTAAGGTAGTACTTACTCGGTCACCTTTTTCTCCTTTCATTCCATTTGGACCCTAAAACAAGTTAATTTCCATTATTATTTAATGCATCAGCACATACTGCACTTTATTGTTTAGGAACACAGAAACATAAAGGGATGAAAGAAAAGAGAAGGCTGAGGGGAGAAAAAGAAAACAGATTCCTAGGGAACATTCTCTGTAAGCGTTGCCTGGTGCATATATACCACATCGACAGGTGTTTTAGATGGACTCCATAGAGCAACTGTACAATAAACCCATCCAGCTGTGTCTTTATCCTGCAGCTGTAATCATGCTGTGCCTGCAATATTTCATCAGCAAATCAGATAGGTTACATGTTTCACTGGAAATATTTGTATCCACAGTTACCTAGAGATGCAAAATTGTGCCCAAACTATAGAGGCCACTTTTTTTTTTTTTTTAACGGCTACCCAGCTGAAATCTTTCTTGTACTCCAGGTAAATTATGTCAATGTCTATTAAAGTAATATATTGCTTCTTCACAAATTGTATCATATCTTTCACATACTATATTTATTGTTGCTAGCCATGCTGATTATCTCTCCTTAAATCAGAAATACTGATCTAGTCTGATTCCGATCAGTGACTCGGGTACTTTTCCCAAAATTAAAGGGCTGTTTTTTTCCACACCTTCCCTAGATGCTTTCTTAAACATAAAAGCATAAAACGTAAAAACATAAAATATAAAAGAGTAATATTATTTTCTCTCAAATGTTGAAACAACAAGAGCTCTGTAGCACTTTAAAGACTAACAAATTTAATTTCTGCAGGCATAAACTTTCGTGGGCTGTAACCCACTTTGTCAGATGTCAAATGTTGCTGACTATAAGTAACTTCTTACTTTCCTCTCTGTCTCTGTCCTTAACATATTGGCTATTACTTCACTTTTATGATAAATAATTTACAGCAGAAATGCAATATCGTGAAACTTAAGTTGCAGAAAATATTAGATACGCTGAAGAAAAAATTGTCACATGATTCAGCATTAACTACACTATCATGTGCCTCATTCTGGGTTTTTGTCCTGTATCGGATATGATTCAGCAGTCCTGTCACAGAAAAGCCCTGTTTACTCCAGTGGATATTCTGTCTGGGGAATGGTTGCAGGATTCAATTATTTTGCCCTACATTTAGATCCTGGAAGTGTTATTCTTGAAAGAGTTTTTGCCCTTTCAGGACAATCCTGGAACTGGGTTCTCTTTGAACTTTGTGGTTCAAAAGCTATGACAGGTACCAGAAGAGAATGGGGCAAAGCAGCCATTTGGGTGTGTGACTGAACAGACTCTGATAGAATCTGAAAGAAGGGGACTAAGAGAGAAAATCAGAGAGGCTCAGAGATTCTAAGGGATTATGACACAGAGGGCACACTGTAAAGTTATAGGCTATATTTTCAGCATGGCACCTCTGAAAACAGAGTCATGTGATTTGGCTCAGTCTTGGTTGCATGAATTACGTTACTATTTAATTATAAATAGTCATTTCAGTCTGAAACAACATCCTGTCTCATTCATTAACAAAATGAACTGAAACCAAGGGACTGCACATCCAGGAAGGGTTACTATCTACTCCAAACCCAGAAGTGAGAAACAGAGGCTGTAACCCTGCATTGAAGGACACAGGGTTATGGGAAGAAGTTTGAGAGAGATGCCTTCAAGTACCAACCCTGTTTCCAATGATATCTCCCTCACTAGTTGCTGAATGCTTCTTATCTTAAAATATATTACAAATACCTGTTATAGTGTGAGCTTAAACTGTCACCATAATTATCTTCATTTGTCAAGGGCTATATTTCTTTCTCTGACAGCATTTTCCCATTTGCATTTGCATTCCACAGTGATAGTTTTTTGTTGTTGTTTTTACAAGCCAACAAGAACGACTAATTAACCACTTACAAAAACAAATGTTTGAATTGTTACAATAGCATAAAACATACTATGAAGCCATTTTTTAAAAATGCAATTCAGAAGATATACACGCATAATTCTGAAAATTAAATTTTGTGTGTGCATCCCCCACATAATGTTTTGAGACTTTAGCCTTTTGTTTGTATTCCACTGTTAACAGATAGAAGGCCAAGAAAGAGCATGACACATTTCCCTGGGAAAATGTAATTATGATGCTCGATATGTTGGATTTTGCAGATTGTCAAACTAGATAACAATGACCTCACAAGGATGTTTATAGCCGGGTTTGGTCCATCTGACATTGTTTTGGCCACAGGCTAAACACAGATGCCCATTTCAAATAGGCCAAAAATCAGACACATAGTCATTTTAACCATTTGGTTTGCTCTCTGAGAAATATAAAAATCTGTTGTCTTTTAAAGCTTTTTATAATTTATCCCCAGAGATCAAAAAGAAAAAGTTTGCTTGACCCATGTTTAATGCAAGAGACTCTTTCATGTACAGTTCTAGCAATGCACTTTAATCCTTACTGTAACAACCCCCACCAGATTTTAGAGATTTTAAAAAGCATTTTGCTTCCACAGAAGTCAATGGACATTTCACTGCTGACTTCAGTGGGAGCAGAATTACACCAATGCTGAGTGCTTTTGTAATTCTCACTCCTACTGTTTCATGACAGACTGCAAATTTTGCCAAAATATGCCCAAACAACATAGCAGTTTTGAACATAGATCTTCTGCAAATGCCAGAAGATGAAAGACTCGTTCAACAGTCTGCTGTTTCACCTAGCTACAATCATAATTAGTTACATCCTTAGCCCTGGGGCCTTTCACAGTTTTATATTTTTAACTAGCCTGTTTATCCCTATTAAGAAAGCAAATGCTGAATGTGGGCAGTAGCTGTCTTTCAAAACATTCTTGTTGTACCCCCAAATAACTTCAATAAGACACTACAACAAATCATTCCAGTGAGGTCACAATAGAACTGGATGCAATTTGAATGCAAGAGCAGTGTTTCATAAACTTCCTTTGAGATCAGAAGGTCTCAGATTAATGAGTTAGAATGGTTACTTTGAAATGGCCTATGTGGACATAATTCATAGCCATTGGAGCACAGCCTATAATTGTCAAGTTAATAACTGCTTAATAGTATGGAAACAATATATATACTCAAGGGTTCAGACATTAAAGTTTACCTAAAATAACACTGTGACATCATTGCTTATCTGTCAATTCCCAATACTCAGAATTCAAAGCCAATGTTGATATAAAAGCTTTGAAGCAATGAGTTTAACTCCCAATTGTGCAGACAGTATTAGAGGCCTGCAAGATACAAAACCAACTCTCACATCTCTCTCATGAATCACATAGGGCAATATAATGTTTTTTTCTAATCCAGTATGTGCAATATGAATAGCTAGGCAAACAGGGTGCAATCCACAAAGCAATTTAGGCTTGGAAAGTGGGAATGACTTCTTAGTCCAGTGTCTAGGGTACCCACTTGGGTATGGTCCAGAGACCTTGCGCCAGTCAATTTTTTCATTTTTTATCCATAGTGAAACAGCTTCAACAGCAGAGGCTGAAGGAGCCCCACATCAGAATACCCCACAGCTCTGGGAGAGGTGGGAGACCCCTATTCAAATCCCCTTTCTCACTCTGACAGAGGGGGAATTGAACCAGGTTCTCCCACATCCCACGTCAGTACTATAACCCTGGGTTAAAAGTTGCAAGAAAGACATCTCCTCCTCCTCCAGTGGCCTTTTGTATGGAGCAAAGCTGGGGCCTAACTCATCCACACAAGAAGCCACTTAGGTACCTAAGTCACCTCATTCCCATTCGTGGACTGCAAGCAGAGATAGGCACCTCCCTGCAGTCGGGACTTAGGTGCCTAAATCTGTGAGAGGCAAGGCTTAGCACACACCTCTCTGGTTGGCATCTCCCATTGGCTAATTTAGGAGTCTCCACACCTAGCATGCCAGCATTTGTGGAGCACAGACTAACGTGCCTATCAATCCATTCATTGCATAGGGAGCGTAGGCACCTAACTCAACTTTGTGGATCACAGTGTTGTTCCCGTGATTTCCTAGGCAATTAAACGTTAGGCACCATGATGCTTAGCATTCAACACCTAACTCCCTTTGTGGATCCCACCCATAATTCATCACAAATAATTTATTCAGTGAATTTAGTTTCTCTTTCTGTTTGCGAATTGTCAGCAGGTTGCTATTTCTGGAAATGAATTTATGTATACCTAATTGCCGAATATATTTTTGTTAATACTTCTTAATCTGTAACTTGTTCGTATGTTGAGAGGTGTCCATATTAAAAGTTTAAGTTGCTTTGATTGAAAACAGCCATATAGTTTGTCTCTGTTCCCTGATTAGATGGGTGCAAATATGAATTAAAAATTCATTTTTAGTCTATTATCCTAGTCGCTTTCTGAGAATATCCTCTAATGTTTGCTTTAAATTAATTGTTCCATAGAGCTCATTTGCTGAAGTGTTTGCAGAATATGAACATAAAAAGAAGGGCAACTAATTGAAGCAAACTTCAAATGCTCACATGCTACATGCTATTTGAGTAAATATTTTCACAGTCCAATGCCAACCAAACAAAAAGAAACTTTTCAACGCTGACCTCAGCTGAAAGCCATATTAGCTGGTTGAAAAGCCTTTGTAAGGGCACATCTTGCATCACTGGTTTCTAAGCAACAACCTTCCATTGGCCCTGTTGGAGAGTGTTACTCTAATATGGAAGGCATGATATTCCTCAAATGTATTTATTGTCAGCAAAATTCCTATAGCTGAGAAACATCAAAAACATTAACCTTGCAAATGGATCCTTTCTCTACTTTCCCATTAATGAGAAGCCATATTATCTTAGTCAACTTTCAAAACTTCACTGAAGCTGACTGAGCCTCAATCTCACATCTGTAACCTGGCAAAGGAAATGCTCTGATTTTGCTTTGTGAATGATGGAAAGGGTTGTCGTTAATACAGTTGAATACTGAAGACAGACCTGCCTAAACACTAAGCTAATTGTCCATTGGGATGTAAGAGAATACTATCGGTTCAACAACACAATTACCTCTCCAATAACTGAGTGAAGCATTGTCCGTTTGCATCCTCTTCCTACTTAGAGACATTCTGTTTAGATTTCACTTTATTTTCTTTGAACAGAGAAAAATGTGCACTTCAGCCAACTATTTGCCAGAATGTTGAGAGGAAGTGGCTGCTGCTACCATTCTAGTTTGTTGACATCTTGTGACGAGGAGTCTCTTAGGGTGAGTGGGAGGAAATGTTAGCTTTTGTTTTATCTGGGATTTTTCTGAGCAGTAGGGTGAAGGCTGGAATTGTGGCAAGACTCTGCAGCTAAGAGAGGCTAAGCCAAGAAATATGTGCTATCTTTACTTTAAAAGACAATGGGCCTGACTGTTCTCCCCAGAAGATCTTCCCTTATTCATGTGCTATCTCCAAAGCACCGTCCTCTCCTTCATGAGACCCCATCAAGGATCTCTGCACAGGGGGACAAGCAAAGTATGCACAGAAGTGAATACAATCTGAGGCTGCATTTACTCCTGAACAGAGTTCCACCCCAAATACCATGCAACCCCGTTCAAAGAGGGCCCAGGGTTAGCCATAGCCTGTTAAGTCCCTGGAAGTCTCACTGCATTAGAGCTGTATATAGAAAACATAAATGACTTCTTTATTCTTAACAGTTAAAGGACCCTCTAGTGCTCTTATTTCTTTTCTTCTCACTCAGCCCTTTTGTCCATTACTGATCTAAAATCCCACTTTCTTTTCTTTTGGGAGTATTTGTTAGCAAATGATCAAGGTGACGCTTCCCAAATCTATGAAAACTCAATTAATGGTTCAGAGAACAGCTGGATTTAGTAATAACGTGCACTGAGGTATAAAACCTTTTACAGCCATGTTAATCTGTTAAGGAAGTTTTGTGATCAACTTGAATTTGCAGGGTTTGTAAGAGCTGCAATAATACATTTATTGGCTAAAACTGGGGTAATCAAATGCATAACCCTGAGAGCTACACTCACTGGCAATTTGCCAGGATCCCAAGGGCTGCATATAATTTGCATATAACTTTGTATACTTTTGACATAGGGTCATAATATTTGATTATACTTGCATCTTCTTTGGTAAGAGCCAGATCCCACGATGCCTACTTACACTGAGTGGTACTTACACCACATACCACTCAACCTGAGCCAAAATGACAAGATCTAAATCCTAAATGAACAGAGGTTATTTGCTCCTTGAGTTCACCAACAGCAGTGGGCAGGTGATCAGTTTTCTCCTGGACCTGCAGTTACAAATACCGGGCAGCCCTGGACTACATTTCAGAACTCTGCAGGCCCTTCATGACCTTGGCCTGCACCTTTGGCACTTCTAATGTAAAAGACAAACGTAAATGTTGAAACCCTATCTACCACCAGAGTCTCACAAAACATCTGCACAAAGCACAAGCCAGAATTCCTGCTGGGATCTGGTCTAAAAACATTAGAAACAGTAGATGCAATGTTGTGCAGTATCACATTACAAGAAAGTGAGAAATGTGAAGCAAATTATATTTTTAAATGGCATGAACTCTGAGATTAGCATTTAGAAGTACTTAACCAGTACTGAACTTTCTGAATTTATACAGAGAGATTTGGCTAGATTAAGGTTATTCCTGGATGTGCAAGCAAGATCATGGGTCGTGGCCTCTCTCCTCTTCTGAGTGCCTATACAAGGGCGGACACAAGGTTGGCTTTTGTGCTCCTGGCCTGTAAGGAGGAGGGATGGCTAGCACCCACAGCAGAATTAAAAATAACAATAGCACTTTATTTGTTCAAAGCACTGGACAGACAAACTAATGAATCCTCACCACCCCCCAACAGGGTGGTAGATAAGGTAGCATTAATTGCATTTGACACAAGGAGGAGAGCTGAAGTGACTTCCCAGGGCCTTCCAGTGACTGAGCCAAGACTAGAACACATGACTGCCTAACTTTTGTGCCTGTCCACTAGACCACACTGCCTAAGAACTATACACTCACTACGGATGGAGAACTCTGCCCCTTTCCAAACTGACTGGCACCAAGGAATGAATACTGCACACTTTCAGAGACATCACAGCTCCCGTTCTGGCTGATTCAGCTCAAATGTTTTCCGGGACAGCGCAACTCGCACTCCCTCCCTTGCAATGTGGCGCTGTGGCTGTAAAAGCCTCAATAGGACCCACAGTACTTAAATAATTTTTAAAACACTCTGTCAAATCACAAACATTTGCAAACCACCAACGATCATATAACATTATCAAAGATTTTCCACCTTCAGCAGCATACCACTTTTCACGATTAAAAAAAAACACAACAATTTCCAGTAATTCTGCTGACCTAGCTCTTGATGTTTTCACAGTGTAGAAATATATGTCTTGGCACATACAGTCTGTGCTTTCTTTAGTAGAAACCAGTGACCACAGGTTCCAGCCCCAACTATTAAAACGAACAGAAAGCTGTACTATAAAATGAAATTGTTTAAAGTTAGGTTTGTGGCCTTAGCTCAGCTTCGATGTATTTACCACTTTCGTGAACATACATGAGACAAATATTTTAAAGGCAGTGTAAGTCACATATTTATCTGCAGAGTAGGTTACAACCGATGCTGTAAATGTAAATTGTTCTCTTACTGGTGGCCCACGATCTCCTGGTTTCCCTGGTTTCCCACTTGGACCTGCTACTCCTGGAACTCCTGGGGTGCCCTACAACAGAGAGACATACAAAGGCAGAACATTAGAGTCTGAATGTAACTGGTTCAGAAATCTGCCACAATGGGTCCATCTACACTGCAAAAACAAAACAAAACAAAAAAACCCATGGCAGTGAGTCTCAGAGCTTGGGTCAACTGACCCAAGGTGGGTCTCAGAGCCAAGCTCTAGCCAAAGTGGGAATATCTACACTTCTATTTTTATCCCTATAGGGTGAGCTCTCAGACTCCAGCTCAGCTGATCCAGACTGAGATTCAGGCTATGTCTACATTGCCAACAGCTCTGTCGGCGCTGCCGGATTGATGCCGTGGGATCAACCGAGTGAGCAGTGGAGACCCACTCAATCAATTCCAGAAGTGCTCTCTGGTTGATGCCGTAAATCCACCCCTGCAAAAAGCACAAGGCTGCGTCGTCCGGAGGGCATCTCCCGTTGGTGCAGCACAGTGGAGATGCCACGATAAGTCAAAGTTAATAAGTCAAAGGGAGATACACAAGCTACACTACATAGCTTGCATATCTCCCATTGACTGCTGCCAGCAGTGCAGACCAGGCCTCATTGCTGCAATTTTTTTATTGCAATGTAGACACGCCCAATATATGTAAGTGATAGCAACATTTAAGAGAAAATTATTCTTATCCCTAACATACAGCCAGAATTTCAAAAGTTTTTAGGTGCTTAAAAATGCAGATAGCACGTAATGGGATTTTCAAAACCACCAACATGCCTTAGGTTTCATTTTTATTCAGGGGTTCCTGAATCACAAATCACTAAAGATCACAATTTGGCCCTAGAGTTGTTCTGTGATTTGTGCAGAAGTCAATGACCATGAGCCCACAACATTCATTTCTGTGATTTTAGATAGATTTGAAAAAAATGAAAGACCATTGTCCAACACAGCCACCAATATGTGCAATAAAGTTCACCATTTTAATTAACCTTTACTCAAATATTCTTTTACTTGCCCTGAAGTAATAATTTTTCATAATTCCTGGGTCTATAATTAGCTTAGTCAATTTCTCTATATTGCCTTCGAGTCCAATAATAATTAAGGAATAAGTAAAGCTCATGAAAGTCACTGTGAAAACAGAATCAAGCCCCAGTAGTGTCTGTGTATCATTTTTTAAAATAGAGCTTGCAAGTTTTAAACAACTCCCAGTTCTCCCCCTCCCAAGAGTTTTCAGCATCATAATTTTCATTTGATATATTTTTGAAATATGATAAAGGATTTATTTGATGGAGTTCAAAACCAGCACAGTGGAATTGTCTCCCTTGTGGGTTATATCTCTTGGCTCATTCTAAGCTGAAGATAAGATTGTATTTACCGCTGATCCAGGTGGGCCTCTGGGTCCCGTGGCACCATCTTTTCCTGTGAAGCCCTGTACCAAATAGGAAAATATTTACAGATTACTAAGAACAGGCCTAAGGCTGCAGCAATCTTCATTTAAACGTAATGGCCCTTGAAGCCATGTATAATGGCATTATTCATAATTAATGCTAATGTGTTTGTCAAACCCAATAATTTAATGTGTCAGTTATTTAAATATGCCCCACTGCAAGTTAAATATCTCATTGGAACATCTTTACCCAAATTACAAGAGCCTCAGGCTGCTGACTCACTGCGGGTGGATTATCTGCTTCTCCAAAGCAGCCATGTAATGTTTAGAAATCTGCTGCCTCCTTCCTAGAGGTGGAATTTGAGATTCAGCCCAAAGTCACTGATGAACTCAGTTATAAAGAAGAAAGGGGCCCCAGTAGGTCAAAGATTCCTCCTTGCTGCTCTTCCCAAACCACCAGGCACTGGGGGAGTGTGAATGTCCTCCTTGGAGAAATGAAGAAACCGTGAACACCTATCTCTAGTGATCAGAGGCAGGAGGCTCCAAACTATTTTTGCCCAGGCAAGAGGTTCTCATGCCTATCCCCCATGCAAATTGCCTTCTATTACCAGACCATAAGGCCGCCCCGCCTCTTTTCTGTTCTTGAGGCCATGGGCTCTTCCTTCAGTGGGAGTTTTGTTTGAATGAGATTTTTCCCCTATAGCTGCTCTCTCAACACAACAAAGCAATGGGGAAGTGTGAGAGCACACGCACGCGCACACACACACTCCCTTTGACAAACAAAGCTCTGCTCATGGAGAGGATTAGGCCAGGGAGCAAATAAATTTCTAACATGATAAAGGAAGCAGCTTCTGAATAGTCTTGAGAAGTCCCATCTAAACAGCCTAACTCAGCAGTTCTCTAACGGATGGTCCACACAAGCTCTTGCTGTGGTCCTAAGACCTGGTTAGTCACATGGTGCTTGTCTCCTCCTTGTATGTGGCTGCCAACCTCCATTAAGAAACAGCCAGACAAATGCATCGAATACCAAGCCCTTTATGCATAACTGCTTTTCTATGTAAGTAGCTGCTCTAACTGACACAGGGACATGTGCCATTGTAAACGGCGGGCGGGTGAGGCGGAGTTAGTCTGTGTGATTGCAAATGGGAAGGGAGGGATTGCAACAAGTCCACAAGACAATCTCTCTACCTCACTGTGGTCTTTACTATGAAGAAATCTGAGAATCTCTGATCTAAAGTGAAGCTGTTAACTCCCAGTAATCAGAGGTCAAGCATAAAGGAGCAAATCCTGCCTTAACATTGGATTCTGTACATGCACACCCCCTATGCTGTGTACATGCCATTCCATGGGAGCTCTCTAACAACAGCAGGCAGACTGTGGGAGAGGACTAGGATATTAGCAGGATCAGAGGAGCCCTGCTCAGTGGATCTCCCATTCTCTCTGCATAGGAGTCATAGAGCCCAATCCAGTCAGTGAACTGGAATAACCCCTGCAAAAGTTCTGTGGCTGCTCTATGGTCTATGGGGGAAGATTTCCTCCCTACACTCATCCTGGTTCTCACCAGGCATCTTTCCTGAGTCTGGCTGGACTCTGGGCGGAGGACTTGTTCCTAAAAAAGGAAGAGTTGAAAAATAGAAAACAATGCTGGAATTTCATGTTATGGAATGGAACACAGCTTGAGACCTTACCCTGTCACCTGGCGGTCCCATTGGGCCAGGGGGGCCAGATAAACCTGGGGTTCCCTATGGGAAAAAAACAATGAGCCATTATTAAACACCCCTATATACATACACACACACACACATTTTAACTTCCAGATTATTCTGATATGGCTTTTTGACAACATACCACAATAAATGAACCCCATCTGCAGAGCCTAGCTATATTTTAACAATGCAATGCAATCTGCACTTTATTAGTTACCACACTTTTTCTTATTTCCCTTAAAAAGCTGTTCTTTACATTTAAAAGAGATTTTCTTTCCTATTACTGAAGTATAGATCTATTTTTTTTTGGTAGCCTCTTCAGACAAGGCTTATAGATGATGGCTAGTTATTAAACACTTGGTATTAAACTCGGGTTATAAAGCAATCCTCTATCATTACCACTTTTGTGAAGAGCATGAGCATCTTTTCTTTATTACCCCTCTTTCCCATTCACAGTACTCTGCTCATCTCCTATTCTATAATGAACTGCTGCTGCATCTTGCACATTCCATCCTCTTTCTTATTATTGTAGCCCATGTGTCAAGAAGAAACACTGAAGTTTGTCACAGAGGACCTAATGGGAACTGAAGACAATCAGCACCTCTCAGGACCACTCATCACTTGCAGGATCAGGCCCAGAATTACAGGAATTCAAAATGTCTTCTGATCCATTCCACACACTAATACAGGATTGCTCCCTACTGGGCATTTTCTACTACCTGAGTGAGGGTTTCAAATAATACAACCAATATAGAAAATAAGATCTCTAGACCATGTACTATCCTCAATTTACACAAAGAGCTCCTATTTATGTAAATGCATGGGCAGATTGTGGCTCATATAACAATAGTCTACATATGGTCCACAGCTTTCTAAACAAATTATAGTCCCAAAACTGCCCCTGAAAATAAAACCCTGAAAAAGACTTGTTCTTGATGCTTGATTATCCTATAAATTCTTAGTTATTCTCCTTTTCAAAACTTAATCCCATTTTCAACATGGAATCACTGGCCTTACATACATGTACAACTGCAAACAAGCTGAATTTAACATTGGTTTCTCTATTCATTTATTTTTATCTTATTCAAATTTGTAAATGGTTTACTATTTCTGATATTTCAGATAAGCTAATGTTACCCAGCACACTTCCTTTCCAAGATACAAGGAGCACAAAAGTTCTGTTCACAACACTGAGAGTTGTCTGAAAAGTGTCCATGCACCACAGTAAATGACATAAAAATTAACTTACTGATCGGCCTGGTAGCCCTGGTTCTCCAGCATCACCTTTCATTCCTTGGCGACCCTATAATAATCACAAATTGGTATTAGGAATACAATTACATGACTCAGAAGTGACATTACAATGTTTTGTTTCTGAAAACTATTTCATAGATGACAAGTTCCAAGCAATATGTTTCTTGGGTGTTTTCATGCTTCAAAGTCCTTCAAATTGCCTGGGACAAAACAAAAATATTTATCACATTCCACAAGCACAAGGAATGCATTTAGCCTTCCACGCTGTTTGGCATCCATAGGCCACACTGATGAAGTTTTTCCTTCAAGCATACACAAAAAGCCTATATTGACCTACAAACCCTTCCATTTGGTCTTTTCTCAAAGGGAATGTGGATCTAATTTCTACCATCATGTGTTCTTGGTTTTCTGTTTCAAATTAGACCACTTATAAATCTATCAGACAGAGAAGATGAATTACCTATTGAATCTAAAGTGTGTTTTACAATTAGAAGCCAACTTTGCTAATTATTCCTAATCAGGAATATATCATTAGCCATATAGATAGTTACAACATTCTAGATATCTTTAACATAATCTCATAGGAAACAGCAAGTTAAAACAATAAATCCTTCTCTGACAGACTACATGCTGAAGTGACCAAGAGTTGGCAGTAATAGTGTTAGGGTGCTGACAGATGGTCACATAGGCCCACATTCTATTCTCTGACCAGTGTGAATCTAGGGAGAGTTCACTGATGTTAATGGAGTTACTTTAGAAGTTCATTCATGTAAATTAAATCAGAAGTTGACCCTTATTAATGTACAGAGTGGTGTCAGCGTGCATAGCTGTCTATAGGATAGGAACAGCGCCAACAAAGGATCAAAAGAACATAAGGCCAAGCTTTCAAATGTGGATGTCTAAATTCAGGCATCCATCAACTGCTTTACGCTTCTAACTGCTGATTTAGGTTCCTAAAGAAAGCAGCTAGGGGCCAAAATCAGCAAAGAAGGGATCAGTCTGTGGAAATGCTCAGTTAGGATTTCAGATGCTTATCTTTTTAATACCTAACTTTGAAAATTTGAGTCTTAAGAATCTGAAGATCTGGACAATGAATAGAAAAACAGTAAAACCAACCAGTGCAACACTATACACTTCAAATACAATCTCCATAACTGTAGTACATATAACACTCAGGGTAAAACTATGTGACATGATAAAGACAACCAATTTCATAATACTACTGAGCTGCAGGGGAAGAAGAAAGGACAAAGCATGATGGTCAGAGGCTTTTAGAAACCACTCCCATTATGTAATAGTTCTCTCTCTGCACACAGTTTCACTCGCTGACACGGAATGGTTACTCACTGGTTCTCCTGGAATCGAAAGTCCATTGATCCCTTGTGGACCTGGTGGACCCTGAGGACCTGGGGGACCTGAGTCACCAGGAAGGCCAGGTGGCCCCTTAAAACACAAAATTAAAAGCATATTAGACCATGGTTTCTTCCTAAAGTTGCATCTAGAGGATTTGTATGGACATGCACATGGGACAAGCCAGCAGCATGAGGACAGTTGATACTTGAATAACATTTGAACTTGCAATGGTGCTTCCACCATTATCCATGGGAGGTTTGATGCTGCCACCATAGTAAGTAGGAGATGTTCTCTGAGTTAGGACTGCAGGATCACATCAAGAAACTACATGCATTTGGCAGCATTAATAGAGATATAGATATCCACTACATCTGGAGGGGAGAGGGCCCGGAGAGCAGTGAAACCCTGCCACTCCGACCCTTTAGTGCTTCCCCAGAGAAGGGGAACCATGAGGCAGGGTTGGCAATACGACCCTTTCATGCTTCCCACCACTAATACACATGACCTGGTTCCCATATGCAAGAAACAGAGGACAACAGGATCCTAGGAAACACATCATGTTTCCCACCGTTCTTGTATATAAATAACATGCAGACTTATCCCTACTCAGAAAATACTTAAAATTTGTTACTTAAGGATATTAGCTTACTGTGGACTTCAACATCCAAAATTTTATGCAGTGGGCATATAAATTTACAAATGCATTCTAGAGAGATACTTACAGCTGATCCAGTCAATCCCCTTTCACCTCTAGGACCTTTAGTGCCTGGACCACCCTAAAATAGACATTTTCAAAGAAAATAAATGTACATAGCTGGGGTGAAGGAGAGGGTACCTTGTACAGCTTCAAATTATCTATCCCCATGCTAAAATTGACCAGAAGAGTCAAAGTTTCAAGCAAGGACAAAGCTTTGAAATGAACACATCTTGACACCCATGGTATTCAAAGGAGCACCAACGCAGGAGAAAAAGCTGCATCAAGCCCCAAGCAAACCCTATCAGCAAGAGCCTCACTGATCTAAAGGACCCATGTTGATGCTCAGGAAATAGGGAATATATGCTCTCTAAGCAGCACTCTGTGGATTGTGAGCCCCATTTGTCTCCATGCAGGAACCATAGAAGTACTACAGACTAGGGACCGTGGTAACCCCTGAGGACCAACTTCTGAAGGAGTGAGGAGAACTAGCATGGATCAAAAAAGCAAAGAAGGTTGGGGGTAGGGGTGGGTCTTTGTGTTGTCCTTTCTCGTTGCCCTCAAAGAGGTGGAATCTTTGGAGATATGGCTCATTCTCCTGTCCTGACTGATAGATCTGTTTAAAGCTATTTGTTACCTGGGAATACTGTTTGAGCCACGCATCTCCTTCAAGGCTTTCTGCAATGCAATCTACAGAATGAATGTTCTGGGCATTCACAAGACTTCTCCGATGTCATCCCCAAAAATGCACTGGTAATTCATGGACTCTGCCCCATCAGAAGGAGCAATCACTCCATGATAGCCCTGAGGTTTGGACTCCACCCAGGATACCAGGTTGCACTCTGTGACTATGGAACTGGGCTGAGTCATGAAGCTCCAGCCAGCTCTGCTCTATGGAGCACACTGAATCTTAAAAGAAGCTTATTTCATCCTTTGGTAATTTTGACGGAGTACGGTTTACTTTCAAAACTAATCTCAAAGATCATTTAAAGATTGTCTGAAAGGGCCAAAAGTTCTCTAGATCTCCATGTCAGTCTTAATGAAACTAAAATAGAACCCCCACCACCGTTATTTGGAGAAAAATGTAAATTAAAATAAATGCAGGGAGCCCTGATCTCAGTCTTTGACTCACATAAAGCAGGTGCAATTCTAGCAATCGAAGGTAGAGCTCAACAAAGGCAGAATGCAAATTTACCATAGTCCTGGCTCAAATTCCACACGCTTAGGAGTCAATGTGATAACCCAGCCTCATGCTTTTACTAGTTAAGAAATCAACTTTACTGCGTAGTGGACCTCACTCTATTTATAGGGAAAGGGAAATAAAAATACTGTACTGTTTAATGCACTGCACAATGCAAACTGTACTTCTAGTTATAGTGAACCTTTGCTTAGATTCTTCTTTGACAGTAATGCCATAACTGACTGGAACTGTACGGCCCATCTGCAGACACAAAGGCTATAAGTCCCCTCTTTAAATGCAGCCATGTAATGTTTATATTGTATCACCCAACTCCATCTGATCTGAACCCTGGGATGGAGTCTGAGGGCACTCAACTCCTTGAAGTCACTAGGATGGATTCTCTCTAGCTGACTATTGAGCAGTTGGGAGGATCTTAAAGGGGTTTCAAATTCCTAATACAGCACTCTTGGCTGATAACTTCCAAATGAGAGAAGAAAGGACCATTGGGCTGAACGAAATCCCTCACACCCAGCTCTACCACTGATCTCCCAGGTCACAAAGAGGTAACCAACTTTTTCCTCAACAGAGTAAGGAATCCCGCTCTTTGGATGAAAGTTTTGGATTTAAGTCAGTGGCAAAACTCCCATTGATTTTAATGGGGGCAGGATTTCACCCTCTTCCTTCAGAAGGTTGTGTGGCACTAACCGTGGACACAGGACTGCAGGCCCACTGCAGAGAGAATGACTCAGGGATCTGCAGAAGGCTGTTTGGGAAAGAAGTGTAGTGAACACACTTGCATCGGCTGCTTATTTGCATTGGTCCATCCTGAAGAGACGCTCCAAGGATCCTGACTGCAGAGCAGGTACAAAGCACTACATCACTCCAGGGGAGGAACAGGCCAATGCAGAAGAAAATTAAATGGCACTAAGACCCAGACTTTTAAAAGTATTTACGTCTTGCTGTGCTCAGCATTGCAGGACCTGAATGAATTAGGACCCTAAGTCTCATTTTCGAAAGGGATTCTGGCACTTGGGAGCCAAAATTCTACCAACAGTCATGAAAATGAGACTCAGTCTTCTACATCAGCAATGAACTGCAGTGCTGAGCACAGCCAAACCCAAATACCTTGAAAAATCCAGGCCTAAAAATCTACTTCACCTCCTATTGCACATAATACATGGCTAAGATATGGCCTAATAAGTGAGCCTCTGGAATCCTTGAAGGCAACTGTGTTGCTCCTGTGTTATGACATTCCCCTCCAACTCAAAAAGATAAATTTTCACTATGTAACTGAGCCACCGTATATTCTGTAGAGACACCTTTTACATCAAGTGCAAATGTGTGGATGAAGCTTTGCCTTTCGTTGGACCAGGTTCTGTCTCCCTTACTACTCCTCACTGAGTAGTGTCTTAAGCCCGATCTACACTTACCTTTGCGATTCGGCGGCAGTCGACGGGAGATACGCAAGTGACGTAAATCACTTGCGTAACTCCCATTGACTTTGCAGCGTATCCTCTGTGCGGCATCTACACTGCACTGCGTTTAAGGGAACAGTGCTCCCTTCAATGCAGCGCTACTCCACTTACCGGGGTTATTTTCTTGCGTTGCTTCCTGGATCAACTGAGCGCATCTATACAGACTGCTCAGTCGATCCAGAGCAATCGATGTGACGGCGGTGAATTTGCTGCCATCAGTGTGGACCCAGCCTTAGTTCACAGGTAACCACGATCAGTTTCAGGGTGACTACTTAAGAAGTAGGATACTACTTAGAACAGGTAAGAGTGGCAGAATCTGACTTGTGTTTCAGACTGAGCAAAAAGGAGAACAGGTTGATAAATGGGGACATGAATCTGATGATCCCGACTTTCTTCTTTGTTGATGTTTATACATTCAACAAAACCACCACATATTACAGCATTCATGAACACAGCTGACATTTCCACCTAGTAAAGCAACACCAGGAGATCAAAGACCACGGTTCTGCATGCTCCAGATTGAGGTGAATTAACAAAGCACTATGGAAATGCTTGTTTGACTTCTGCTATCATTGTCTTTCCTCACTTTGAGAAATACCCCCCATAAGTTTAAAAACCAGACAATTGCTCAGTACTAATAGCTCCTTACAGCAGGTCCAGGAGGTCCTGGGGGTCCCACGCTGTCTTGTGTGCAAGTACAAGCATTTGGAAGAGCTGGGCATTTTGCTTCATCCCTCTGAAAATTCAAGCACAATTATCACACACTGTCTTTAAAAGCTGGTGCTGTTAGCTGGTGGCAGGTTTTTTTTTCCTCCACAACAACCAAAACAACCTCTATTACCTAACAAGAAGAAACTCTATTCTGAAATATAACCAAGATCAACAGAAAAATAGTAATTTCCAAGATTTCTTATTGGGTTTTTCAGATTTGTTATTAGTTTATTTTCTCTAGGATCTTCTTAAGGCAATGGAATATTTACAGCAACAGAGGGACAGGAAAAAACATTGGTGCACAATCTTTATTGTACTCCAAATGCTCCAATTCAATATTCTCTTCTATTCCCTCACCAAGATAGAAAATATTGCATTGGATAGTCAGCTAAAAAAAGACAAAAAATAAATGGGATGTTTTTTCAAGTTTAATCCTACAACTGATTTAATAAAAATGAATGTTGGCATTATATACATAATAGCAAGGGAGGTAAATATTATTGCAATTTGGAATATACTTCTGACTCCATCTCATACTTATCCCACCATTCTTGGGCTGAATCATTTCAGCACATTCTGAACCTGTTCTTTCGTACAGAAGACTTTGAAATACAGAACTGTACATTGCCAGCTTTGACAATTGGGATTCACATAGGCTGTTGGGATGAGGCATAATAGCTGGTTAATGTTAAAATTGCCAAGTGTTTTATGAATACTATTTCCTGAACAGGATCTGGTTCACTTACACTTACCATTGAAGGAAGATCACAGCATTTATCACGGCTAGTCCAAACTGCATTACATACTATGTCAAAACTCTGAATTTCAAACTGTAAAACAAAGGAAAATTATTTCATTCTTTGATGCATTAAGTATCAAAGTTTCAAAAGAAAAGGAGAACCTGATATTAATACATTTAAGAATGAAGTATTTACAGGATGCTCCATTTCATATGCAGTTAATATACTTTACACTGCTATTTTTGGTAAGAGTAAAAGAAAAAATGCTGAAAACAATAAACGCATTTATTTAAAAGCAGGAGCTCCTGTTGAGCTCCTGCTCCTGTTCTGGCACAAAAGATAACTGGATACACAAATATTGCACAGCACTTAATGAAGAATGCAGTTTCTACATCTGCTGAATGCCTGTACACTTCAACATGGAATTTGGCGTGAGAACATCTGGACTAGCTTTAAGGACTACAATCACTGGGTTATACATTAACCTAGATACATGTGTGTAATTGACATCAATGGGGAATAGTTTGGAAGGAAGGCTAAATGATGGCCATTAGATGTGATTGCAGGATGAAAGCAGTTTCCTCTCTCTTTCACCCAGGGGGCCCTGATCCTACAATCTAATCCCTGCAAGCAGACTGTGCTCACCGGAAATCCATTAGGTTCTGCATATGAATATCAGATTAATGAACTAGGGCCTTTATGAAGCCCAGATAGTAGTATTGATTATTCACCTACATATATAGTGAACCCTTTGTACTAGGACAATTGACATGGCTTTCGTAGCAGCTGTTGTTCACCATAGATTATAAGGCCAGAAGGGACTACTGAGACCTCCTGTATAAAAGCAACCATAGGACTTCCCTGAATTAATTCCTCTTTGAACGAGAGCATATATTTTAGGAAAAAACGACCAAACTTGATTTTAAAAGTGCCAGTGATGGAGAATTCACTGCAACCCTCAATAAATTAATTACCCTCATTGTTAAAAATTTTGACTATATTTCCAGGTTGAAGTTTTCTAGCTTCAACTTCCATCCAATGGATCTTGTTATACCTTTATCTGCTATAATAAAGTTCTCAACTATCAAATTTCTGAATCAAGTAGCATAGTTCTTTCAGTACAAAAATTTTACAAGATTTTACAGACTAAGTGCTACAACTGGTCTTTCACTGGTCCATTAATAAAATCAACGTTTATCCAGAAATTGTGAAGATGCTTTGAATTAAGAAATAAATACAAGTTTGTTGCTTACTGTTGCTGATTTCCGATCACCTTTCAGTAGTTTTCCAAGTATTTCATAGCCATCAGTTGTGATGTTTCCAGCTTCCTTAACTGGTTTCTCCATTACTTCATTGCAATCAATGTAAATCTTAACACTTGTTGAGGTTACAACAATATGAACCTAGCAAAAAAGGGTTTAAAATTTAGCTATGTAATTAAGAACATGTGAGTATAGTTGACCTTTAATAGTGTTTACCTTTTATGCATTTTTATATTAGTTTTGTTCCCTTTCCAGGAACCTACTTTCTAGAGGGGAAAAGTGTTAAATTCAGGAAAGTATGGCACCTAATGACTGCTTTAAAACAAGCTGAAAATTTGGTAAAATGAATATACTGATACAAACAAGAAGTAAAAAAAACTGTATAATTTAAACCACAGAACTACCATGAGCTATTACAGAAGTTTTAAAAGCTTGAATGAAATACTGAACTAAGATAGAAGGAAAGAAAAACAGAACCCAAAAAAGAAGTGAATGTAATACATTCTTGCTAATACACATCCGGTTTAACACTAGATATATATGAACGTCAGGCTCTCACAAAGCACATTGGAAATGCTTATAGGAAAATGCCATTGCCACCTCTGGTTCTTCCACTTTCCAAACTAGATATACAGATAGATATATAGGGACATAAAAATTACGTTTTACATAAACTCATTTTAAAAGAAATTAGTTGAACACCTTTACACCTTTACTTACCAGCCATGATCTGGGTTTTGGGTTTTGTATCCCCTATGAAAATGGATGGCATCACTAACACTCACAGCAGATTAGGAAACAAACACCCTGCTCTGTTGTAGGTGTTTATGATAAATTAAACGGTGGTAGGATAAACACAGAAGTCTGAACTCAGTTATTGACAGGTAAAATGCTTTTCAGTTCCCCTTAAAAGAAAAGCAGCCAGTTTTTCTTTCTTTTTATTTTGAACATCCAGCCTCCAAAATAATAGCTTGGTTCAGCTCAGTGACTATATTTACCTATGGACCAGTTGGGTCAAGCCCTTGGACAACAGTAAAACGGGCACAACACCCAGGAAACAAGTGATAGAAAGAAGAGGAACACACAGATGAGCTGTCAGAAATGTCTTCCTTTTTTGTTTCAGTTTGACTTGCTCTTTTTTTCTCTAGCTTATTGGAAGGCTCTCTGATCACAAGGATAATATGTATACTGCCTTCTTACCTATATCTGAAGTTTTGTCTACTTACAGTATTCGGCCAATTCTGGCCAGAGACCAGTAATTTCAGTCATGACCCACGGCAACAGAAAGGTTTCACAGGTCCTACATACCTCTGACTGTTAAATGTTTACAGTTTAGAAGTATTAAGAACAGGAGCAGACTATTCTTGAGGTATACAATTATGCTCACATTTTCCTCTTATCACAACACATGCTCTACAAATAACATATCAGTATTTGGTGACTACTTCAAAAAGTTTGGCATAAAGTTGAAAGAAACAGAAACTCCCTTAAATGTCCTGAGTCAACAAGTGACTGACCAACCTCTGGAGAATTTGATTTTTTTCATGCTAAATATTTTCCATGTGAAGTTGTCATCAAGACATTAGCTTAGCTTATCTAAAACCCGACAAATATTACATATTACTTTATGTCATCAGAATTAAGACTTTACAAACTGCCCTAATTTTTTTTTTCATTTTATATTCAGTTAGCTTCATGGTTTAATACTATATGTACCATGAGTTTTTTATTAATTTTCCCAATTTTGTGTGTTAATCAAATGAAGAACTTTTGCAAAACAAGAATAAGAGTGTAATCAAGCATATCTAAAATATGTTTTGGGTTTACAGTTAACTGGGCATAAAGACCTGGATGATGATGAAACCTCCCATAACAAGAAACTTCAGGAATTATGAAAAGACCCTAAATTCATTCTCATTTAGTATTTGACGCATGATTACATTGTGATAGTAGCTTTTACCAAACAATTTTATAGAAAATTTAACCATACCATAGATATGTTTTACTTGTACTAAAATATATTTAAAATGTGTGCATATTTTTCACCTGCACCCAAAGTCTATCTGCATAGCAGTTAAGAGATTCACTGTATTACCTATTTACAAACATGAATTATGAGAGAGGGGTGTAAACAAGAATAATGGATATGAATGCCCGTGAACTTTGGAAATGTCCGTATCAGTGCCGTGCTACTTAAATGCCATCAAAAGTAGGGAAAACATGCCAATGTTCCTTTCAGTTTTGTAGTGAAAATTTAATAAGGGCTCCCACAGACACTTGAGAACCTTCTCCATGTCACCACTAGTTTAGATTTTAATCTGAATCCAAGATTGAATTTCACAGATAAGCCACATCTGTAATTAAAATGTGTGCACATTTACCTAAAGTTGATCGTAAATATAACATGTGAACTCATCAGTTTTAATTGTTTTTAACATCCCCCAATTTAACAGAAGCACTCCTTCCAATTTCTAACCAACTAATGTAAAACTTCATTTCTGACTAAATTCAATTGCTATTTCTGGCACTGAAGAATCACAACAACAAAATACTTTGCACTAGTGTGTGTCCAGGTGGACCTTACTAAAAGACAATTGTCTATCTTTGTTAGTTACAACTAACTGAGCCATGTCAACAGACTATGTAAACTGTTGTCAAATTAAAAAACCAACATAATAAGAAATAAAGGCATAAGTGTATTTTAAAGTTTTTTTGTGGTCAACTTCTGGAAGATTGTAATCTAAAAGACAATCTAACATAGTAAAAAGAAGAAAACAATAAAAGAAATCTGCCTCTCCAAGAGGTATAGATGTAATTTTAATGGTTGTATCAAGGAGCCAATGTTTTTCCTAAGGGATTTGCCAGATACAACAGCTTTCACCATAACTATGCTACACAAAGCCTACAATATGCCAAAGTTAATTTCCCCTACACAGCTAGGTGTAGGTTAACTGCTTTTCACTGCATGAGCCTGTAAATCATCAACTGAAAACCACAAAAATGTTTGATATTTTGGAATACATTTGGTCATATTTTTAAGATTTGTCATCTTTTTCACGATGGATGACAAAAAAAATTCTAAAGTACATTTTAAAATGTGTTCGGGGGAGCAAGGGGAAACAGGATTTTCAACTAGCTGAAACCACAGATATTCTTTATTACGGTACACTCCTGTTTATCCCAATGGCTTGGGGAACAGCCAAAATTTTCAGATAACTGGGTGTTCAAATAAACGGATGTTATTTCATGTAGTGTAGAATTACATGGTGGACAGACTGTGGATTTGGACAGCTAGGATTTTCTGATAGTGAGAATTCGGATACCTGGAATTATACTGGACTGATAATCAACCTGTTCGACATAGAATTCATCCCTGCCTGTGCACATTGGTCTTTAAGGGATTCCTGGTGCATGACCAGGGGATTCCCATCATGCCATTATCAAGAATATGACTCACCGACAGCAGTCAGGCTGGAGAGTCCAATGGCCAGATTCTGATCTTAATTATACTGGTGTGAAATTCAGAATATCTATAACGAAGTCAAAATTATTGCAGATCTACACTGGTGCAAATAATCTCAGAATCTGGTTTACTGATTCTGTTCTGAGAATAGGGTATAAGGAATCATTTCACTGCAGCAAATAACAGATATGTATTTCAATTGCCCCTAAAGAATAAGGAATAGTGTACTGGTCAGTTTTGGATCTGGATCTTCTTACACATTTTGCAAATGGCTGCTGCTCCTGGATTAATGGTGGTTAAGTAGGTATCTGTGTTTATTTAACGATAGAAATAACATCCGGTGCTACTTTGCTATTTTTCCTTACTGAGTGTAGTAAATGCACACAACTAACTCCCTGTTTTTTTGTTCCCATTAGCTCTCATTTATAAACTGATCTTTATTACAAGCAGTATCAGAGAACTTTGCTCACCTCGACTGTATTCACAGTAGGATGCTAAGAACAACATGACACCACCTGCCAATGTATGTAGTGATGGACACCTCAAAAGAAAGTTAGCAGACTAGAACTCAGAGGTTTAGACAAATGATTCAGGTATTTTAGAGTCCTCTATGAAAAGTTTGAACCCTGAGACTGACATCTAGAATAAGACATGTTAAATGCTATTCTGTATTTTACAATTGCTTTTTTGTTATAAAATGAATATAACTTTCATGCCAACAAAAATATTTATTCTACATTTTATTGACAGTATTACTCCATTTCTGTATATGGGCAAAATTGCTTAAAGTTCAACTATCTTACTGAACTGTCACAGAAAGAGAGACAAAGGGCCAAAGGGCAAGCATAAAACAGAGACCACCCTAGATTTAGGTCCTGTGCAGCTGTGATCCAACCCACTTATGGACAGCTTTCCCAAAGTCCCTGGGATAAACATTTCTTGAAGTAGAGAAAGAAAAGTTCACTACACCAGAAAGGAATTGTACTCATGATGATGTTTTTGGCAATATTTTGTGCTTGTTAAATTATTAAAAAGCTACTAGTGAATGACTTTTATTCGGTTGTATTTTAATTAGGTGTGAAGATCATGGGTCAGCATACTAGAGTGCTGGCACACACAAAAACCAGTTATTACAGAGAATTTAAAAGCCCCTATCCTGCTTACACTGAGGTTCCTGGGAGTAGGACAGGGCCTACAATACATTCTGGATCAGGAGGTAATAGAAGCAACCTGATCTTAATATCAGCAAAGGGATCTGTTGCAACCACATGCAGTGGCCAGAAGAAAGCTAAGCAAAAGGGAGATAAAGAAAAGCAAAGAGGATATATATTTGAGCTGACTGAAAATGTTGAAATTATAACTAACTTTCACAGCCTACATTTAACTGCTTGAAAAAGAAGAGAGATTTTTAAGCCTATGTATTTATATGGTCTGGGACAAACCCCTTCATCTGCTCTTTTGTTAGAGGCAGACAAGCTTGTTTCAGAAATAAGTGGCCAAAATTTATATGCATAATCTGTGACTAGAACTGTGTGACACTTGGGTAATAATTAAACATCTCAATAGTTTCTTATGCTTTAAATAATTCTGAAAACTGGGTTTCAATCTAAAAGTTGCATTTACATTAATTATCTCTTTTAACCTAATGTTCCCTTATATATATTTTCTATTCAGGTGCCAACCCCATTCCAAGGAAGCAAGAAGCAGAGGCATTTGCTGAGTATGCATCCTGCACAGACACTAAATTAAAAAAAAACCACCTTAGCAACTACATAGTAATTTTATTTATGATTTCAGAGAGCCTTACAAAAGTTGGTGTTGTCCCTGATTTATAGATGGATATTCTGAAACAGTGAGAAGTTAAAAGAATTGACCAAGGTCCCAGACTAAGGCAGCTGCATATATCAGAATAGAATCCAGATTTCCTGGCGCTCTCTGCTTTGCTCAACTAACAGATACGCTTATCTCATTCATCTATATGAGCCTACGGCTGACTGAGAGCTGACATTCTCCAAAGTTATTAGTCTTGAGAAATCAAAGAAGTTTTGATCTCCCCTTAGCTCAAGGCACAGTTGTAGCTGGCAAACATTTTACAAAAAATGCTATGCACATGCTGGAAACTGAAGGTGATGATATAGACAGGAGACATTCTGGGGTTAGCTTTCTGAGTAGTGAGTAAGAGTTCCTGCTCAAGAAAACATACTTACAAACAGACTTTATCACCCAAATATGCTTTCTCCAAATACAGGCATCTAGTCTATTAGTTAAGTACTGTATACTTTTGCTAAAATTCATATTAAATATTTTATATTCAATATTTCAGAAGCCATTTCACTTAGTATAATTAGTACACATATTATGCCTGTTAAGCACTTGACTCCAATTCAAATTGCTATTTATCTTTTAAACCACTGATTCCTCACAAGTAACTGCATATTCTCACACCCACACAGACCTCTGCTCCCATTTCTTCCTCTTTTCTTTGTCATCCCTATGCTTCTCCCAATCTTTCTCTTTATGGGTTCCTTTCCTTATTCTCTACTTCATATTTTTCTTGCTGTCTCATTCGCTGGGAACAGTCTCCTGCCTGTTGTCCAACGTCCTGCCACATTTTTGACAAACCCTTTCTAACGCTGGACCCAATGTCGTTTCCACTGATGTCTGTGGAAGCTTGAAGAGTGTACTTCTTTGGGGATCTTGTGATTTGTATACCACTATGTAAATTTATGTTTCTGTACGAAGTGTAGATATGACCCCAGTTTTTGTTTGCTTGTTTGTTTAACAAGATAACATGCACATAATTTTAACCCTTTACCTTGTGGAAGCTTCCATAAAAGATTTTCTTTACTTCATTATCATCAAAAGTTACTGTCTGAACTTCTCCTCTTGTATCCTTGTTAAAGAATGACAATACTTTGGTAGAAGCTGCAACAAGAAAATACGATAAATAAATGTTATTTGGCGCACAGTGCTGATGTTATTCAAAGAAAGAACACTACCATATTAGCAATACGTACATGTACACTGCATGGTTCTACTGAGTACATTTTTAATTGTATAAACAGGGATTACCGGGACAGCTTTACAGACCAAGATTTGTGGAATTGTACATTCCACTGGTTTTAGATTTAATAATAAGAAAGAAAATTAGTGCTTATACAGATTTTTGAATAATTAATTGAAACACAACATAAAAAAATATTTTAGACCACAAAACCATACTTCTTTTTACCATAAAGGAATATTTTGGTTTTGAAACAATTTTGGAAAGGCAAAACAACTGTAAATTTCCATCTACCAGCTCTCTACACAATAAGCAAAATCATCCTTACGATCGAGAACTACTCCAACTTGTGGTTTGAAATCCCTGTCTGTAATCTGCCAAATGGCAAATGGTTCATTGGGGGTGTCTGAAAGAAGGCGGAATAGCAGTATGATAGTGTAAGCCTGTGGCAATCCTTCTGGATGAAGCTCCCTGTTAAGAAAACATGAGGAGATTTCTCATTAATACACATCAGAAAAAGGAAAGAGCATCGTCATTTTCACATTCTTTAAAAGATACAATGTAATCAAAATGGGAAAATAACATTGTTCAGCAAAGCTCAGCCTATTACAGACTATGGAGTGGGTTGTCCCCATATAGACTCAGCTGGTGACCTGTAAAGAAGAAAAATGGGCCATAGCCTTGTTCTTGACCTGCACAACCCATCTTGAATAGTCAAGGACTGGGAGCACAAGACACTCAACTGTAGCTGGATCACATGCACCGGGTGCAATGGGAGAGGGATATATCACATGTATTCCACACACAAAGTGCAACATCTGGTGCACACTGCCTCAGTAATCATCTGCAGATTTTTAGGCTTATGTCATTGACACTGTTGGATCCCAAATGACAGAAAGTCAATAGTAAATGAAAGTATGTTAAAGCGCACCAGGAGGCCTGGCTGAGCAATGTCTGAAGTGAACAGGAAGCAGTAGCATGGATGTGACAGCATGGCTGACACTCTTCCTGCTGAACCTCTGCTAGTGCCTGAGAGAGCCATATGGGTCCTCAAACAGAGAAACCTCACAAACAGGTAGTGAAGCATCTATGTATTTTGGACACAGCTGACAGCCCCTTACACTTAGTACCGCTCTACTACAGTAACCATATCACTCATTCAACCAAATGTATCTTGTCATGAGGGAGAAGATAATCGAGTGAATATGACAAACCTATTTATAACTCAGTATCAAAAGCTACCTCAGATAATGCAGCTGTGCCATTAGGATTGCTAGGGAAGCATTGATTTCCTGAACGCTACATTTTAAACTGACTTTAATTTTCTGGCTTCACGTTATATACCAAGAAGATCCTACAAAGGCTGTTTTTGCTCTCTATGTCTTTTTTATTCTCCTCTTTGCATATAGCCAGCCAATAGCACTTCAATATTTTTCCTAATTTGAATACACAGAAAACATCTTCCTCAGGTCCCACTTAGGTGCAGGTGCTGATTTAATAAACCAAGCAAGCTATGTAAGGTTCTACTGAAAGGAACTATTTGCACCAGTAACACAATATCCAAATAAACTATAGATCTTTGCTGTTTCCCAGGCCAAGCTATCAAAGAGAAAGACTGGTGAACTGAAGAAGACCAAAAAAAGTCTCCACATACTCCACCTTGGCACATAGAGAGTTGAGAAAGCTTGCACAGGGAAGGGGAATGAGCCTGTTTAAATGTATTCCTCATATTCAGCAATTCTTCTATGTTTGGTGTGCTCCTTCTATCCATTCCGGTGGGGTAGCACAGCTGTCATAAGTTCCTATCACTGGACAACTAGAGTTACATGATCCAAAAAAATGGGGGGAGGCAGGGTGGACTGGCTCTAGACCTGCCCTCTGGCAGAAAAAAGCTAAATTCTAAAATTTACCTGAGCAGGGAGAGAAGAAACTTCTGGATCCTCCCTTCAGTGGTCGGGAGAGGAAGGGGGTTTCTCCTCCATGCCTGGACTCCTCTTACTCTGTGTTATTTCCCTAGCTGATCTCTAGAACAAAGTGGTCAGCTAGGGGAGACTTGCTTCAGGCCATAGCTCCTTGAAAAGTTCTTCTCCATTTGCCTAATATGGTGGCTATGCTGGGTGGTGTCACAGACCTGGAGCATTGTGACCATAGGCAGAAATGTGTTGCCTATTGCAGCATTATACAACTGCTAAAAAGCGGTACTTATCCCTTGGAATCAAAAACAGTCTCAATGGCTAAATGGTTCCTTTGTACAAGTTGCCACAAAGGTCGCTTTTTGATTGCATAGGGCCTACAATGTGAATTAAATTAATTAAATGAATTAGGCCTGGTTATATGAGGTATACTCTTGAGAAAATAATAGAAACTGTCTTTTTATTCTGTGTACGTACAGCGCCTAGCAGAATGGGGGCCTGGTCCATGACTGGGGTTCCTAGGTGCTACAATAATGCAAATAATAATAATAATGAAGTTTGAATTGATAATATAAGGACCATTCTTGAAGGAACCGAACAACAGTCAATCAGAGCAACCGTTTCACATTCTATATTTCTTGACTTCAGGAAAAACAAAAACAAAAAAAAATGCAGGCTCCAGCAGGTGTTAATACCATTAGCTATACATTCTATTAATCCTTCCCCACTTGCCCTCCTATACAAAGTCTTCCAGGAAAACAGGTTACACGGACAACTTACGATGCAGGCTGACTGATAAAGGCATTTCTATGGAGCCTATATGCCACGTGGCTAGGGAAGGATCCTGACTCCATTGATACTCCTTGTACAGAAGCGAAATGCTTCTCTGTTAGATTATAGGATTCCAACATCTTGAAACCTTTATATTTGGGAGGGAAAAACACAATTTGGAGAAATTGTGACAAATGAAAAAAAGCTTCAGAATTATCCTATGCTAAAATGTTTGTATATAATTCTTACCAGGTGATGTGTATCCCTCCAAGTAAATGAGAGGGCAAGCTGAAACAGATGAAAACAATGTGTTATTTTAAAAAATTCAAATGGAATCATGAACGTACAGATATTTTCAAAAGGTTTTATTCCATAAGCTTGAACTACTGTATTTTAATTACCAGCCAACATCTGCCACTACAATAATTATCAGCTGTTTGTGATCCTGCTTTATTCTGTTCAAAATCAAGCATTGGATTACTGATTATGTTGGTGAAATGTTCAAATCCTTATTTATGGTGCTTTTTAATGTACTATTTCTACCATGCTCGAATATATGGAATAGCAAACAGATGAACTTCAAATATATTTTATTTTAAGAGCCCAATTCATAAAACGAAATGGGCACAATGACACAATCTTTCCATGGATCTTTTGTGCATGAGTCAGACTGCATATTATTCATCAGATTCACAAGGAAAAACTGCATATTTATACGGCTCCTAAGTAGTACATGGAGGAGGCAGTATGGGAACACATAGTTGCCAGATGATATGAGCATGCAAATCTTTTTTTTTACCATAGAAAGACTCCCTATATATAAACAGCTGGGTTTTATTTTAGATCTTTATAGAAGTAATATTAGACACTGTTTAGCTACATCTGCACTGCGGCCAAAAGCTAGTGGTAAAGAGAAAGTCTACTTGTTCTTCAAAGAAAAATAATTGTCACTTATCTTTTATTCACTTTTTAATGGAGTCATATCTTGGGGTGGAAAGTAAAATTAAAAAAATATAATAGCCACTTCAGCAAGAAACATGAACTTGCTCACTGGAAATATATATTAACATTTCTTTAAAAAGGTGTAAATGGAAAAGCTTTAAACATGAGAGTTGTAGCAGTCTGTAATCAAATGTATGAACTAGTGGAAAAACCACTGTCTCTTACTTACTTGAGGTAGCTGTCTCACAAATAAAAGTGAGGAGGTTCTCCTCAATCTTTTCAAAGGCATCAAAGTCATCAACAATAAATACATGACGTTCACTGGGTTTGCTGGCAATCTTTGCCAGCTCATGGTAATCCACATCAGCTACACCAACAACAAAGACACTGAAACCTGCAAAAATAATGTTAATTATATGAAATTACATTCAATAGTCATGCTTATACATTATCATTGGTTCAGTAACTCAATATCAAATGCCAATCATATAGAGATATATATTCTGCATTAGGAAATACAAAAGCCAAAGAATACAAATAGAATATACTTTTGGTTGAACTCAGTCCTTTTGCACTTTCTGAATAAAATGTAGAATAAAGTAAAACCTAATGAAGAGAAGCATTCAATATACTTTTGATGAAGGAATGACAAATGAACAAACTCTTTCTCCATTACCTTGATGAAACAGAACAAGCAATAGTTAAACAGTTGGCAAAAATGTTTTGCAAAAATGTTTTGCAAGGAAGAGAAGGTCTGTTCATTCAACTGCACACAACTGTTTGAAATAGGCAGAAGTAGTCTTTTTACAAGTTATTCTTGCTGCTAAATAAGTGACTGAAAGGGATGAATCTATGAGTTAGTGCGTCTCTTCTTTGTGTGTTCAGTCATCTAACACATACGTACACATTTTAGATCAAAAGGGCACAGCCAATCTCCCTGAATCAAGAAGAAGAAAATATATTATTTTGAACATTTCCTTTTTGCAAGAAGAGAGTGAAGAAACTCATGCCAAAGAAGAACTTAGTTATCCTCATTTATTTGGAACCAGGAGACACTGAAAAGAGAGCCTGAATTTTCTGGTATTAAACAACTACTATATAAACTCCTGGAAGCCAAACAGCAAATGAACTATTTTCTAATGTACAGTATTATCTTATGAGAGAGATCATTAAAAACATCAAGGAAAGGAGTATGAGGGGAAATGAAGAGCATGACACTTCTGGATTACTGCCAAGACAAACTAATAAAAAAATTAGTCAGGCAATACTCTTAAATAAAAAGGATGATTAAAAAAATACTCTTTCACTTTAGACACTGTTGATTACTCTCTCATCCTAGATTCCTCTTCTGCCTCTCAGGTTGCTCCATCTAATTATCTTCTTCCTCTCCTCTCCCACACTTTTGGCAACCCCCAGGTCTCTACTGTTTGGTCTTCTCCTGTTTTCCTTCCATAGCTTATTCCTAGGCAACTCATCCACTCACCAAGCTTCAACTGTTATCTCCATGCCAACAGTTCACAAATGTTCTCTATCCCTTACCTCTCCTGTTCCATCCAGTCTTGCATCTGACTATCTTTCTGACATATACTCTGGATATCTTATAACCTAATTAAACTCAAGAAGGCTTATGATGAGCACTTCATGTCTTTTCCAAAACTTGCTTCCCTTCTTCCGATGTCATTGGACAATGTCATCATCTTCCCCATCATCCAAGCTCACAATCTTGGTGTCACAGACTCCTTACTCTTTTTCACAAAACATACAAATCCTATCTGTTCTATAACATCTCAAAAATCTGACCCTTCCTTTCTGTCCCTATCCATACTTTGGTTACTTCCTGCCTTGACTGTTGCAACCTCTTGCTTTCTGTTCTTCTTGATTTCCATCTCATTCTACCATGGTCCATCCAAATCATCATGGCTAAAGTGGTCTTCATCATCGGCCTCTGAGACCATGTCATTCTCCACTTCAAATCCTTCCATTGTGCTTCTTCGTGCCTTGCACATCAAGCTTTACTTTATCTTCTTCAGCTTCTGGGCTTCGCACAATTCTGCCTCTGCCTACATCTCTGCTCTCATTTCCTCCTCACCCCTTCATCCTATCAATAACTCCCCTTTACCATTTCCTTTGTCACCTCCCTGATACACCTTAAGATTAAGAAGAAGATGAAGATGAAGGAAAGAGACTTGCCATCAAACAGTTCAGAATGCAAAAGTAATTCTCGCAAGATGTTTCAGAGAGACAAGAAACTGCATAAACTGTACCATTTCAAATGCTGGATGCAGCCCAAACATTGAAGAAAGCAGTCACAATTACTGCTAAATGAATATAACTGCTTTTATTATGCACTTTCAGCTTTCTTGAACCTTTGGTTGTTTTGTTACTGTTGTTTTAATAAGTATCAGCAATCAAAACAGGTATGATATTAAACACAAGTTAAGGGATAGAATCAGCCCTGTCTGATTTTGGTATGGTTGCTTATGCTAGGGCTGAATTTGGCCAATTTAACAATTTTTTTATAGCTAATATGAAACCCCCAAAGGACAAATACAGCATTCTAAGGTAACAAAGCAACCTGAGGCTTCATCAACAGACACAAAGAAACAGAACTAAGGTAAGGAAGTACAACAAATGCTCACACAGAAATTAGCAACCAGGCTGCTTATATTATATGTCAAAATATGCACTAAAAATGCAGAATTGGACAAATAGATATTCGGCAACACTCCACTACCCTCAGTACATCCAAGGAGGGACCATAAATGGAAACCTCCTCCTCAAAACCCAGGGATGGGAAAGCCAATGACCAGGTCAGACCCAGCTCAAGTTAGAGTAGATGAAGGGCTGCCCTAACTTGTGCCATTATAAAAGCGCTCTAAGAACCATTCCAGCAGGTTAGGATCATCGTACTGAAGTGCACTTAATAATGCCCCCAGCCCAGAACAGGGGCCAGGAGTGATATAGGACAAGTTCTGTATATCTGTGCAAGGGGAATTCCCAGGAAACTGTTTAAGCCAGCTCTGTCCACAGAGCGAGAAGAGGCCAGAATCAGGTCCAGTCAATCTTAACCTTCTTAAAATAGTTTGAGCCATTCCAAATTATACATTGTAATTTGACTGTCTCTCTTAGGAACTACAAGCTATTTAGAATAGCTTGAATAAAGGACCAGCAACACCTGATACTGTTATATTCCCCGTATTTTAAACTGTATCACTTAAACTCTTTAGAAAAATGAATGTCAGAATTATCTACATTGTACAGGTTGCTTACCAGAGTGCTGTATGATTGCTGCAGCTTTCCTAACCTCATCCTGCGACCGACCATCTGTGACAACAACGAGTACCTTGGGCACACCTCTTCTCATGCCACTCTCCCAAGTCAAGACTTTTTCTTTGATAAATGTAAGGGCTTTGCCTGCAAATTGCACAAAGAATGAGGACTCATGCCACTGAAAATATTTGCTCTGAAGAACAGGATACATAGTAAAACATAAAGCCCTGGCCTTAAACTAGACAGGATTAAGATAATGAACAGGTCTTCAAAAAAAACCCTGATTATTTGAAAGGAATATATATTTATTTATCAGACGTACCTGTTCTTGTATTTCCTCCTCTGTACTGAATATTCTGAAGGGCACCTAGAGCCTGTGCCTTGTCATCATATGTATTCAGTTTAAACTCAGACTTTGCCTCATCGCTGTACTGCACAAAGGAAACCTGAAATGCAATGTATCACAGCTTTCAGTCTCACACCTTTGTGTCTTCAAGTGATCTCTCCACTAAAGTGAATTATGTTCTTGTCAAGTTACCGTTGAAAAACAGGAAAACCAGTGACTGACATTATATGTTAATGTAGGTATAAAATTGTAAAGTTATAAGTTAATGAGTTAACGCTAAACATATTTGTTATAACTATGGTGGTACCATATTTAGTACTGATTCTCTAGTTCAGGCTGGGGATAGAGTGGCTATAAAAATTGGTAAAGATTTCAAGACAATGCAAGAAGCTCATGACATAGCAATTAACAGGGAATGCAACAGAATTTCAGTCATATGATACATACAGTATAATACACTTCCTGAATTGGAACAATAACTCATCTTATATATTAGTATATATCCATGCAAACTAGAGTGAATATTCTAAAATTACTCTTATGAATATAAACTATATTTCATTTTGCATTTCCTTGTAGTCTGTCCCATTTATATTACTACCATGCCTTACTAAGCTGGTCCTGAACAGATGTCGCACTTATTGGAATAAGTTTATCTTTTTTAACAATCATATATACCTAAAATGAAGAACTAAGAATGTGTGTGAGTGGCCCAGGACAAAAGAGAAAAGGAGCTTTAGGTCTTTCCTTAGTAAAGCCAGGAAGTTCACAACTATTCTCCTACAGCAGCTAGGTCAGTGATTCTCGACCTGTGATCTGTGGACTAATAGTAATTTGCAGAAACTTCCTTGCTGGTCCAAAGAAGAAAACATTTTGAAAACCAAGCAGTGTGAGATCAGAGCTAGGCAGGATAGAGATATTGGAGAGAAGGTTTTCCAGGAGGGGGTCCTTCTCTCTAGAAGTGTGTCTGCAGAATGAAATATGGAGAACCAGTGACCCTGAGACATGCATGCGGGAGAAGAGAGCTGTTCATGAGCAAGATAACTGGGTGCTGCATTTCAGGGAAACAGAAATACAACATCCTTCCAAGGAAAATCACTGTCTTCCTTCCTACAAGGGAAAATAGTCTTGCACCAGCAGGTGATGGCAAAACTCCAGAGACACCTGTATGGTAAGGGAGTGTCTCATGCAATCACCTCTAGCTAATCAAAGAGCAAAGACAGGAACAGAGCTCCTATCCACTTCCTCGTAACTAGAAGGATAACCATCAGGATGCAGGATCTTGACCATTTGGAGATTAGAGTAAGACAAAATTAAAGGCTCTTCAGGACACACTGAACCCCAGGAGGCAAATTGTTTAGCCTCCTCACTATTCATTATAGCTTTCTCACTAAAGATAATCCAATTTCATCCAGTGAATCCGCTTCTCCAACTCTCCTGCAACTGTCTCCATGCTTTCTGCCCACCGTGCATGTGACACACCATGACATTACTCTCATTCGTCATCACGCGCCTTCTCAAAGCCCACTTCTGCTCTGACAGTAAAAACTAGCCCATTCATAACAACTATGGATAGGGGCAGCTGAGGATATTTTATACGCACAAAGAAACAAAAACATGCAACAAACATTACATCCACTACTGAGCACCCTGACCGCTCTGCTTGTAAGTTGATTCTCTTTCATCTGCTTTCCACCAGTCTTTTGTCTTTCAAGGTGTCAGGTCCTCTAAACAGGGACTATGTTTTCCTTTATGTTTGTACAGCACAAGGCACATATATATAGACAACATAGTACCATAATAATTGGCAAAAATCCTACACAATGGAGAAAGGTTGATGAGACTAAGAATTCAGGTTGGTTTGTTTAACTTCTCTGCCAAAGGCATTAAATGGAAATTACCCACCTGAATTCCAGCAGGGTTGATTAAATCAAAGGCTCCAACAGTATTAAAAACAAATTTCACTACTTTGTTGAAATTATCATCGCCAATACTCCAGGAAGCATCAGTCAGGAACACAATGTCAGCTTTGGCACCTTTGCATACTGAAAGGCAAACAGAGCAATGAACTCTTAAAATACACCCTTCAATTCGGACTGTGCGCAAAACAGTACTATTTTGATGGTTTTAAAGTAAGAATGACGATCAAACATTCAGCAAACTTCAATCATATTCTCAACCTGCAGACTACTTTTAAATATAAAATTAGTGTTTCTCTTGCATGTATCTCTCACATTTCCTGGGTTTTGCAGATTTTCACACAATGCATTCAAGGACATCCCAGGTCAAATCTCGGCATATATGTGCAAAAAGTTCATGTGAAACAAAACCCTGGAGAGTGCAACTTAACACCAGTTTTCTCGGCCATCTACGTCAGAAATAGGTTCACATGCTAAAGGGAAAGGTCACAAGTCCACAATGAGTACTGAGAGTCATGGCTGTTCCCCAAAATCTTTACACATTGCTACTGTGACCCAGTGGCTATCTGATCCCAATGCAACACCATAGCAAATAGCAATAAGGCCCAGGCTTCAATCCTCCATGTACACCACGCAGGGGATGGTGTCGGAACTGAGGCAAAGGGCCAAAGTGGGCCAGGCCCATACATTTTTTAAAGCTGCTTTGAGTTAGGAGAAATGTAATTATATCTAACCTTTCAGTGCGTGGACATGCATATAAGATAAAATATACCACAAATCTACAATGCACACTTACCATCCCGAGCTGGCGGGATTGTGGGTGGAGGAGGAGGAGCAGGAGGTTCAGTTGGTGCTTCAGTAGGTTTGATGACTGAAGTGAAACAATTAAAACCTTTTACTTAGCATAACATTTTACTCAAGGAAAGACTCCAGTCATGTGAAATACTCTATGCATGACTGAGGAAAGAACCATCAGTGCTTTTATCGCTGAACAAGGCTACAAAAGTAACTCCTAACCAGCAAAGAAAAATCTGCTGTTACACAAATAAGTTCTTAATTCTGACAAGGGGCCATTTATACAAACAGAAATTTATACAAACAGAAATCTCTCCCTCGGTGGTTACTTCCCGATGGGCTTAACCTGAGTGAGGTAATGCTCCAAATAATTACTATTCTCTGTTCCCCAGCTCAGGCAGTGTGCCACTGACTTACACTTGGAGACATAGGAAAACAGACCCCTCGGGAGTTGCACTGTAAGTCTTGTACAGACAAGACCAGTTTAAGATCTGTAGTCTGGGCTATTTTTGATCCCGTTCCTTTCATGCATTCACTGTTCACATTGCCCGACTTACGTGTGCGCTCTTTCACAGAGACGGGAGGTCCCTCAAGGTTAGGGGTCTGAACAAAGACAGTAGCATTGTACTGCGTGTCTGGTGAAAGGCCAGTGAAACAATGGCTGGTTTCTGTCCCACGTACTGTAATTTCTTGTCCTCTGGATCCTGTGAAAACAAACCCAAAGGAAGGAAAATGCAGGGCCAGATACTTCCCTTTCCATAGCTGTGTGGAAGACAGCAAGAGAGAGTGCATCTAGGGAGGGTGCTGAAATGGGGCAAGTGATTGCTCCACTGCTTACTCTTCCCATCCCAGGGAAGCTTCTCTGCAGCAACACTGTGTGGTGAAGGCTCTGCATACTGGGAGGAGGTGCTGCAGTTGAAATGATCACCAACACAGGGCACACAGCCTGTCACATTATAACCCTTTGTTTAGTCATGGCGTAAAACTGACACGTACATCTGCCCATAGACAACACAAGGAGGCCAAGGAATTTACCATCAGCAGGGTTTAGCTTCAATCTGTAAGATGTTGCTGCCCGGTGACCAGACCATCGGATACAGAAGGTATCCCATCCCACGTTGTAGCTTGTTAGATCAGTGACATTCAAGTACACTGCAAAAAGGAACATGTTTAATTTATTATCTGGGAAATACAATACAACAGATATAAAATTAAACAGAACAGAAAGAAAATTACATCAATAGCTGCTGGCCCATATATCACTATGGCAATAAGTTCTGCCCGCATTTGTGTGTTTTTGTTTTTGTTTTTTAAATCCAGAGAAGGAAAAAATAGTTCTAATCAAATCATCTGTTTTTTCTGTTTGGTCCCATAGATCTCACCTCTGCTATTTACAAAAGCCCAAATTCTGACACCCTTTATTATGCTAAGTAATATCTTATTCTATGGGCTGTCCCACAGAATTCAACAAAACCACTTATAAAGTAAAGATACATAGCAAGAAGAAATGGCGCCAGACTCTGGCCCCATTGTATTTTATTTCATTTATTTATTGGCAGTGCAAAGAGCATTTAATGGGACCATTTAACAAAATTATCCTCTTTTGCTGAAATCTTGAATGGCTCATTAACGGAGTTCAGAAACAAACCAATCTCCCAATGAGCAGGTTCAGCTTTGACAGAATGTGTATCACTGGACTTTACCATAAAATGACATCAGAAGCAGTGATGGGCCTTAATTTTCATGGTGCTGACTACACCCTGCGATGTACGGAGCCAAATGGCGTGGCAAGTGCCGAGCGCTTTGGGGGCCCAGCTTCAGTCAAACAAATTGTAAGAAACAGAACTAGACCATTAGTAAAAGCAATGTTTAAATCATTTGGGTTTCTAAGCTTAATTTTATTTAAGGGCCTGATCCTGACAGGTGTGAGCATCCATAATTGTGGGGTTTCAGACCATCTAAGGATCTAGGCCCTAAATATGGACTTTTCAGTCAACATGAGATCACTTCAACAATTATATCCTATGTGACTACAATAAAAGTGGTTTTGACCTACATGTAGCGCCTTGATCAATCAGGGGAGCGCTGAGTCCAGAATCATATTGGGCATATACGTTCACATCATAGATAGTACTAGGAGACAGGTTGTGCAATGTGTATGAAGTCACTTCCCCAACAAACACCTCCATTGGCTCATCGGAACCTTGAATGATAGGGAACCACAGAAAAAGACACACATTTCTATGAGCATTCTGCTATGGCATTATCAGTAAACTTTTAGATCAGCCTCTAAGGCCATGTCTACACTATAAACTAAGATCGATACAACTATGTCACTCTGAGGTGTGAATAATCCATTATAGAGCTATGTCAGCAGCAGAGCTTCTACCATCGACATAGCTACTGCCTCTCAATGAGGTGGATTCAGCTACACCAGTGAGAAAAGCTCTCCCTTTGGCATAGTGGAGTTTTCACTAAAGTGCTACATCGGTGCAGCTGCGCCAATACAGCATTTTAAGAGAAAAGAAAACTTGGTCCTTTTTTAAAAAAAATATACTTATTATTTCTTAAATCTATTACTTTTAGGAAACATAGTCATTACAAATAAAATACATGTAGCTTTACTAGCCATTGTGCAACATTTGAGTTTAATTTAATTTTCAGAGAAGCATGCAAATGTAGATTCATTCTCATGTGAAATAAAAGCATTTAAAGACTGTCATTCATTCAAACTCTGGACCTGAGTCTGGTCACACAACAGTGTAAATCAAGAGCATCTTCACACAAAATTAGAAGTGTCAAAGTGAAAAACTGGTGTAAATGAAAGGAAACAGGCCTGGGACAGGAGATAAAATAGTTGTATTAAAAGTCAACTATATAATTAAATCAAATGTGCTGTAATGTGTGTGACAATGTATCTGGTGTTCTAACTTATGGTTTCTTGTGAATGCTGAAGTTAATGGGAAAACTTCTTTTAAAAGCAGTAAACAGACAAATTAAAGGAAATAAAGAAAACACATTGAAGATACACAGGATATTTGCACATCTCTCTTTTAACTCATTACTCATTGTTTTCAAAGTGTTCTCTTCAAAGCAGACAGATTTTCTTACCTACAGGTTTGTATGCAATTTTGTACCCCAGAACAGGGGATGGTGACGGATCCCAAGAAACTCTGAATCGTGTATACCACTCATCTGAAATATGTATGTTTTGAGGAGGAAGCAACCCAACTGAAATGAAAGAATAAGCATTACAATTATTATTATTATAATAGCAACTGTCAACTCCCTGAAGAGGAAATCATATCTTTGGATATGTTTGTACAGTGTCTAGAACAACTAGGCCCCAACAAATGGGGGCCTCTTGCAGCAGAACTATTAAATAATGAGGAGAAATGAGAATCCAGTACTTAATGCTAAAGCTAAGTTACCAGTTCGTCCTTTTCCTGTCAGCTGGCCACCATCTCCATCATCGTACACAGCCACAACAGTAATTTTATATGGTGTGTCTGAGTGCAATGGCTGTAATATCACATTATTTCTTCTTCCGGGTACTGTTGTCTAGAAATCATGAGAGAAACACAGATGAATATGATGTAATATTGTACCTGAGCTATAACTGTAATAAATTGTAATTGAGCAACCCCTGCAGAATTTGTGGATTTATCTCACTCCAAATGTCCAGCTGTGGTGTTTTATTCAAATTATAGATAAATCTATTTTATTGAAAGGAAGACTCCACTGCTTTAGCATTTCAGAATAATTTCAGCCTGCCTAAAATTAACAGTATTGCCTGTTTAATTTAATTTTAAGTATAATTTTGTAGTTCTTGTTAACAAACTGGGCTCCTCATCTCCTTCCCTCTACAATATTGTAGCTGTCCACACAGCAGAATAACATCCCACAGCTCTCTGTGGCTTCTCCAGACCTCGTTCAGGAAGCAAACATCTACACAGACGCACAAAAGTTTTGTTTCTTCCCCACGTACACTCACATAGAGAGAGGACAAAGTTTTTGTGGAGGGCTTTTCTAGAGAGAAAGAGGAAGAGAAGACAAAGCTACTGAAGTGAGGAGAGAGGAGATACCAGCAATCATAATGTACAATATCCAAACATCAGCTATTTTTGTTTTTCCCTAATAGAAATAACCAATTTAAATGCTCATTAATAAATTACAGCACTTACATATTCATCTATGGGGTCTCCAACGGTGGGTGAATAAATGATTCTGTACTGCTGAACTGGTCCATCGGCATGATCCCATTGTACAGAAAGGCTGTTTGTTGTTGGATCAAACACCTTCAGGTTCCGTGGCCCACTGCGAGGTGCTAAGGGGGGAATATGTATAAGGATCAGTGAAGTGCAGTCAAGACAGAAGTCTTTTCATATTCTGATACCCTGGGATATAGAGCTGTCGTGAGTCCGTCAGAGATTGCACTGAGATGTACACCGGGCCCTCCCATCGAACCCCTGCAAGTTCATGCATAGGCAAATTTAGATGATAATTTCATGACATTGTCCAGAGGCCCCCACAGGGGCAGGGCCCAACTGACCAGAATTTGGGCCCTGTGGAAGGGAGGGAAAGCCAGTAATCTTGCATAAAGAACACCCACATCCATACAAATTTGTGCCCAAACTCGGGCAGGCAAGATATAAATCTAGGCAAACAGCAGTGAAAAGGATACATACAGATCAAGAGTGGGGGCATGTTTTAACCACAGGCAAGCTCCACACATGCTGACCCCATCTAGTTACATGCATGAAGCTGGAATAAGCCAGGTTCACTCCAGGTTTATTAATCTGGAGCATCCCTGCTCCAAAGAAGGTCTTGTGCTTTCCATCTCACTAGGTGATCACTCGTGATTATTATGGTAGACAAGACCCAGAATTCAAGCTGAAATGTATGCCTCTGTTTTGGCATCAAACTGTTCATTTTAATGTGTTTTAATGTGTGTGTCTTTCTTTTTGGAGACAGCAACATAGTTAGGAGTGTATCTGTAATTGTTCACTATAGGCCAAAGGACTTTTTTATGGCTAAAGACCTAGGTTCAATTTCAACTTACATCACAAGTGAAAAAGGAGTTCAGTGTCAGCCTAGTCTAGTCCATAGTAAGAATTTATCTACATTACATACAACAGAAAATAGGGTGACCAGATAGCAAGTGTGAAAAATCAGGATGAGTGTATGGGTAATAGGTGCCTATAAGACAAAGCCCCAAATATCAGGACTGTCCCTACAAAATTGGGACATCTGGTCACCCTAACAGAAAATCTGGCCTAACTGGCAGCTGTTGTTCAAGGGAGATCTAAAATCAAAATAGTCATTACTCAGGTGCACAGGCAGAGCTACATTGGGAAGTGTACATGACATTAGTTTGTAGGCAGTGTTATCAATCTCTCACTCATATGAGAAGCAAATAGAGATGCTAAGACAGCAGTAAAGAAACATAATTATGTCTCTTACTTGTTCTCCCTTGCCCAGGGCTTGGATTTCCCTCTCCATCGGCATACAATGCCACAACGTTCACAGAGTAAGGAGTGTCAGGAGTCAGGCGCTCCAGCACCACGTCGCGAGTGTTTGCTGGAACCACAATCTCGGTGAGAAAAGAGAGTGAAGTTTTATCTGACAGTTCCATACAGCAGCCTAATATGGATAATGCCTTGTAAAATTGTTATTATCCAAATGAATTATGAGTACTTTATATTGAAAGGAGGAAATCTGGGGCCCTGATCCTGTGGTGTATTTTCCAAGTATAGTAACACAATAAAAATCAGTCAGTACCACTTGCCCCATCAGAAAACTCAACAGCAGAAGCCACAATTATGTGGCAGTAAAATACAGGAGTTCTCATTCTGCGAACTGGCCAGAACTCCCGCTTGTTTCCTGACCAGAGTTGAAAATTTGGCCCGCCTGCCATTCCATCGTGGCAGATGGCATCATGGCTCCCAGAACTGCCTGACCTCTGGTGGGAAGGATGCTCTTTAGCGTGACCACCCCTCTGGGCAAGAGCTTAGGGCTGAATGAGGGGAGAGAACCTGGAGCTGGGTGTGGGAGGAAGAGTGTGGGGCTGGGTGGGGGCAAAGTGTGTGTAAAGTAGGGTCCCAGGTGTGGAGCACAGATCTGGGTGCAGCAACAGCAAGTGAGAGCTCGGGGCTGGGTGCAAGGGCAGCAGGGGTGGGGATACTGCGCAGGACTGGGTGCAGGGGATGAGTGTGGGGGAGACAGCATGGTGCAGAGCATGGGAGGGAGAGCTCTGGACCCCCTCCTTAGGAAAATTCTGCTCATGCCCCTAGTTACAACTGTTTTGTTGCTATGAGCCAGTGATCATTGGAGGTGACATCCTCAGTGCTCCTTTGAGAAATACTCAAGAGGCTGAATAACTTACAGATTCTGATGGCCTTGGGCCAACCAGCGGAGCGTAGTTAACTCTATACTGTTGTACTGGACCCGGTGCTGGTTCCCATCGGACATTCAGGGTGTTGGGTGTAGGGTTGTAAACTTGCATGTTTCTTGCTGTTCCTCTCACCACTAAGCAAAGGTTAATTTAAATAAGTGTTACAGAGATATATACCCAAGAATAGCTCTGTTTTGTTTGGACTCACATAGTAGTACAAAGATGTGCTATGATGAAAGCTTCTAAGCTATCTAAGGTACATATGTGGCCCTCATTACCACAGTAACTGAGCATCTCGCAGTCTTTAATGTGTTTATCTTCACAAACACCCATGTCAGTTAGGCAAGCACTATTATCTTCCTTTTTTATAGATGGCAAGCTGAGGTACAGGGAGACTAATGAATTACCCCAGGGCACACAGAAAGTCAGCAACGAAGCAGGGAATTGAAATCACGTGTCCCAAGTCATAGGCTAACATCGTCATCATTGGAGCACCCTTCCTTTCAGCAGAAGCAGACTGAGAGCCTTCCTTATAGAGAGCAAGGAGGACTGAGACAGTTATGAAAGTGAATCATCACTAATGCAGTGATACATGTGAACATCATTCCTAGGTACCTACTCTACGACTACCTCAGGATAAGGACATTTGCATAGAAGTTGTAAGGTAAATTAGAACTATACAACTTCCATCATTTTGAATTATTTATGTATAAATCCTAACATTTTACAGATACAGTCACTTTACTTACAAGTTCTCCCAGTGTCAGATGTACGGCCACCATCTCCTTCAGTGTAAACTGGAACCACAGTTATTCTGTAAGGAGTATCAGGCTGGAGAGATCTCAGGATGATATAATTAGTGTTCCCTGGTACCGTTGTCTGTTGGATTAAAAAAAGTGGTGTGGTATTTAAATAAAGGGTGAAACAATTTAGCATTTCACGTACGACTGTCACTGTAGATGTTAGTTTATACTATTTTACATTTTCTGATTGATCCCAAAAAGGAGTCTACAAATGGAGTCAGTGGGGCTAGGCTGATTTACACCAGCACCAGATATCTGGCCTAGTAATTCTTATAAATGATCTTCAAAAGCACATTTTCTTTTTACTTTTACTACAGCTACATTCCTGCAAGTAAGCATGGCAGGCTGCAACCACACGTTGGTTTAGAAGTCTGCTTCTGATGTCAAGGACCATTGTGTGCTTCCTAAGAGTCATTTGTTGGGTGGCAACATCTCTTCCAGAACTAGAACACAGTGGAACCTGAAACTGAAATTCAGCCAAAGAAAAAAACCTTTGGTTGGAGAATATAAAGATAAATGTCCACACCCCACCCAATTTACACACGAGTTATGAGTAATGGCTGGAAATACAAAACACCAGCTGTAGAAACTTGCTTCTCCTTATTAAAAGTTATTAACATGAATAGTGGAACTATGAGGCAAAATAGCAGTTTTCTGGGTAGAGGTGAATAACTTAGGCAAGAACAAAGCACATGGCTAATGGTGCTTTTTGAGTTTAAAAGTAAAAATAGTTAAAGGAAAAGTTATTATTTAATTTAACTTTTAATTTATTTTTTATACTCCTTTATAATTACTTTCATTCTACTCATTCTATTCCATATATCTATCTGAGCACTTTTCACCCATTAACATAACTAACATCTGCCATGTCTAATTCATTCTCTCTGTCATCCGGCAGAGAAATGTGGGTGCAATGGAGTGTTTTGTTTTGATAGGGGTTTTGTATTGTCAACTGTTTATTTTTTAAGTGTGCCCCTGCTGCCTTCTTTATGTTAGAGGAAGAAGTGCGCCTTGCACTTGGAGTGAAAGGGGTGAGGTTTGTGATGGTCCTTAGTTCTTGAAGGAGTTTGTTCCACAGCCTGGAAGTGGGCCTGATAAAACTCTGTCTCTCTATTTAAAATTTTGATTCCATTCCCAACAGTGATTGTTATTTGCTATGTTATATATTCCCTTGTAACTGACCTTCACCAGTGGTGGACTTAGAGCCAGATCCCACTGGTATAAAGAGCAAAAACCCACATGGATTTGTTTAAGACAAGGGGTTGGTGATAATCGTGGTGATAATCTGAACTAAGGTCTAGCTATTTTTAGAGTTCACTACTAATATCAGATAAATACATTACATACTTCTAAAGGCAGGCAGTAACAAGCATCTCAGGTTAACATAGTAATATATTTAATAGAGTGCCTTTCACAGGTCAGTGTTCTTTGAAAGATGGCGAAGTGGCACTATTGTTATTTTTCAGGTGGAAAAACTGAGGCACAAAGAGCTGAATGGTAAGATTTTCAAAAGTGATTTAGGCTCCTAAGTGCCCAAGTCATTTTAGAAGATGGGATGTTGACACCTAAATCACTGAGGTGTTTTTGAAAATGTTTCCCAAAGTGACTTGAATGAGGTCACAATTTGTGGCAGAGAAGGGAACAGAAATGAGGTTTCCTGCATCCTTATCTACTGGCCCTTCCCCTTATGACAACGTTAATGCCCATATATTTTGCCTTCAGATGTAAGAGTGCAGTAGCTACTGTAGAACACTTGCTCTCATGTGCTAACATCTAATCGCTGAAGATTTGCTTCTTAACAAATTACATGAAAAAGGTGTTAATAAGTCATGAGGTCCCTGCCTTCCATTGAGCTACTCTGAATTTATACCAGTGTAGCAGCGAATAGAATTTGCACAAGATCTATATAAATTATTCTTGTATTGGGCTGAAGCACTCAACGTACCACTGTCAATTTTTTTTCTGGGGTTTATACGACAACTTATCTGAGACAACTAAGAAGACCCACAAGAAGGATTACCATTTCCTCTGCACCACCTGTTGTTGGTACATAATATACTTTATACTGGCGAGGACTTCCTTCAGCATGATCCCATCGAACACTCAGTGTGCTGGTGGTTGGATCATATACCCTTAGATTCTTTACTGTGTTGAGAGGTTCTGAAATACATTGAAAGCACTGTCAGACTGCTGAAATCACACTCGTCCAGGCTTTTCTCTGTCCTGTTCGTGCATGCCTGTGTAATGCAGCTTTAAAAAAAATAGGGAGTTTTAATTCTGGACATCAAAAATCATTTGCTTCACTGAATCAGCACTCAGCAGTCCCAGCTGACAATGTCAGGAATGGTAAACATCATTCAAAGTGTTTCTTTTTTATCCGTATTATTTTTAGAATTGAAACAAATCATGACAGCATTAAACTAAAGCTTCTCTGAAGTATTTTGCATCTTTCCTCACTAAGCACATCACTATGTCTCACTTTGCATGACAGATGCCAAAGACTTATATGAACCCAGAGCAATTAGCATTTTTTTAAATACACAGTACCCCTGACACCAAAGCACTTAGAGCTCTATCGCAGGATAAAACCAGATACAACACAATTATAAAATAGCATGATTTTAAAATATACTTTATAAGGGCCAATTTTCAAGAGCGAACTAAAGTCACTGACAGAGAACTTAATAACTCTAGGGTTAATAATAGTCCATTTAAAGACAGCTTTGCAAGGGGACCATTTCCGATTTCAGAGGATGGGGCTACTTTCAGTATGAGTTCAGAGGCCTAACCAGTTCTTGGAAACTCTTGGATCTTTTGAAAGATAAAAATCTAAAAATCAGACTATTTCTGGAGCATTTGTTGTGATTATTTCCTCTATTTTTCATAATCGTTCTCATACATTTACTACAACGAAGTCACCGCCACAGGACAATCTAAGCAATCTGCACCTGCGGCACCCAGACGCAACGTTGCATACTATGATTCATGCAGCTAGCAATCTCCTGTTTTCTTAGTGGCTTTTCCCCAGACATGCCTCAAAGAGGATTTTTGCAATTTTTGTCATGAGTGAAGTTAACCCTGTGAATTCAGTTTTGAAACAGCGGCTTCTATCCGCCCAGCCCAGATCACCGTAAGAATATTTGGCTTATCCTTTCTTTTAAGAACACTTGTTTGGTATCAAGAGTCACAGCCAGACTGTAAGTCACAGCAGTTACATGGCAACAATTAGAAAACTTGTTGCAACAGTATTTGGTTACGTACTTCAGGAAAGAGCTATCCTGAAGGCACTGAAAACACACCACCCCTATCATAGAAAGTGCCTGGTTACAATTCACAACACCACCCCCGCCTGCCACCCGACTGTCTCGAGAGTTCACATGCAAATCTCCTCTGATCCCCAATCTGGTTTCAGTCCCTGCAGAATCAGTCCTATCTCTGCAGAGAAACAAAAGCTGGGACACACACAATCTCCTTTACTGAAACTAAATGAAGAGGGCAGAAAGAGAGGGGACCAGCTCCACACAGAGGAGACCTCCTGCTCCTTGGCCATTCCCCTCATACAAACCACTTCACCTGGAGACTTCCCTGCAAGAGCTCTGTCCTCCAGCATTTTCCTTCGCAGGAGTTAAGTTCATGAGCAGTCTCCACCAAAGTGTATGTGGAATGGGGCAATGGGAGGACCCACTTACCCTGTGCTTATGGCCATGTAAAGCTAGGTGCGGACAGCAGGGCAACAGAAGCATACAGGGCACCCTCTCCCACAAACAGCTGTGTTGTTGGTTCCAGAATCTCTAAGTCCTTTGCCCAAACCCTAACATCATGTTCTCCCTCTGCCCCCTTCCTCTTGCCTTAGGCGCCTAATTTCCATAATGATCCACAAGTGTAATCAATCCATTGGCCATACTATTAATCAATAGGGGGTGGTTTTAGTAGCATGCATTTCAGGTAATCAGGGTGACTATGAGATGGGCTTGATCAGTGGTTCCCCAACTGTGCTATGTGGACCGCCAATGGCCTACAGTGCACTAGCTGGTGGTCCATGGAAAGCTGGTCACATGGTGCTGACTGTCCTTGTTTACAAATAACCCTGCCCCCTGTTCTTCTCACTTTAGCCCCCAAATTGCCCTTCCCCCATCTCTGCCCTAGCCCCCAGAACTACCCAGTTCTTCCCTGCCCAACCTGCCCCATCCTCTGCCCCACTTCTCAAACTGCCCCGGCTCCCCTCACTGCACTAGCCCCCAAACCAAACCATTCTTCACCCCACCAGTCCCACATCCTCCTGCCTGCCTCTAATCCCACTCCCCATGTGAGGGGAGCAGTCCCTCAGCCCCATGGCAGCTGGGGTAGACGTGGCAAAGTCATGCCTACAAAACACGAGACCCTCCACAAATGAAACTCGGCCAGCCAGAGGGCTCAGCAACCAGCAGAGCTGGCGCTGACCAAGCAGAGGGTGCACCCCCCTCAACCTCCGGGAAGGAACAAGAGAGAGAAAATACCAAGGCAGGCTCTCCCCAGGGCAAGTTCCACTCCTGCGGGCAACCCCCCACATCTCCCTCACTGAGGGGAGGCAGCTTGGTGCAACCCAGCAGCCTTGCTGCTCTGGAGCTCTCCTGCTCTGTCTGGTGCTCTGGAGTACACCGGCCACTCCCCTCGCTCTCCCCCCCTCCCCGGCAAAATCACTACAAGTTACACAGGGCATGGAGCACACGTGCTACGAAGCACCCCGCCTGCACCTTTGGCAGGAGAGAAGATTTCAGATGTTTTGAAATGATGGGGTCGGGACAAAATGAGGTGGATTATACCCCATAAGTTCCACACTATGAGACCATCCCTCAGCAAAACTAGTCATTCTGCTGGTCTCCAGTGCACGGTATCAATGTGGTTTCATAGCCATTGGTAGTGAAGGCACCACAGACAGTTATTTTACTTACTGGTCTTGCCCCTGCCTGTCATCCTTCCTCCTTCACCATCTGCATACATAGATGATACGGTAATAGTGTACGGCGTATCGGGCTGCAGCTTCTGTAGCACTACGCTGTTCTGTCTTCCTCCTATTGTGGTCTGGAGTAAGACAAAAGCAAACCATTAAAATCAGTCCTTCGCCAAGTTCTACTGCTATAGTAAAGAATGTAAGTATTTGATACATACTGTAAAATACTATACATACGACATGGTGCATTGCTACTGTCATGCTCTGAAAGCAACTAACAAATAAAACAATAATTATATTCAGCTCCATATGGCATATTAATTAAGGTTGGTTTTAAAAAACAACAGTACAACAAGCCAGCATTTTAAAAAAGATTTCCAACTTGTATATAACAATTAAATATCGACCTTCAATCTTTTTAGTGCCAATGTAGAGATATTTCTTTCCATGCTGGTCCTGATTCATAGCCCGTTGAAGTCAATGGGAAGCTTTCCATTAACTTCAATGAGCTTTGGAGCAGGCTTATCACGCCCCTTTCTCAGGTGCATTTCAACAAATTATTACACTTTGTAGAACTCTAAAACATAAATAATTGCATAATATTAAAATAATGGCATTCTAGCCTCATTTTCACACATTTCATTGCATGTTGATTCAAGAAATGACCTAAACGTATGGAACACCATAACGATACGTATCACACATCACATTAATATTATATCAGTTATGATATATATGAACATTAACACCTTACACTAAATTTCATTAGATTCACTCTTCCCATTTAGGTAAAGATATATACATCTCTTGCAAAGATAAATGTGGTGGTTGTAATAACCCTGCCAAAATCAAGATACATGGTGTTCTACCCTGGTATGAGGTAGGGAAGGCCCTCAACGCCCAACCAGTTTTGAATGGTTGTTCAAAAACAAAAGATAAGGGGTACATTGTGGTATCAGAAAAACAAGGTTAAAATGCTGATTGTGAATTTTAATCTTGGGTGACATGGAAAGTGTTTTTAACTTGTAAACAGGTCTACTATAAATACAGATAGTTTGGACGGGTGCTATTTTGGGAGCACTTTCTGTGTAAGGTGAACAGACATGCAAGAAATAGCTTCCCAGAAGGACTGATAACATAGTAAACTCTTTCCTGTACTGTTACTGATTTTTAGCAATAAAACTGTCTAAATTTGGTTATTTTGAATATCTTTTCTAATGAACCACAAAATTAGCCAATCAATTGGCCCTACTATTAATCAACAGGGGGTGGTTTTAGTAGCATACATTTCAGGTAAAGTGGGTGACTACGAGACAGGATGGATCAGTGGTTGTGTGAGCCACCAATGGTCTACTGAGTACTAGCTGGTGGTCCATGGGAAGCTGGTCATATGGTGTTGTCTTCCTTGTTTACAGCTGCTAAATCACATTAAAAGAAGCTAACCCACCTTCAATACTTTCCTAATATTACTTTCTCATGTTAGCAGTTGCTTTAACAGAGATGTTACTCATTTGCTACTAGAACAGACGGTCCACACGATCTGGAATTACTCACCTCAACTCAGACCCTCTATTAGCACATGAACCACACAGTGAAAATCTCTGACAAGACCTGGACTGGAAAAGTGAACAGATCTATTTTCATAATTAGCATTTGTGAGTCACATTTCTCCAGGGCTTCTATTCTGATATTTTTATTTGATTTGTACATATTTAATGCAGGAATGAGGCTAGTTTTAACTTATTCTCTGATCTGTACTGATAATGGAATGCAGGGAAATCTCAAAAAAATTGACATTAAACATGGCCAGTTTTTTTCCCCAAAATAAACATTAGCTTGGAAATGTTATATTTAATACAGAAATACACATTTTTTTTAACATAAAGTTTCACCTAAAAATGTCTCTGATTTATATCTGCACTGCCCTGATTTGAAACTAAATTGTTCTGACATACTAATCTTAAGAACTACATGGTCAAATTACAAAAATTAGTTACCGATTGTTCAGTGCCATCCCCAGTTGCAGGCTGGTAAGTGATCCTGTATCTCTGCACCCGGCCACTGGCTGGATCCCACTTTACAGTCAGGCTATTGGAAGTCGCATTGTACACCTGAAGGTTTCGTGGGCCGCTCTTTGGTGCTGATGTGAAGTTATGGAAGCACAGGGTAAGCACAAAGTTCAAATACTGGGCCACATTCTGTACTCACTGGCTTCACTGAGCCAGGCATGTGCAGAATTTGGCCCAGAGTTATCAGAATACAATCAAGAGGAGAATTTAACTGGAAAGTTTGTAAAATAATAAAGCATGTGTTAACCATATGTTTATATCATTCCAAATACACAATGATATGTATTAACAAGCTGAGAATATTGTCATAAATACACTGTTCAGATTTAAATGGGAATTCTTACTTCATTAAATAACCTGGGAATACAGGTTCTTACCTGCTGTTGTTGGACGTACTGCAGGTACTAGGAAAAAGCACAAGTAGTTTTGAAAAATATTGCATGTATGCCTTTAATTCTAATTTAATAGCTAATAATAATAATAAACATTATTCCTTTCAGGAATTGATTACTTACATGTCCGCTCACTGCCAATCAAGTCATCACTTTCAGATTCATCAGGATAGATGGCAGTAACTGAGACATCATATAGGGTGTCTGGGTTGAGATTTTCAAAAACCAGAGTATTTTCATCACCGTTTAGGATGGTCTAGGGTGGGTGGGGAGAAAGAAGATAAATGTGCATTTTTCTTTACATGGTGACATTTTAGTTGACTGAAAGTATTGGAGCAGATCTTGAAAGTCTCTCCCCATGGAATTCCCAATGAAGTCAATGGGAGGGTTTCCAAGAATGAGACCATTTATTAATTTAATCTCAGATAAAAAGCACAGCTCTGAGAGCATCCCAAAGAAAACTGCATGTTAACCATTCATTCCTACCTCTAGCTTTTCTGTTCCACCGTAGGGTCCCCAGGTGATTCTATAGAGAGCCACATCAGGAGCTCCATGGTCCCAAGTGCCTCTGAAACTTTGTTTGGTTACTTCTGAGAGTCTGAGATTGACTGGTGATGGTACAGGCACTATAATGAAGAAAGGAAAAGTACTCAAAATAAATAAACAAACAAACAAAGAGACAGCCTATAAACTAAAAATGGTCGCAACCACAAAGCTGCATTCATAAAGAACTTTCTATGCAAGAAAGTCTGCTCCCATAGATGCTATTTCCAATTACTTTAATAAAAATAAATTGTAGTATTACTCAGCACTTCTACAGAGCAATTTGTCTTTCATATGGCCAGGTTCTCAGCTGATATAAACTGGCACAGCTCCATTGAATTCAGAAAACTACACCGATTCCTAGCAGCTGAAGTTCTGACAAATAGATTTGCCAGAAGGTATAATTATGACCTTCTAGTCTGATCTCCTGCATAAATAATCCTTAGAACTTCACCCAGGAATCCCTGCATGGAGCCCAATATCTTGTGGGTGAACGAGAGCATATATTTTTGGGAAGACATGCAATCTCGATTACAGGAGGATTCCCTCGATGAGCTGTTTTTTCTGTCACTGATAAAAATTCTCTAGGTTAAAAAATCTTTCAGTATCAGATTTCTTTTTCCTGGCTAGGATCATAGTATTTTATAAAAAGGCAGAGGGCTATTCCCATTTTACAGATGAGGAAATTGAGGCTTATGTGAGGCCAAAAAGTTTATCAATGACAAAGCTGGGAACTAGGGTGACCAGATGTCCTGATTGTATAGGGACAGTCCTGATATTTCAGGCTTTTTCTTATATAGGTGTGTATTACCCCTTACCTCCTGCCCCAATTTTTCACACTTGCTATCTGGTCACCGTACTGGGAACAGAACCCACATGTCCTGATTCTTAATGCTATGCCTTATCCACTAGACAGCTTCAGGAGTTATACATGTTTCAGAGGGAAGAATTCTGCCCCCTAAGCATCATATTTAACAATAAGAGTTTAGAATTCCCAGAGTGAAGGTTAGGAAATGGCTTAAATGATATTGCTGCCTAAATTCTATAACCAAATGCAGCACATTTTGCTTAAACAGAATCTAAGAAAGCATATTTAATAGCAGGGTTAAATTAAATGTTCCCACAACTTACAAGTGGTGGCTCGAGCAGCTACTGGGGCAGACTCTCCTTCATCATATACTGCAACAAGTTGCAGATCGTACAGAGTTTGTGAGAGAAGACTAGGAAGAACTGTGCTTGTTTTTGATTTATCAACTTCCACCTAGAAACCAAAATAAAGGCAGCAGAATTGTAAATTGACATATAGTTACGTTTCTGTTCCTAGACATGCACATTAATATATTGTAGACATAGCTACAACAAAAAAGACCAAAATATTCTGGGATGCAACGCTTTTTGGGGTGCAATTTGTATCTACGTTTTTGCATTTGCTTTTGAACTGTGGGTGCAAATCTGGGGACTTGTATCTCTAACTACCTGACTGTAGGTGCAAAATCAGTAGTTTTAGCAGCAAGTTCTGTAATTGGCACTTAGAGTTCACTTCAAGTCACCAGGGCCTGATTAAATACATCCTAGAATACTTAAGGAGCAGACAGAGAAGATATCTGAGCCATTAGTGATTATCTTCAAAAAGTCATGGAAGACAGGAGAGATTCCAGAGGACTGGAAAAGGGCAAATATATTGCCAATCTATAAAAAAGGGAATAAGGACAACTCAGGGAATTACAGACAGGGAATTACCAGTCAGTTTAACTTCAGAACCCAGAAAGATAATGGAGCAAATAATTAAGCAATCAATTTTCAAACACCTAGAAAGTAATAAGGTGATAAGTAACAGTCAGCATGGATTTGTCAGGAACAGATCGTGTCAATCTAACCGCATAGCTTTCTTCAACAGGGTAACAAGCCTTGTGGATGGAGGGCAGCAGATGTGGTATATCTTAACTTTAGTACGTAAAGATACTGTCTCGCATGACCTTCTCATAAACAAACTAGGGAAATACGACCTAGATGGAGCTACTGTATGGTGGGCGCATAACTGGCTGGAAAACCATTCTCAGAGAGTAGATATCAGTGGTTCACAGTCAAGCTGGAAGAGCATATCAAGTGGGGTCCAGCAGGGATCAGTTCTGTGTCTGGATCTGTTAAATATCTTCATCAGTGATTTAAATAATGGTGTATAGAGTACAGTTTTCAGATGATACGAAGCTGGGCTTGCAAGTGGATAGGATAAAATTCAAAATGATCTGGACAAACTGGAGAAATGGTTTGAAGTAAATAGGATGAAATTCAATAAGGACCAATGCAAAGTACTACACTTAGGAAGGAACAGTCCATTGCACAGATACAAAATGGGAAATGACTGCCTAGGAAGGAGTACTGTGGAAAGGCAGCTGGGGGTCAGAGTGGCTCACAAGCTAAATATGAGTCAACAGTGTAACACCGTTGCAAAAAGAACAAACATCCTTCTGGGATGTATTACAGGAGTGTTGTAAACAAGACACGAGAAGTAATTTTTCTACTCTACTCCACTCTGATAAGGCCTCAGCTGGAGCACTGTGTCCAGTTCTGGGCACCACATTTCAGGAAAGACACATTGGACAAAATCCAGAGAAGAGCAACAAAAATGATTAAAGGTCTAGAAAACATGGCCTATGAGGGGAGACTTGAAAAAATTGGGTTTGTTTATTTTGGAGAAGAGAAGACTGAGGGGGACTTGATAACAGTTTTCAAGTACATAATAGGTTGTTACAAGGGGGAGAGACAAAAATTGTTCTCCTTGAGGACAGGACAAGAAGCAATGGGCTTAAATTGCAGCAAGGGTGGTTTAAGTTGAACATTAGGAAAAAATTCCTAACTGTCAGGATAGTTAAGCACTGGAATAAATTGCCTAGGGTGGATGTGGAATCTTCATCACTGGAGTTTTTTAAGAGCATGTGACCACCAAATAGGGATGGTCTAGATAATACTTAGTCCTGCCTTAAGTGCAAAGGACTGGCCTAGAAGACCTCACAAGGTCTCTTCCAGCCTTATGATTCTATGACAATCCATGTACCAAAATGCAAATGCAAACTGCACCTGCAAAAAGAGCCTCAGCCCTTTTGACAATGTACTTCATTATAAGGTTTCCAGAACACCTAAAGTTATCTTCCCTCGATACCAATATGCACAGCTTGTGCATAAGTCAGAGCCAATGGCTCCAGCAGTGTAACTGGGTGTCATGCCTCCTGGACATGCAGCTGCAGTCCAGGGCCATAGGAGGCTAAAATGGCTTTAAGCCACCTTTGTGCCCTCCTGACTTGGAGCTTCTCCAAGGTTGGTGTAGCCACACTTAGGGAGCCTGGCTAAGTTACCCTAACTAGTCTGTCTATGGGCAGCGGGGCAAAAGAGAGCCTCCAGTGTTTGCTCCACAGGAATTTCCTTTGGCCAGCTAAGGGGCTTTTCCAGTCCCTTTGTGGAACCAAGAGGATCAAGAGAATAATTCCAACCCAGGCTTGTAAAGCTCCCAAGATGTCAATACACTTTTAATGATATTGCATTTGCCAAGAACTGATGTTCTTTGTTTTCACAAGCTGTTTTTAATATTACATTTAGGCTTCTTAAAGTAAAACTATTTTCAATTGCTTGCTAAAATGCTCTCCACCTACCTCTTTTGGTTCATCCCCCAAAGTTGTTTTGTATCTCAATAGGTATTTGCGGACTTTGCCTGCAGCAGGATCCCAAATTACATTCATGCTGCTGTGAGTAATGTCTCTGACTCTTAAGCTTTTTGCTCCAGCCAAAGGTACTGTAAAATAAAAACAATAATATACAAGTACTGCTCTCAAAAGGCAAGTAAGGCTCTCAAAGTGGAAAAGAAATTCTTTTTGCATAATTTTTTTTTAAAAGCCAAAAATGTATCCAACAGAATCCCTGTTTCGGCCATGGGATGAATCAGTTCCACAAATTATCTTAGCACCACAATAGCTGAAGACCTGCACTTTGTTCATTTCACTGATTTCAAAATTACTCAATATTAACTGAAAAAGAGGCAGAGCTCCTTCTCATAAACATAATTTCAATGCTATATAGAGGAGGCTGGTTTAATTAGAAAGTACAGGTAATGCCATTTTAAATAGACACCGTTTCAAATGTGTTTATTGTTTTTAAATGAACCTTTTGGCACCCAAATCCTAGTTGCTATATTAAGGTGAGCAGTCCCACTGAACTCAGTGGTGTGAGTAAAGCAAGCAGAATTTGGCCCTTAGTAACCACAGGGAACATGAAACATTCCAAGTTTTCCTTTACCTTTAGTTTTCTTCCACTTTAATTGTTAAAACATTATATCTTTTTGAAAACAGGTATAAATATGCTCAGAATAAAATAAATCCACTGGAATCTGCTGTTTAGAAGGTGCTAGCCAAATTGCCCTTCCTTTATCAAGTCCCAATCAGTTGGGAAGAGAAGCAAGATTGCGTTTTTTTAATTAGTTCATTTTCAGGTAAAGGGCCTTATGACAGCTCAAAAACCCTGCAGTGTTGAAAAATCCATACCTAGAGAAAAAAATCTACAGAAAATGACAAAATAAATTACACTTCCCCCCCCAGCTAAACTATAATGTTAGTTAGATATTGCTGACACATCAAAAGACAAGGCAAGAATTCAAAATGCCCCTACATGTCACTTCCTGAGTGGTGAGTGGGTCGCTGCTGAGATCCCCGAACTCTGCATGAATAGTTAACGTGTACGCAGTATTGGGGATGAGGTCTACCAGCTGAACGTCATTCACTGAGGACCCAACACGCGTCTGCATATGTGAAAGAGAGAAGCATGGTGTTGAAAAATAAAAGAGAGCAGAAAGAGAAAAGCAAACAATGATTTAATTAAAAGAGAACTTTGTTTCCAAGTTTTACACTATATTTACAACTTCCTGACTGATGTCATTGTGTATAATACTCCAGTAAATGTGCTGTACTTCATAATACGTGCCAGATTTTTCTCATTATTATGGGATACCCTTGCAAATCTAACAGTTTTTTGTGGGAAAAGGGGGGAGAAGAGAGGAGAGAGAAGTTACAGAAAAGCAAAGGCAACTTTCCACACCTCTTTTTCTTTGGCTGGTATTGTGGCATTGATAGGATCATACAATAACCGATAACCAGTAGCTCCATTGACAGGTTCCCATCTCACTCTCATGGAAGTTGAGGCAATGTCATATGCATAGAGGTTTCTGACTGAAGTGGTTGGCACTGTCAAAATATAAAATTATTCATTTTATTCAATCACTTTTTTGATTACTTGTCTGCCTACTCCACCTTCTTTTAGCATTACCCACCATCCAGCAATACTTGGGAATAAGGCGGTACAGAGTTAGTGAAATAAGGAATCCATAGATTCTGTTGTAAGTGGTGCTTAATTTAGAGAATTAGTAACAGACATGTCTTTTTTAACGTGTCCAGGGATTTTCTGTCATAACGCTAACTTTCAAAATTTTAACATCCCCTTCCTAAAGGACAAAGTTGCATTTTGAAATGTACTTTGAAGATTCTTGAATATTTTAAATTTCTACTTTAATTAATATTAAATGTTGATTATCAAACCCAAACAAAACTGGCTTTGGAGTTGTACATGTAAAGGGAACATTTTTGTATTTATTTTCTTTACTCTGTTGTTATACATTTTTCTTACTCTGTAAAAAAATTATACAAAGAGTAGAAAAAAAACACTAACAAATCACCACCATTTTTAAAGCACTAATGTGAATAAATTAATTTGGAGTTTATGACCTGCCTAATACAGAGCAATCACATAGGACAGAAAAGAATTGCTAATGATCAGCATTTTAGCATGCTCAGGAATGTCACTCTATCTTGTATTCAGTAACAACATACATGATACAATCAACCATTTAAACAGCTTATAATGGAAACATGAGCCAATCTATGCTTCTAGGCAAAAACTGATGAACCAGGGACACATTAATGCTGCAAAATCAGAGTCAATTTGAGATAACATTTTCGCTGCCAGTAGCAAGAATGATCTGTAGAGTATGGAGGTGCACGAGATTGAATGAAGACATGTATTTGACAACTGCTGGACCATTTCCCTGAGTTTATAAGCTCTTTCTTGGAATGTGTCTCCAGGGCTCTAGCCAAAGAGGACTAGTAGAGCAGTGTCTTTATAGGTTTGGAAGGAAGCCAGAGTCAGAGCAGACAGTTTCCGCCCTGCGGCTGTCTCTTATGGCCACAACTTTCCAGGCATGATTATATGGGCAGCTCAAGGACAAAACTATCATTTTATGTTGTCAAGAAGTGCTACAGTAATAAGTGTTCTACTGGTGTTCTACTTGGTGTCACACCAGTTGTTAAACACATTGATCCCACTGGAATGATAACTTACAAGTAGTTTCTGTGCCACTTAGTGGTTCGCTGCTTTCATCTTCTACCACAGAGAACACGTTAACAACATATTTTGTTTCAGGTTTCAGGTTTCTCAGAACTGTAGTAGTTTCCGCTCGGTTTACATAGAACTACATAAAAATAAAAGCAATGTTAATTTAATTTACAAAAAAAAGTAATCTTCAGGCTTGTTGCATTCTTCCCTTGCATCAACAGAGTTACACTAGAAATAAATTCAGCCCTTAGTCTTCTGCATGTTTAGTCTTCCAGTATTCTGCCTCCATTATGTTTGAAAAAGCAAGGTGTAGGGATTTAGGCAGACATATGTTTTCAATAGGGTTGCACGTGTGTGACATTGTACAATTTGATTAAAAGGATTCCCTACTTTCACAGCTGGTATTTATGGCACACATTATTCTGCTGAATGGGGAAAATGCTTGGAAATGTCATTCAAGTTCTTCCTCCCTGTTTTAGAAATAGAATGTAGACAGTATGGCACCAAGGAAAACCTAGACTTGTAGAGCACAGGTACTGTATGCACTGACATTAGCAACAAGAATCAAGAAAAAAGCAGAAAGTCTTTAGAATTAAATGCCATTGGACAAGCAAGGTATAAAGTCAGCATGTGCCAGAACGGATGCACCTGCCCTAACCAAAGACCAAATTCTGAAGAAAGTGCTAGTTTTGGCTGAGTAAAGCCTGAATCAGATCTAAGTAAAGATTTAACAGTCTTGCTCCAAGGTGCCATCCTCTGCTCCTAACCTAAATACTGTCTCACAACCTGTAGAATGCACCATCCCTTTTCCTTTTAACAATGACCCAGAATAAGGTGTACTGAATGGCCACTACTTCTAGCTGCTGGTATGATCAAACAATTTTCATGAATAGACTTGATTAAATTAACCTGTGACTGTGGATGCATAAACCAATGGCAATTACTAGAAACACCATATAGCTAAGTATTTTCTAAGGTATATTAAATAGCAGGTTTCATAGTTTTAAAATATGCAAGATCATCTGTAGTGCAAACTTCATTTCTGTCAAGTTTTTGTCATTTTCTGTCAAGTCAACTCAGCAAAAAGAATGTAACTTGCTATTTATGGCCAGGAATGCACCCCTTTTGTAAGATGCCTCCACGCAATTTGAGACAGGAGTCCTTTCCCATTTCACACCACTCCACACATAACCAGCATCCTTTCAGATTAACACAAAATTTAAATTGGTACCATGCTGTCTTGGCAGAATCTGAATGAGAGAAACTTCAATATGCAAGAGAAGATCAGATCAATCAGAGACTCGGGTACTAACCTGCTGAGGTGTGCCTCCAGAAACAGGGCTATATTCAACCCTGTATCTATCCACGCTCTCAGGAGGTGCTGTCCACGTCACTCGGAAAGAACGAGGAGTCACCTCAGAAATAACCAGATTGGAGGGAGGTGACAAATCACCTACAGCATTGTAATAAATGAAGGGAGATGTTCATTAATTAGGAAGCTTGCAAGTTCAAGTGCTTTGAAAGAAAACTAACTGCTGCTCTTTGGTGGTGTTCATGAAATAAAGCCCACCTTACCGGGGGAGCCCGTATAACAGCAATGTAGATGTTAGCCCACCTCCACGTTACTACGAGGCTCAACAGGCTGTAGCATCCCTGACAGACCTATGCAAGTTCCTTATCCTTCCTACCCCACCCTGAACACTAACATTTGATAGAAAGAACCAAGATCTTGAGGGGCTCGTCTTCCATGCTAAGCTTTGCTTCTGAGCTGTCAGCCATCTAGACTTCACAATTCAACAGTGCAGTCCTGTTAAAGCTCTTCCCAGGTTTAGTGAGTGTCAGTCAGCCCATTAAAAGCCTGCTCCCTGTGTAAGGGGAAACACATCGAACAACCTCTTTCACACGTGTCAGATCCTGGAAAGAGGGCAGACTTAGACAGCCATATAATGCCAGTTGAGGTATAAAACACAGTTGTTATCAAATGGGAAGGAAGGACCCATTTGAGGCAGTCCAGGTATCCTACACAAGCTTCTTTCAGCTAGTAACTGAAAAAACAGATAACCTTGGCAGTTCCCAGTGAGCAATGGAAAGGAATTTTCAGGTCAAGATATGAAAGCACTTAAAGTGGGAGAGGACAAATTCAATTGAAAAGGAAGACATACCTGGGCCTTTTACACTATTACACAGATTAACCGTTAAATCATCAACAATATTAACGAGGAAGGAGAAATCAGCAACGTTGTAAACATGGGTATCATCTGGATCTGTTGCAATCTGCTTCAACTCATTTTCATCTGCGTTTTTAATACCTTAAATACATGACACATAAATAAGACTTAAATGAAGTATAATATAGCTAAGCCCCCTGAAAAACAATTTCTAACACATTCTGTGGATTCAAATGCATTACTATTGATCTATTACAATGTTTTACAACTCATCTCTACATTCACTCTCTCTCTTCATACAATACCTACCAATCGCATAAAGCTCCACTCCCTCATCCCTGAGTCTCTTTGAAGGAGCCTCTATATCATCCTGTGATTTGCCATCAGTGATGAGAACAGCAATTTTGCGAGCTTTAGGCCTCAATCCAACTGCTGGTTTGAAATTGTCTTTTAGGATGAAACTCAAAGCCATTCCTAATGGGACATAAAGAGGTAACAGGTTAGCACTGTACATTATTACAAATATATGTTAACAAACAAATGTAATTCACCACGGTCATCGCTTAGCACATCACTTCCCTCTTTACATCCTTTCAAGGGTCACCGATCATCTTCCATATCAAATTCAAGCTTTTCATCCTCTCCTGTCAGAACCTCACCACCTCTGCCCTTGCCAACATCTCTACTTCCCATTCTTCCTTCCCTCCCTTTTATGTCCTTCCCTCCTGCCAAAATCCCAACCACACCTCCGCTTTTTATCCTTACACTTGTCTTCAGGCCACTTCTGCATGGAATTGCCTTCCTCTCTTTTCATATGCCCAGTTATTTCATCCATCACATTCCTTATCCATCCAAATTCTCCTCCACCAAATCTCCCCTTAAACAACACTTCTGCTGGGCACCCTATTTTTTTTTTTAATGATAACCTCAGGAAGATTGTCCCAATACCTCAAACTTGTGCCATTACTGTGTGTATTATAGTATGTCTGAACAGGTTTAGTCTTGTACAAATTAGACTGGAAGCACCTTGCGCAGGGAATTTTTTATGATGCACAGCACTGAGCTCATTGATAATACTGACCAGGTGATTTATGTCAACTACTGGAACATTTTTTAAATATATCTTAAGGAAAACAATGGAAATGTAATGTACCTGTTAGAGTATTGCCTCCTTTGTATGGTAAGTTGGCCACAGCATCTAATAAAGTCTGTTTGGTCCTGTAAGTATTTAGATGCCATTCTGTTCTGGGATCTCCACTATACTGGGCAAGAGCTGGAAAAGAAATTATCCATGGTTACTACATTGTCATTGAACATCTATGTGCCTAGAGCCCTCTTATATCTGAAAGACTCACCAATCTGCACTTTGTCAGGACCAATATCAAAGACATCAACAATACGAGCAATGAAGTTCCTGACTGTTTTAAAATTTGGTCTCCCAATACTCCATGAGCCATCCACCAGCAGCACAATATCAGCTTCCGCTCTGGTAATACACTCCAAGCCTGCCATGACAATCAGAAAAAAACATGTTACCCATCTTAAACCTCACGGGTACTTTATTTTCTTCTACCCTCTTCTATGCTACATGATATACATTGAATTGACTTACTGACTTAAGTACTTCTAACATTATCCGCTGATGCTCTGTGGCCTGTCAATACCAGCTACTGATCCACTATTCATGAACTATTTCCATGGTACAATTTATTAATTTCCTCACAGACCCTCCCAGATTGACCTCTTGGTCAAGGTTAATGAAAATGCTTTTTCCCTACTACAGTAGGCTTTACCTAGCTTGATCTTTATTAATGGAAAAGATTCCTGAGGAAGTAGAAGTTTAAACCAATGACTAATCTGGCAATGGTATTAATCCTATATTTTGAATGAACTAAACTCAAAAATTAAAATATATGAGCATTTTCAAATTATCCAGATTTACATTATTTTAGTCTAGATTCAGGGGCTAAACTAATGTCCTGTTTTCAATTATACAGTGGAATAATTAATATATATCATTAACATATTCAGGTAAACAACATCACTCAATTTGTAGAGAAATAAAAGAAATTAATATAGATGGTGCAGAAGTTTGCACATGTAAAACAAGAAAGAGAGAACACCATTTAGAAGAAGATATGCAAACAAATACACAAGTTTAGAGAGATAGAGATGACAAAAACAAACATTTATACAAAGCTGCTATGTTTTGAAAAGGAAGAAAGTTATCTCAAATATCCTCGGTTTACAAACTATGGAATAAAAAATATGAATAATTTCAGTTGCATCATATTGGAAATCACAGAACATTTATACAAAGCAGAAAGATACAAGTATTTAAATGATCTTATTATAAGACATTTTGGGGGAAAAAAACTTGTTCTCTCTCTTTTCCTGGAGATTGAGTTACCAGCTGCATATTTTCTGGCTTCTTGCCATCATAGCTTCTGGTCTTTATATGGAAGAAATCCCATTGAGAAAAATCAGCCAAACTCATCACAGTTGAAAGATATTGTGATTTCATCTATGTTCCACATAATTGATCCAGTACTGTAGACTCCTAACTATTCCATGTACCTGGGGGTTTAAAAGCATGATCCTCTTCTGCATAGAAAATATAGATCTAGTCTTTAATCAGGACAATACAAATAGTTTGTGGACTAGAGTTTAAGTAAAATCTTGTTAGATCAAAGCTGAGCATGCATACATTTAACAAGGAAGTTTCATGTACCTTTAACCAATTAAACTACATTGGCATTTACTTTTCTTCCAGCTCCCATAATCCCTCACCCGAAAATTCTAGCAAAGACACTATCTTTATTATATTATTTGTTATTTAATAAATACACAATGTACCACTGCATACAGAATTTACTTTCCCAGCTACAGATTTCATTTTTCACAGAACCCACGACTTTAGTCCATGCATTAGTAAAACAGCTTAGCTTACAGTATATAACATTGTAGAAAGGAATGGTAGCTGCAGTTATACAAACATAATAAATATGCCTGGTGTAATTATTTTTCTGCTAGAATTCCTTCAGTTTCTCTCCTGTTTCACTGGTGGCATGCTGTTACGTAACCTCTCTCAATTTTACCCTCTAGATAGAGTTTCTGGCCAAGGTCAGTAAATTCTCTTAGGCATTCTATTTCAGGCATACCATTTTTCTAGTTTCACACCAGTAAACACCTCTTCAAATCCAGCAGCCACTGCTATGTTGTAAAAACATTTGTAATTGCAAACAGATTAGGATTTTCTACCTACCTGTTGCAAAAAAAGGGAGCTGTGTACTTCAATTTATGGCAATCCAAAAAATAGTTTAAAACCTGCTTACTGAAGCATATAATCAGCATTTTCTAACTGCTGTTGATAAAAGTTATAAAAATGAATGTTATTTTTCCATAGCATGGTGCTGAAAGAGGGCATTGAATAAAAATATATATCTTTAGAAAGGCTAGGAAAAAGAATATATGTTTGCTTGAATACCGTGTTTGGCAGTCAAAAGTAGGTTTTTATCAAATTAATTTCTGAGGGACTTTTGACAGGGGTTAGATTAGACTTCTACAGTAGATACTCAGGGCCAAACCCTCTATCCCTCTCTGTGGGGCATGTCAGACCTGAAATGGAGAATAAATGTCATGGTTCGCACAAGCACAGCAGAGTACAGGGAAGCAGAAGTCCCTCGCAAACTTGTTTATCCCTCCTTGCACAAACCGGAGCTCAACTCCACAAGGGCCTGGATGGGGTATTGTGGGCAAGACCAGTCAATCCAGACACACTAGCCAAAAACCCAACACAGGGAGAATAGCTGCCTTGGCCATTACATGTCCTGTTCCTCGGTCCTGTGCACAGTTCTCTAGGGATGAACTTCACCCCTGTGCAGACAGCAAGCAAAAGGCCAATGCCCACTTACAACCTATTTTAAGGATGCTAGTGGTTAAGGAACCTGTACTGGCTCTCTGTGCAGAGGGGAATTTCACTCCATGTGCACAACCCCACTTATGGAGGGCAGCACTCTCTGATCAAGCATTTGACACTGTGTGAGTGAACATAGGTATGTATGGCTTCTAAAAACAGTGAACCTGGTATCGAGTAATCAGCACTGCTTAACAAAAGTGCCTTTTCAAAAAGTGGAAGAGAAGTGTACTCATTAATTTGGGCATACTTAAAGGTACAGGTTTTACTATTCATCAGACCCTGTAAATAAAGGTATGTTGGTTAAATGTATTGCAGAATCTTATGTTAAAAATGATAGGGAAATGCTAAAACTATCTGAAAAAATAAAAAACAGAAGACAGATACTCCATTTGTCTCAAAGTAATCAGGTTTACCTCTTGATAAAAATGGTATCACAGTAGCATCTGAAAGGGTGGTCATTTCTTGGCCAACCAGTGGTGCACTTTCCCCTCCTTCAAACATTCCAAAAACATTTACCTTATAGGTAGTGCCTGCCCTACAAGAGTCAAAAAAATAAGTGGTTAAATCAAGTCAGCTTGGTCAGCTAAATGCAGATTTCACCAATCAATAAAATAGACATTTAAAAGTGGATATGATTGCTTTTTAAATATCTCACATGTGAAGCAGGATCACAATTTCTATAGTGACTATTATTATATTATGTTATATGGAACAGTACATATTCTAAATCCATATGCTTACATACCTCCTAACTTTAGTGAGAGTTTTCCTTAAGATAGCATCTGAGTGAGGAAGGAAGGACTTCATAATCTGGCCCTTTGCTATATTAAAGAAAGCTACTCAATTTTATTTTATAGAGGAGACAGTCCAGAAATGTAAAGCCCTGAGTACAGTTCCTCAACTAGTATAATATGGCATAATTCCTTCGAGGTCAATGGAGCTCTTCCACTTTATTCCAGCTGAGTAGCTGGCTCCAGATCTGTAACTATATACCATAGCTTGTTCATTTTAAGCCAGATTTTTAATGGTGACATTCTGAGCATGCCCACCTTCCACGCACCCAATCCCTGATGCTCACCTGCAGTCCACAGTGCTCATGTAGAAGACTGACATGCTCAGAATTTCACCTTTAAAACTCTGACCCTTCCCCATAATGAACACAGAGCTCTATCCAGAAGTGAACTAGACTGCTTCAGGTTTAGCTAAAAAACCCTTAAAAACTTGGGACAATACGGTCTTCTCCTCTGCTTCCCCATTAGTACACACACACCATCTTGCTCTCGCACATGCCCCCATAAGATTGCAGCGAATTCTCAGAAAGAACATTGGAATCCAATGCCCTGAAAGCCAATTGCCTTTAAAAGCTTTTCTTATTTATGCTTGACGCTGTCCTACCTTCCAGTCTTTGTATCACAGTAGCCCTAATGCAGCCTTCACTACAGCAGCATTACACTAAGGAAAAGGGGTGTCCTTCGTGAAAAATTCATACTTTTTTAATAAACACATTGTTGTAGAGAAGAGATGGTACAACTGTTCATAACCTGAGCCATTTTATTTCTATTAATTAAACTATTAACACAAAATAAAAAAATAATTATTAGCCATACCTAAGCTCCTCCAATACAACTGTATTGTCATATGGCCCAACTACTAGTTCTCCAAGTCTATCTTCTCCTGTAGGATGGAAAGTTATTTTGTAACCCTTCACTTCCCCAGGGGCTGGCTCCCAAGTTACTCTGAAGCTTGACATAGTGGAATCAGAAGTTTTCAGATTTCTGGGTGGTTTAAATGGAGAGGCTGCAAGGATCAAAGCGGGAAAATCCATTATTTAGATCACTTATCTGTGTGAAAATATTAATAAATACTACTGCAAAAAACCCATGTACAACTCTCGTTGTTTATTAATTCTATGTGTATATTTCATTTTAAAATAATATTAAACAAGCACATATCTCAGGCTTCTGCTGGCTTTGCTTACTATAATCGCGATTACCAAGCCAGGAGAGGCAAGACCAGATGCTTCCTCTCAACCCAAAACCAGAAAATAAGAAAATTATCAACCAGAAATTAAACTGGGCCTAACAGCCTTTACCCACAAATACCACCAGTCTTTATCAGGCCTTTTCCTCCTTACGGGTAAAGAGACAGGCCTTGCAGAAAGTCCTGAAGGTCAAAAGATTCAGGCTATTTCACACCAAGGAGGGTAGTGAATTCCAAAGTTGAAGCCCTTTATAAAACGTGCCCTGCCAACAGCTCTCTCCTTTCACACTCAGAAGGCTCCAACCCAGGCACTTCCACTGTGGCAGTGTGGCACAGGGGAGAGAGCCAGCGTCTCCGAGGCATGTCTCAAGCCATTTAGAGATTTAACCACTTGTATAAGCACTTGTAATATGGCAGATCAGATTAATGAGGCTCACCACTGCTCAAAACAAATCCAATAATCAAGGCTTTTAATGCATGTTGTGTTGTTTCTAGAGGGCTCTGAGAGAAAATATTGTTTCTTCAAAAGACCACTCTATCCACGGCCAGACTTCTCTGGGTAACTCTCTAGTTTCCTTCCCTCCTGTTTCAGCTATTGCAGATCACTGTCAACCATGGTCACCCATGAGAACAATGCCAAGGAATAGGATGCCTAGAGACCACTTCATGAATACCTGACAACAAAAGACAAATTACAAAGTCCTAACAAGCCACTGAGAAGTGGTCTGTTGAAGAAACAATATTCTCTAACAGAGCCTTCCAGAAACATTTATGTTCCATTAACCTCTGAGGACTGGCCATCAGAATAGGTCCACTGCTCTAACAGAAGAGGTATAGCCCAACCTCAAATAGCAGGAGGCAACAATCAGGCCAGGCAACAATCAGGCCATGACATAGGTAAAATTTTCAACAGTCCCAACTCCATGCCCAACCCTGTAGCAATTTTTTGTTAATTCCTGTTCTTGGAGATTTGGCAGACAACGGACTAGCTAACACTTGGGCCTACTTACTGTACAGTTGCTTTTCTATCCCCTACAATCAATACTTAAAATCATAAGATTTTTACTACTTAGTCACATTTAATAATATATAATACATACCTGTTTTTCCTTCTCCTTGCCTGTGTTTTCCTTCCCCAGATTTATACATTGGAATAACAGTAATGTTGTATTTGGTTAGAGGCTGAAGTCGTTTTAACACTGTACTTGTGGAAGTAGCTGGTACTTTTGCAACCATCTGCCTTCCTCCACTGACTGGTCGGTAAACTACACGATAGCTCACAACTTTCCCAGGCGCAGGCTGCCATAAAACTCTCATTGAATTCTCCGTCTCTTCGTCTACTCTCACAGTCCTGGCATTTGGTGACACTTTTCAGAGTAAAAATATGGATAAATATTTACTTTGTCATACAAAAATATGTACAAATATGTCTACACATTAATTAAGTGTTACAGCCATCATCTAAGATTTGTCCTCACATATTACAACATATCATTAAACAGGAGTTCATCTGAGGTTTTAAGAGGCCACCATGAAAACTTTCTGATCTAACTGGAGTAAGTTAGCATAACAGCTATGCTTAAATAACTATGCTTTCCATTTCAGAACAAAAAATGAGCAATTCATGTAATGCAGCGTAATAGGGAGTTTTACATAGTAATCATGTTTGATAATCTACTGTTTAAATAATGGGTTCAGAACTTCCAAATGTTAGTGATAAAGGCCCAAATGCTGCAGATGTCACTTGTTTGGCTTTCTGGGGGAAGAGGGTTTTTTTTTACATGGGCAAAACTCCCTGTGAACCCCAGTTTTTCAGACGGAAGAAGTTCAGATAGTTCTGATAAGGTACTGACTATTCCGTGGTAACCTCCAAGCAAATAGACTATCCCAATCTTTTGGGAGTCTCCCCCTACTAATCTTAAGGCAGTAACAGTACTGAAAAGTATGGATGTCTTACAAAGCACTTCAGTTTCACTCTCCAGGCTATCACGCCCTGGGTTCTTAAGTCATGTTCCTGCCTTGTAACAAACACTGTAAAATAAAAAACCTGAAACAAAATGGAAGGCATGTCTGAAGCTGGCTGTCAGCTGGGCATGCCACCCTACGTTTTGGCAGGGCACAGCCTTATTGGCATGCCAGAGTCAGAGTCGGTTTTCACTTCACTGAGAGGTTTGCCATAGAGTGCTGAAATACCCTCTCTCGGCGTTTGGAACTGGTCATAGAATCATAGAACCATAGGCTTACAAGGGATTGCAAGGGTCATCTAGTCTTTCCAATCTGCTCTGTTCACTTTCAAACAGCTGTTACATCGGGACGATTAATACTATACAGTATTTGTCACATAAGAAAAATCTAGGACTGTGAGTACGATATATAGCCAATTTCAAACCCACTCACCTGAGCCTGGATTTGAAGTTTATGACCAGGGAGGAGGAAATCACAGGGCAGGACAATTAACTAACCCTAATGAAACATACTCTGCTTTTCTTCTCTACCCTGGCCACCTTTCTCCTCCCATTTCTCCCTCAACAACCACACCTTCCAACCCACAGAACCCCAGCAACTATCCCCAGATTCTGCCACACACACTCACATTGAACTGTAGCTTATTCTCTAAGTCACCCCATTAATTTCAATAGGACTCCTTACAGAGCAGGTTACAACCTAACATGAATAAGTGTAGCAGAATCTGGTTCCATGAAACATAAATGACTTATGATTATAAATAATCATCGCTCAGAAAAAAAGTGGGGGGAACTGTACTTCACTGAGTTGAGATAGGCAAAGGTTCGGTTGTTTTTTTTAATAAAAAACAAAAAATAAAAAATAAAACAAAATAAAATAATAAAATAAAAAATAAGGTCTAGTCTCTTTTCACTGCAAGTTGTGCTAATAGAAGCATCATGGGTTTGTGGGTGGAATAATGAGTGTTACAGTATCCCAAGGTCGGAATTCAGGCTGTTCTAGGGGGTGGCTATGCTGTACTGTACTTACCTTCAGTAGTAGCCTCTCCTTCTAGAGGAGCTCCATCCCCACTGCTGTAGGAAGCAAAGACTGAAATCTTATATTTAGTCTCTGGCTGTAAATTTTCCAGCACAGTATTTATTATATGGCCAGGAACTGTCTTCTCCCCAGTCTGACCATCGTAAAGTGATTTCCATACTATTCGATAACGACGAACTGTTCCGGGAGCTGCTGTCCATGACAATCCCATTGTAGTGTCGGTTATGTCTCTAATAACCAAGTCACGAGGTGAGCCACGCTCTGCAAGAAAGGAAGCAATAAAAGGGGCCCTATGACTAAGACACAGCTAGTGAATATTACAGTGAAATAGGAAAAGAAAAACAAAGTGCTCATAGGATAAAATGTAAATATTCACAAGAACACCAGGTCAAATAAAATACATTCATTCTTTTATGACAAAGATTAAGGCCCTTTTTCAGCAAAACACTTAAGCTCATGGTTGACTTTAAATACCCGAGCAGTCCCATCCCTACTCAGAAAGACACTTGATCTAGAGTATTTGGTTGAACAGGAGTGGGATTACTCACATGCTTAAAATTAAGCATGTGCTTCAGTGCTTTGCAGTTAATCTAGGTTGGTTTTATCTTCCAAACTAGCAATTATGCCTCACAATCCATTTGCCTCTCAAAAACTCACATAACTCACTTATATGCAAATAATGAAACTTGGGTCATTTTTACCTGGTGCTCAATCTGTGTGAAAAAAAATCTTTCTACATTGCTTGAGTCCTTCACCCTCTCTTTACTTGTTCATGTCCCCTTATGCTTATATTTGACACTGCCTCCAAATAGCTATCCTTTCACTTCCTTTTATAAGTCTGTATACCCCAATGAGATCCCTTCTTAGAAATCTGTTCTGCCACTGGTATTGGATTTACCAGAAATAAATGACTCTCCATTGGTTGATGAGGGAATAAATTCAGATACTTAAGAGTTTTTGTTTGTTTTCTTTTCAGGGAACATTATGGGTCCAACTGCAGTTAAGGGGTGATACGCCTATATGACTTGGATCCATAACTCATCTGATGCTTCAGATAAGATAATCAAGTCCCTGTACCATTCTAGTTGTTCTTTATTGTATCTTTTTCATTTCCATAAATCTCCATGATAGTAATATGTTAAGAACTGCACACAAGTTTGTTATAAAAAATCCCAAGTTTATAACATGCTCCCATTTAGGAAATGTCTGTCATTGTTTTCAGCCATTTTCTTTTTCCAGAGTCTGAAAATTATACATTTGGCTGGTCTCATTGCTACTAGCACCTATCTTCTGAATGGTGTGAAAACATAGCTGTCAACCATCCCATTTTATCTATGTACAACTAATATGTAATGTGTTTACAACATAAAGTGTAGTAATTGTAGGCTGGAAGTTCTGGGGAGTTATCTGTCTTTTCTATCCTAAGTTTTGCCAAATTTCTGTTGTATTGTTTTCTTTGTAGTTGGTTCTTCTCACATATCTTGGAGTGCAGTAAACAGCTCCTTAGTCTGCATAATCAAGAAAGTGTAAGCTAAATCTAAAGGTTTGATTCTCCACATTAATACACCAATTTCACGCCCATTGACTTTAATATAGCTCACAGGTTTAAAATTGGTGAAATGGCATGGAGGATCATGTCTGTGGAGTTTGCTGTGTCAGTGTGACATATGGGTACACTTATTAATGTACGGTAAAATCTGTAATGAGGTGGCTAGAGGCCTAGTTTTTTAATTTATGCAATAGCAAAATTGTAGCTATCAACATAAATCCCTACACATGTAGATGCAGAGCCTGCTTTGACTTGCACTTTATGCAGAATTCCTTACTGATCTACCTTAAGTCTTCCTGCCCTCTTCACCCATAGTGACAAATACATGCTAACGCACTTGAGATTGACCAGAGCCATAGTACCAGAATCCAATCTCTTTGAATGTTGGGGAAGTTTCAATCCTAGTCCAACCTCCACAGACCAAGCTCATCTTTGCAAATACTATCAGGCGTGGAGCTTACAATGTGAGCTGATTTCAATGCAGAACGATGCCTGGTAAGGTTTTCAGGATTGATCCTAACTTATATTCCATGGTTTACTCTTGATAATTACTTGTCTTCATTTAAACCCTGATCCTACACACACAAACCTACTGGAGTTGATAGGACTACTTGTATAAAAGACTGAAGGTTTGGATGATATTGTCGTAGCAATAATAACGATTAAGTAAGCATGCTCTCATTAATTGTGGAACAGTTGAAAAATTATTCCATTTAGCTTATTGATGAAAGGACTTTAACATCACGGTTGCTGGGATTTTATAAAAATGTCCTTACTGGTTATGTCTTTAATAAACAGAACATAATCTTACTGTACAATCTTATTTTTCTAAACCCAACCCATCATGATCCAGTCAAGGACACTTTGGATATCTCATCACTTTTTTTCTGAAGACAACTGGTTTTTCCATCCTAACTTAAACACAAATTCCTTCAATACTTCTAGCCTGCCACCATAAATATGACATGCACACATAGGCACTCTCAGTTGCAAAAGCAAGGTTTTAAGATCTAGCTTTTTGTTACAGTTGAATTATTTATTGTCATAAGGAAAAATAGTTATATTGCTGCATCTTTCTGTGTAATCCTACCCTGTTATACAAAAAGAGCCAGATTCACCCTGATATACACTCCATGAAGACTCACTGAAACATTGGGTTGCACTGAGTCAGGGCACAGTTTGGATCCCAAAAAGAAACTTTCCTGGAAGACTGAAAAAGGATTTGTCTTCAAAAGTAAATTACACCAATTTTTCTATCTGCTCTAAAGTTTCTGCTCCCAACCCATGGCTTTTTCATTTAATAAAAAAATCTGAATGTAATCCAAATGGAAATATTATGGAAAATCCAGCTTGATAGAATGCACAGATGTTTCACAATAAAAACCTCTCTTTTCATATTTTAATGTAATATAAATATACAAGTCATTTTATATGGGCTACTTCAAATCAAGTCTCTACCACACCATGATTTCAGTATTAAACTATCTGCTACACAGCACAATTCTCGCCAAGTAACTCTAGGACAGTACGGATAATGACATATGTTGGGGACACTGCAGCTATCATTGCATATTTAAAACAATTATTGATTAAGTTATTATACGTGCCACTAAATAGCAGAGAAAACTAATTTATTTGCAATGAAGTGTAATCAATCCCAGCTACCAACAAATGTTAGCTCTGGAAAGAAAAAAGAAATCATTTGAAACTAAAGTACCATTTTTTCTTTAAAAAAAAATGTTTGGGCTTCCTTCCAAACCACAAGGCATAAATGGGGAATTTTGTCTTCAAATAGCTGGAAACTGCTGATAATACATCTTACCAACTAAGGGAAATTAGACATTTTATATGTTATACTGCAACTGAGAACATTTATTTAAAATAACATATTAATTTGGTTGCATCTCATAGGTGAGGTATAAGTTCGTACGTAAGACATTTTTTTCACAAGAAGCTACGACATTAATATCTACGGGTCCAGAGGGGAGGGAGAAGAGCAATTATGTTTGAGATGTGCTGCAAAGTCCTCAGTTATTAAGATTCCACTAAGCATTAACTAAGCTGCTACATTCAGAGTTTAGCAATATACTTAAGTTCAGTGACATTACCAATATAAGGTAACCAATGTTTAGTTTGTTTTAGAAGTGTAAGTATGCAAATCACACTATAACCCGGCTTACCTACCATCTATCTGTCATAGGCATTTGCACTGGTACCCATCACTAAAGTATTCAAGCAATTATTTTGATCTTCTGGTTAAATGTATCATTATCACATGCTGACGTGCTCTACGTTTGAAAATCACCGAAAAGCTCCTGCCCCCAGTGACTGTGCTAGGAACTAGGGTGTTCAGGAGTCCAGAATTCATTGGTACATGCACAGCTGAAGCCAGGCTTTGTCGGTAAGTATCAAACCAGTGCTGGGCAAGCAAGGCAAGCAACCATTTTGTGCCATCAGGGCCAGATCCACTGTAGCACTGATGACTCCCTTTGACTTCAACAGGGATCAGGTTGACCTGATCCTTTGGATCAGGTTCTCAATGTCTCCACAACTGTTTCCTCGCTTACTACAGTCACACCCATCAATATAACACAGGTGCCCTTCCTACCAGTCCTTAATCTCCGCAAGTCTTCACTTTCCGTAACAAGGTATTCCACCGGACTGAGCCAGAGACACTATCGCCTGTTTCAGTACATTTCCTATCCTTGCTTGGCTCTTGGCTCCTGAGCTCTACGGCAATCATCGTTGCTACTGAACACAAGGCTAATTCAGCAAAGGCTACACCTACGCTGCTAGCTCGGAGCACAAGTAGCAACACCGGCGTAGCTGCAGTAGTCTGGGTAACTGCAGCAGAGGCATGGCTGAGCCATGCTGGGGACAAACCAGACTAGAATTGGTGAGTATGTAGTCAGCACGGCGCTGCTCTGCCGCCGCCGCTGCTGCTCCCCATGCTTGATCTGAGCTCCCACATGTGCACAGCAGTAGGGGAATCACACCCCTAGTTTGTAGGGTAGACAGAACCTAAGAATAAAAAACTTAACATTCATTAAAAAAATAAATGTCCATATTCTGTCCTAAGTTATGTACCCAAATTCCCTCTGATTTCCATAGAAGATACACACCTGTATCAGGCCCAAAACATATATACATTTTCTGTTCATGTGCTCAAGCTAGTTTTCAAGATTAATATGGAACCGTAAATCTCACATTGATCCATATTTCACTTAAATTAAATGTAGGTTAGAGCGAAGCCAAGATCCTACACAGTCAGAATTTAATCAGCTAAGGAAACAAACCCCCTCACGCAGTGCACACACTGAATTTTTAGGGCCTGATTCCTTTCTTGTTTACAACAGTGTAAATCATGAGTATCTTCACTGAAGTCAGAAAGCCAGATGTGGGGGCGAAGGAAGGGGGAAAGAGAATGAGAGAGAGAGTGTGTGTGTCCACCTTAACACTACTCCGGATCCATGCCCAGCTGATGGTCAAATTGGCCTCTGGCATAAGTTAGAGGATTCCTCTACGTCAGGGGAATCCTCACTTACCCTTTTAGGCCAAGTTTCTGGCTCTTTTGCACAGGGGGCTGAATCAGGGAGCCCTGAACCTGGCCCAACAGAGTTACACCAGCATACAATTGATATGAGATCAGAATCAATCCTCAGAAAATCTACTTTATCTGTCTATTCCAGCAATTAAGTAGTTAACCAGCAATTAATTAGTTAACTCTCTGTGTGTGTGTGTGTGTGTGTGTGTGTGTGTGTGTGTGTGTGTGTGT
>ML675604.1:76208810-76238069 GCA_007922155.1 Mesoclemmys tuberculata | reverse complement strand
GTGTGTGTGTGTGTGTGTGTGTGTGTGTGTGTGTGTGTGTGTGTGTGAGAGAGTTCAATTTTTCTTATGTAGTTAATCACTTCCTCTGAGTGGATTTGTTTTTTCCTACAAATGGTGTACTTCCCCAGAAAAGAAAATTCAAATGATTAGTTGTTGGTTATCAAAAGTCATTTGCAAATGTCAGGGTGAAATATCTTGGAATGTATCATTTAAAAAAATGCATGAGACAGCACTAAATCTCTCTGAAAGACACTGAATCCTTGTTTCAGTCTGTGTGGAGAAGGATTACGTAATTCAAACATTACGGAAAGTTCCTATGATATGCTAAAAACTTCATTGTCAGGAAATGTCACTTGAGTTAGCTCCTTTCAGTCTGTAGGAGGTCATTCGTTTCTAAAACATTCTTATATTGCTATAGAAACAGCACATGAAAACCCCACCCATATATTTACTAAAAAAACACTATTCATTTTCCTGGCAAAAATCCAAGCTCTGAGAAATGTATACAGCAGAAGATTCCCTGAAACTAAATATCAACCATGAATCCTTTGGAATAAATAAGGGCCCAATTCTTACAACATAAGGTGCTACTCAGCATGAAAAGGAATGGCAGATCTGGGCCCTGTATCACTTAAATGGAAAGTCTGTCATTCTAAGGAGAAAAGATCATTATTTAATCCCCCATGAAGAATATCTCTTGAGTGTAGTAATATATGCAGTTGTTGTTGTTTACTTTACAATAATCTACAGTACAAGTCATGGACCAGATTCTGATCCCAGATTTTCCAAGATTTAAAGCAGAATGGGTTGAATTCTCTGCTGGAGTAAGACCTGACACAGCTCACTTACTACAATGGAGTTATGTTAATTTACAACAGCAGAGATTCTGGCTCAGTAACTTCTCTAACATGAGTGGAGTTGCTCTGGAGTTACCGTGGTGCAAGCAAAATCAGAATGTGGACCACTGTATCTTGCTCTGATACACAGATATAAATGCTTCTTTTGTTGTTGTTATTATATTGCCATCAAGATCATATGTAAAACGGCAATGAACTCCTCTGATTTTAGTGGTCTAATGCATTCACCCTCACTTACAACAGCTGTGATATTCTTAAAACAGTTCTCAAAAATCCTAGCTTCTAGCAACAGGGTGCTCATAAAATAGATTTTCATCTTCCAAAACATGAAGACATGGATTATGACTAAACATACCTGCATAGACTGCCTGACTGAGAGATAAATTTGTTTTTCTTTAAAAACTGCCAACTATTATCAGTTCAAGTTAATCTGTTAAACAGTCAATGCACAGTATGTTCTTGTCATTTGACAATATGCCTCTGGGCAGAAAAGGAAACTCTTGCTAGGCCTGCTTTTACTACCCCTTCTCCCAGGGGAAAACAGATTAGAAAAACAGTAGCTCTCAGAAACAGTTGATTGTTAGCTATCTACTGGATTTCCACTCACCACATTCACTGTGTTCACCATCATATCCTATTTCTGGGGTCTGACGTGTGGTTTTGGCTGCGTTTATGTGACAACATAAAATGGACAGCTCACTGTGTTACCGGGGGCAATCTTCCTGCAGGTTTTCTTAAGTCTCGTCTCTATGTCAACTTGTGATTTATGAAGTGTCCCTGTGACAGAGAGCTGGGGAACAGCAGATGAACTAGCACACTGGTCACTGCAACGCCCGGAGTAAACCAGGAGTAAACCAGATGATAGCTGTGCCTAACTGACAGATTGGAAATGGACTGGAGAGAGCTACAAGACTGATTAACACATTAGCCTAGAGTATATAAAAAGGCACAGGAAGGACGTGCCAGGGTGGAGAGAGAACCATAAGAGGCAGGCTCCCACGTCAGTCCCAAGAGAAATCTCTGAGGGCGAGATCTCCTACCTCTTCTGTCCTTGGCCTAAGGTGCTGAGGGTGATATGCTACTCTAGATAAGGTGCTGCACAATGCTGTGAAGGTGGTGGGGAAACACTGTGAATAAGCCACATGTGGTGTCTATTCACAGTCTCCGAGTGGTCTGCATACGCAGATGAAGATAGGTGTGGAGGAGCATCACCCTGTTACCATCACCACAAATAAAGATGAATAATATTAGTGTTGCATGAAAAACATAATGGTCCCCTAGGGGTACCTCTACTGCCACTAATCGTTTCACTAGCTGAATTGTGTGGTTGATTTAATTTTCTTTTCCTTTTAGTAGTTTCAGCTCTATCTCATTTAAAATTCAACACAATTCTATTTAGTTGCAGGTAAGGGAATCCTTCCACCATCCACTGCTGTGAGTTGAAGGCAAGCCAAAGCCATCAGATACTGGCTGAGGAAAGATAGATGGCTCACTTCCTGGAATCTTACTAAAGCTCTCTTGTGTCAGATCCATACATGTTAGAGAGAGGATGAGTATGGAACATCTGATGCAGTATTCTCCCCTATGGAGCCTGCAGCTATCCAGTCAAGGGCTAATGCAGTTTGAAGCAGTATTAACCACCACAAACTTCCTTCTGACTGTTACTTCTCACCAACAGGTGGAGTCAGCCAATAGCTAAAAGAGGCTGAAGATCTGAGCTGTAAAACAACTTCTGGAACTACTGTAAACATCCTCAGATCTGCATGAATGGGGGATAAAAAACCCAGCTTATTCCATGGGGTGAGGGAAACCACATCTCCATCCTATTCCTCAACTGAACAGTAAGAAAGAAAATCATGTCCCCTACACAGGACTAACTTCCACAGTATGGAATATGGCCCTCCATTTCTAATTTCTCATGTGCTAAATTCTTCCTTCTGTACTGTCTTTGAACAGTTTATAAAACACTGAGTCTCTGGAATATTTTTATCCTTGGGCTGGATCAGCTAGCTATGCAAACATTTTTTAGCTGAGATTATCTGGAGTTCTTTGGTAAAGTTTGCACCTGGATTCTTTTATGAGGAGAAAGATGAGGCAAGTGCAGACCAAGTACTGGCAAAGATAAAAGGGAAGGCAAGGGAAAACAGGGAGAGGTCCCAAATGGTAAACAAAGACTACAACTCCCACATGAACTGCATGTGGGTTTTTTTCCCCTCAAGAGAGACTCCTAGACTATGTACACACTGACAGCGGCAAATTCGCTGCCATCAGATCGATTTTTCTGGTTCGACTGAGCAACAGTGAAGACACGCTCAATCGATCCAGAAGTCAATCTAATAAAACCACCTCCTCAAAAAGCATAGCACTGCGTTGATGGGGACACATTTCCCACCAGCACAGCACAGCACAGTGGAGACAGTGAACCAAAGGGACGTTATGAAGTCGATGGGAGTTATTCAAGCTACTCTGCATAGCTTGCATAACTCCATTGACTGCCGCTGAATTTCGCCGGCAGTGTAGACCTGCCCCTTGAAAGGACAAGCCTGCTGTACAAGGCTGTAGAAAAATTAGGTGTTGCAATGGAGAGGGAAAAGGGTGGATTGGAAAAAACAGGGAAGCGGGATTAGTAAATGCACCAATATACTTTTGGAAAGACCACAAGAAAAAGAAGGAGTTGCCTCATGTCACTGTGTCTACACAACAGTCAAACACCTCCAGCTGGCCTCGATCAGCTGACTCAGGTTTGCAGGGCTCAGGTTGCAGGCACTGATTCCTCCACGGGCAAATGTCTGTGCCAATTTCAGAATCAAGCAGATAGGCAAACCATCCAAGTATGCGACTAATCAAACTTTCACCTCATTTCAGAAGCTGATGTGACACCACTACATCCTACCATTTCCATCTTAAATTCACGGGCAATGAGACTTAATTTTAAGTAAACTTCTAATCATCACTCCAAAAGCTATTTTCATATTTTCATTTGTCTCCAGTTAACCTATTATTCTTACCTTCTATACCTTTATAGGTTTTGTCTAAATATCCTCAAATTTCTAACTTACTATTTTGAATAAAATATAGTACCATAGACTGAACACTAAATATGATGTCGATCCTTATAAATTTTTGGAATCCTTTCATGCCATGAATCATGCAATTTAGCCTAGTTTAGAAGCTCTTCATACATATTTTTTATTCAGACTCCTACTTCTGTAGAAACTTCAGGAACGTGATGTAATCTGAAGCTCCTAAAAGATAACCAAATAAATTAATGAGTGTATACTATATAAATAATTACCTTCAAGTGTTTCTCCTTGTCCAGAAAGGGCATCCCCTGGTCCAGATTCATACATGGCCGTCACAGACAGTGCATATCTGGTGCCTTGTGCTAAATCTCTCAACACTTTAATGGTAGTATCACCCCTTACGGCTACCTCCTTGCTTTCACCTCCTGCCACTGGAGTATATGTTATACGGTACTGCTGTACTTTGCCAGGTGCTGCATTCCAAGACAACTTCATTGTGGATGTTGTAGCATCAGAAACTCTCAAATTTCTTGGATTTCCTCGCACTATACATGTTAAAAGACATTGGTAGCATATCATGAAACAAACTTGATTTCTTTCTTTCTTTTAAGATCATAATAAAGAGAGAAACATACATACTTAAGTGATTTGCTGAATCAGATCCAGAGTGCTCAGCAAATTCCAGGATTCAGCACAAAGTGTTGATCAAAGAACTGAAAGGGATTTTTTAAATACAGCTTCTCAAAGAGTTATCCCCTAAGACAAATTAGTGCTTTTTGATATTTTTAAGTATTTTGAAATTACCATGGTACAATACTTAATTTTGATAAATCACTAGGGAACATCCATGATATGGTACAGCATTTGGTGCCATCATGATAACATGTTCCATTCCCCATCTCCCATGGGTTCAGATGTCCATTATGGGGTAGCCTGTGGACTCTCTGTTCTCACTTTTGACTAAAAATACTCAAGGTTCAATCCTGGAATTTGCTGAGCACTTCGGAACAGTTCCAGAAAATTACTTAAGCATCTGTTTAATGTTAAATAAGCCCATTGAAGTCAAAGGGCTTCAGAATCAAGTCCAAACTTATCAGTAACAAAAAAAACAAAGAAACAAAAATGACAGACAAGTCAGAGTTTTCGCTTCCATAAATACCCATGCACATCTTTTAGTGGTATCTTTGACACAGATCTATGATATTATATGGCACATTAACTGCATTAAAATAACTTTAAGGTTGAGCCATGAAATTTATAAAAGCAATGATAATGTGACATAACAGTGCAAAATTATTTTTGTGGTAACTGTTTGTGCACAGGCACAGGGGCACATATGGTTCTTTACAGGAAAGTCCAACAATGCTACGAGACACTAAGTAGCACTCAAAAGTAATGACTTCTGCAACATCGGGTAGGCATGGAATACTTTCATATTATGAATCATGCAATCTTGTTCACAGATCAAAGGTTTCTAGCCAAAGTGTCCTGGCCTACTTTGTCGTACTTGTGTGAAAAGTTCATTTTGTTACTCTAGACAATCGTGGTCATGCCACCTGTAGAAATGCAATATGGGTGTTCCCTGAAGATTTGTACTACCACTAATTCTTCTCAGTATTTCCATGTTACCACATGTGGCCCCCTTTGTTATACAAATGACACCTTTACTTAGAAGCTGTTTTTACCTTAGATCTTAGAACAACAGCTGCCTGCCTGTCAGTTTCCCTGACTTAAATTTAAACTGCAAGACTAATTAAATGTATTGCAGTACAAAGTTTTGGTACACAAATTTCCTGATTGCACTCTGAAAAGGCTTTCAAATCTAGGTGATTCTTCTATGAATCTGTACATTGATTTGAATCTCATAACTTTCATGTCACAATATATATGGTTACTTTTGGTTCGGCTTTCTCTTATTTGAGAAGGTGACATAAATAAAGGGGCACTTCATATACTGGGGTATATCATTTACTCTGATGCTGTCATCTTTCAAAGGATCTAGAGCTAACTAGTGAGACTTCTTACTTGAGTTACATTTACTTCTGTCCTTTTGGTCCACTTACAAAACAGAGATCTTAATATCTGGGCTGCCAGTTTTTATATAAAACCACCCTGATGTAAGGCAAGTTTATCATTTGGAAATTCTTAAATCCGGAACCACAACCAGTTTTTTTCATATGTTTCTTATCCTTGTTCATTTACATAGCAGTAGTGCACACTCACAATCGGGGTCCTCCAGGGCCAGGTGATATGCGAATACAACAGATTACATAATCGCTGCTCCAAAATCCTTGCAGTCTAAAAACTTAGCCCCCTTTTACTTCTGAGATTAAACTTTAATCATCTGGTGACTATGTAGTTTGTTTTCATTTTAGTTGTGTTTGACATATTCCACTTGGTACTTGGAACTATATCTCACAGCATTACTGTGAAATGCCTTCTTGAAGGACCCTTTATTCATTTATACTAGGAGCCCCTTATACTGCTCTCACAGTGTAAAGGGAACAAGCATATTCAAAGTGACTTTAACAATTTTCTTTTAATTTATTTTATTGATGTGAGCTACACTCTTTATTTGCTGATATTTGATCTTTTGTGGGCTCAAGGTAAATGCATGGTAAGGCATCAAATGTACCGTATTGTATTTTACAAAGTGTGCGGTTTCCTACTTACTACTACTAATAATAATACTTAGCTCTTATATAGAGCTTTTCATCACTAGATCTCAAAGCACTTTACAAAGAGCTCAGTATCATTACTCCCACTTTAACTATGGGAAACTGAGGCACAGGGAGGGAGATGACCTGCCCAAAGTCACACAACAGGCCATTGGCAAAACAAGTAATTGACTCTAGTTCTCCTGGGTCCCAAGCCAGTGCCCTACCCTCTACACTAGACTGCCTCACTAAACAAAATCACAACAATTTATTTTACATCTGCTATAAACAAAAGCCTAAACATATTCAGACTAAGGGCCAAATTTATCCCTGTTGTTGTTTAACTCCGTTATCTTCGGTGGATGAGTTCTACCTATCCTAAATTCAGAAGTAAAATGTATCTGAGCACTGTGCCTGCAGAGCTAAAACACCAGATTTCAGTAAAACACGCCTGACTAGTGCAGAATATAGTCACGTTTCCTTTCTTGGCCAGTGAAAAGCTGTCCCACACACGAACAATTATTAAATGACAATGAAAATGTTCAGACAGCAAATAGCAACATCTACATCTGGGAAGTTCTCCATTCCAAGGCAGATAGACAACAGTCTATCATCCATATTCGGAAACCTCTGGATCCTGCTTACTCCTGTCAGTGATCTGTAAGCACTCATTTCCAGTCTCTTGCTCTTGTTAGTCACAAAGAACTCTGTTCCACTCTATCTATGCATAGACTATATGTAGATCATTTTATGTCAAATTGGTCCCTGAATGTCTTACATTTATAGTAAATGTCATTTCCAATCAGAGTTTCAATGTAGGTTAAAGCTCTCCCCTTGTTTTCATTCAGACAAGGTTTTTTAACACCAAGACATTAAAAATGATTGCCAAACTATTCCAGACTTCACAGCCAGCTACACTCTGTCCCAGGTCTACAAGTCACTGAGGCTGTATGTTTCCATGAGCACAAAGGATGCACAGTGGACCCTAGCCATGGACAGTATTTGTGCTGTGAGCAGAGGGACGGCAACTGTGCTTGATTCACAAAGATGATCATAAAGGGGTTGGGAAAGGCTCTTTATACATATTTTTTATTTAGACTTTTATTTCTGCAGAAACTTCAGAAATGCTGCAATTTGAAGCACCTAAAATGTAACCAAATATATGAATGAGTGTGTACTATCTATCAATAAATACCTTCAAGGGTTTCTCCTTCTCCGGGAAGGGCATCCCCTGCTCCAGATTCATACATGGCAGTCACGGACAGTGCATATCTGGTGCCTTGTTCTAAATCTCTCAGCACTGTAGTGGTAGTATCACCCCTTACGGCTACCTCCTTGCTTTCACCTCCTGCCACTGGAGTATATGTTATACGGTACTGCTGTACTTTGCCAGGTGCTGCATTCCAAGACAACTTCATTGTGGAGGTTGTAGCATCAGAAACTCTCAGATCTCTTGGATTTCCTCGCACTATACATGTTAAAAGACATTGGTAGCATGTCATGAAACAAACTTGATTTCTTTCTTTCTTTTAAGATCATAATAAAAATAGAAACATACATACTTAAGTGATTTGCTGGATCAGTTCCAGAGTGCTCAGCAAATTCAAGGATTCAGAGCAGAATGTTGATCTAAGACCTGAAAGGAATTTTTTAAATACAGCCTCACAAGAAGTTACCCCCTAAGGCAAATGAGTGTGTTTCTAATATTCTTAAGTGTTTTGAAATTACTATGATACTATACTTAATTTTGATAAATCTCTATGGAACATCCATGATATGGGACAGTGTTTTGTACCATCATGATAACATGTCCCTTATTCTATCGCCTGTGGACACAGACGTTCATTGTAGTATAGCCTGTGGACTCGCAGTTCTCACTTTTGACTAAAAACACTCAAAGCTCAATTCTGGAATTTGCTAAGCATTCCAGAAAAGTTTCAGCAAATCACGTAAGCATCTGCTTAATTTTAATTAGGCCCATTGAATTCAGTGGGGTAGAGACTCAGGTTCAAGACTATTAGTAACAATAAAACAAACCAGAAACAAACAAAACAACAACAAAAAATGGAGAGACAAGTAAGAACTATTTCCTCATATAAATCACCATGCACATCTTTTAGTTGTATCTTTGACACAGATCTATGATATTATATGGCACATTAACTGCATTAAAATAACTTTAAGGTTGAGCCATGAAATTTATAAAAGCAATGATAATGTGACATAACAGTGCAAAATTATTTTTGTGGTAACTGTGCACAGGCACAAGGGCACATATGGTTCTTTACAAGAAAGTCCAACAACGCTATGAGGCACTAAGTAGCACTCAAAAATAATGACTTCTGCAACATCGGGTAGGCATGGAATAATTTTCATATCATGAATCATGCAATCTTGTTGACAGATCAAAGGGCTCTGGCCAAAGTGTCTTGGCCTACTTTGTCTTACTTGTGTGAAAAGTTCATATTGTTACTCTAGACAATCGTGGCTATGCCACCTGTAGAAATGCAATATGGGTGTTCCCCGAAGTTTTGTACTACCACTAATTCTTCTCAGTATTTCCATGTTACCACATGCAGACTCCACTGTTATACAAATGACACCTTTACTTATATGCTATTTTTACCTTGGCTTTTAGAACTACAGCTGCCTGCCTGTCAGTTTTCCTGACTAAAATTTGGCCTGCAAGACTAATTTAATGTAGTTCTGTACAAAGCTTCAGTACACATATCGCCTGATTGCACTCAGAAAGGGCTTTCAAATCTAGGTGACTCATCTAGGAATCTAAACATTAATTAGAATCTCATAGCTTTCATGTCACAATTTTTATGGTTACTTTTAGATTGGCTGTATCTTATTTGAGAAACTGAAATAAATAAAGGAGCACTTCATTTACTGATATTCACATTTAGATATGACTTCATTATTACAGGTTTTACTCTGCTGCTGTCATCTTTTAAAGGATCTAGAGCTAACTAGTGAGACTTCTTACATGAGTTACATTTACTTCTGTCCTTTTGGTCCTCCACTGACAAAACAATGATCTTAAAATCTGGGCTGCCAGTTTTTGTATAAAACCACCCTGACATAAGGCAAGTTTATCATTTGGAAATTCTTAAATCCGGAACCACAACCAGTTTTTTTCATATGTTTCTTATCCTTGTTCATTTACATTGCAGTAGTGCACACTCACAATCGGGGTTCTCCGGGGCCAGGTGATATGCGAATACAACAGATTACATAATCGCTGCTCCAAAATCCTTGCAGTCTAAATCCTTTGCCCCCTTTTACTTCTGAGATTAAATTTTTATATTCTGGTGACTATGTAGTTTGTTTTCATTTTAGTTGTGTTTAACATATTCCACTTGGTACTTGGAACTATATCTCACAGCATTACTGCGAAATGCCTTCTTTAAGGACCCTTTTTTCTTTTACACTAGGAGCCCTTCATACTGCTCTCACAGTGTGAAAGGGAACAAGTTTAAATGAGAAGCAAGAATTTAGCATATCCAAGTGTGAGATTAACAATGTCATTTTAATCTATTTTATGAATGTGAGCTACATTCTCTATTTGATCTCCTAGGGGACTCAAGGTAAGTGCATGATAAGGCATCATATGTTCTGTACTGTATACACTATAAAGTATAAAGTGTGTGGTTTCATACTTACTATTAATAATAATCACACTTAGCTTTTATATAGAGCTTTTCATCACTAGATCTCAAAGCACTTTACAAAGAGCTCAGTATCATCTCTCCCATTTTCATATGGGAAACTGAGGCACAGGGAGGGAGATGACCTGCCCAAAGTCACAAAACACGTAACTGACTCCACGTCTCCTGAGTCACAAGCCAACGCCCTATCTACTACACTAGACTTCCTCAGTAAACAAAATCGCGAAAGCTTATTTCACATGTATTATAAGTAAAAGGTTAAATTGACTCAGATTAAGAGCCAAATTCATCCCTGGTATTGTTTATCTCCATTAGCTTCACTGGATGGGTTCTAACTACCCTTAATTCAGGAGTAAAATGTATCTTAGCACTGTGCCTGCAGGGCTGAAATGCCAAACTTCAGTAACATACACCTGACTTGCACAGAACATAGTCACACTTCCTTTCTTAGCCTAGTGAAAAGCTGTCCCACACATGAACAATTATTGCATGACAATGAAAATGTTCAGACAGCAAATAGCAATATCTATGTTGGGGAAGCTCTTTGCTCTAAGGCAGAGGGACAGCAACCTATCAACCATATAAGGAAACTTCTGGCTCCTGCTTATTCCTGTCAGTGATCTGTTAGCACTCCTTTCCAGGCTTTTGCTCGTTAGTCACGAATAGCTCTTTTCCATTCTATCTATGCATAGACTATATGTTGCTCACTTTATGTCAAATTGGTCCCTGAATGTCTTACATTTAGAGTAAACGTCACTTCCAATCAGAGTTTCAATGCAGCTCTGCCCATATTTTCAATCAGACAAGGTTTTTAACACCAAGACATTAAAAATGATTGCCAAACTATTCCAGACTTCACAGCCAGCTGCACCCTGTCAGGCAGAGCCCTATACTGAGGTTGGCTTGGAGGTGCACAGTCCCAGGTCTAAAAGTCACTGAGGCTGAATGTTTCCAGAAGCACAAAGGATGCACGGCCATTGCAACACACCTTTCCCGGAAGCATAGTGGGAGTCCCCTGTACAGACAACACTCCCCACCCCTTCCTGCCCTCTCTGGTGGCCACTAGCCATGGACAGTACTTGTGCTGTGAGCCGAGGGATGGCAACTGTGCTTGATTCACAAGGATAGTCACAAATTGGAGTATATTATATACGTATTTATATTCGGATTTTTACTTTTGTATAAACTTCAGGAACATGGTGCAATTTGAAGCACCTAAAATGTAACCAAATAAATGAATGAGTGTGTAGTATCTATCAATAAATACCTTCAAGGGTTTCTCCTTCTCCGGGAAGGGCATCCCCTGCTCCAGATGCATACAGGGCAGTCACAGAGAGGGCATATCTGGTGCCTGGTTCTAAATCTCTCAGCACTGAAGTGGTAGTATCACCTCTTATGGTTACCTCTTTGCTGTCTCCTCCTGCCACTGGAGTATATGTTATGAGGTACCTCTGTACTTTGCCAGGTGCTGCACTCCAAGACAACTTCATTGTGGATGTTGTAGCATCAGACACTCTCAGATCTCTTGGATTTCCTCGCACTATACATGTTAAAAGACATTGGTAGCATGTCATAAAACAAGCTTGATTTCTTTGTTTTTTTAAGATCATTATAAGAGAGAGAAACCTACATGCCTAAGTGATTTGCTGGATCTGTTCCAGAGTGCTCAGCAAATTCCTGGATTTGGCTCAGAATGTTGATCTAAGACCTGAAAGGAATTTTTTAAATACAGCCTCACAAGAAGTTATCCCCTAAGGCAACTGAGTGTGTTTTTGATGTTTTTAAGTGTTTTGAAATTACCATGATGCAATACTTGATTTTGATACATCACTATGGAACATGTATGATATAGTACAGCATGTGGTACCAGCATGACACCATACTCCATTCCCCATCTCCGGTGGGTGCATTCTATTAGGGGGTAGCCCGTGTACTCTCAGTTCTCACTTTCGACTACAAATACTCAGGGCTCAGTCCTGGAATTTGCTGAGCACTCTGAAACCGTTCCAGCAAATCACTTAAGCATGAGCTTAATTTTAAGCATTGATGTCAATGGGCTATCAAATCAAGCCCAGAACTATCAGTAACAAAAAAACAAACAAACAAACAAAGCATAAACAAACAAACAAAATTGGAGAGACAAGTAAGAGCTATTTCCTTCCAGAAATCACCATGCCCATCTTACAGTGGCATCCTTGGGATAGATCTGTGATATTTTACGGCACATTAACTATATTAATATGACTTCTAGGTTGAAGCACAACATTTATAAAAGCAATGAAAAGGTGAGCTAGCACTCCAACATTATTTTTGTGGTAACCATTTATGCTCCGGCACAAAAACACATATGGTTCCCTCCGGGCAAGGCCAATCATGCTACAAGACACTTTAGGTACCACTCAAATGTTCTGACTTCTGCAATATAGGGTAATCAAGAAAATAGACTGGTTTTGTTCACCTGTAGCTGTTAATTATCATTTGTATTAAGTAGAGGTTCCAGTTAGTATTGGGGCATCATTGTGCAAGGTGGTTGGTGTACCTTCAGAGAATAAAAGACAGCCTATGCCCTGGAAAACTTATAATTACTTGTATTTTGGCATTATAATTTTAAAGGAACCATCATGATTATGTAACATCATCATCTGCTGTTGTGAGACACTAATAGTAGATCATATTTTCTATTGCATCTCAGCACAAGCGGCTCAGAGATACCATGGCAGCTTTAGCTCATCAGTTTTTTGCTTCTCATTAAGAATAAACTGAAAATTGTGCCTGAAATTAAAGTTTTATATTAAAATTGCCATTTTGGAGATTCAGCTGACACCCAATCTACAGCTGAAAAAATACAAAATATACAGTAATCTTTAACCAGTCACAAAACAGTTTCCATTTAGCTTTATACCATGTAACAATCAAGATTTGATCTTTACTGTTGCAACATTTAATGTTGCATAAACACGAAGGCCCAATCCAACAATTCTTGAAGTCAATGTAAAGACCATCACTGATCTTAATGGATCCTAGATCAGTCCCTAAATTAGAAACTTGATGACAGCAGATAAAAGATGTCTCACCTACAATGAACAAAATTTTATATATGTATTTCATTTGAGTTTAAACCTTTCAAATGGAAATATTTTTGTAACAGACAAGTCAGAAGTCTTATTTTCTTTTCCTGACATATGTATGTATTTTGCTCAAGGCACACCAACATATTTAGGAGTTCCAGATTCAAGAAAAAGCAAAATCCAAAGGTTCTTAATTAGAATTTGGGATATTGTTATATTAAATTGTTTCTCAGTTAAATTTGCATGATTCTAAAATGTCCCATTCATTCTGTTGTAACAAACAAGATCAAAAAAGAGAAAGGAACCATCCAAGTTACTCAAACTGAAGAAAAGAGTATGTAAATGTGCACAACCTTCTTCCCAAGCCATACTACAAGCCTGGTATTTCTTACATACCTTCTTCAGTTTTTGCATATCCATTCAATGAATTTCCAGGCCCCGACTGATACTCGGGAATAACATAAACTTCATATCTTGTATCAGGAGTCAAGTTCAGTAGCGTAGTTGATCTTTCATTTGCTGGAACTGTTACTTGTTTTCTCTCTCTTCCAGTCAGTGGCCTATATGTAAGCCTATACCTTAGAACATTTCCTGGAGCTGGCGTCCAGTCAACCTTAAAGCTGTCAGTAGTTTCATCCGTTATCATTAAGTTTCGAGGAGCCCCTTTGACTGCAAAAAACCACAAATATAATGCGTAAACATTTGCCTTCAATCAGCCAGTTTCTTCAGAGAACCCATTACACTAGCTCATCCCACTTACCAAAATTAGGACATACGTTTTCAAAAAGTGACTAGTTATTTTTCTATACTTCTAATTTGGGATGGCCAATCCAAGACATCTTATAAGGGCCTGGTGCTTCAGAGAACAGGTATACAGCACTCTCTGAAAATCAAGCCCCTTTAATGTATATCAACATCTCACTGCCAGAAGCTGGGACTGGACGATAGGGAATGGATCACTCAATAAATTGCTCTTCTGTTCATTCTCTCCAAAGAATCTGGCACCAGCCACTGTCAGAAGACAGGATATTGGAGTAGATGGACCATTGGTCTGACCCAGTATGGCCATTCTTATCTTCTTATCAAGTCAGGCACTCAAAATTATGAGTTGCTTTTGAAAGTTTAGAACCAGAGCTACAATTTAAACTGCAACGTTTTTCTCTTTTATATAACCACTCAAGTATCTGCCAAAATAGTGGATAACAGAGGTAGCCTTCTAATAAAGGTGGAGTAGAACTACACTCAGCATATTTGAGTGTATTGTGGTGCAGTTTCTTAAAACAACAGGTTGCCTAATAAAGATTTTTTTGGCACACATTTCACTAATTGTGGGTTTTTAATTTCTGTGCCATCCACATTCATAGATGAGTCTTAGAGGCACTTGACTACACATATGCGCACACCAGATTTTGAAAAGACATCTATGGTAATAATCAGGAAAAATATTGAAAATATTGGAGTTCAATAAGCTAAATTCTCATAATTTATATGAATTTTTCATTTGTTGACTATTTAAAATGTTTATTAATTAGACTGCTCCTCTCAAGACAGAAAACTAAGGCTTGCTTTTTAACTTGGCCTGCTCCTTGACAAAATTATGGCTTCAGCTGAGACCATTCAACTGGACTAGATAGATCTAAAAGGGAAGAATTTAATCCTTTGCCACATACTTTGGAGAAAATTGTATCATATGTTGCCCAGCAGTTTATTCACATGCATTTAAGGACAACATTTGCTCTTCAGTGTTTACTAACCACTAAGGTAAACTTCCTTGACAAAGATAATTTGAACATCAGTATACTAGAAATATTGTTCTTTGTTATTCAGTTAAAGATCTGTCTGAAAGTTGAACAATAAAAAACATTTCCTTTTAAAAAGAATAAATAACTTATTTTTTCATTGACCATAAATACAATATCAGATTTAAAACTTTGGAGCAGCCTGACACCCAGATCAGTTGTCAAGAAACCAGCTGTTCAACCCAAACTGCTAGTAACGCAACGTGCAAAACTATTGACATTTCCATGACATCAGAGTTTCTCAAAAAAGGCTGGATTTTATCAGATCAAAATAGTGAAAAACTTTAAAGACATAATCAGTCAGACTATGGGGTGCATTGCTGATATGTCTGAATTTTTTGTTAAAGCTTCTACTTCCCCAGTCCTTCACATTTCAGCTCTAAATTTCTATGATTTACAAACTGCGTATAGTATCAGTCAAGCATGTGTTTGAAACAGATGATTTTTAAGGGTGAGTTACATGTGGTTAAAACATTATGACCTGTGCAGTCACAGTGAGATTATGTATGTAAACACATACAGAATGAAAGTCCAGATCCTCAACTCACATTCAACTTAAAATAGGTTAAGTATCTAAATACATTTGAGGATCCATGCCAAAATCTATATCATCCAAATTGGACTGTTCCCTCAGTTCAAGCCACTTTATAAACAAACATATATTTTAATCAAAACTAAGGAAATTCATCAACGGAATAACTTTTCATGCTATTTCCTTTGTCCAGGTAGGTCACCCTGGAATCTTTTGCACTCAAAGTCAAAGATTCTCATGTGAACTAGGAAAAATGGGAAGTAATGAATGCATCTTAAAATCCTAGCTAAATTAGACTGAATAATTAACTATGGGGCAAAAATTAAATTAACTGTAATGTGACCCCTTAAAACAGGCCTGATTTTGCAGACAGTACTCACAGAAAACTCACATGGTAGTCTCATATCTATAGTGTCAGGCCTATTAAGCTTTGCTCTTAAGAAGTCCTCATCTGGGGAACAGAGTTCTTTTTTCTATCTATATAACCTTTTTTCCTATTAACACAAGTTAAAGACCTAGATGCAGCAAACCATTTATATGCTTCACTTTAAACATATGAGTCATCCCAATGAATTTCCTGGATCGGAGCCTTATTTAGTATTCAAATTAGACATGTTATTTAATTGATTGATATCACCACACTCTATTGGAAAAGTGGCTTCTGAACCTCAGAGAAAAAACAGCATCCAGAAGACTTAAGAAAAATAAAACACAATCTTAATCCTAGCAGTTGTCCTTTACTGGAATTTTATATCTTTAGTCAAGGCATTGGGAGCCAGTAATGCCCATTCTCATTCCACATACCAGTGACAACTCTTAGCATCGGCTTAGCATTCCACATACATCCTCTCAAAAAAAAACAAATTCTTATTTGAATACATAGCATGTTTGTGGCTGAGCATAGTAGAAAAGGTACCTTCTAATGTCGTTTCTTCCCCATCCAAGGGAGGGCCATCACCATCTTCATACTCTGCAATCACACTGACTGCATAAGTAGTTTCAGGGAGTAAATGGGTGAGAATTGAGCTAGTACTTGAAGCTGGTACTGAAACAAGGAATTCTTCTCCACCAACAGCTACTTTATATTTAATAAGATAGGACAAAACCTCAGATCCAGCTGGAGACCAATTCACTTTGAAACTGTTGGAAGTTACCTCAGAGAAGGCCAAATTCCTTGCAGGTAAATAACCTGGTTTAAAAAAAAAAAAGCCACACTTGTCACAATAAAACACTTAAAAACCCCTTCACAATATGTCAAAAACATTTCCTGCAGTCAGCTGATTACTTTGATTCAGTAAATATTTTCTTGATACACATCAACGCTTGTTTCTTATTCTGACTCATGAATACATAACATTCTCTGATGATCTCTGAATTGCCTTAAACCATATGACAACGAGTAGAAGTACCAGCTCAATGTTTTCCACATCAAATGCTCTAGTTTCAACTTAAACATTGTAATTTGTAATCGGCAGACCCGAAAAATTGAGGATCAAGCTGGGTTCTTTCTTTTACAGATATCATAAGCAGTAATAAAATGATTCCCTTAGTGACAACAGTGCATCCTTGACTTTCTGGAGCACTAGCACAGGTATGAAATTAACAGAATTTCAACACTCTTACATGAACATGAAGGGGGAATACTGAAGATAACATGAGGCACAAACACAAACCTGAAGTCTTCAGCTAGGTTTGGTTGGCATAGTTAGCCTAGCTGTGGGGATATTAAGTGTTTGAGCCCTCCAAACTAAAAGTATCATTATCTCAAAAGTATTCTGAAACAAAGGATTATATTTAAAGAAGGTGGGGTTTTCAAATTTGGGGCCTATCCAACTTCAGCATCCCTTTTAAATACAAAAATTGTAAAGCACAGGATGTAGCAGCAGATGAAAAATTCCTTCATGATTTTGAACACAGTGAGCCAGGTTACTGTCATGAAGGATTTATTAATCTGAAATTTGTAAAGATGGTGACTTTCTAAATTCTTTTAAATATAACTGCAGAAGAACTTACAGTGACAATGTCAAGTAATTCTTTTACTCCTGTTTTAACCCCCATTAACCCTGTGTCAACGCAAATAACTCCACCGAAGTCATTCTAGATTTACCAGTGCAAATTTGGCTCTCCCACTTTGAAATCCCCTTAAACATTTGTGGGGGCGGGGACATATTTCCCAGTTAATTTTCTTCATCATTTATAAAACAATTGTTTTTTCCACAGTGGTTTTAATTATATTTAAAATGATCAGTCAGATCCTGAGTTAGTTTAAATTGGCATTGTTCTATGGTTCCATTGAAGCCAATGGAGAAATGAAGTGAAGAATCAAGTCCACTTTGTTAATTATTTGGAGATACTTTATGTTTTGATTGTATTATTTTAGCTAAAAACAGATGGTGCCCTCATTTACACCTAGTCACTTTCATTGACAACAAGAGGATTATATAAAGTAACTGAGAATTGAATTTGGCTCAGACTATTTTCATTGTTTTTTTTTAATACTTCTCTAAGTAGTGATAATTACTTACTTTTTTTCCTTATAGCAGCCAGTTCCTGCTCAATTCGTAGGCAGACAGACTGTGTAAGTTCAAATGATATTCTTTGGAAAGCATCAAAATCTTCCACTGTGTACACATGGGTTTCAGCAGGCGGTGAAGCAATTGCTTCCAATTCTGTACGTACTGCATCCTTAACACCAACTGCAAATATCTCTACATCTGATTCCCTCAATTTTATGGCTGGCTCTTTAAAAGCATCTGATGATTTTCCATCAGTAATAAGAATCATGACCCTTGGTACATTTGGCCTTGATCCTCTGCTGGTAACAAGTACCTTCTCCCTCACATAGGTCATTGCTTTGCCTGTGTTTGTAGATCCACCTCTGTAGGGGAAGGTGTTAATAGCCTGAATTATATCTTCAATTTTGTTGTATCTGTTCAAATAAAACTCCGTATAGGGATCCCTGCTGTACTGGACAAGACTTATTTGTACTTTTTGAGGTGAAATCTCAAAGCTTTTAACTAACACTTCCAAAAAGGCTCTTACTTTAACAAAATTGGCGATACCAATGCTGTAGGAGCCATCCACTAAAAGCACAATATCAGCTTTTACATCCACACCACGGGAGCATTCTGTAAAGAGAAAGAATTACCAGTATAAAAGCCAGTCGCCATGGCACTTCTATTGCATCTGCATTTCTAATCATCTGACTCATCACTTATCAACACTAAATTATAGTCTTTAGTTAAACTAATCCCATTATCTAAAACTATTTCTTCCAGTAACTGAAGGTCTTTTAATAAGAGAGACATTTAGAGGTTTAAAAAAGAGCAACAATATTTCACCAGTCGATAACTTACCCACTTGAACTTTTACTGGTTGTGTTTTTTCCATTATTGAAACTGGCTCACTGGCTGTCATTCCTTTCATTGCATATACATTAATCTGGTATTCTGTTTCTGGAGAAAGATCTCTTACATTTAAAGCAGTAGTTTGAGGACCAACACTTAGCACATGTTGTTTGGCGCCTGCTATCATTGGAAAGAATTGCACCCTGTAGCCTGTTATTTGGCTAGCAGACGGATCCCAAGTGATTCTAATAGATTTTGATGAGATATGGGCGGCCACTAAGTTCGAAGGAGGCTCTACAGCTGAAAAATTAAAAACAAACCCAAAAAGGTCAAATACAATGATAAACAGATTTTTTTCAAAACTGATTTGTTTTTATTACTGATTTTTCCAACCGCTTTAGTTGCATTTGGTCAAATTTTCTCTACTTATTTAAAAAAACCTAAAAATAATGTTGATGTAAATAAAAACAGTAGAGTTGCGGGGGACTCCAAATAAGGCAGAAGGTCAGCAACAAAAGCTATGCTTCATATGATCTCCTCAAAATGGAGTGGAAGTTACAGTGGAAATCCTGTCATACACTAACTTCAAACCAGCAATAAAGCTTTCCCCATATATTTCCTGGAAACATATCAGAAGATCTGAATGAGTAAAGTCACCTGCAAGAAACGATGGAAATGGAGCAGTCCACATTGTCACTGTATAGACAGGGGACGTTTTGGAATTTTGCAGAGGCATAAAAAGTGCAAGGTTATAGTTTGAGAATTATTTGGTTTCAGCAGTCTTTAGTCTTTACCCATGGATCTTTGCCAAACCACATCTTCTGGCCCTTAACCCAAGTTGCCTTGCCCTGTGCAAAATATGAGACAATAGGGCATGATTCATGCCCTTAACATGTGGGTCTTTTCAAGTGAATTCTCCCCTTCCCCACATTTTTCCACCAGAATGGAGCATGTGGTCTAAAGTGTATGCTCTCAGGCTTTGATACCTCTAGGGCCAACATAACTATCTGTAGTTATGGAATTCAGTGGGATATTTCAAATCCAGACAATGACATGTTCTAATCCTCTGCTGTTTAAATCTCTACATCTGGAAACATGTTTTTCATATATTTATGACAGATTAGAAAATGGATGGAACTATCACAATAAAAGATAAAGAAGCAGGGACCATAACATTATAAAGACACATCAGGTACATTCCAGTTAACAAGGAACTTTTGTAAAAGATCTCACCTTCTTCTCCACTAACCAATTCACTCAGTTGTTCATCAACACCTGAGCACACTTGTGAAATAATTTCATTCTGTATATCCACTATTCCATCAAAATTAGCCACATTAAAAACATGCTTCAAGGATGGCTGAGATGCCATTAGTTTCAGTTCTCTTGCATCTGCTGCTTTGATTCCTAAAAATAAGACCATTTTATGTGTATAACATTTAGATCCTTGTAAGTATATTTTTAAAGTTTTAAAGCATCTTGGAATAAAACTGATGCAGTTAAGATCTATTATTACTAACAACCAGGCTACTAAAAGTTAATGAAAGCTGTGAGTTAGTGCAATAGACTTTTACCTATGAAGACTCATTCTGAAACCTTAAGGAGTTCACATGTCAAACTGAGTTTGCCAGTCATATCCTCGTCTCCATCTGCGCACGTTACAAAACTACCACACAGTTTGGCATAGCTGGGACTCTCTGCTCAGGAGAGATCAAAGGGCCAGTCTCAGGAAACATGCATCGAACATCCCTAGCCTGTAAAATGCACATCTCAAGCTAGTGCTATTAGAATGTTAATGCCTCACTTTAATGACCATTACATTTACTTGTAATATTAAATAGTAACAATAATTAATTAATAATTGACATACCCAAGGAGAAGACTTCAACTCCTAGGCTGCGAAGCTCTCTTGCAGGAATTTCAACTTCATCTTGAGATTTTCCATCCGTAATGATAATTGCTACTTTAGGAATGCCTTTTCTTGCTCCAGCAGATTCAGTGAATGCATTCCTAATCAGATAATCAATAGCTTCACCTAAAAACAACAAAATGGACTGTGTTTTTCTTAGGTATGGGTGAACTAGGATTTAAATAGAATTTCAGTTATAAAATAATGCCACACAAACAGACTTTGGGGGAAGTTTTTAGCTTTCATATGTTATCAAAGAGCTAAAATCTGTACCTGTCATTGTATTGCCACCTTTGTAGGGTATTCTTTTAATTGCATCAAGAAGATCATTCCTTCTGAAATATTGATTTAAGTTGAACTCAGTTCTTGTATCAGAACTGTATTGAACAACTCCAATTCGTGTCTTTTCTTCCCCAATGTCGAAAGCCGATACAAGAGTGCCCATGAAGTCCAAAATATATCTGAAGTTACTTCTCCCCACACTCCAAGAGCCATCCACAAGAAAAACTAAATCTGTCAGTGCACTGACGGAACATTCTGAAATATATTAAAAACAACACTAAGCTCGTAACAGAATAATAAAAGATCCCTTACATGTCAATATCTCCAAACACTTTCATTACCCCTGACCATAGTCAAAAGCTATCTGTTAAGAATGAATAATAGAAATCTAACAAGTAGAAACCAAACCAAACAGAAATTAAGCGGATTAGAATCCTTACATAAAATATCTCACTTGGGTGGGACACTGTTCACCTAGCTTTAATGACATTTCTACTGGGAGGACGTTCCAGAAACAGAACTGTTGAAAGAAACTCATTACAATAATACTGATAAGCACCGAGGCAGAAATAGCAACTACTGTACCAAATGTTCAGTGCTTTTGGTGGAAAATAACTTTACTAAACCAGTCATAAAATATAGTACTTGTAACATGTATTAAAATATGATTTTGGAAGTGTCAGACTCCTTTTTTGTATGACATATTAATCGTTTATGCAACCCTATTATACATTTATAATAATTAATGGGTCTAGTTTAAATCAATACAAAGTGGCTTATGGCCAAATGTGCCTTTGCATATATACTAACCTCCTACTGATGTCAAAAGGACATATGCATATCTGTAGGAAGGATATGTCCCTAATGGCCAAATCCTGGGCTTTGGTCCATTTGACCTACCTAAGTCCTGCACCCCAACCAGATTTCAAATCCACAAAGAACTACTTGTGTGCTAAAGGAAGCATGCAGCCTTAGAAATGCCCATGTAACACCAGCTGTTCCCCTGCCCAAAAATGGAGTCACAGTCTCTCTCTACTGGGAATGAGGGGATGACATTGGAGAGACACTGAGGATGTGCAGTGTCTCCTTGGTTCCAACCAAGAGGCAAGTTTTGGTTGCAGAAACCAAATGGAGCTGCTCACCCTCAACTGAAGCCTTCCAGCTGGCAATGCCAAAATAGAACTGTCCATCAGGAGCTCAGTCTGGGGTCAAAAAACACGCCCTCCTGCAGTGATCAGTAGGGGAGACACACCACCTCTGCAGCACTGCACACACCCCAATATACAATGGCACATAAGGATTTGATGCTGGGGAAGAATTAATTCTGATACCACTCTTCTCTCCCACCCCACACCCTTATCCCCACATGGAAGCAGCATGGGTTTTTCTGTAACTGTGCTCTCAGCAGGGGGACATTTATTAAAGGGCTAAGATATGCATAAGACTGCTTAGAGGACATGAATTTATTTGCATAAAATTCCGGCTCTCAGATCAGCTCCTCACCTCTTTCCCATAAAGAGACTGCAGATTTTCAGACCCTCCTCAAGTTTGGTCAGCTCAGCACACAACCAGATTACATGTTAGTACAAACCTTACAGCTAAATAACATAGGCACAGGATTTGTCTTTATCACATGATTAAAGCGCATTGGAAGATTTTGCATTGACTTAACTGAGCTTTGGATCAAACTCTTAGTTAACTCTAAAATATCACATAAACTGGAAGACAAAAAACATACTTTGTAGCTGAATCTGCTCGGGCTTCTTGTCCTCTGGACTCAGTGGAACACCTGTTTGAACTGAACAAAACACAACATAAACAGGATTAGAAGAAGGGAAACAAGGAAGTGTCACTTGGCTGTAGGTTACATATTGTGAAGTTCAAGAAAGACAAGGTGTGTTGAAGAGATGTCAACAAGATTTGACAAAATGAGAATGCATGCAGGAGATTTACAAGTACAATTCCAGTACAGAGATTTGATAGAATTAGAATTAAGCCAAGACATAAATAGTTAAAAATTCCTTATGCTCTTACTGCACCTTCCATCCTGAAGTGTTTAATAAAAACTAATAATTAATCTTTACAACACTCTGTGAAGCAGGTAAACAATATCCCCATCTTACAGAGGGTCAAACTGTGGTTAAGTAACATGCTCATGGTCATATGAGAAATCTGTGGCAAAGCCAGAAACAAAACATAATGGGGAAAAGGCTCCTCATGGGGTCAGAGATGGCCAGACTATGGGTATGAATTAATGTTTTGTTGGCCAATTGGCAACAGAATTTGGTCCTATAACCCGAAGATTAAATAGTCACTTAAGTTGCTTTGTTCCGTTATGTCTAACTTTATTATATGTACTTACTTGTAAGTTGGCCAAAGACAGGTAGACTCTCTTCTTGGTCATCATATGAATTTATTGTCACAACATATTCTGTATCAGGCATAAAGTCTGATAATATAGTTTCGGTAACACTAGGTGCAAGGGTAAATTCTTTAGTAGGTCCATCTGCAATACAATATACAAAGCATTTAACACAAAAGGCCTAAACCCAAACATAATAATTATGAGTTTCTTACAATCTGAAAACACAGTAGAAAGAGCTACCCGTCCACAGGCTACAAACAAACATTTTTAAACAGTTGTTTACCTTCCTGAAACACCTCGTTGCAAAGGACATACAAAACTCTTACCAATAAAGCATTTTATTTACTCATCAATTTTAAAACCAAAAATGTGTACAATAAAATTAGCAGTCATTCAGCAAATCAGTTTATATAGTGGGTCTGATCTAATCTCCCATCAATTTTACACAGGTATAACTCCACAGATTTTAGTGGAGTTACACATGATTTAGACTGGTATAACTGAGAGGAGACGTGGCCTCACCATTATACATTCAAAGAGATGCACAGTATTTTCCCTAGAAAAAGCACGTGGTTGGTATAAGGTATTTTTTATGTTTTTTAAGCTATTATATTTTTATTGGAGGACTGTTTTCAATTTTCCTATAAGTAAAATCAGGCAGAAGAGACACGTTTTCAAATTGGTATTTCTAATACTACTGTGCACATGCAAATACTGGGCTTGATTCTCCTCTGCCTTGCACCAGGACTAGCCATCAACACCTCTGGAGAATTAGTATGAATGCTGTCATTTGGATTTAGTAACATTTCACATTCACTCCGCACATGTTAAGGGGCAAGGCAGAGAAGACTCAGAGACAATCACTTTATAGAGTCAGTTTTGGTTAAAAACAGTATGTCAGGATCTGATTCGGAATTCACATCAGCTTTACAGTAATGTAATTAGGAATTACTCCTGATTTACACTGGGATAACAACAGATGAATCAGGATTTCCAGGAATCAAACACCATTAAAAAGATTAACAATGGGGGAAATCAGCTAGCAATAGTAGCAGAACTTCCACCACATATCTACTGTCAATGTATGTCACCCAGCAACTATTTTTGACTGTGGGCTATGTTTAAGAAAAGGTTCTGCAAACCTAGTCAACATCAGTGAGCATTTCCTAGTCAATCCTGGAACATTTGGACCTGATCTTGCATAGTGTCTCCTGAGCAGTGCATAACATTCTCAATTCCCGTTTAAGTCAACAGGAGCTCAATGTGCTCAGATCCATGCAAGATTCAGTATATTTTAGGGAAATGAAAGAGTGGGTAAACTTTCTACATTAAAGATACGACTCCAGGGCCCAACCATGCAGACCCTTACTGATGTGAGAACTATCACTGACTTCTGTGAGATTACTCACAAGAGTAAGAGATCACTGGCCTGAATATGGTTTTGCAGCCAAGATTTTCAAATGACCTTCAAGACGATTTGGGTCCCCAGCTCCCTTAGGTTTTTGAAAATCCCAGTTTGCAGGCTGGGGCACCCAAGAGTTTGAAGAAAGGGACTGTTCCAAAATTAAACTGCTGAAGAAATTAACAGTAAATGAAGGACCTGAACAAGGGGCAGAGCACAGGGGCTAGCTCTCTGCCTGCATCATGCAGCAAGGGGTAGTGCAGGCACACCATCTCAGGGACTCCCGATTTGCTCAGGGGGATGGGAGGCAGAAATTTACACCGCTTTATGAGGTGCAGCATACCCCACCAATGTGGCCAGCCAGCACATAGGAGAAGGAAGCAGAGTCATGATTTCACCTACTTCCTGCCCCTCCATACCTAGATGCTCCAAACAACAAGCGTTTAGAGCATGAAACTCACACATCCCAAAGCACAGAAGCTACGATGCTGGTAGTCCTAACACAGGCCACACAAGAGAGGGAAATCCTTGCTCCCTCCTATGCCTCTATGCAGCTGCATAAAGACAAGGCACAATCTTATCTGTAAAAAGTAGGATGTTAACATCTGTCCTTACACCTCACTTAGATGCACAAAAATCATTTTTCATAGATTTAGCAAAACAAAACCGATGTTGTGATGCTAGATAATGAGATTTTATAAAATGATACCTTACCAGTTGTAGGGACCACTGTTATCCTGTACCCTTCTATTGCATCAGGTGGTCTTTTCCATGACATTCGAACAGTATGTTCATCTATTATTGTAAAATTCAAGTCTGATGGTGGATTAACTGCAAAAGATGTACATCAGGGAAATCTTTACTAAATTGAACAAGCTACCATCATATTAATAATTAAAATAATAATGTTGAGCAAAGCTTACTAAGATTGTCTTTGCATAAATTTGTTTCCAACAAATATAAATATATGTTGTTGGAAAAAAGAGTAAAATAAAAGCTGAAGAAATATGACAAAACATCAAAGAGCATACGCAATACAAAGGACAGCACAAAACATTTGTTTCTTGAGTTGCCAAGTCATTCAAGAATGGCCAGCAAAATCAAGCACAATAGGAAACACATTTGGATACATGTACAATGAGTTCACAGATAATAACCACATATGCAAACATGTCACATAACAATTAAAGGATTTTTGGTACATGCTGGGTGCAGATCGTACAAGCATGCTAAATCACAACCTGCTTACAACACCATGAGATCACTGAGAACATCTATACAGTACTCTTTTCCATAGGACATTAAAGAATTGATCGTCTTTTTAAGATGGTCTCTGCAGACTCATATTTTCTTACCAATTATATTTCACTAAATCTAAAAACTTGGCAAAGATAAAGAAAAATAGATTTTTAGTAATACAGAAAAAGTTTTAGCATTTTATTGTTTAGTAAAACAATTTATATTATCTTTGATATGTGAGTATACATGTAAAATGTATATTAATAATATTATATCCAACTATTACATTATTCTAAAGTACTGGGATCTTAACCCCTTTGTTCTTTAGAAACCACTAATCTGGCATATTTTGCATATTGTTGCAAAGAATTCAGGAATGAAGGGCAGTAATGTATAGTAATGGCTATAAGGAATTTGCTGTAATATCTGAACTGATACAAAAGTAAGATTCTCCCTGTTTACACCAGATTGCTGTACAATTTCCAAGGTGTAAACCATCATTATCATGTTCCCTTTGCAGCAGGTGTATCCATACTAGAAGTAGCATTTTAACATAAAATGCCAGTATGGTTCTTTACAACACATTGGTTAATTATGAAAAGACAACATCAAGGTATATTTGTAGACATTTATTTACAGAATTCATAGAAAACAGCGAAGAGGGCACCAGTAATCGGAACAAAGAACTGCAAATAAAAACTTGTAAGAGCCGGTGACAAAAGTAATTGAACAGTATAGAAAGAAATAGTTCACATATGCTATTTTGCAGCATCATGCATATGGACATGAAATGTCAATTATTATTTTTTTAGCGTCTCACAATAGACAAAAGCCTCCATGTACAAGGTTCATTACACAAAGATGTTTCATAAAATATTTTATAATGATATTCTCTTCATAAAATTGTCATGCTCAGTCATGCAGTATTTTACTGACTCACTGTCAGTGCATGGTAGGTGTATTATAGATGACTATTTAAACAGGTCTACAAAGTCAGATAAGATTCAGCCATACTTTCCTTAAATACTTTAGACTGTTTTACAAGCATTCTTTATTAGTCAGACTTTGTCTGTTTCCTGGAAGATCTCCATCATAGATTAATTAAGGATTTTTTGTTTTGTTTTTTAAACATATCTCAGTGAAAAGAGCATCTTTGAGACATAAATCACGGAATTTAAACTGCTGTTAGGCCTCTATGCAATCATAATAAATGATAGCAATAAAGTAGATCGTTTTATAGATATTTACTATAATTTCCAACCATAGGATAATATGGCTTTGTAATACTGATACAATAGATATACTAGTATTGGAATAAATGTTATTTTTCCTATTATCCATACACAGGCAGTGAGATTAGACTATTAATCTTCATGCAGTTTATTCATCATTCTGTTTCCTGTAATCATACTGCTAGAGACAGCAAAGTAGTTACTTAGTATCAAAATCATGCAACAGATGTTAATGGTAAAATGCATTTACATATTAAGAATATCATTATAAAATATTATTTCAGTAGTAATGGCTCAGGACAAATTTAATGCAAAGGCAGAGACAACTGACCTGAGCATGCTTCAAAAAAAAAAAAATCAGTACATGGAAAAAATAGCACCACCAACCTTGAAAGCAAATTGACCTGATGCAGCAGAGACTTTAGGCTTTAACTGCTGAAGGACAGCAGCAGCCCAACTTGTTGATATCCAAATGACCGGATTCCTGATAAACTGAAAAACTGACTGTGGGGAAAAGTCTTTAACATTTTAAAGGATTTAAATCCATTTGATGAAAACTCAGAAGTGGTACTTGGCAAATTAAAAATGACAGTGCAATCAATATTTAACTGGTAAATGCACATCCACACAGGAAAGTTTAACAAATCCCTAACACAAAATGCTGCTCCCACTGAAGTCAACAGGAATTTTCCCTTACACATGCAGGATTTGGCCCCCGCCATTAACATTTTTATTGAATTAATACCATTCAGGTGAAAGAGAAGCTCTTTGGCCTCCAGGCCTGCCACTGGATCCACCCCTTTCCCAGAACCCAACCCTCACCTCACTCCAGTGGGGTTCTGCACAGACCAAGGATTAACCCACATGGAGCTTATTGGAGGCTCAGGGCCAAACCGTGGTCATAGAATTGAGAACAGGGAGTCAAAGGAAGCATAGTAAAAGATTTCTGTGGTAAAAATCTTATTGCATTAATCAGAAATAAATGGGACAACTGTTATTTCACTGTGTTACTATTCTTATTCTGGCTCACCCATGGCAAAATCATGTTTTGTGATATGGACTCAATCCTGAAGTGCTTTTATATGCAAAACGACCACTGAACAAAATGGGAGTTTTGCCTATCCTGGGCCTAAAGAACTGGGCTCCTAAGGCCCTGATCTTGCAAATATTTATGTATGTGTATTTAGTCAAGTGAGTCGCCCTCATCAAGATTTCTCATGCAAGTAAAGTTATGCATGTGCATAAAGCTCTGCAAGACTGGGCTCTTACTCCCTGATCCTGTGCTGTGTCGAAGTCCATTGCAACGTTCCCATTGACTTCAGAGGTGCAGAATCAAGATCTTAATGTATGGTGATACCATAATATTCCAGCAAATATGGGAATGGAGAATAATAAGATGTATTTGCCTACCAGCCTGAAAGCTAATAATACTTGATAAGATTGTACATTTACTTAATGAGAGAATAAATTGTGTTATTTGCTTATTACTAATGATATAGAACTAATTTAAAACAATATAAATTTCTGTAAATCATGGAACTTCCAGAGAGATGGACACAGACCGGTCTCAATCCACCACACAGTTCACTCATTTCACCATGGATTGGGGACAATGAGGAGGCTCCAATGAATTAAACAAATAACTTACAATAATCCATTTTTAGAAGCCAATATTTCATAGGTTCATATATGTTTCAGTCACTTCTAGAACTATCCTAAGGTACATTTCTTTATTATATAACCTATGTCATATATCCAAAAAAAGAAAAAATGCATGTCCAGTCATGATAAAGCTAATTTATGTCACTATATATATATATATCTATATAGATATAGATATATATAGATATAGATATATATAGTGACATAAATT
>ML675604.1:75900167-76208410 GCA_007922155.1 Mesoclemmys tuberculata | reverse complement strand
TTATATTGGTTTGTATTGCTTAGAAGATAACACAAACCCAATATAAAATAAAATGCAACAGTATTCACAGATCGTACAACATAGTTGCTAAGATTCCCAATGAATTTCTAATGAGAAAAAGATTACTTAAAAGAACACTATCAAATAATGTAGATCAATAACCTGATTTACAGTAAAATTATCATAATCTACAAGTGGTGGTACTGCACCATCTAATTATGTTAAATAAAAACTTCAGCTTCATCAATGATAAATTAAAAATAAGCACCCACCACCATTTTTGTGGCGCACATAAAATAATATGGTATGATTTCCCCTGCTGGCTGGCATCAGCAGCATTCAAACAATAAGTCCAATCTTGCTCCCACTGAAGTGAGTTCAGTGAAGGCTGGACAGGACCTAATATTAATATTTATACATCAGTTTTTTCTTTCTTATATATGACATGGATTCTAATCAGATAATGAACCCTGCCTCCATTAAGATCAAACCTGTTCCCATTAAGATCAAAGTTATTGATCTCAATGAAGGAAAAAATAAGCAACTTATTTTAATAAAATAAAGCTACCAGGTTAGTAAAGCATAACTTCTTAACTTCATTAGAAATGCAGTGCTGATCACAACACCACAAGATGGCCATCTGAGTGTTTGTATTTTTATAAATTATACATATTTCTTACATTTTGAATAAAAATGTAATCTATGTGAAATATACTTTGTTAATATTTCACATTTTTAAAAATATATATAATAAAATATAGATGTATACACAAAGCTCTCTCTGTGTTTGTATATATGTGTGTGTGTGTGTATATTTATATATAGGTTTGGAAGGATTAGACTTTTATCGGTAAATGTCAATTTGACTGTACACACACACAAAACAATGAAAAATATTTTCATTGATAATATAAATTTATATTTAGGTAAAGTAAGAAAAATACTGTTTGAGAATTTATTAGAATTGGATTTAAGGATATTTACATGTGATGTTGACAATTTGTGTTTTAATGCCTATAAAGCTTTAACTTCTTCAATCTCAACATCTATTGTCATTAAATAATTATTGTCTGAACCTCCAAAACTTTTAAAATTTAAATGATAATAATCAGAAAAAAATCCTTAAAAATAAACAGCAATATTATCCATGGATTTTTTTTTAATCAAATTCTGCCAAGTCTATATACATACACACATATATATAAACTACTACAAAATGAGAAAAATAAGGAGTTATAGTTACTTTAAATATTTAAATTGCACTGTCAACCTTAGTACTCTGTGGTTTTGTGAGGTGGTCACTTATTCATTAGGAATTTGTCTGAGATCACTAACTCACTTCCCAAAAGACATGCAACAGCAAAGGGTAACAAGCCACCTAATGATAAATCACTACCAACCAGATCCAAATTTGAATAGGTGACATAGAGCTGAAAGGTTTAATATGCCCTTACTAACCACCATTCATTCCTCTCCCTTTCTTAAATGTATGATTCATTACATATAAAACTTCCTAATTCCCTTAACAGCAACAGCTGCATATTATTTTTCACTCTCTATATTGTATTTCTTGGAGATATGTTTTCCTACCGACATTTCATTTTCTTTCAGCTCTCTCCCACCCCACTACCTAAAGGTAGTATAGCTTAGCACAATTATGCTCTCCTCCCACCCTTCCCAGGAAAAAACCAGCCTTTTCTGGAATTTAAATTTAACTCACCACCTTCTGAAACCTTGAAGTGTTACAATCTTCAGATGTTTAATATTGCCAATAATATAATGCACTATTTATTAAAATACTGGGGGGGTGTTTAAAGGCACAAAGGGGGACTTGAAAGTCAATGAGAGTTGGGTGCCTAACTCCCTTTTGAAAATCTCCCTGTATGAGAAATATAACATAATACATAGGATATGACATCAAACAAGGCATTACACTGAGATTGTAACTACAAACCTATTCCTACCTTAAAGTATTTTGCCTAACCTTGGCTAAAAAAGTAAAACATTCATATCTCTCTAAAAAAACACTGATTTTCTCCTTTTCTTCTTGGTCACAGATGAAGAAAAATAATGTGAATGGGAAAAAAAAGTAGATTGTTATCATAAAACATTGATGTAAAGTCCTACAGAATATCACAAATGCTGGACGACAGAAGTAGGAAAAAAGTAGAAAGAGGAGAATACAATACGTCAGGAAAACGATCGCTAAATGGATAATAAATATAATTTTATTATAGGTAGAACAGAGAACCATAAAATGCAGAGCTTGAAAAATCCAATTGCCTACTTGCTAAGGGTGAATAAATAGCTTTCTCACTGAGGTGCCATCAATTTCTAAGAAGTTTCTTTTAAAACATATTATGTTTCTAGCCCTTCTGGTACTAAGAGTTCACTGGTAGACGTTTATAAGTATAAATGACTGCAGTGCTGTCTTACTAAATCTGCAGCCAGTTGCAGTGCCTTTGCTAGTGCTCATAGCTTGCCAAACTGTAGCAGGGTACTACTGTTTTTCAGAACCCCTAAGGGTAGCCATGAAATGGATAAGAATAGGTCAATGTCATCGTGCAGAGGCTTGGGACACTATGAGCAGCAGTAGATAAACATTGGGGAGACAGACTTCAATGCCAACTTGCCATTCCTCCTCTGCCTCAGCTGCTGCCACTTTACTCCTGAGGGAGACAGAGCTTGAACCTGCAGCAGTGATGGAAGCTTTTCTACCTGTGGAAGCCATAGGAGGAGCAGTAATGAACAGGAAAAGAAAGGAACCTTCTGACAGCCAAAGAAGCATCAGTTGAAGAAGCACTGTAACAGATGAGGATAAACTATTCAGGAGGGACAGGCAGTGGAGAAAAGGTGGAGGAGTTGCACTGTACGTAAGAGAGAAGCATGATTGCTCAGCACTCCAGAATGAAACTGGAGAAAAGCCTCTTGAGAGTTTCTGGGTTAAGTTTAGATGCTAAAGCAAGAAGGGTGATGCCATGGTGGGTGCCTGTTACAGACCACCAGACCAGGAGATGAGGTATAAGAGGCTTTCTTCAGACAACTAATGGAAACTTCCAGATCACTGGCCTTGGTTTTCATGGGGGACTTCAATCACCCTGATATCTGCTGGGAGAGCAACACAGTAGTGCACCGACAATTCAGGAAGTTTTTGAAACATGTTGGGAACAATTTCCTGGCGCAAGTGCTGAAGGAACCAACTAGGGGCCATGATCCCCTTGACCTGGTGCTCACAAACTGGGAAGAATTGGTAAGGGAAGCAGAAGTGGATGGCAACTTGGGCAGCAGTGACCATGAGATGTTCAAGTTCAGGATCCTGGCAAAAGGACACAAGAAGAGCAGCAGAATACAGAGCCTGGATTTCAGAAAATCAGACTTTGATTCCCTCAGGGAGCCGATGAGCAGAATCCCCTGGGAGGCTAATATGAAGGGAAAAGAAGTCCAAGAGAGCTGGCTGTTTTTCAGAGAAACCTTATTGAGGACACAGGAACAAACTATCCCAATGTGCAGAAAAAATAGCAAGTATGTCAGGTGACCAGCTTGACTTAACAGAGATATCTTCAGTGAGCTTAAACACAAAAAGGAAGCTTTTTGACTATGGTGGAGCATAAAATATTGTTTGAGCATACAAGGGTGAAACCAGGAAGGCCAAAGCACAAGTGGAGTTGAAGCTAGCAAGAGATGTGAAGGGTAACTAGAAGGGTTTCTACAAGTATGTTAGCAACAAGAAGAAGACCAAGGGAAAGTGTGGGTCCTTTACTGAATGGGGGAGGCAACATAGTGACAGATGATGTGAAAAAGCTGACATACTCAGTGCTTTTTTGCCTGTCTTCACGGACGAGGTCAGCTCCCAGACTATTGCACTGGGCAGCATAGTGTAAGGAGGAGGTAAACAACTCTCAGTCGTGAAATAGCAGGTTCAGGACTATTTTGAAGAGCTGGAATGCACAAGTCCGTGAGGCCTGATGCAATGCATCCAAGGGTGCTGAGGGAGTTGGCTGATGTGATTGCAGAACCATTGGCTGTTATCTTTGAAAACTTGTGGCGATTGGGGGAGGTCCCGGACGACTGGAAAAGGCAAACATAGTACACATCTTTTTAAAAGCGAAGAAGAAGGATCCAGGGAACTAAAGACCAGTCAGCCTCGCCTCAGTCCCAGGAAAATCATGGAGCAGGTCCTCAAGGAATCCATTTTGAAGCACTTGGAGGAGAGGAAAGTGATCAGGAACCGTCAGCATGGATTCACCAAGGGCAAGTCATGCCTAACCAACTTGATTGCCTTTTAGGATGAGATAACTGGCTCTGTGGATATGGGGAAAATGATGGACATGATATACCCTGACTTTAGCAAAGATTTTGATACAACCTCTCCCAGTATTCTTGCCAGCAAGTTAAAGAAGTATGGGTTGGATGAATGGACTATAAGGTGGATAGAAAGCTAGCTAGATCATTGGGCTCAACAGGTAGTGATCAATAGCTCGATTTCTAGTTGGCAAAAAGGAAGTAGGAGTTACAGTGAGCAAGGAGCTGGATATGAGTCAACAGTGTGCCCTTGTTGCCAAGAAGGCTAACAGCTGTGGTAAAGTCAGGCCAGATGACTAAAAAGGATATACCAGAGCTGGTATGTGAACTCTAGAATGTTAAAGGCCCTTTATCCTGCAGGCAAAGGAGAGCTTACTGCAGGTCAATTAGAAACACCTGGAGCCAATGAAGGGCTACTCCAGGTGTACTTAAACCCTGCCTTCCCTGATAGGGGGAGGAAGTTGCCAGAAAGTTTGTGGGGGTTGGAGGAGACACTGCCCTGACCAGACTAGGAGATAGTGCTTCTCTGCAGCTGGAGAAAGAGAAAACCTTTGGCCCCAGTTGTCAGGAAGCAGCCACAGCAAGGTACCTCCCTGGGGCACATACAGGGGCTGAGGCTACCTGCCCTCCCTGGTGGGGTGAAGGTCACTCCTCAGGCCTGAAGTAAGGCTGCACCAAACACTCTGTGAGAGAGGTGCTGAGGGGAAGGAGAAAAGACTTGCCCGAGTTGGAGGCAGAGTTACTGCAGGCCCCACTGACAGAGGAGACTGGTGCCAATAGATGAGACTAAGGGGGGTCATCCTACCACACAATATATTGAGCTACGTTAGTAGGAGCATTGCCAGCAGACTGAGGGAAGTGATTATTCCCCTCTATTTGGCACTGGTGAGGTCACATTTGGAGTACTGTGTCCAGTTTGGGGGCCCCCCACTATAGAAAGGATGTGGACAAATTGGAGAGAGTCCAGCAGAAGGCAACAAAAATTATGGGGCTGGAGCACATGACTTATGAGGAGAGGCTGAAGGAACTTGCCTTGTTTAGTCTGCAGAAGAGAAGAGTGAGGGGGGATTTGATAGCAGCCTTGAACTACCTGAAGGGGGGTACCAAAGAGGATGGTGCTAGGCTGTTCTCAGTGGCAGCAGATGACAGAACAAGGAGCAGTGGTCTCAAGTTGCAGTGGAGGAGGTCTAGGTTGAATATTAAGGGAAAAAGATTTCACTAGGAGGGTGGTGAAGTACTGAAATGGGTTACCTAGGGAGGTGGTGAAATCTCCATCCTTAGAAGTTTTTAAGGCTCAGCTTGACAAAGCCCTGGCTGGGATGATTTAGTTGGTGTGGTCCTGCTTTGAGCAGAGAGTTGGACTAGATGACCTCCTGAGGTCCCTTTCAACCCTAATCTTCTATGATTCTATGAATTGCACAACTGCACTAGCCTAATGAATACAGATAGGAACTGAAACAAAAAATTCTATGGCACCTGCTCAGGGTAGAAGCCTGGTTATATAGATGTCCTATGCACATTTCTTCAAACCAAATGAAGAAATCTGAATAGGACAGCTATAATTCAGCAGACAGAATGAATGTTAAAATGACAGCAAAACCAAGACAAATAGGATCCAATATGTCCTTCAAAAGATGATGCATATTGAGGCACAAAGTTAAAATAATGTTGGAGGGCAATGGAGGCTGGGCCAATGAAAAATGCTAAATAAGGCCCACTATATTAAATGCTCAAAAAAACACCCAACTCTTTTCTCCTGAGAGAATGTCCTGATGTGATCCTAAATTTTTGCATTCCTGTTTACAACACCTCCAGCTGACACTCCACTTCCCACCCCCATAATTCTCAACATTTTTTTTATTCTTCTGGCTTTGCAAAAGTCCTTATCTAATTTTTCTCAGTGACAACATTTTTCCTATTTATTTTAATGTATATTTTAACATTTCAGGAATTCCATAGCTATGACAAAGTTTGCCCTTCCCTAGAGAGAATGTATAGAAGCAAATTTGCTTGCTATAAGAATGTTTCCAGCTAGTTACTACAAAACAGCAAAGAGCAAAAAACAGAACCTGTCTGTTTGAACAAGGACATAAGCATAAATACTTCAGGAAGTGGTCACTGCTAATGAAACAAGCATATGCAAAAAAAAAAAAGCAGTGCCCTGCTATTTAGGCAAATTTTATTTAATAAAAATCTCTGAATACAGAGAAGGTTGGATTTGCAAAATGCCTCACAAATTGTGTTGACAAATTCAGTCCCATTCAGAAGGTGCTCAGCATTATACAGGATCAGGCCCAAGTCCTTTTTTGCTTCATAGTGTTTCACGGGGCTTGAAATGAGCTTATATAAACTTCAATGAAAGGATTGAAAATGCATCGAGTTTCACTATAACTAAATACTTCTGTACACCAACCAAAATATCATTTGGTAACTTCCAGCAGCAACACTCAGTTAATCACAGCACTTTTCCCTATACTTAGTTGGTGGGGCCTGACTCCGGCACACTGGCTCTTAATAGATAGTATCTTACTGGAGAAGTGACCACTGAAATCAAGCAAGCTATCTATGGAGTAGAATACTACTGAAGGCAAGTAAGTTGATGTATATTCGTCCTCCTCTTACACCCAACTCTTTCTGCTTTCTCTCGCACAGTGCTCCTGCACTCCAAATGCAAACTCCGAAACGATTTAAATGACCTCCGTTGGACCGTTGGCCAACAACAGCGTGGCTGGAAGCCAGAGACAACGATTGCTCTCGTTTTCCGGGGGACCAGATGTTCTCCAGACTTCTCAGCAAGCCGCTCTGCTTTGTGCCTGCCTGATCACCATTTGCACCGCTGCTTGTGGCGGGCCGATGACATTAGGGTTTCGCTCAAGTTGTTGGTGGTGGTGGTTGTTTTTCTTAGTAGCCATGGGCCGTGCCCGCGGAGTTCAGAGCCGGCCCCGCACTTTGCCAGCTGCGGTCAGCCCTCGGCTTGCGGTTCAGCCCGCTCTAGAAACAGGGAACAGGCCCTGATCTCCAGAGCTGGGATCTGACCTTTCCAAAAAGTCTGAAGGCTACTTTTGGCTCAGCCCATTACACAGACGGGGTCCTCTGGCCCTGGCCAGGTGTGGCGGGGCAGGGGAGCCAGCCTGGGTCTAGCCCTAGGCGGAGCTAGATAGAGACCCGTCCGCCTCCTACTTGCTGGCGGCCGGGCCGAGAGGCAGCTGCTCCCTGCCTAGCGGCACGGCTGGGGCCGCGTGCGGAGCGCCGCCTTGCCTGGGACCGGGCCTCCGCTCCTCCCTTCCCGCAGCTACCGGCAGGAGGAGCCGAGGGCCGCTGGGGACCTGCCTCTCCTGCGCAACCTGGCCCAGCTCCCAAGCCCCGGGGGGGGGAAGACGGCGCCATATCCCGGCTGGAGCCCAGCGGGAGCCTCGGCCCCGCGGCGCCTGAGGCACACACGGCGCCCCCCCGCGGCTGGCCCCGGCTGCCCCTCTCGGGGTCCCGCAAAGGCCGCGAGGGCTGCGCGCCCGACGGCAGGGCGGGGCAGGCCCGGGGAGTCTCCCAGGCGGGGCGCGAGGCGGGCTTTATGTCCAGGGCCCTCGCGGCATTGCCCCGGGTTAGCGCGCGCATTGCCTGGGGGGCGCAGCCCTGCACGAGCCCGCAGAGCTCCACGGGCGCGAGGCAGCGGCCAGCCCCGGGCGGGACAGGAGGCGAGCAAGCAGCTGCCGAGTCTCCAGGCAGGAGCCGCGCCCCGCGGGGACAGGGGGTGCGGGAGGAGCGGCGCACTGAGGCGTCCCTGCTCCGAGCCAGGGAGGCCAAGCCTCCCTCGGGAGCTGCCAGCAGCAGCGGGCGGCGAATGGACTTTCCCCGCCCCCGGTTCCCTTGCGGCTGGCGGGGAAGAGCCGCTGGATCGGAGCACACAGACGCGGGGAGCCAGGCTCTGTTGCAGTAGTTTATTGGCAAGGGCTTCAGAAAACAGATCTGACTTCACACACACGGCGGGGTAGGGCGCACCGGGCGGGAGGGCGTGTGCCAGCGCTCCGGGCTCCTCGGCGTTAATCTGCGCTTTCGTGTTTGCACAGGAGCCTTCTCCCCGAGCCCTGTGCGCCCCGCCTGGGGGGGCCGGGAGAGCGCAGCGCCGCACTCCCAGCCCAGCCCGGGCTGTCCCCGAGGCTGCAGGGCGGGCAGTGTGGACAGCACACCAGAGAGAGAGAGAGAGAGAGGATCTGCTAACTGAAATGAACAAAACACAGAAGGAAGGAGCTGGACCAGAGGGACAAGGAAGAAGAGGCGTTTCTCTGAAGGAGAGAGAGAAGAGTGAGTGAAGTAACTGCACTGAAAACGGAGAGCAAGGAAGTTTGTGGGGGCCGGGGGGCAGTGTTTTCATTCTGCACCATCACTGCAAGGAGCCTGGGAGGGAATGATTTACCTTCGGCTTCGATCGAAGACAGGAGGAGAGCTGCACAGACAGCAGCAATTGCTGAAGACAGCCTGATCTTCATTTCTGCCCTTGCGGATCACAACAACATGAATGAATCTGTGATGATTAAAAAGAAAGAGAAGGAATAAGCACCGATTGGAGGATGTGGTGGGTGTCTTCAGAAAGCATAAAAAGAAGAGCTGCAGAGACCACTTTGTTCTCTAACCCGCTTATCCCCAGCCCACACCCACGGGACCAGGTTAAAGCCTCCAGACTTGGAAGCCATCCAAAACTGACAGATCTGCGTTACTAGCTGGAGAGTCTAGCCTCGCCAGAATGTGCCTTTTGTTACAGAGACCTTCAAATCACGTTAATCAGACCAAAAAAATCATCTTGGTATTAAATTCGTCTTAATTTGGTCACGGAAGTAGCGAAAAGATTCCTGCTCCCACATAAACAAAACCCTGGACTGAGCTCCATGACTTCATCCGATAGCGTGATGATGGCTAATTCAGAGGTCTTTTTTTTTTTTTGTGCCTTGAATCCACTAAATGTCTCTTTCGGCTGGGGATTTTACTCGGTTCCTTTTTTCTGCTGAAGCACTTAGTTAACAGTATTTTAATGGTCTCAAAGTAGTTTGGAAATTGTAATAAAACTGTTCTCGTTCTGCTTACAGAATGCAAGTCTTCATTTCTGTAAGGTCTGAAATACGGTATGCAGAAGTATATGTGACACACAACCTGAAACCCGACACGACCGCCTAAACTCTGGTGTTTTAACATCTGATAATTCGTTTACACAATCGGCAGGGAAATAGCTTTACAGCAGCGCTTGATAGAAGGAGGCAAGAGACAGAATCATGCCATCACTGCAGATTGTCTAGAAGCACATATGGGAATTAGAAGGATTTTAATAACTCCTAATTGCAAGCCCCTGTACATTTATAACCGCGTTTGCTCAGGCCTATCTATTTAGGGACAGAATCAACAATAGTTAAAGGCAAAACCCGCATAGAAGCTGTCTGAATAAAGGCTAAAGTGTTAGGCCTTTGTTCTCCTTTCGGGGGCGGGGAGAAATACAAACCACATAGATGTTTCTAAGTTTTATATAAATGGGGGCTTCTGTGTTTGTTAATTATGAATAAATGCTTCAGAAGCCAGAATAAGGTGGCATGAGAGAGAAATCCACAAGCAATTAAGCAAGATATTTAATTAAGAAGGTGCCAGGAGCAAAACTAAAGAAGAAAAATGCATAAATAATGGTGTAGCTGATAGCCCTCAGAAACAGCCCAAAGGAAAAGTAGTTCTGTGCTATCTAGGGAACCAAACACACGACATATTTAATTGGTATAAAACCTTGACAAGATCCAACACAGCCCTGCCCAGCTACATAAAAATATACCATACTGCCATATATTACGTTGCTTTTCTTAATTGCCTGACACCGCAAAAAATTACTAGGAACTGGGAGAAAGTAGAGAAGGAAAGCCAGTTTCAGTCTGTCTCCCATATTTGGAGAGAGGCATAATCATGCCTGAATTTGAATTCCCGACACTGACATAAAAAGGATTAAAAATAACGTCAAAGGCATTTCACTGTTCTACGTGGGGAACGACCTTTCTTGCAGCACATCCGCTGAGGAGCATTTGGTAAAGGTCTTAAAAGCCCTTTAAACTAAACGTTAAAAGGGGCTTTTGTCCGAGACGTTTTGTCTGGACTTAGAGTGCCATCTTTTGAGCAGCAACAAAAATGAACCATTTCAGACAGACGTCTAAGAGCATGCATGTGCTTTGCTGCTGTGCCAGACTGGCTTTCCTGACAGTTTTTTCCAAAAATAAAACGCGCTCTTTTTTTTTTTTTTGCCAGAACATTTATTTGACTGCCTAGCAACAAACACTTCATTCAGCTTTTTGCTTCCAAACGTGAATGTCTTGACCCGCTTATACATGGGGGAGAAATGCCCCTCTCGCTTACTGTACTGAAATAAAAGCGGATTGTCCTAGCGCCAGGACCGAATTCTTAGCTTTGATCTCACACAGTAGCTTCAAAAGCTGCCACATTTCAGACTTTGCACCAGCATCCCTCTGATCTGAACGCTATATACCTACGAAGAGCAGCAAAAAGTCATCCCAAGCCTATGCTACCGGCAATCTTTGTCACTTCCCCACCCAGCCCGCTGTCAAACAGTTCGAGACTGGACACTTATAAGGAGCTGCACCACACGAGGGGCGGTGTGGATTGCGAGCGAAAGAGCCCGCCAAACACAGGCAGCGCTAACAGCTCTTTAGTACTGTCACCCAGGCTGTTCAGAACAGACTCTCTAGTACGTTAAGCAGATTTGATTTCATGTGAACAGCCCACGTGAAAATAATTTCCTAAGTTCCTGCTCGAGACAAGCAAGTGATGTGTTTCAATGGGCATCTGTCTGTCTAAAGCATCTACAGTGGAGAGCAGAGCGGCACCTCCAAATGCATCATTTCCCGCGATTTCCTACAGCTTCACTTTTCCGTACAGCTCCCCAAACCAGCGAGCACCGTGTATTCGGTCGGGGGGGAAACCCGCACACATTTTGCCACGCTTCCTCGGCACTAAAGGAAACGGCAGCTGTCCATCAGAACCGGCTACAATTCGACAGCAAAGACAGGGGTCTCCTCTGGCCGAGGCATTGTGCGGCTCCCAGAACCACGCTCGAGAAGGCTCCCCCGGCCAGCGGTCACTGATCGCCTCCTAGCCCTCTCCCCGGGACTTCAGTTCCAGCTCTAGGGCTGACTCCTAGGCTGCAAAACACGCGCTCGCCTGCCCTCATCCCCCTTTTTAGTCCCGCTGCAGTCCGGCGCCGTGAGCGGTCAGGGCAAGTGTGTGCGGCGCACAAAGGCAACGGGAATCAGGAGCGAGGAGGAAAGGGGATTCCCCCTGCTCCGCGCACACAGACCTGGAGTGGCAGCTGCGGGGTCGGCGGTGCGTCGGCGGCTCAAGCGAGGCCTGCAGCCCCCGCGGTCGGACCCGGAGAGAGGGGGAGGAGGAGAGAGAAGAGCTCCGGGGCACCTTGTCGGCGACGGCCAGCAAGCAGCGGGAGCCGAGGAGGAGGAGCGGAAGCAGCCGCGATGTGAGAGAGCGGAGCGGACGCCTGGGTTGCGGTAGCTCCCGACGTGAGGGGTCCGCCTGGGAAGACTTGCCTGCTCCGAGTGGGAAGAGCCTCTCCCCAATCCGCTCCTTAAGAGAGGGCTGTTCCCAACTCGCAATTTACTCTCGTAAGCGGTTACGAAACGGCGGGGAAGGTGGACGGCTGCCACCGGATGATATATGCGCGTCTCTCCTCCAGCAAGAAAGGGGATCTACTGTCGGAAACTTGCGCATACTTCACAACATTCCTAAGGCATGAGGCGGGCGAGCGCCGCAGCAGCAGTGCCCGGGCGGGGGAAGGGGGCAGGGGCCAAGGCCAGGCGTATCTGTCTCCTCCGCTGGGGAGCCAACACGCAGCCGGATCAGGTTTCCCAGGCGGAGGCGAGGACGATTTTTCAAACTGTGGGGACGAGGGGAGGGGGGCAAAACCCACCCCCCAAAAAAGAGAAGGAAAGCTTCCTCGCTCAGCGCTAGGCTGCGGGACACCGGCTCTGGGCGGCCGGAGGGCGCAGTGTGAAAGATGTTAGAGGGTTGTCGATTTCAAGTATGTGCTGGGCCTGCTGCGGTTGCTTGGCTTGGGGCTTTGTTTTTTAGTACAGCGCCAGTGACCGAAACCCTGCGCAGAGACGGGACCAGCCCATCGGTGGAGCCGAACGGCGGCGCGGACAGCGACTGTCGCGACCTGCTCTTTAAACACGGTTCAAGCACGTGCCCTCGGGCTTGGCAAGCCTGCAGCTGAAAGCGGAGCGAGAGGAGAGCCGCACCGGTTATCATCCGGATCAAAGGAAAGCCCCACTCGACGGGTGCCAGGACAGGGGAGGTAAAACGCACACTTTGCAGAAGCACGCTCGCTACCCGCACGCGTGCGGGATTAGCCGGCCCGATTTATCGTTTTAAGCACCAAATACAACAGATGCTCGGTCGGACTGTATGGAAAGGGGAAATGGAGGGTCCATCGTTTGGAGGGGTGGGGACAGAATAAGAGGAAACGAACTGACCCTAAATGACAGGAGACATCCTTCCAACCCAAGCTATTTCCCCCTCCACCACCACACCTCGCCCTCTCCCCTCAGCTGTCAGCCTTTTATTTATTCTCCAGCCTCAACGTCTGCCACGAGCCTGAGACGATGGGAAAGGTGTAGGGGGATCGCTAAGAGTGTGGGGCGGAACAAGGCCAGCCCATCCACCCCGGCCACCTCTGACTGGCTGCCCACTGGTGATAAAACCAGGGCCCGGAGCCGGTGCGCTTTACAGTGGCAGTGATGCACGTGGTTAAGAGTCGGTGACTTTATCGTAGCATCTTCCTGCTGCGTGGTGCCCCTGTCGGAACCCTGGGGGACCGATTCCTTTCACGCAGAACCCCCAAAACTGCTCGGGTCTGCTGGCTGCGGTGAAAACAGCGGGCTGGCTCCCGTTTGCTCAGCCGCTGGCGGGGTAAGACGAAAGGACCATGTCCGCCCCAGGAAGGGCATCACTGCACAGGGAAGAGGGGCCCTTACACACACGTACGCAGGCAGGCCAGCCAGTCTCTAGCCTCGGCGCCCAGGCACACGCCCTCCCTCACGTGCACACAGCGCTCCCTCCCGAGGCAAACGCACCGCAGAAAAGACGTGCACACAGCGCCCGAGCAAGAGAGTGACTCCGAAGCCCGGACCCTCCCCCCCCCCCCGCCCGGAGCCACCGCCCCGGAGCCATTCCCAGCCGCGACACTCCCCGCTTGCCGAAAGCCGAGCCGCGAGCGTTCCCAGCCACTGACCCGCGCCGCGCCCCAGACCCCGCCCGTTTGTCCCCGCGCTCCCTCCCCCCAGCAAGGCATCCAGCCACGCGCGCGGGGCCCCTCCGGGCACTGCCCCCGCCCGCTGTGCAAGGTGGAATCGCGGGGCCCGGAGGGGCCTTTCCCCGCCCTGTTCAGTCCTCCGACGCGCCGGGGCGGAGCAGCGCTTTGTGTGGGCTCCGCCGGCACCAACGGCGCCTTTCGGAGCCCCTGCGAGTCCAGCGGGGCTAGGCGATTTGGTTCTCTGCAGGCTACGTCTCCGGCTTCAAAGCGTTTCCGGCTTTACATGCCATTCTCCACCAGGTGGGCGGGCAGGCCGCTGGCAACGTTTGTCACCGACCGCTCCACTTGCGGGAGGCTTTCACGCCCCTCTCCCCCCTTCTGATTGGAGTGGGCACTTCACTGCCACGGCCGCGCACCGCACGTCCCTCAGCAGCAGGGATTTGTAAGTTAGGAACACCCCAGCCAAGTCCCTCAGCCGTGTCTCTGCACCGCCTCCTCTGCTTTTGTCCCCTCTCACAACGCAGCCTGAAGGGACAAAGCAGCCACAGGCACACAACACCTTCCCCCCCGTGTGTATCCCTGGCACTGCAGTGGTAAGGCAGAGACATTGCACCTGGAGGTTCCGTCCTCAGTACTATGCCTTCAGGGTCTGCCTTCTCTCCCTGGGCTAACACGAGCGCCACGGTTCCAGAGCTGCTGCAGCCCTGGAAGACACTGGAACTAGGGACTGCTACTGGCTTTCTCTAGCTCTCTCTTCACGGGGATTGAAGGATTCCCCTCCCTCTCTACGCATTCTCCACGGCAGCTCTCACGAAGGAGTCGGGAGGGGAAATGAGTGTTTATCATTTATTGTCCAATAGCGCAATCTAGTGGTGCATTTTTAAAGAGAGCATTATTAGGAGGCAGGTGCAATCAAGTAGCTAATGTGAAGAGGAAGGAAGCAGAGCAGCTCTGCTTAAAAGTGGTAATAAATGGGGTGAATTATTTTTTTAAAAAATTAAAGGCCATCATTAAGAGAGACAACTAAAGACTTAAGAATAGCCACGCTGGGTCTAACCAATGGTCTATCTAGCCCAGTAGTCTGTCTTCCAACAGTGGCCAATGCCAGATGCTTCAAAAGGAATGAATAGAACAGGGCAAATATCAAGTCATCCAGTCTGAGCTTCTAGCAGAGGCTTAGAGACACTGATGGTTTAGAGGTTGCATCTCTGACCATCAGGGCTATTAGCCATTTGATGGACCTATCCTCCATGAATGTATCTAATTCTTTTTGAACTCGGACAATAATCTGCTTGATTCACCATCATAAGAGAGAAGCAAGAAAACAGAACGGACTATCTTTCAGTTTCTGAAAGATTTATTCTGTTAAATTATATATTTAAATTATAGTAGTGCCCAGGGACCCATCACATTCAGCATCAGCCCAAGCTGCAGACATGCACAAAGGCATGATCCTGGTTCCAAAGACCTTAGAATCTAAAAAAGACAGAGGAAAAACATGAAAAGTGGGGGAAAGGGACACAACCTACAAGCAAAGAGTGAAGTTCACTCCAAAACAGAATCCAGCACAAGGCTTATGTACTATTTAGTTCCACGTAAACCCTATTTTTATGTGGCACTTAAGTGGTGCATAGGATTTGTGCTGGCCTTCTGCACAGAGATTAATTTCACTCAAAGCAGTCACGATGATGGCAGGTGAATATCCTGTTAATCAATGGGACTAAATAATAAAAGAGTCAAATTCTGTGCTGATACACACTTTGTATAGCCCCTTTCAATTCAAGTACATCTCTGCACAGTTTGAACCATTGCATTAGTTTAAAGTCACTTCTGTACAGTTTAATTTCCCCTTAAACCCTGAAAATGATCTTGAGTGCAAATAAAATTCAATGAAGACTTCAAAGGGCAGGTCTAAGGATGGGATGACCTTTTCCAAAAACAACTTATGCCTCATGGGCCAAGGGTTGCTGTCCTTACTCCTGCAGTAATCCCATTGATTTCAATAGACCAAAAATGTTTAAAAAGAAAGAAAAAGTACCATAAAGAGGATAGGAATTTAGAAATTTGGTCACTCAGAGGAGGAGGGCTAGCCAGAATCTTTAGCCAAAGTCTCTGAATATTAACCTGATCCTGAACAATTAATGTATAATGTAGTATGTTAACACTTCATTGTAACTTAGCCTTAATAAACGGTTTCAAGAAAAAAATCCAGAAGACGTGCACTGATATTTCCAGACACTTTGGAAGTGAGTCAACCACTCTAAGGAACATACCACAAATTCAGCTGTCTGGTATTACTAAAATGCACTTTCCAGATCTTATACTTCTCCCTCACCACTAGATTATCAAATACACTTGACCTCCTAACCCCCAGACCAGATTTTCAGTTTTAGTTTCCTTGCAGCATTTCAGTATTTCATTTTTAAAAAAAATAATAATCTGTTATTGAAAATTAGTTTTTAAAGAACTAATATTTGTTGGTGGTGTGTTTTGATTATGATTTTTTTTTTTGTTGGGCTGACATAACAAAGACATCTCCTGAAATCCAGTATGCCCCAGAAAGATTATGCTGGAAAGAAGGGCATCATTGACTACATTGCAATATTTTTCCAAATGAAAATAAATTAGTGCATTTAAGAAAATAAATTAGTGAATTTCACCCTCAGACTACATTTTTCAGAAATGTGCTTTCAATCCTCAGATGTTAGGATGCCAAAGCATCTGTGATAATCAATACATGATTATTGAAAATAATCTTGATAAAATTAAATATTGGTAACTGTATCTAAAAAGGAAAATTAAATTACTTGGCATATTTTTTAAAATGTCTCCTAACATAATTTGGTCACCAATTCTGAACTGGATTCACATGGGTGGAGACCTTTTGAAGTCAAGGGGACTCCACATAAGTGCAGGAGTCTACTCATTTGGATCTAGATGCAAGACCAAAGCTCTATTTCATAGCCCTACAAATGAAGCATTTTCTGTGAATTTCTTGGGTGAAATCTGGCTCCACTGATGTCAAAGGCAAAAATTCCATTGACTTCAATAGAACCAGGATTTCAGCCCGTATGTTTAACATTTTGTTTAAAACTATTTCATTCTGCCTTAAGAACTTTAACTATCAGAATCACAATATATTGTAGAATTGTAGTTAGAATTTGTGCTTTCATATTCTGCAAAAATTCAAAGGCAAAATGATACGATTGTTTTTTAGTCTCCTCTGTTACTATGCACTTCCGCAGTCTGAATACCCTATGTGTGATGCAGAAAGTATGTCTGAAATGCATAAACATATACCAACACTCTCTTGTCTGCTTGTTTCTTGGACAAGTATTAAACACATTAAGACCAGGCACTTTAGCTCCAAACTGCTATTGAAGGTGCTATTTAAAGTGAATAAATGGAAACTCCAGTTGACATTTATTTATATATAAAAGCTCAGTTTAAAAAAAAATTGTTACAATTTTAATAATACGTTCATGTCTTTTTATGTGATTATACTCATATAGGAAACTATAGATTGCTTAGAAACTGTGAGCTGCTCTTGAATCTAAAGGAAATTTAGAAACTGTGCTCTTGGCAACTTTTTCCATGTTCCTTCAGATTGTATTGCCAAGATAATGCAAAACAGAATATTCTGCAGTTCAGCACCATAAAAACTTGGATATCTTTTCTGTGTGGATATCACCTTGGATTTGGCCTTGGTGGTTTCCTGGCAGTTGTGCTTGTTAATGTTATATTCTTTATATGGACACAAAGAATCACAGAAGGGGTCAATTTATTTGAACACCAAACAGGAATGGTTTTAGAATTAGGAAAAATGCATTATCTCTAAAGCTACTCTGTTGTTCTCTGATTTACAGTTTCTGCCTAGAACCTGACCCAGCTACATCCTGCCTTGTTTCCACTTATAGATTTAAAGAAACAGTGTACATATCTTCACAGCACTTTCCAACTGAGTTCAATGAGAGATGAGATTCCACTCAGCAAGTAAGAGGATCAGGCCCTGAAAGTAGAGGAAGAGAACCCAATTGGATAAGCCTCCGACATGTGTTTCAGTTAATTTTTATCAATTATTATTTTATATTGAAGTAGCACCTAAGGATCCCAATCAGTACTCATGGCCCCATTGTGGTAGGCACAGATAACTCAAAGACAGCTCATGGGCAGAGAACGCACAAACTAAGGCTTAGATAATACACAACAGATTAATAAATTAACGAACAGAGGGCTGACAATATAATATGCAGGAGTTGGTGACTGTGGCCATAGAGTCACAGATGGCCAGGACAAAGGGATTAATTAAAAGCTCAGTTTTAAAAAAAAATACTGTTACAATTAATTAAAACTAGGTGACCTACCGACAACACTTTAAGAGTCTGGAGAGGTAACCACAAATGATGCCTCTAGAAGATTCTTCGCACCGAGCGGGAAGATCGCTGCACTAATGTCAGCATCCTCACTGAAACAAATGTTACAGCATAGAAGCAATGATTCTGATGCATCAATTACACTGGGCTGGATGTTGTGTGTGGATGCCAGATTTTTGCCTCCCAAAACAAACTTTCTACTCTCAGCTCATCTATGGTCAGAGATCTCAGGATGGTCAGAGGAAACGCTACAAAGATACGCTGAAAGCATATCTTAGGAAAACTGATGTGGACATCATAAGCTGAGAGGAGCAAGCCACTAACCAACCTCAGTGGCACCATATCCTCCATCAGGCAGTGACCAGCTTTGAGGAAAAGCATCTTGCCCTCAAATATGAAAAGAGAGAGAGAAGAAAGGAAAAGAGAAGTACTTGTTTCCAGCAGGCAGCTGACCCACTGGGAAATGTTTGTACCTGTTGCGGGCAGATCTGTGGTTCCAGGATTGGACTCTTGAGTCACCTCAGGACTCATATGTAATTCCTGTGGGAGAGATCATCCTCGAATCGAGGGATTGCCAAATTAATGAATTAAAGCGACCTGCACAATTTTGTCTTTTTCTGATTCCCCAAGAGGGATTCCCTCCCCCCCGTTTTTTTTTTGTTTTGTTTTGTTTGTTTTTTTTCTTGCTTTTGTAAACTTTAAATACATAAGGTCTCCTGAGATTTTGCTGGATCGTTCTTTAGAAGACTAGGGAACTGGAATGGGAGCTTTCTTAGTGCTCAGTTGAAGTAGCAGGGTGTAGAAACTTTCAGAAAGATCTTTCCTCTGTCAGCCACTTAAACAATACAGGAATCAATGCAGCTAAACTAAAACCAAAAAGTTATAAACAGTCTGGGTTACAAATTCCTTGCTTATGTTTGCTACTTCTGCTAATTATGTTTATTTAGTCTGTATTTAAACTGGTGTTCTGTGTAAAATGCCAGAGTTTTTATACTACTGGGTAAGGCATACCTCTGAGTGGATGCTAAAAAAATGCTTGTTTGGAAAAAAAAAAAAAAGGCACCATTAATCCATTGCTTGTTTACTATTACAGCTCTGGATAGTCTTGTTAGCCATTATAAATGTCTAATCCTTTTCTGAATCTTATTAAGCTCTTGGCCTCAGTGATATCTTATGACAGAGTTCCACAGGTTAAGCGTGCATTGTGCAAACAAGTATTTCCTTTTATCAGTCTTACATTTTCTCCCTTTCAATTTCATTGAGTGTCTCCTAGTTCATGTACTGGAAGACTATTTTATTACCCTCTTGACTCAGGAGAAATGACCCATCTTAGAAAAGCTATTTAAGAAGCCTGTTCTTTTCCAGCTATTCCTTACAATATGCGACCGATCTCCTTTCCTTGCTAAATTAGGCATTAAGCTAACGTTACACATTCCATAAAATGCAGAATAAAAACAAGAGTACACTGCAGGGCATCTTTTAGGTCCTGCCTTCCTTGGTAGATTGCCAGCTAATGACATGAGAAAAACTCCATCCTACATTTATTTATTTGGACTATCTCAGATCCCTCCATTTCAGTACTGGAATTCAGAGGGCAGAACTAGTCTGACCTCCCATTATGAGAAATGGCTTCTTAAATTTCTGAGTGTGGTCTCAACACTGAGCTCAAACTTCCAGCACTGATTGTATCTTAAATTTAAGCATTTATTGGATAGATATGAAAGCAGAGTGTCCCAGGAGAGTGCTATGGCAATAAAATCATTGTTTAAGATAGCTCTCACCAGGTGCACTTTCCTTAGTAACTGTTTACTCCACCATTTAGTTTTTATAACTGATCTTTCCCATCATGTAACATTCTGAGAGTGTAAAACGATCACGTCAATAAACAAACAAAAAGATGGAAAACTAAACAATTCAGCCAAAAACAGAGATATTAATAGAGAGGAACTAGATTTCTAATATGATTGGGAAGTTTTATATAGAGCCTGTGCTTTTTAAACAGCCATTGTAAAAACAAATGGTGCTTCCAATATTAACAATGAAAAACAAAGAGTAAGAGATGGCAAATGTGAATGCCCCCAATTTCCACATTACTTTAAAAAAAATTCTAAATTGAGTTGCATTTTAATTTACATTATTTCAGAGAGATTGGTTTATAATTTTAGGGCTCAATCCTGCACTTGCTACTCAGGCAGAATGCCCCAGTGAAGTGGGAGTTTTGCTTGGATAGGAAGTGGAGGAAAGGCCTTAAACTAGACAGCTAACAGCCAAGAGCACTTCACATTTACCTTTCAATCTCAGGCTAGGCGCAAACATAGAACACAGTGTGCAAAGTTGTGTCCATAAAAGGTCACATAAATTCCTTTGATGAAATCAAATGTAATCAGCTATGCTGCCAATATTCAGCTATTGTTAAGGCTAGGTTTCATTTATGCTGAGCTTTTATACTAAAATGGAAAAGAAAAGTCCCAAAATAAAGGACAAATTTATATATCCTTTTATAGATCCCTATACATTAATCCCTAATATTCCAGAGAATTTAGACCAGCGATGAATCTGGCCCATTATGTTTAATTATGCTTACAGCTATTTTTCATATACATTTTTCCTTACATAATGTTATTCCACAACACCTTGACTCCGATTCCTGGTTTTCCTCTAGCGGACAATTCACTGAGAGATCAACAATCTGTCAGGGAGAATTTATCATCCAAAAAGACACATAGTTCTCTTGAATTTTACTAGCTGCTAGTTGTTACTTGTGGAACATCATAATACAATATGCCTACACAACTCCTTTTATCAGACGTATGATTAAAGGACAATAATCATAACTGGTTTTCCTTGCATTGGTTAGCTTGAAATGATGAAGATTTAATTTCTGAACATAGATACACTGATTTGTAACCTCACTTTCATGAGTTCCCATTTCTGATGTCAAAGCACTTCAATACATATTGGGGTGACAAGTCTGCAGCGGGAAGGGGAAAAGATACATTTATGTCTAAGGTAATGTCTCCCTGATAAGGAGGCACAGAGTTGATAGCTAGAGATATATTATATAAGTGGCTGATCAAACCATATCTTCATAGACAGTGTGCGCTGATCTTATATATGGTACAATTAGGGTGACCAGATGTCCCGATTTTATAGGGACAGTCCTGATATTTGGGACTTTGTCTTATAAAGGTGCCTATTACCTCCCGCCTCCTGTTCCGATTTTTCATACATGCTATCTGGTCACCCTAGGTACAATTAGTGGTGCAGCGGGAACTTTAAACGCTATTAGGTCAAAAGCCATTCCCACTCATCTCTCCCCTGGGATATGAAAAGCCTTAAACACAATGAAACTGTCAGGGTTCCACTGCTTGGATGGGAAAAAGCTACAGAAAGAACACCTAGGGGGACTCTACTCTGATGTGCGTCTCTCCAGGGAGGTTCAGAGAATGGCAGGGGGCAACCACATGATACAAACTGTCATAGATATCAGCAGGTCATGACACAGATCCATAGGGCTAAATACCCCCACACAGCGGCCTCAGACACTAAAGCATCCTAGGACTAATTACACAAAGTATATTGGTACTTTGATGGTCCACCATTGAAAATCCTCTCTGATATGTTTATGGAGAGCATCACATTCTGGGCAGTTACAGTCTTGTGGCTGCAAATATATAATAACTTACCTTAAGTGGCTGTCATCCTATGTCCACCTGTAGATGTGAGCACTGCAGCTGGAAATCAATTGCATTTACAGGGAGAAAGTGGAGTCTGAAGTGGAAGGATTTTTTACATTTACATTTTTTACATTCTACTCTGAAAAGTAACTTTGTAAAAGTGGCATTGGAGAAGGCTACATCTCTTAATGATTCCATATGGAACTCTCAGTGTAAAAGTACAAATATTTTTGTTTTTTTCCTAACTTACAGCTCTGCAAACTTAGTTTGGGATCTGAGGGTCAAGCTGGGGTCTTTCCTTTTAATATAGCATCACCAATAATAAGGGCCCTGCTGGCCTAATTATGTCCTCAACAACACCTGTGCCACTCCATTATCTCCATACCATGTCCTCAGTTACTACTATGCAGCTTTACGTAAGAGAAATTGACTCTATTCTGCTTTCCTTACATCTCTAGACCTCCTTTTGACATTTATGGGAGTTTTGAGTGTACAAGTACTATAGGATTAGACATCAGCTAAGCTACTTGGTATAAAAGGACTGTCTGTCATTACATACAGGTGTCAGCAGTACAGACACTTGAAAATGCCACATCAATTATCCTTAAAAAAAGAAACTTGCCAGCTTGCATTACTAACATCGGAACTACTCTACTGTGTAAATAGTAAATACCCGGTGTGTTTTTTTTAAAGATAAAATGAACTCTTCTTGTGCTTTTCTCTTTTCTGTATCCTTTACACATAACAGTTTCTTTCTAGTGCATTGGTACCTCCCCTATTCGCAAAGAGATTTCACACCACTCTGCTAAAACTTCCCCTTTTTCTTGTCTTGGAGAAGCAGAAAAGGAAATGGCAGTGGAGCTCCTTTTTCCCCTCAAGGAATCACAGTCAGAGCCATCTCTTCTTTTGAAAACAGCAGGAGGCCACCCCTCACGTCCCCAGAGAAACCAAGGAGGGAGCTTCTCCAGTTTTTACCCTAGCATCCATGGTGTAACTGCTAGAGTGCATGGGCTAGGCCCACTGCACTTCTGCCATGCACAGGGTCTTCCACTGAGTTAATGTTGGAGGAGGCCCTCAGAGCACTGAATCTGGGAGAGATTGCCCCATTGAAAGGCATGGAAGCAGTTCACAGTGCTCAGCACTATTATTTCAGGCTCTCTGCAAACTCAGGCAGACATCATTTCATTGGTTTCATTTGGTTCCCATTTTTAAGCTTTTCCTTTCCAGTCGTTGAACTATTTTTAAAATAAAAGCTGAGTTTTTATGTAATCACATGACTTCAGGAGCTGGAGCCCCAGACACAGACCTATAGTTCTTATGTCTTAGTCCATCACTGAGAAAATGATTCTTTCTTACTTGTGGCTTTCTTTTGCAGTTCTTTCTTCATCTGCACTGTTTGTTAACATGCCTAATATTTCCCAAGAGCTAACAGAGAAGAGATTTTGGTATAGCTGAATTTATATATTTGCATGCTCCATCTCCAATCCAGTGCTTTCCCTATTTGATTTTCTGTGTTGCAGAAACTTTAACAAAACATTAACAGGGAACGGGCATGAATTATTAATAAATGGATATTAAAATTAGTGCATAGGTAAGGTGCTGGATTAACTTCCAGGAGGTGCTTTATTTAGCCACAAAATGACTACTGTTCTGACAACAGCAGTGCAAGCTTCCCAGTGCATCCTAGAGTACTTCAGGCCTAGCCTAGAAAGAAGAAGATAGGATTTTTTTGGGTTGGTTTTTCCACAATACCAATTCCATCCCTGTTCTCCAGATAAAGACTGCTAACAAGCATGCCAGCTGGATCCAGCTGTTATAGTGATTTTGTAATGTAAACGTCTGTTACCTGTAAACTGGCATGAAACTAGCGCATTTATTTCAAATAGACCACGCAGCCGTCAGATGATAGTGAGTTGCAGTCACTACCAACCTGGACTGGATTTGAACAGCAATGGAGAGGTAAAGGTTTCACACAGGTATCCCAACCTACACTCCACTTTTAAAGAGCACCGTGTTAAGGTTTTGTCCCCAATAATTCATCAGTGGACAATGTCTCTGCTGCGGGAACACAAATTCTGTAACTTCCTATGAAAACATATATGTTTACATACATTAACTAATTAAGTAATGTCACAGAAGACTTCACTTGTCTTGTCACTTTCCCCATGTCAGGCAATGAAGTCAGACAGCATAATGTGCTAGCTGCAGAAGTTAGGAAATCAAGATGCTATGTTTCCTGATTCTGCTTTACCAAAAACTTCTTGACATAGGAACTTTTGCATTACTTACCTGATCAAAAACCAGTAGGTTTTTCTGGGTGCTCGGCACTTCTGAAAATCAGACCATTTATTTAAATGCCTAAATACAGACTTACAAGTCTAAATTTAGGACCTAATTCCTGAAAATCTTGTGAAAAACTATACTCAGGTGCTTATGCACTGCATGTAGGTCTGTGGCACAGTAGTCCCAATGGGACACATTCACACCACACACACTAGTACCCCACACTATATTTAGCAAAATATGTCCCGCTGCCTGTAAGAGGCCACTGAGAAAGCCTTGATAACAGTGTTGGCCTGATTCCTACAGAGCTTGTAATTTTTCCACTGAGCAGCAGAGATCAGTAAAATGTTTTAATTACATATTTCCATTTAGTAAAGTGTTACAATAGATAAGATTGCGTGAGTATGTGTCAACTTTTCCATTATAAACATCTGTTCCCGACAGGTTAGATGTCCACATTAAAGATGTTCATCATGATGACCCTTGACACAGAAGCATTTTGTTTTTTAACCAAATTGGTAAAAACAAAATTTTCAGTTAATATGGCCTGATCCAACCTAAACAGCTTCCAGAACCACCAGCACATGAAAGCTCCCCGTACTCTGCAGGAATGAAGGCTACTCACAGTTCTTCAGAGAAACCTCCTCTCTCAGCAGCTGAAGACAGCCTGATTAGGACTAAGCACGTCCTCCTCCTCCATCATTGCACTGTTCAGAATTACTTGCCCAGGAAGTCCCTTACGTGGGTGAGCACTTCACTAGCTGATTCCATACCAGTCATCCAGCCAATAACTTTAGATGGACCATAGCTCAGAACTTACAATAAGGCTCTTCCCTAGTTGACAAGTGTAGCCCCAAGGTCAGCAAAGACGAACCGTTTATATTAGCCACTTAGTTTCTTTGTTATTATTCCATTTTTTTGGGAGGAACAAGTAGTCAGAAACTGCTGCTTTACCCTCTTAAGCTCTTCATTGCTTTCCTCCTACTCTGATGATGGGGTTTTGGAGAGCTACAGTCCTACTAACACTGTGTCTGCTTTCCCACACAAACAGATCAAAGTCAGGTCACTGTTGCGCCATCTCATATCTTATTGATTCCTATTCTTATGTGCAGGGACATGGTTATGTGAATAACTAAGTGGGAGTGGTTTTCTAAAACTAATTTTCTTTTTTTTTTTTAGGAAAGTCACTAAACTGAACTGGGAACTGAAAGATGGGTGATGTTATTGCATATGAGGTGTCAGTAAGGGTTTGCTTGCCATTTGTTTAATTTTCCTAGGCTGTGATTAGCTAAAATTCATCTCAGGGATGATAAATTTAACGCTCTGACTGGCTAGTGATAGTGCAAACCTGTTTAGTGATAATAAATAACTGCTTGAGTTGGACTTCTTTGAACAGTTCAGGTGATGTAAAACACCCCAGCCTCATGTTACTGGATCATGACAATTTCTGAAACTAAAACCATGGTCAGACTCTGTGGAAAAAAAAAATACAACTCTCCCAGCCAGTCAGCGAGCTGTCAGACTGAAAGGGAGGAAAAACCTCTATGCAATGCAAGCTCTAAGAAGGCCAGAATCTCAGGTGGTGTAAATGGCTAAGCTTCAGTGGGATTACTTGTGGTTTTAAGGTTAGGAATATGCTTAAGTACTTTCCTGAACTGGAGCCAACTGCTTGTGAATATGGCATTGTATTATATGACTATTGTGGCTAAATTCAGAAAGCAGCAATGTTGCTGTTATGCAATTGCTAGACTTACATAATCATCAGTAGTTCTAACACAATATCTGCCCTTCCATAAAGGCTATAAGTATGCTCATGAACAAAGTGGAGAGAAGTTTACTAACATCCTTTGCTACAAGAGTTGGTCAAAACAGAGTAAGTGTGTTTTGTGAAAGTTCTCCCTCAAAATGAACAAATGTGGCATTTTCAAAATGTTTCATAAAATGTTTTAATTTTTCAAGGTAAAAGTTTAATACGAGATGGATTCCATTTGTTGTTGTTGAAATTTTTAAAAAGTTTTGAGGGGAAAATAAACTGTTTTCTCTCATTTGTTTACCCTTTCTCCCATTGGGAAAAAAAAGGAGGAAAACAGTGAAAGAAATAGGATTTTAATTTTAAAATAATTTTTAAATCAAGATAAAAGTCTTTATTTTGGTAGAAAATCCATTTTGCATCATAACTTCATATGAAAAATTTTGGCTGGCTCCATTGGCTATACATATATTAACTAACAGCCACTGGGGGGAAAGAATCAAACATTCAAATATGTTAAAACCCACAAATGGACTTTTCTGTCAATGGACATTCCCACTCATTATAACTTTTTCTTCAAGCCTCTTTTCGGAGAGCAGCTAGACTTTACATAAATGCTCCCTGTGCAGATGCTTAGATTTCATGGGACAAAGGATAAAACATAGGTTTTTAAAATTACATCTTCATGGAGAGATATATGGTTGCTCGTGGTAAACATCTTCACCTCTTGCATCTCTAGAATGTGATACTCAAGCCAATATTCTCAAAGGTATTTATATGCCTAACACCTAATTGATTTCAATGGGAGATAGGCACAGAAATACCCTTGAGGCTCTGGGCCTGAGTGTCTTATTCACTAACTACATTTTTTTCCTGCAGGTCTCCAGGAAATTCTTTTGGACCTGGCCAACACTTAAAATTTAGGTCAACATGGCTATGTCACTCAAGATGCAAAAAAATCCACACCCTTGAGTGACATAGCTATGCCAACCTAATCCGCAATGTAAATGCTGCTAGGTTGATGCTTCCAGGCTAGAGGGGCTATGACAGGAGAGGCGGTAATCACTCTGTGTTCTGGACCTTTGTGATAAATTAGGCTTTTTTAGTTAAGGACATTATTAAAAGCTTCTGCAGTTTCTACAGAAGAATTTTTATCATGAACCAGATTCTTATGTCCCGCTTCCAGTGAAATCAGTGGGAACTACATTTTCACTATCCAAATGGCTACAACACCTCTGACAGCCTCATAGAAGAGATTACTACATGGTGTGACTAGTTGCAACCATGAATATCCTTTTATTACAGTGAGAAACTCTGAAGACTATTTTTCTTTGACCCTTGGGAAAAATACTCCTGTGCCACTGAAATATGAGTAGACAAATTACCATTACAGAAATCAGTATATTTAAATATGATCTGTTTCCTGCAATGTCCTATTACAATGTTACTAAGTTCTTGGCTCTTTTATGTTTTATTTTGCAACATTCCTGATTGTTTCTAGAAAGCCTTAATTTGTTTTTAAACTAGAAATCTCAATTTGCTGCAGACTATCAAACAGATAAGTGTTAATTTAATGGTGCAGACAACTGGTACCATTAAATAAAGCCATAGGCGCTCATTTGCTGAACAAACACTGTACATCCAAAAGCACAAAGGGGATTTATTTTGGTTTATTTAAAAAAAAAATAGCTCACCGAAGATGCTTTTTTGTTGTTTTTGTTTTTCAAACAGATTTTAGAAAAGCTAAAAAAAAAAAGGTGTTTTACTCAGCAAGACTGTCTGAAAAACAATAAAAGGGTGCACAAGCATACGCATGAAAGGACGGATAGTAATGTATGCTGGAAACATACACTTTGTTCTGACTCATCAAGAATGCTCACCACATAAATGTCTGCTTTGCAGTCAGATTTGACTGATCGGGGTCGGTTTATGCATAATTCTAGGTATCTGAATCACTTTAGTGGTTATACAGCAAGCTCCATCTCGTTGATATATAGCATAATTGGGAGGTGATGGGGAAAAGAATAAGGCACATAGCTTAAAGAGAAAGGCTGCTGAAACAACATGCATTTCTTCACTGCTTGCCATAGTAAGGAATGATAATAAAGGCCAGTATGACAGTTTAAAGAAGTGACTTCTGGGGGGAACCCTAGTTATAAGGCCAGACAGGATCATTGTGATCATCTAGCCTGATCTCCTGCATAACACAGGCCATAGGACTTCCCTGAATAAATGCCTCTTTGAACTAGAGTATCTTTCAGGAAAAAAAAATTCAATCTGGATATCAAAATCACCAATGAGGAAGAATCCGTCACAACCCTTGCTAAGGAGTGCCAATGTTTAATTATACTCAAAAATGTGCTCCTTATTTCCAGTCTGAATGTGTCTAGTTTCAGCTTGTAGTCACTGGATCAGCTAGATTGAAAAGCCTTCTGTTATAAAATTTTTCTTCCCCATGTAGGTGCTTATGGACTGTGAGCCAATTGCCTCAACATTTTCTTTATTAAGCAAAATAGACTGCGCTCCTTGAGTCTGTCTCTATGAAGCACGTTTTCTAAACTAACCATTCTCATGGTGCTTCTTTGAACCCTCTCCAACTGGACATCTCCCCCTCTACCTCACAAACTAAGCCTTCTCACTTAGCTTCACATGTGACAACTTTGCCAAAACGGGGCAGAATACATTACAGGGGTTTCTGCAGGGCTTAAATTCAGCTGGAGCTGTCTGGAGCAGAGCTCTGGTAAATATTTTCAACCTCTGACTCCAGCCTGCTGCTCTTGGTTCTCAACTGGAGGTCTGCAGAGCTCTGGGGGGCCACAGTTGGTTTCAGGGAGTCCGTGGGTCCTTGTGACTGAAGCCTGGATGCTCTGTGGGGCTGAACCCTCAAGCCCCGATGTGCCTTATGGGGCTGAAACCCCGAACCATAGCATGCCCTGTGGGGCTAAAGCTCTGAGACCCTCACCCACCACACAGCTGAAGACCAGAGCCCCAAATGGGGTGGAAGGAAGGCTACAGGAAATACTTTAGGAGACTTTAAGCACTGGATTTCTGTTTTACTGGAGAATTCATAATCAAGGAAATCTCACCTCCATTAAAATGGATGTGGCATCTTTAGGCTTTCTTGAAAATCTGCAGAATGAGCACACAGAGAACTAGTGTTGAAGTAACTTTATCAGCAGACTAGAAGAACAATATACAAGAACATCCTGAAAAGCGCCGTATTTCTAAAAACATGACTTATTCCAAAAACTGACATTGAGGGGCTCGTAATTAGTATGAATCCCTCCTTTCCATGTTCTAATTTCCTCCACCACTACTACTCTCACTCTGTGAACCCCAAGAGGTGTGACGTATAAAAGGATACAAGACATTGAAAAGCTCAGATGTTCACCATTCTGAGTCCAAGTATCTCTTCAGCTACATAATGGGTCTCATTCTCCACTGTGCAAGGGGAGTTCCAAGGTCCTTAATATCACAGGACAGTAGAATACAACTGCAACACAGCATGACATACACATTTAAAAGAGCACTCTAAGATTTTACTCCACTCTGCTACCGGTGTGAAATGCAGTGTTGTTTTAGCCATGTTAGTCCCAGGATATTAGAGAGAGACAAGGTGGGTGAGGTAATCTGTTATTGGACCAACATCTATTGGTGAGCGAGACAAGCTTTTGAGCTACACAGAACTCGTCAACTGGTATAGAATGTCAGTGTCACCCTTCAGGCAGGCCACCGTCCCTCAAAGGAGAAATAATTCATGGAAGTCTCAAGGAAGCATGAATTGACACTGCTAATTAAACCAGTTATAGATTTCACACTAACATTCCTCTTCAGAGGAAAATTATTAAGCCATTTGTGGTGATGCAGCTCTAGAACAAGACTTCTTAATTTTATTCAAACTACTTTGCAATCTCTTTGTGGAAGGAGCTATTCATTCATTTTGTTTGTATATTTCCTAGCACAATGGAGCTCAGTTCCCTGATTGTGGATTCCAGGTAGTACCTGCAGTATGAAAAATAAATAATTCTCAATATCGGGGCCTGTCCATTCCCACTGAGCATCTAATACCTCCTGATCCCCTCATGGGATTTTTAAAAAACATGTAAACATTAAATGTTGAACACTGAGCCACATTCAGCAAATTTGGGTCAGCTAGCTGTGGCAGAGGGGTTATTCACCCCTCTGTAGGGCAGCCTGGATTCCTGTGATTTAATTTTTCTCTGCCTATGCTTTCAATAGTTACTTGTCATTCTTTTCAGATTGCCTATAATAATGTAACAGATGTTTTCCATTATGACAAAGCTAATATATTATCATCTACGTACAGTTTTTTGGTTAAGTTTGAAATTAAAATAAGCTGAAAGTTAAACAATATGAAACGGACAGGCGGTAAGAAGAATGGATGGCATCATAGTCACAAATCTAGCAGAGTCTTCTCCTTATTTTAGGGGTTACTTAGAGCACTCCAGCTTAGCAGAGAACACACATTCCCTACTCTTGATCCCTATTTGGCTCAACTGGACAACCACAGTCCTTGCCATCTTCTCACATCCATTATACAACATGGCACAGAACTAGAGTGGCTTGCCATTTACTAAGTTACCACACCGAGACCTCTGGGAAACTGCAGATTATAAACCTTTTGGGAAAAGGCTCACTCTAACACTGCCTGTACAGCAGAATGCACACCTGATTCTGATCTGAGTCTCTGCAGCTATTCTGAAATAACGATGTACCATGTCTGCACAGCACTTGGCTCAGTGGAGCCCTACTCCATGACTATGGCACCTAGGTGATGCAATAATACAAAGAATTAATTTCCCTATATGCAGAATAGGTAATTACTGTTGGCAAATGGTGACTTTGTAATGGTGCCCACTTTATTAATTTGGATTGAGATAGTCCCAGTTATAGACCAGTCCTCAGCTAGCCTTAAGAGCCCTTTCAGTTTGGGATAGTCCTGTGTACAGTACGGTAAGTATGTAAATCTCATTGTTTAATGATCTCCTGAAGAAATGGTTAGTGCCCACCAAGCTTCTTTTACATCTTTCAGCCGCCTCTTACTAGTGGTATATCTGCAGAGGCTGGCAGGTGTAAACAGAACTGGGGATGAGTGGTTCTATTCTTAGCTTAGTGATCCCAGAGGGTGGCATTGGGCAGCTGAGTACTTGCAGGCATCTAGTCCATCACTGCTCCTGTTTGTGAATGTGAAGCTTCTTCAGTGTGTGAAGGGAAGATTGAGGCTGCAACTCCATCCTGTGTTAACACTGAGTTAGCTCATCGCCTTGCAGCTACATGGAGACCATGCAAATAAAGCTCCCCCTCTCTGCCTCCTGTCTACTCCATTGCTCTAGCCTTCAGCCTTCTCTCTTTATTTATGTGCATCCTCTTCATATGCAAGGATCTCCCTGATTCAATGCAATCTCCTCTCCTCTAAATCCCTCACCATCCATTTATTTTGGCTGCCCTTTGCTCCCTAGTTTCTGCTTAGTGTAACAGGCTGTGTGCATGTGACAATTCCATGGATGTCTTAATGTGAAAAGCTGTCCTATTCATCCCTTGCTTTTCTATGTATTGCTCCTGGCCAGACAGACTTGTCATATTTCAGTTATTTCAAGTAGTATGTACGCCTGTGGCCTTATAAAACATAAGCAGCACTCCAAAATGCCAATTATTAAAAGTTTGCAACTACATTAGTAGTGAGATGTACAATGGGTAGAAATGCTCTGAAAATAAAACATGAAGTAAGCTGGCACTCAGGATTACTTTAGGTTTGCTAAGGACAGGAAGGAAGAAATATGCTTAGAAAAAGCCCAACCTTTACTTGTTGGTCATTTTAATTTGTTAATTGTGTGACTTTAGTAATTCTTGTACCAAATAGGCAAACCGTTTCTATTTTACAATTTGAAAAAATAAGGAGTAGGTAGAAATTTTTCCCAAAGAGTTACTTTTCTGGGATATTTTAGTTTGAAGGGTTCCTCTTACAAAAGGATATGCACCTTATTCAAGTATTTTCTAGTTCTTTCCATCCGCTACACTATCTATCAAACTCTGGTGCATTTATGTACACTAGAGGTCATTTTCTAATATACTTTTCTATTGTTAAATGAAGTATAGCAGTAGGTAATCACTTTTTTTAAAAAAAATACTTTCACACTGTTCTTAGTCCTGCCCCACTCACTTATTACACTGCACATAATCCACATGCTATTTTCCATAATGCTAGCTGCCTGTCCATGTGCTACTACAATAGAAAATAGTTTTGACCTGTACTTCATTAATAGCCAAAGTTCTCAGTGTCTACTATTGTAAAATCACAGTAACTCCATTAGTCAGTGGAGTTATTCTGGATTTACACCTGGGAAATTGAGATCAGACTCTAGCACACATTACTGTGCTGGACTTTCCTCCTTCAGATTCATTTATTGCGTTACCCTATGCCAAAACCAAATATTGATACTAGTTGTGAACATGGTTCTTGTTGTCACATTGCCAAGTAGTTTCCAGTTGATGGTTTTGATTTACCCTGATCATTTTAGCAGACGTGTCCTCAAGTAACTATTTCAAAAGCCTTGTTTAGTCTGTAATGATAGAAGTCATAACATGAATCAATTTCTGCTCATTTCAGCAGCAGTAAGAGAAACAATCATCAAGTATACCCATGAGAAGGGCAAGTAAACAGAAATGAAATACATGTTTTTCATGAAATAGACACACAGGGTTTTGGTAAGTGCGTTCCCCCCCCCCTGGTTTTAAGAAAAAAAGCACTAAGGAGACCAACTAAAATGTGAATTTAATCCAAAAGCCCTCTGTCGCTCTCGCCAAATAAGAAAACTTCAAGGTGTTCCCTTGCAGGCTTAATGATGCTATCTTAGTATGGTGAAGCAGTGTTAAGGGAGATACTTTTACTGGATTTTTTTTAAACACAAAAGAAATTCTACCTCCTGCAATATCAGAGTTCCTAGATACTTTAAACATGTTATTTTAAAATAAAAAGGTTAACATATGGCTTAAGCTTTCCAACTTGAAAGTTTTCTTCATTTCTGACCAGACAAAGATAGTTAGACTCAAAAATTAATTATAGGATTTTATTTCCCTATGAATTACTTGAAGGTTTAACTAGCTTCAATTAAACTATACATAAGAGAGAGACTTCATATTTTCTCCAGTATTCAAAACACTTGTTTTATACTTTTTACTGAACTCTTCCTTTCTTGCAATTTATAAGCAAGATGAGTTCTGCTTAAGCAGAGCATATACCATAATGAACACAATTAGTCACACTTAATAAATATGCATTCACTGTTAGGAATCTGAACTCTAAGAATGTAAAACATGTTCGATAGATTCCCAGATTACCACAAAGCCATGTAAAAACTGCTTTATTGGTTGCAGTTAGCGAATTACAATAAATATTGATCCCAAACATGAAATCAACCATTTATGACAAGGACAAGCAAGATCCTTGAAGAATTATGTGGAATTGGGCAAAGAGATACTAGTTAAGGAGGCATCCTGTAAACTGGAATCATTTCACTTTCTTGGGCATTGATGCTACAGCCAGCTCATAAACAGCATAGCCTGTTCCTGAAATGAAGAGATGAAAGATTAAGAACAAGTTTACAAAAAGGCAGACATAAAGACAAACCTGCAGCAAAGTTTGTATTTTGCAAAATCTGATTCTTTGAGTATACATATCCAATTAAGAGACAGACCTGACCTAGACCTTTCACTTGCTATATAGAAAGATAGGCAGACGGACTTCTAGTTGTATCTATATGTGGTATTCCCAACAGACAGATTAAAACAGGCTTTCTGCAGATATGTTTAAATTGAAACAGCTTAAAGTTTTGAATTTATGATGTACTAATATTTTGCTTAGCCTTGTTACAAAGTGCATTTAGCATATTTTACACACACAATGAAGTTGTGCAAGAGACTTGCCATTCACATTTTAAAAGAAGATATGTCTTGTGTAACCTGAAAAGTTAACTGTTTCGTAAGACAAAATTTTCTATCCAGCCTTACCAATAACTGTTAGAACCATGGTGATTTTATACAGCAGAGCATCTGTTGCTCCACCTTTAAGATGCACTGGCACTCCATCATCCTCCTAATGGAAACAAATCCAGAAATATGAGTGATCTTGTGTGCATGCTGTTCTTAAGATACTCACTGTAGGTATTCTAAGTTTACAAATATGTGAGCTACAAATTTATTTTTGAGGGTTGGATAGCCATATCATTCTTTCCAAATACTCTTTGTTTTCATTATTCTTGAAAAGTCCTTTCTAACCAATATTTTCCAAAATATTTTTAAGTCAGTATCTTAAGTTTCAGCCTTGTCCTTCAAGTTCTCATTTGCACCAAAAGTTAGACACTACATTCTGATGTTGAGGTTATGTGGAAGTTGCAAATCTCAGCATCTTTCATCCCATTATATCAATGCATTATGTTAATATGGCATCTTTCATCCACAGAACAATCAGCTCCCAAGGTGCTGTGCAAATTTTAACAGAATTTCATCCATTGCAAAAGGTGCCACTTGTGTGGTGGAATGTGGCAGAATGTTTAGTGCCAGAACTCCCTAGAAGAGTTTTCTTTAGAATGAGAATTATACAATTTAGCCAACTGAAATGACATGGGACTTTACATAGGAAAAGCAGTCACTCAAACTGAAGTTTGGACTAGGATAATCCTAATCTTGCAACAGCACCACAAGCAATCAATGCCCAATCATCCAAAAGATAGCAGTCTAATACCAAGTCCTACCTCCCACTATTCTGGGATATTAATTCAGGTGGAAGCAATATCTCCTGCTGAGTTTCTAATACCACTTTCTATAAAACCTTTCCTGGCAATTGTCCATCCGAATTCTGAGCAGGCTCAATCTGCCCTATTTTAGGAGATTTGATAAGAATAAAGGTACAACTGGTATGGCTGCAGGCCAATAAAAAACCCAACAATCTTTTAACTACAAAAATACCTCGGTAAGTGGTAAATTTGCTGTGTGATCCTTTTGCATGTGCATTACATAAATATTTGTTTCCTCCCACACACTTTCTACTTTTCATTTGTTCTTGTGAATAAACTTCTCCTATTTGGGAATATTTCATTTACCCCATCAGCAGGATATTTCAAGAAAGTGAAACCAATTCATATATATTAAACCATGTAACACTATCACCCAAGCAGTCAGACTGCACAACAGTTGACAAGTCAAAAGAGTCACCTTTGTCCATGTATAGAACACTTTAATATGAAGACTGTTCTCAGTTAATTTGAAACATATTAGTTTTCACAAGTTATTACCAAGTGTTAAAATGTGAACACAGACCTTTTCTCTACATATTCCTCTAAACTAATTAAATGCTAGAATCAAAGAACTGCACAAAATACCAATACATTCTTTCAAAGTCTTTTCTCTTTGCAATAAAATTACACATTGTTCATGTATACTCAATACCTGAAAAATCTTCTGCTTCTCTGGAACTCTGTTCTCAATTTGCCTGCGTGAAGTAGTGCTTATGGTCCTCTGGAAAATTTGCCGAAGAGCCTACAATTAGAACATATAACACTTCACAATAATCAACTGGAAATCAACTGGAGGATTCAAGTTTTATAGAAGAAAGTCAGGGGGGTGTTTTGTTTGTTTTTTATTACCACTCCAACAAACTATTACTGTTTAACTGGTAAAGGCAGAAAGCTATAGTTCCATACCCTCTGTTCTCTCTCTTCTTTGCCAAAGATAGGTTTATACTGCAGCACTTCAGAAAAACAGCAATCTTAATCAGTTTTGTTTTGCCTTGCCTTGTCAAGTCATAAGACAACTATACAAGCCTAGAATCTTATTTAATTACCACAGGTCTAACAGAAAAGGTTACACTGTGAGTGCAATAATTTTATCTTGCTCACAGCTTTCTATTGAAGTCACCTTTCAAATGATCTCAGCCCAATGTCTGATCAAAATGTATTCAGATTTTTTTAGTTAAGTACTCAACCATTCAAGCTTTAACAATTGATCACAGAACACTGCTGACCCCCTTACATGACATGAGTGGAATGATAGCTCAGCATTACAATGGCTCAAATTATTTCTCTCTCAAAGGACTCAAAGAATGGTAATACTAATTGCACCTTTTCCCCAAAAATACATCTGAAGTCTCAGATCTATCCTGTATTCCTTCATCTTTACTGTACACATGGGATCTCTACAAGAGAAAAAACAGACAACAAGAGTATGTCTACACTACACTAAACACCACAGCTGGCGTACTTCAGCTGGATTGGGTTGCAGGGCTATTTAATTGCGGAAAGTTGTTCATTTCCTTGCTATAATTCCTCAAAATGCAACATCTACCTTAGTTGGCAGTTTAAGACCAGGGCTCTTACCTTAACCCAGCAAGTACATCTTCAGCAATAACCTGTTTAGATGGCTAGTTTCCTCCAGGAAGATGCAGTTTACAAAGCTTGGAATTAAATGTGGCAGATTAAGATAACAAGAGGATTTGGCTGTGGAATGACCTTCTAAAGGAGTCACGTCCAGTGACTTCCCATCTACAGAGCAGGATGCAAGACCCGCCCCTCCCTTTTGATAGCGCTTTTCCACTAGAGACCTTGATGTGGGTATTTAATTTACCTGGGAAAACTATTCCATAGCAATGGAGCCCGCTCAGAAAACCCTAAACATTAATAAGCAAAGAAGGAAAAATAGATGCTTCCCCCTTTTAAGACTGAAGACTATTTAACGCTTAAAAAACCTCATGCCTCAGCGCCACTAAAGATGAACCATTTGTCAGTTGAAAATTTTATCCAGTGGCATCGTGACTCATTAAAACTTCACTTTGAGCAGTTCTTGCGCACGGTGCTAGGGCCTAGAGCCAACTGTGAGCGCTGCGGCCGGGGGCTGTTTCCCGAAGGCTGAGCGCAGCTCAACACGCACCTGCAGAGCCCCGCGCACAGAACAGGCACAAGGCTACCTCCACTGCGGCGTCCCCTGCGGCTTTAGGCGGGGCGCTCCACCCTGAGCGCGACGCCGGGCCGAGGGGCGAGCCGACGTGACCTTGGCTGCACCCTACCCAGGGCCGAGCGCCTCAGGGCAAGCAGCGACCGCCTCCACGGCCCGGGCGCGCAGCAGGGAGGTGACCCCCCCCGGGGCCTTTCGCAGGCACAGGCGGGGCGGGGCGGGGCTCCCCCCAGCGAGAGGGCCCAGCCCAGAGCGCGGAGACGCAACGGCTGCCTGGGGGCGGAGGAAGGGAACGCGGAGCCGCCCCAGGGGAGCGCCCGGCCGGCCAGCCCCGGCCAGCCCAAGGGCAGGGGGACCGGCGGGGGGAGGGAGAAGGGCGGAGCCGCGCTGCCCGCCCGGGCCGGCCCCGCTCACCAGCAGGCTCCGCATCCGCAGCATCTTGGCCCCAGGCCTCCGCCGCGCCGAGTCCTGGAGGAAGTGGAGAGACGAGCGGGAGCCTGGAACAGGGCAAGGACACCGGAAGCGGAAGTCACTCGATTGGGAGGTGCGACGCCGGCTGCCGGCCGGAGCCCACCCCACGCGAACGCCCCGCCCCCAGCGCGAAGCCGGAAGCGGTGAGAACGGCTACGGCGGCTGTGCGGCACAGAAGGCGGCGCGGATCACGTGGTGCCAGCCCCCCCCCCCCAAGAGGCCTCCGGCACCTGCGCACTAGTAACCCTTCCACGGGCGCGCGGTCCTGGGGCGGCTCCGCTAGTAGGAGGGGCTGGCTCAGTTCCACCGCCTGCGGGGCCCCCGAGCCGGCTACAGCCGCCCCTCCCCCGGGCTGGAGCCAGCTGCGCCTATCGCCGCGGGAAGGGGACAATCGGCCCGGCCCGGCCCCCCCCCCCTTTTCTGAAGCGAGGCTGGTTGTAGGTTCCCGGTGCTCGCAAGCCTCGTCTCACAGCGAGGGATTCCTCACTGCTCCCACTGAGCGGAGCTGGGGGCGGGGGGCGGCTGGGCAAAAGGGGGGGGAGGGGTCTTGCCTATCAGAATCCTCTTTCTCACACACACACTTCAGCTATTGATCACTTTAGTTTCTCACAGGCTAGATTGCACATCCTGTTAATGCAAGTGATTACACCGTACCGTCATGTCCACCCCACTATGACCGTGCATGTGGCTGCGTCAAGAGTCCAGCATACTAGGGATCCAACTCACTGTAGACGCACTCTAGTCTATCATTTGACCTGTTCGTCTCAGCTGCAAACTCCATCAGACCACTGTGAAAGATATTACATAGAATTGGACCAAAACCACATCCTTGGTGGACTCCTTGCTTCAAGCTTTTCAAGTGAGTCAATTGCCATATAAAAACTGCCACCACCCCGAACAAATCCAGACCTACATGATTGTTATTCTTTGTGAGGCAAGCTACCCTATTTACAAATTCTCTTTCCCTCTCAGCATATTTTGAACACAGTACAGCCTCAAGAAGAAGAGGCATTGGGCACCATTCTGAGACTAAATTTCAGACATTATGTCCTTAAGTCAGGACAGGTGAATTTAAACACCAGGTTGCATGGATAATATGCTTCTAAGATCGGCTTTAAGAAGTAATACTCAATTATAACAATTCTCTTTCACGGCATAGAAGGTTAAAGCTGACAAAGCAAAATGGATATACATACTATTCAGGCTATGGGAAAAGAAGTTACCCACCTTGTGCAGTATTTTTTGACGTGTTCCCTGATAGGTGCTCCACTTCAGGTGCACAAGAGCTTCCATGTGCCTTTGATCACACATTTTTAGTAGCAGTGCCTCTTTAGCATGCTCTCTACACATCCTCGTGCCCTGTACTGAGGACATACTAGTCTGCGTGGGCAAATTGTCCTTTGTTCCATCTCTAACACAAAGTCCCAGAGGAAACTCTCAAGCACAGGGAAAAGTGGAGCAATCTTGATTTATGAAAATAGAAAGTACAGTACCATTGGGAGCTGTTCTTTGGAAAACAAGCATTGAAGACATTAATAATGCCTCAAGTTTTGTTAGGCAGCCTTAGGCCTACTCCACATGGGCTCCACATTCCTGCCTTTTGGGGAATAGCACCTTTCTCTGGTAATCATTTATCTCAGCAGGAGTGCTCTCTAGGGCCAGCATTCCCTATGTATCCCCTTACTCCATCTCTCTCCTTTTTTCTGGTGCAGGTTTGGCAATGAGAAAGACCAGTTAGCAAATTTACATCCTGTCAGTGCAGCTGAACAATGCCAAATATCAATAATATGTTCACAGTGATATCTGTCTGCATGAGCCAAACTATGTAGGGATATTAGTGGCTGCAGATGGCGCTTGCTGCTAACATGTGCATCTGCTTCTTCCCAAGGAGACTCCTCAATAGCGAGCCTAAGGTTGGCCTGCAGTGCTTCCAAAAGTAAACTCAAAGCTGAAATCAAAATTGGACAAGAGCACGCCAGGCCAAGACTTAGCACTAGTGCCACATACTCTGTCTCTCCCTGCTAAAAGGCCCCTGCCATGCATTGGCTTTTGACACTCAGGGCCTCCAAGTTTGAAGTCGGTAATACAGAGCTGTGGGTCAGAGAAGTAGAATTAGTAGCTCCCAGTTGGCCTGATGTTCAAGTAACTTCTGATGTGGGTGGCAACTGTAGGACCATTGCTTGAAATTGGATGGTTGCCCATAAATCTGCTTGGTTACAGATAACTGGGTTTTAACAAGAAATCCAGAGAGCGCTCAAGGACTTGATCAAGCTTGTTTGGAGAACAGGAACAAAAGGCGAGACAGAGGCCGCACAATTATTCTTTCAAGGGAAGATTCTACTTCATAAGCAGATTTTCATGTGAACAATTAAACTTCAAAGAAGCTCACTACTCCCCTGCAATGGTAGTTAAATGAAGGGGACACACTGTGAGAGGAAGCTTTTGTCAATACCATTGTCCAGGATGTCTGACATGATAAACAAGGGGTCACACCGGCTCACAGACTCCAGAGAGACAGAGACACACTAGAGTCCATAAGACTAACATTGCCCAGGGACACTGGAATTAGTCTTCCAGACAGACTACATTCTGACAACCTGCAGGAGAAACAAAATAAGGACCCTGGAAGTCACTTGCTGATGTGACACTAGGAGCTTTCACCTATAGAAAAAACCAAGTCTGAACCCACTATGAGATTATTTAATAGAATCAGGCCTCTCACCTATGCATCAAGGCATTATACTTTAATAAACTTTACTTTTTAATATGGGTCCTCAGATTGTTTGAGAAATTTGATGCTTTATGGTCCCAACCCTTCTTAACTCTGACAAGAGGCAGAAGAACAAAAGATACCTCACCCTATTCACTTAGTTAAGGACGCCTCCAAAGAGATACAGACAGGCTACGTTCAGCAGGTGAATGCAGGGGGAAAAGACATAGTCATGAGTAACAGCAAGATTGGGGAATGAAGATACATCTTCTGCACAGCAGACTCAACATATTGCCCTAAGAAAATATTCTCAAACCAATCAAAGAGTGATATTTACATTAGGGATGTAAAAGGTTAACTGTTTAAAATGTTTGAATAGCTGATTACCGTTTAAACTGTGACAGGGAGCGAAAGCTGGGCTGGCTCCCTGTAAGTGAGAGCAGCTGGGCAGCTCTTGCTGGCAGAGAAGTGCAGGAGGAGGGTGAGCTGCAGCTGGGCGCAGCTCAGCTCTCCATGAGTAAGAGCTGCCCAGCTACCACAGCTGGGGGCTGCCGCAGTTAGGCAGCTCTCACTTGGCAGTGAGGAGCTAAGTCCAGCACAGGTCCCCCACCCCTAGCATTTAACCATTTAAACATTCTATTTTTAGAAGATTTAAACGGATTTTTAATTAAACTAATTTTTACATCCCCAATTTACATACTGCTATAATCAGTTCCTCACCTGAAACAGTATTCCAGTTGTTACATACAACTCAAGAGAAAGCAGCAACATATATTGTTTACCTTTATTGAGCTGACAAATACCAGCCAAAAAAAAAGTTTATAAAAATCAAAATATTAAGTAACAGTAATTGAGACTTGCCCTTACTAGTTCAATAAATATGATCTAGCAACTCGATAGGTTAAAGTGATTTTTTTTAATCTAATATCTTTTGTGTAGCTTTTCTATTATGCTGTGTGGAGATATTAATCAAAGTTGTATGCCACAATTCTATAATTCCAATGGCGTGAAACTTCAACTCTCTCAAATTGTTAGCTGTTCCTTTGACCATCAAAACGTGTTGCACTGCCATATTCTATGGTGCAGCCAACTACATAACATACCAATTTGAACATATTTATTTTATAAGTGAACAAAGAAATTCTCTAAATACTTGGTTTAAGTTTTGCCTTATTTCACATTGTACACAAAGGAATTGACTATTTATTTACACTGTTAACTTGAAATACCACACAAGGAAACAAGCAATTCAGTAAAAAATGGCCAATGGCCTCCTCAAAACCAATACAGCATATTTCAGAAACTGACTATAAATTAAACTACTAAAATATGAGCCAAGTTTTTTGCCACAAGTGTATATGATTTCAGAAATACTAAAACTTGGCTGAATTCTATTGAAACTGTACATCTCATTCAACAGAATATGATAAACTTTTCACCTGGATGAATATGTATGTTCAAGGACAAAAATTTCATAACAAATAATTTGCAGCATTTATTCAATATTGACTATTCAGATACTTTATCAAGCCAGTTACATGTAAAATAACCTCTGCCATTTACATTACAATTTATGTGAATCATCTAAAATTACTAGAATGTAATAGCTTACAATTTACAGTTAACTCTGAATGAACTAACACAAGTGAAACTGGTTCTATAGAGATTTGAAGGATAGCGCACGCTATCTGTAACAGAAACTTTAAATGACTTTCATGGCAACCTTGATCTATATTAAAAGAAAAGGCATAGCCATCTCAAGAACTATGATTTCTTTTGGTCTGGGATTTAACACATATCTTCAAGAGTAAATTTCAGTTTTATTTTTTCCAAATAATGAGGGAATTGATATTTAATCTTCTACCACAAAGCCTGCTCTGAACATCAAACCCCTGTTTCTAAGTAGAGCAGAACAAGGAAGTTTCTCCACTGGCAAGATAGTTATTCCACCCAGATTTGTGATTGGAAAGAACCTCTTCATTTCTTCTTGTTTAATGCCTTCAAGCTGCTCATGAAGAGCAAGATCACAAGAACAATGCGTAAACTGCTTCTAAGTATGACTTCAAGCAAAAGAAATATTTAGAACAGAGCTGGTTTCTATTTGTAGCAACTCTTTCCAAGTTGAATCAAAACTTGGAAATTCACCCATACAGTCAGTCAGTGGATAGATCTCCTGACTTCTTTAAGGGATGTTAGTTCCCATGCCAGACACATGTGATGTCTAAAACCCATAGTTCCGTGAATTTACACAGCGTTTTATGAAGACTGAATGTGTAATGTACTTGGGCTTAACACATGAAATATTTTACAATTTTAATATATTAAACATCTCAGCAAAGAACATAACGCCTATGCACACAACACAGTGACATGAACAAACACTAAAGACATTCTCTTCCTTTCAATAGCACTCACATTCTGAATGGTTAACAAGCTATACTATATCCTAAAGTAGTCTCCTTTCTCCACACAACCTATACATACAGTATCATAGGGAAATATTACATAGCACAGAAACAAGCAGCAGATCCATTAAGGGAACAAGGGCTATATGCATCAGGTAGCCTGCCGAGGAAGAGGCAAACATCAGAAAACCATTTCTGCAGTCAGCATAGATACCATCAGTATAGCTAATTAAATACCCGTCATTTTCAAAAGTCAATCCACAGCGAGGGGAAAAAAGGCCTTAGAGAAATTTATGTACCCAACTTCAGAAGCAATATAAGCGGATTTAGCTATCAAAAACTGGGTCCACTCTGGACTGTCCTTGATGCACATGCAGTACATGTTTTCAGAATGCAAGACTAATTGGGAATGTCGGCACTAGTGTTTCGATTTCCGTATTTGTGATGAATGATGAGCAGCACAACTCCTAGAAAGAAACATATGGACCCAACAGTGATGTAAGCAATTCCCAGAAATGGATTTTTGCCTCCCATCCACGAGATGGTGCTCAGGATCATCCGTTTTCGTCCATCAAAACTGTACACAGGGTAATCTGAAGAACATATAGGAAAATTCATACTAAATTCAGTAGTTTAATTAGAAGTATGGCTGGCATACTAAAACTTGAGATCATTTCAGTTCGTAACAGAATATAACACCCTCCTCCCCCAAATCTTCCTTAGGGCATCTCTACAAACTTAAGTCGACCTATGTTGGTCGATTTACAGCGACCAAAGTAATTACTGTGGTAGCTGATGTCCACACTACCCTCCTGCTGGTGGTGCATGTCCTCATCAAAATCCCTTCCCCAGACTGAAAAGGGATAGCGTGGGGAGGGCTGAGAGACAGGGCTCTCTGCCCCCCAGGCTTTTCACCTCCCTGCTGAGTGGTTCTGCTATGCAACTCATAAAATAAAGCATAAAAGGACATTAGTTATTCACAAACAACATCCTTTGCATTAGCTTCTCTGAATTCATCTCAAAACAAAGTTTCATATCCTATGTTCTCAAAACTGAAATACAAACTTCTGACAAATTGAAACCTGTAAATAAATACATTCAAATATTCCAGATGATATTAGCAGTTTTTAAAGTTTCAATAAAGGATACTGTATTTGATGTCCAAAGAGTACTCTCCAGCTTGTAAGGTAGGCTGCAAGTTATCCTTTCTCTCAATAAGGCGATATAATTTACGAAATGTAGGCAATGCTGCAGTACGCATCCACACAATAAAGTCTTCATTGATGAACCCATCATTGTCTGGTTCTGAATCCAGCATATACACTGGTTTGGGCCAGTTCACAGGCTTTGTTGTGCCTAAAGCTAAATAATTCAATTAAACAGATTTATACAAGATGTATATCTTCCAGGTTTAGATACTTAAGAACTTTTTACTAAGACTCCATGGTTGTATGTGCATTTCCAGATATTGACAGTCAAAGGTAATTTAGGTTTTAGCCAACTGTAAATCAATGCAAGGAATTAATACATGTCAGAGGACTTAGGTGGTCATGGCTCAGATCAATTTCAGTCAAAAATTGGAAACATTTGGGAAAAAAGTTTTACAGAACCCATCAATAGAAATGTTTTTAATGTTAAGATTAGTGAAGTACTTTTTGAATTTAAAGATTGTAGGATTTCTCTGAGAGTTAGCAACCCAAAAATTGCAGCACTGTGCTAGTATACTATAATCAAAAAGTCAGAATGGTCCTAACTAAGTGAAACACAAAAAAGAAAAGAAGTCTCAGTAGTACAAAGTTACTTTATTAAAATATATAGTACAACAGACACTTGTTAGTAGCAACATATCAGTGCCCTTTTGCTATGTTGCTCCTATGAGGCTGTTGCTATTACAGAGAGTGTCATCTGACCAAGGCATAGAAGAGTAAAGGGTGTTTCAGAACAGCGGTGGAGGTCACGTTGTGGGAGGGGAGTTGGGGTATTTGAGGACAATGGGGGAGGGGAACCCTAGGTTTGGCGGGGAGCTCCCACTCAATAAAACGGCTGAGCAAGCCCAGCTGCCAGCGACAGGCTGAGATGCTCCCGCTGGCAGTTTCACACTCCACCCTTGCAAGGGACAGATGGCTGGGAAAGGCACTGTGCGCAGCCTGCAATGCAGGGGAGGGAGGGAAGTGGCTCTTAGAATGGACAGTGGAGATAGGAGGGGGGAAGGGACGTCTGTGCCTTGGAGAGGGGTGTCTCTTGACCCCCCCCACTGAAAAACAGCACACCCACACCCAACCACCAGCAACCGAGATGGAGGGAACAGCTCAATGCACTGGAGAACTGCAAAACAGCAACCCCCCTTCCCCACCTGCAAGCCAGATGCCCTGTAAGGGAAGAGGAAACCTTCCAACTGTGCCTCTGCTGCTCCCCCATCACCAGCTTCACCCCACTGAAAAATCCTTCTCTTCCAGACCCCCTCCCCAGACTTCCCCCTAAGCATGCTCTCAACACAGGCTCTATCAGGCAGGGCAAGTGGATGAGGCTGTGTGCCCTGGAACTGAGCTGAAGGGCCAGGGTCAGGAGGAAAGTGGAAAGATGCAGTCAGGGGTGGGGGGACAATGCCCTTACATGCCCCTCCCAATCTCCACCTCTGGATGTGACATCACAACATCTCAAACGTTGCTCTTATGTGGCGCCTATGTTGCTGTTGCCAAGTGGACAGTTCACAGTAGGGAAAGTTTTCTCAGAGGAAATGTTGTTCGTAAGTGGCAGTTGCTCTTACAATGTGTTGCTGGCAAACAAGCATCTACTGTAATCCAAAGTGTTAGTAGTATAAACAAACAAATGTGCTTATGGATAGGATTTTAAGCCAGTATACCGTTAACCATGAGAAGAGAAGTCAGAACCAGAGATCAAAAGATTAACAGAAAGAGTGAAACAAGCAGAAATTAAAAATAAACTGGAGGTTAAGAGCAGCATTAGCTGCACTACAGCAGTAATTGCTAGCTAAATATTTTGCTTCAGACAATGTTTAACGTTTATAAGAATGAACCTAACTTTCATGATAATTTTTATTTAAATAAAGAGCACTGCCCCACTCAGCCTCCCATAGAGCAATACTCTTCCATAACTGTTTATAGATTAGTCAGTTGTCAGACGCAGTGAATGTGGGTTTTTTTTTTAAACTATTTGTATTATAAAATAGGATTTGACTAAAATCCCCCTAAGAGCTTATAAAATTAGAATAGCGTGCCAATATTTTTCTTATGTTTATGACATTTGTTATATTTTGCTTGACAAACCACTAATTTTATTTAAATATTTTCTAAAATTTCAGAAAGATAAGCAGGGAATTATAACATTTTCTAATTCCAACATTTTAAAATACTTTCTTTCAATCATTAAATCATTAATAAAAATACTACAGTCAAATTAACACCCATCTCTACATGTTAAAATGATAATTTCTGTCATTTTCAGACAATCTCTCTGGATGGCAGAAAATGTTTTGAGATTGGCATTCTTAACAGAACCACAGCTTTGTTATATTAGGATACTCACTACAATGCTTGCACTACAGAAAAAAATCAGTAACAATAGCTTTTTATTAAAATGTATTTGACATGTTTCAGTGTTATTTTATTCAATTTAAAATTTTAAGATCTCTTACCTTGGAAAATTGCTGTCAAATTATTTGTATCTCCAGAAGGATTTCTGAACTTAACATTTTTATCTGTCCACCAAGCAATACCTTTTTTATTCAAAATAATAGGAATTCTTGTTTCATTATCAATGCGAAACAATTCCAATGTATCTAAAATGAGAAATTCAAGTTAGAGAAGGGGTAGAAAAACCTTCAACTGACACTAGATTAATCTTTTCAGGATTATTTGATATTTCCAGAAAAGCTGAACAAAGCAGCATTTACAGTCATGACTGCCAGAGTAAATTAACTGTTTCACAGGATACAATATATCATTATATATATCATAGCAACGTAGGTCTGAAAGAGACCTTGATAGATCATCTAGTCCAATCCACTGCACTGAGGGAAGACTAAGTATTATCTAGACCATACCTGACAAGTGTTTGTCTAACTCATAGACTCATAGGTCAGAAGGGACCAATATGATCATCTAGTCTGACCTCCTGCACAAGGCAGGCCACAAAACCCTACCCATACACATTTATAACAACCCTGAACCCATGACTGAGTTATTGAAATCCTCAAAAGATTCTAACCTGTTCTTAAATCCTAACCTGTTCTTAAAAACCTCCAATGACAGAGATTCCACAGCCTCACTAGGTCTTTTGTTCCGGTGCTTACCTACCCTTACAGTTAAGAAGGTTCTCCTAATGTCTAACCTAAATCTCCCTTGTTGTAATTTAAGCCCATTACTTCTTGTATTGTCCTCAATGGTTAAGGAGAACAATTTAGCCTCCTCTTTAAAACACCTTTTAGGTACTTGAAGACTTATGTCCCCCCTCAGTCTTCTCTTCTCCAGACTAAACAAACACAAGGAAAACTTGAAAAAATTGGAAGTCATGTTTTCTAGACCTTTAATCATTTTGTTGCTTTCCTCTGGACTTTCTCCAATTTTTCCCAAAGCATGTTGCCCAGAACACAATACTTCATAAGAACACAGAACATGAGAATGGCCATACTAGGTCAGACCAATGGTCCATCTAGCCCAGTATGCTGTTTTACAACAGTGGCCAATGCTATGTGCTTCAAAAAGAACAAACAAAGCAAGTAACCATCAAGCGATCCATCCCGTCACCCATTCCCAGCTTCTGCCAAACAGCAAGCACTGACATCTGGCTAATAACCATTGATGAACCCATCTTCCATGAACTTATCTAGTTCTTCATTTGAACCCCGTTATAGTCTTGGCCTTCACATCATCTTTTAGCAAGGAGTTCCATAGGTTAAGTATGCATTGTGTGAAGAATACTTCCTTTTGTTCGTTTTAAACCTGCTGCCTATTAATTTCATTTAGTGACCCCTAGTTCTTGTATTATGAGTAAGTAACACTTCCTTATTTACTTTCTCTACACCAGGCATGACTTTACAGACCTCTATCAGATCCCCCCTTAGCTGTCTCTTTCCCAATCTTATTAATTTCCCTTCATATGGAAGCTTTTCCATATCCCTAATAATTTTTGTTGCACTTTTCTGTACCTTTTCCAATTCCGATACATCTTTTTTGAGATTGGATGACCAGATCTGCATGCAGTATTCAAGGTGTGGGCATACCATGGATTTATTAAAAGGCAATATGATATTTTTGTCTTATCTATCCCTTTCCTAATGATTCCTAACATTGTTAGCTTTTTTGACTGCCACTACACATTGACCAGATGTTTTCAGAGAACTATCCATGATGACTCCTATATCTCTTTCTTAAGTGGCAACAGCTAATTTAGATCCCATCACTTTGTATGCATAACTGGGATTATTTTTTCCACTGTGTATTACTTTGTACTTATCATCAACATTGAATTTCATTTACCACTTTGTTGCCCAGTCATCCAGTTTTGAAAGACCCCTTTGTAACTCTTCAGAGTCTGCTTTGGACTTAACTATATTGAATAGTTTTGTACCATCTGCAAATTTTGCCACTTCACTATTTACCCCTTTTTTCAGGTCATTTATGAATATGTTGAACAGTAATGGTTCCAGTACAGACCCATAAGTGACACCATTTACATCTTTCCATTCTGAAAACTGAGAATTTATTCCTACCCTTTGTTTTCCATCTTTTAACTAGTTACTGATTCAGGAGAGGACCTTCCCTCTTATCCCGACAGCTTACTTTTCCTAAGAGCCTTTGGTGAGGGACCTTGTCAAAGGATTTCTGAAAATCTAAGTGCATTATATCCACTGGATCACTTTTGTACAGTTGAGGTCTTATCAGTGCCAAACAGAGTGAAAGAATTACTTCTCATGTCTTGTTTACAACACTCCTACCCAGATCCTTCTCTTCCATCACTTCCAACTCATGCATCCCCAGTTTATGGCAGAACTTCTTATTAGTCCCTAAATGCAAGACCTTGCACATTCCACTATTAAATTAATTTTTTTTAAATTAATTTGGAAGCCTGTTTGCTCAATTAGGAAGATTATTTTATTGAGCAAAAGCAGCTGGGCTTTTTGGGTTACAGTTTAAATGAGAATGTTATTTATATAAGAGAGAATATTTATTTACAAGGTCACCCAGATCTTCCTGTATATCTCAATCCTTCTCTGTATTGGCAATACCTCCAAACTTTGTGTCATCCGCAAACTTTATTAGTGCAGTTCCACTTTTTGTGCCAAGGTCAGTAATAGAAAGGTTAAATAAGATCAGTCTTAAGACATCTCTGAGGAACTCCACTATTAACCTCCCTCCAGCCTTTCAGTATGATCCTTTGTAGTCTCTCCCCTTTAACCAGTTCCTTATCCACCTTTCAATTTTCATATTAATCCTTATCTTTTCCAATTTAACTAATAATTCCCCATGTGGATCTGTACCGAATGTCTTACTGAAATCTAGGTAAATTAGATCCACTGCATTCCTTTTGTCTAAAAAATCTGCTATCTTCTCAAAAAAAGAAGATCAGGTTGGTCTGGCACAATCTATCGTTTGTAAAGCGATGTTGTATTTTATCCCAATTACCATTAACTTTCACCCAAGCAGCCTTCCACTTTCAAATTCTCAGCCAGTCCCTCCCTGTTTTTCAGAATCAAGTGCAGAATAGCCTTTCCTCTAGTTGCTTTCTCCACCTTCTGTAATAAAAAGTTATTGCCAATGCATTCCAAAAACTTGTTGGATAATCTATTATTTTCCCAACAGTTATCTGGGTAATTGAATTCCCCCATCACCACCAAGTCCTGTGTTTGAACGGATTTTATTAGTTATTTAAAAAAAGCCTCAGCCACCTCTTCTTCCTTGTTAGGCAGTCTACAGAAGATACCTACCATAACATCACTGTTGTTTTTTTAGCCCTTTCATCCTTACCCAAAAACTTTCAACAGGTTTGCCTTGCACTACTATCTCAACCTCAGTAAAAGTGTATACATCTCTGATAGACAAAGAAATACTTCCTCCTTATCTTCCCTTGTCCTTCCTGAACAAGCTATACTCTCTATACCAATATTCCAATCATGTGAATTATCCAACCAAGTTTCTGTGATGCCAATTATGTGATAATTGTAATTCACTAGTATTTCTTCCTGTTTATTCCCTGTACTTCTTGCATTAGTATACAGACATCTAAGATATGTATTAGATTTCCCCTCTACATTCTCTCTTCTCTCCTTTGTCCCTACTATGATTATCCATGTTCCCCCCCTAAATACTGACCCTTCTCCCAGATCTCCATGTTTTATTTTATATACTACATATATATTACATAGATAAAGATAACATCCAGTGCCATGTGGAAGTTATCTCGAACCCTTGATGTCATAGCAGTTTCATTCAATTAACACAATTTTAGGAGGAAAATCAGCACTAGCAATTCCCCGAGCATGATTTCCCTCCAGCACTCAAGCATTACAAATCAAAATCTATTTGCTCTGCACAGTTAAAGCTTGCCTAACTTAAGGAGAAAATCCAGTAAAATTTTAATCAATTTCAAATAATGTATAGCACAATTTGAGATGTGTACCAGATTACAAAAGTGCCTTGATATTTTTAATAGGTGTAAATTAAAAGAAAATATCATACCATTAAACATACTGTTGGCAATAGCTCCACAAGGAGCAATAGGTTTACCCTCACTCGTGCGGTAAGGCTCACACTCCTTACTGGGACTCTAATATTTAAAAGAAGAGAAGAGATAGTTGAGATCTTCAGCTAACTAATCCCATTCTAAAACACATTTTCTGCATCCTCTGAATAACATAACTTGAATTGTAAGAAGTCTAAACTATTTAAAAATTTCATTTTTAATATGAATTGTAATAGGTTTTACTCGCTACAAACAAAATCTAAATCAGAGTTCAGAACTCACGTAATGGATACATTGTAAAATATAACTTTTTATAAAATGAATATATAAAATTATATAATATATAATTATAATATATAATATTATATTATATATATATATATTATATATAATATAATATGGAGTTTTGTATGCTTTAGATCTAATGCTTCAGCATACCCAAAATATATTTAAAACATACTTCCACCATTAAACCATTGTTAAGTTAAACAACAAAGCAACTTAGCCAAACAAATTGATCATTATTCTTTACAAAGACAGCGTGAGCGTGCAAAAATCAGCTAATAAAAAAAGCATTAAGAGAAAGCTGACTATCTGAAAAAGACTTGGGCACTTACCAGTAAAATAGTTATATACTGTTAAAAGGTCAAGAGATATTATAAAATGAAGATGTAAAAAAGGTAACAAATCCCCTTGTTTTGAGACACAACATCCAAGTTAAAAAACTGACTTCAGTGGCACAACGACCACTTACTGGAACTCTCCCATCCTTTTATAAAGGTCACAGGGAACAGAGAGAAAAGTATCTGCTGGAGCCACAAATAGCCAACAACTCCCCTATCAACAGCCTAAGGCCTAGGCTACATTTAAAACTTTGGTTGACGTAGCTACAGATACGAAAACTCCATACCCCTGAGCACCACAGATATGCTGACCTAACCTGCAACATAGACGCAGTTAGACTGATGGAAAAATGCTTCTGTTAACCTACCTACAGTCGCTTGGGTACATGAAGTTCCTATAGTGATGGAAAAACCCATTCTGCCACTGTAGTCTATGTCTTACACTACAGGGTTACAGCAGTATAGCTATGACATCATAGCTATGCTACTGTAACACCTATGGTGGAGACATGGCCTAATTAAGAATGTAAGAATGGCCCTAATGGGTCAGAGCAAAGGTCCATCTAGCCAATACCCTGTCTTCCAACAGTGGTTGGTGTCAGATGCTTCAGAGGGAATGAACTGAACAGGGAAATTATCAAGTAATCCATCTCCTGTTGTCCAATCCCCGCTTCTGACAGTCTGCAGTTTAAGGAGCATAAAGCATCACCCCAAAGCATGAAGTTGCATCCCTGATCATCTTTGCTAATAGCCACTGATGGACCTATCATCCATGAACTTATCTAATTCTTTTTATAATCCGGTTATACTTTTGGCTTTCACAACATCCCCTGCAACAAGTTCCACAGGTTGACTGTGCATTGTGTGAAGTAGTACTTCCTTATGTTTGTTTTAACCTGCTGCCTAGTCATTTCATTGAGTGATCCCTAGGTCTTGTGTTTGCTTTCTCCACACCATTCATGATTTTATAGACGACTACCATATACTCCCTTAGTCGTCCATTTTCTAAGCTGAACAGTCCCAGTCTTTTTAATTTTTCCTCATACGGGAACTGTTTCATTTCCCCCCCCCTTTTATTTTGTTTTGTTTTTTGCCATTACCTGTACTTTTTCCAATTCTAATGTGTCTTTTTTGGTATGGGGTGACAAGAACTGCACACAGTATTCAAGGTTTGGGTGTACTAATGATTTATAGAGCGGCATTATGGTATTTTCTGTCTTATTATCTATCCCTTTCCTAATGGTTCCTAACATTCTGTTAGCTTTTTTGACTTCTGCTGCACATTGACTAGATGTTTTCAGGGAACTATCCACAATGATTCCTAGATCTCTTTCTTGAGGGGCAACAGCTAATTTAGATCCCATCTTTTTGTATGCATAGCTGGGATTATGTTTTTCAATTTACATTACTTTGTATCTATCAACACTGAATTTTATCTGCCATTTTGTTGCCAAATCACCCAGTTTTGGAAGATCCCTTTCTAACACTTCACAGTCAGCTTTGGTCTTAACTATCTTGAGTAATTCTGTATCATTAGAAAGCTTTGACCCCTCACTGTTAACCCCTTTCCCAGACCATTTATGAATATGTTGAACAGCATAGGTTCCAGTACAGATTCCTGGGGGACCCCACTATTTACCTCTCTCCACAGTAAAAAGCCTACCATTTATTCCTATGTTGTATGTTCCCACACCTCCTGTAGAAACCAAAGCTCATGTAAGGAGACTTTGAGCAACTTCACATAGTTGTTTTGAACAAATACATTTTAGTATTGATATTTAATTATAATTAGTAGCTAATCTACTGGAATGCTGATTTTGAGTATCCAATTCTAAGCACTGAAACCTGCTAACCAGCTGGACACTGTTCACTAGTGAAAGATAAAACTTCAGACAGAACAGATGTAACTAAACTGGTTTAACTGCCTGAAAAGCACAACAGATCTAAGCTAATCTGAATACCTTTATTTACAGTGAGCAATGATCAATCTACTGTATCACAATCCATCAGATAGAATTAAGTATATAATGTCCATTTAGTGTAACATGTACCAAGTAACCAATATAACAGATTCTTGACAATGTCTCCTACTATAAAAAGTGTCTATTTTACCTCAACAGTTTTTAAAAATGCTTCTGCAGCATGATTTATATCACCTAATTACTACTGATTGTTAGACCTCATTGTCCGTTTACTTACAATTAAAGAACTATTATCGCCATTTAGTTGGCTGTCATCCCGAGACTTCACATAACGACGATGGTTTTGATAGAAGTTGGATAGTCCATAATACATAAACACATTGGTCTGAAAAACATGACGTGGCAGATTGACAGAGGATTTTCAATGACACCAATACATAAAATAATCCACAAGGTACATTAATATAGTGATACAGCCAGGAAATTGATAAATCTTTACATCTTGATGTTTTGTATTTATTCTGCATCAGTAATATTCATCAAGTATTAGCTCAAAGACCAATCAAAACAAAATATTTATTTTATATTGCCTGTATTGTAAACTCAGGCTGGCATTTGAAAGTCTAGTTGCACCCTTTTAGCCTCACATATCTCAGGTTATCACCAAGAAATTCTGAAATACCTTATGTTTGCTGTGTAACAACTTAGACAGTATCAGTAACTAAGTTCAAAAGGCTTTCTAAACTTGCTGTATTCAACACTAAAGCACATATCCACAAAGGGACTTAGACACAGCAATGCTAAAGTATTGCTGTGCCCAACTTTTAGGCACCTAGGGAAAAAAAATCACTGTAACAACAATGGGATCCACAAAGCCTGAGTTAGATGCCTAGGCTCCCTATACAATGAACGGAGGCAGATAGGGGACTAAAAAGGGATCCACACAAGCCAGCAGTTAGGTGACTTCTCGCCTAACCGAGCCAATGAGAGGGGTATGTCCTAAGCCCCACCCCTCATGAATTTTCAGTAACTAGATCCAGGCTGCATTTTTTTTTTAAGTTCAGCACTGTTGCATCTCCACAGTGATGGTAGTCCCCCTACAGGCTGCAGGGAAGCACCTATGCCTGCTTGCAATCCACAGCTGGGAAACTCCTCTCCTGGACCTGAAACAACAGAGGAGGAGGAGCCACCTTCCTTATAATTTTTAGCCCAGTGGTTAGAGCACTCAACTGGAATGTGAGATCCAGGCTCAATTCCCCCCCAAGCACCCTGCCTGAAGGGGAGAATGGATTTGAACAATGGTCTCTCACCTGTCAGAAGAGTTCTCCAACAACAGGGCTATGGGGTATTTTGAAATGGGTCTCTTTCAGCAATAATCACACAGGAGTGGTGAGGCAGCATATGGTCACACGGTATAGCACAATTCAAGTAGTAAAGACTTGGAAAATTGGGACATTATACACAATGTTTCTGAAATTCATAGAGAAACTCACATTTGTTTTAAAACATAAGACCCACATTTTTGTACAACTGGATGCAAAGGACATTGATAAAACTAGTTTGCATGCCCTATAAAGCCTTATTTACACTGAGTTTTTTAGTGAAAATCTCCTATAGTTGTAGTACCATCTGAGCAGTTCCATCAGTGACTGGGAGTGCTAATGTAGGCTGGCCACTTCATTTTTACAGTGTCTTCTAACCCCAATTAATGATGGTTAAAACATCAGCAGGCAGTCTATGTGAATGCTCCCACATACTGTACCATCAGTGATGCAACAGAAAGAGAATTTAATAAAAAGCTCCCTGCAAACCATTTAAGACTCATGGTAAATCTACGGATCTACAATTTAAGGTTCCAATTAATGTTACACATTTCTGGGTGAAGATAAATGAATTAAGGCCTGATTCAAATCTGTTGTACCAGATGTAGTTTGTGGAGAAGATGTAAAACACACAGGATAAGTTGATGAGTGAAGAGAACAGCAAAACAAAATTGAATTTTCAAGAATAAAAGCAGTATGATGTTCCTCTAACATACAGATTTAATGTTTAGACTTAACTAAGTGGTGCATCAAAGCAGTAACAAAAGAAAACTGAAGTAGATGTGAAGCTAGCTAGTACAATACCTTACAAAAGCAATGATAAAATGCAAAGGCATGAACATAAAACTTAAGAATAATTCTGATGGCAACCCACACACAAAAAGTAACAGACCTCAAATGGATGATCCAGGGTAAAGTTAATGGTGCAAGTACAAGGTGGTGTACTATTCCAGGACACATTTAAACATTTGTTGCATGGACTAGAAGAGTCGGTTCCCGTGTAATCAATCTGCATGAGAAAGAGGACACTGAGTTACAGTCAGAGAAAATTACAAATCATGATTACTAAACCAAGCAGATTTCTCAACTTCATCTCACACCCAAAGAATATTCACACACCTAAGACTTCATATAGCATTATGGTTTCACAAGTGGATTTTTCACATCACAGCAGAAAAAAAGAAGGGCTGTCCTAAAACATAGAAGTTTACCAAATAGATTGTTACTCCCCATTTAGGCACCTAAATGAAGAAGCAAAATTTTCAAAAGCATTCAGCAGCCAATCTGGGAGCTATTGGGTGTTTTTAAAGACTAGCCCTAAATGTAAAATATTAAGGCAATGACGTTGGCGTGTTTTTAAAGAAAGTTAGGAGGAACAGATTATCAGTGAATTGTTAGAATACCATCAGTATTTCTTTGGTTTATTGTGGATTACCTAAATTTTAAAATGATGTAATTCACACAGCATTAACATGAAGAATTAAAAACCTCAGACAATATACACATGGGTCAACTCTACATCCTGTTAAGTGTTTAAAACAAACGTTTATTGCAAAATACGTAAATGAAAGTATTTTACACTGGGTCCTGACACAACATTGATAATTTGAGTAACAGTTTGCATGGTTTTCTGAAAGGCTGTTGCATGTTGTTTTGTCTGGTCTATTGTTATCAACAATACACTAGAAAAAGTATACCAGGTTCCACTATCAGCAAGAAAGTTGAATTAAAAAATGAACATGTTTTAGGCCCTGTACTCACTTGGAAATATCACCATTTAAGCAATCTGTGTCAGCAATGTGTTCAGCTATAATCTGAAACAGTGCTGCAGTTTCTTCTGATCTATGCAAGAAGTTAAACAGCAGCTGAACTAGTATTATACAGACACCTCTAGATGTTTTTTTTTAATGGCAAACTAAATCTAGGAAGAAGAATCTTTCAGAAATCTTAATACCCAGAACTCACTCTATTCTCTAGTCAGTCAGAGTCCTACTTAAAAAACCCCAACCCTGTTATTTTAAGGTTAAAAAGCAGGGTGTATTTTAAAATGTTAGGTCTTTATACAATTAACTGTAAACTCTATAAGGTAGAAAATCTCTCTCTCTCTACATGTCTGTCTAACAATAATTGGACCATACTCTTGACTTGGGCCTCTTAGCTGTAGGGTAATGCAAATATTAAACAGTAATTGCTAGTAGTAGTAATGCAGAAAAAGCAAGAACAAATCCCATATTTTTTTCATTTCTGGGTCACCTATAATTGATAGCACACTTAACTGCTGTGTTATAGTTGAATTTTGTTCATCCAAAGTAAATAATTGGATAACCATTCTGCAGACATCATCTTATTGATAGTTTAAAATGGTTTTAGACCTGGCTCAGTTTGAAAATTAATTCTAAAAGACACTGACAATGTGATGTTTCAGCTACTGAAGGATTCCTAAATTTATCAAACACCTTTTGCACCATTCTCTAGGTAGAGGAAAAGAGAGCATTTTTACTAGCTCTATACTTGTTTTCCATCCAATTAAATTAGAATTTTTTTTAAATCTAGATAGTGACAAACACACTACTTATCCTCTGAACTACATTCATGTGACATGAAACAAAATTTCAGAAGACACTATAGTTTTAGTCTCAGTATAAGAACTCAAAAAAGGAACTGAACAGAATATTTCCCAACCATGCTGAAAAATGCAAATAGAAACCAGGCCAAAATTTTCACAACTGGGTATTTAAATTAAAGCTTCTCTACTCTACATTTAGGCCCCAATTCTGAAAATACTTAACCACATATTTAACTTTAATCAGCAGGACCACTCATGCATGAAATGTTAAGCATGTGTGCAAATGTTTGTTGGGTCAGGGTCCTAGGCACCTAAATAAAAGCAGTATATTTTTCAAAGATACTAAGTAACTGCAACACCACTGATCTTACTCCGCATGTCTACACTATATCTGGCAACTAGCTTCACTGTCTAGGTACCCAAAATTGTGTTGCTTTGATGCTGTGGCTCCATCTCTAAGGCCTATCCTAGCCCTTAAGTTTGAAAGCCTGAGTCACGACATTTACACACTTTTTTAGCATGTTAGCGTGAGCTTCATTAACACAAATCTGTGGACCTAGGCTGGGGGGGCTCAATCCCAAATGCCGTGCAGACATACTCATTGAGACTGGAAGGGCCCAACTTTTCAGAAAATCTAACATTTATTTAGTTATCTAAATACAGATTTAAGGCCTTATCTTCAGGCCAGAAGTTCTGGTCTGAAAAATTTGCCCTTTGATTTTAAATATTTTTTGTTGTTGTAATAATTTATTCTAGAACAAAGCTAAGGAAATTTGTTTCTTTAAAGCAATGATCAGCTACAACGCAGTCATGGTTAATGTGTTAGAAGCAATAATTTTTTACTCGTTCCAATCTTTAAAGGAACACTCAAATTTAGAGTTTACATGTCCATCCTAAGTGTTATTTCAAGAATATGTCTTAAATCTATCCTATCAAATCCAACCATTTTCTTTTAATGCAGCTCAGGGTTGATTTTGAGATGGGATGCATGGCCGCAAATCTAGGCAGAAAGGCGTGTATATTTTTAGAAAGCAATTAAGAGCCTACACACTACTGGGAGAACATTAAATACATTTTTGCCTTATCTTTTAAATTCCTTGCCTTTGGGGATTTAATTTTTTTCATTTAGTCTGATGTTTATATTCCTTTGCATATTTTATTATGGTAATGTTAACATTTTAACAAAGATACACATTAAAAATCTCCGATATTCTTTCAATCTAGCTAATGAAATCATTTCCACAACTATTCCATCTTTACTACCACAACCGGATTATCTCCACTGATTGACTAATAGAAGTGAACAATACTGGTTTTTACATAACTGGTATGATTTGATCTGCACACTAAAGTGTATTTTTAAGGGGCTCAGTTTAATCTCCCTACCATACTCTATAATATCCCAATCCTGCAGAGACATACACACTTCACTTTATCACTGTGAGTAATCCCACTGTTTTCAATGGGACTCTCAAAGCTTTAAAATTAAAAATGTACGTAAAAGTGTTTGCAAGATCAGGACCTAAGTCAGTACAACCTACAGAACCTAAGAGCTGATCAAGCAGATTTAACAACAGAAAGTTTGTTTTTGAATTGATAACATGCAACTTTTCAGCATAGAGCTTTTTTAAAAAAAATACATATATTCTGAAACTTAAGCAGAAGGGTTTATATGGAAACTGTAGCTAAATACCAGATGCAAAGTATTGACTGAGTGTTTATACTACAATATCACTGGACAATGCAAACTGAAGAGCACACGCCTGAAGTGCATTACTTCCAAATTTATTCCTGATATGTCAGGCTTCTAGAAAGGATCCACTTAGCAAAAATGTGTTTTTTATTATGGCAAAATAAACACTACTTTTAACAGGTTAGCAGGCTGAGGTAAACATCTATATTAGCATTAAACTACATTAGGGTTTTACTATGTGTTAATTATCACGTGATGGTGAACATATAGTAAAAAGCCACTTTTTCTCCTAGTGAAATCAAGATCCTAGTGTTCAAGTGTAATCTGACCTGGCTAGTAAAATCAGTATCAGTGGAGGATACTCAGGGTACCAGGCAAGGTCATCTTCAGTGTTTTGAGTCTACCACTACTGTGTGTTACTCCCACCTTCCCACCTCCATTAGTCAGTGCAAAAGATAAACGAGTTGTTTTAAAAAAATGTGACCATTAGACTAAATTGACAAAGCAGTCATTTCCTACAGAAGGCATTTCTTCACTTCCAAAACCACAGCAACCACAACAGCATGAAGAGATAGGGCGGATCTAGCAACGTCCAATGGAACGGCGGAACCAACCCCTTAACCCTGCAGGGCGCTGGACTGCTGCGTTCCACCTATCGAGCCTGGCCCGGTCTGAGGGATACCTTTCATGGGGGAAGGCCGGGTCTTATCGTTACTGCCCAGGCCAGGGACGGAGGGTTTGTTCTCTCTGTCTCCCAGCGATATTTGCAATCTCACCTGTGGTAGACCAGGGAAGGCAGAGACCTTCGTTCCCTCCCCCCGCCTGCCGCGCACCCCCGGCCCCTGGGCTCCCCGCAGGGCCCTCTCCAGGAGCGCCTGGTTTGAGAAGTGCCCCGCTCCCTTCTCGGGACATTTCCCGCGCTGCCTCCGCCGAGGTTTCCCTCAGAGGCGCGGGGGCGGGGGGACCCAGCGCCAGGCCCGCCGCAAGAGGCGGCCCCTCACCTCGAACTCGCGGATGTTGTTGGACGTGACGAAGATGCCGATGCCGATGGGGATGAAGATGAGGCCGATGATGAAGAAGGCGGGCAGCACGGTGCCCGCGGTCAGGATGGGCTGCCAGGCCGGCAGGCGCTGCTGCTTGAAGGCCGTATTGTCGGGCTTGCGGCTCTTCCCCGCCCCGCCCGCCGCCCCGCCGCCCGCGGCCCCCACCCCGCCCGAGGGGTGCCCGTCCGCCTCCTCCTTCGCGCTGTAGTTCACCGCCATGGGGCCGCCGAGGACGGGGAGCAGCCGGCGCTCCGCTCGGGAACCGACGCCGCCTCCGCTCGGGCCAGTGACGGGCGAGCGGGGACTGCGCCTGCGCACGGGACCGGGGACGGTTCCGCGGCGCCTGGCAACAAACAAACGTCACCGGCTCCCCTTGCCGGGTGAGGTGACCAGGCGGGGCGGGGGCACCTTCCGCCCTCCCCTCCACCTGCGCGTGCGTTATCAGCGCGGGGGTAAGGCAAGGAAGGGGATTTGGCTTTGGGACGCATAATTGATGACGATGCGCTCCATTAACTTCTCCCCTTCCGGCACAGCCGGCGCGCCGGGCCTCTGCCAAGAAGACGCATGCGCAAAAAGAGCGCAAGCGCGTAGGTTCCACATGAGGGGGCCCGGCACGGTTAAGGACGATGGAGTCACGCATGCGTAGTTGCTCTCTCTTCCCTGCCGGGGTGGCGCGCGCTCGTCCATCAGGCCGTCACTCCGGAGGGGAGGGGCGGGGGCGGCGCCCGATACGGTTCGGAACACCGGCTCCTCTTCCTACGTGGGGCAGGGCACAAGGGGGGAGGAGGCGGACACGTCATCAGAGTGCGCTCGTTAGCGGCGGGACGGAGGGTCTCGCTCCCCTCCCACTTCCAGGCGCGGGCTGCGGCTGCGCCTTGTGTCCCAGCGTCAACCAGCTGCGCCGGGGGCGCGCGCCCGTTTCCCACCAGCGCCGCCCGGCCTCCAGCCCCGGGCCCGAACGGGCCTGAGGAGGCGGTTGCTGGTCTCGCCCCTGGCGGAAGGACGCTCTTCGCGCCCGCCCAGTTCACCCCCGAGTGCCGCCGGGTCCCCCCAGCCGGCGCTGCCGCTCAGCCTGAGGGAGAGCCCCGAGCCGCCCGCGAGCGGTGCCAGGGGAGCGCCCCGGCCCGCTCCGAGGGGGCGGGGAGGCGGCCAGACCGTGAAGACGCCGCCTCGCCCCTCCCTCCCCAGCCACTCGCCTCCTCGGCGCCGCCCGAATCGCTGCCGAGCGGGGCCGTTTTGAGACGGTGGCGGTGGCTGGGGCTTTGTCCCCGGGGGCCGGGCTTGGGGCTAGTTACACTGACGGCCCTCACCCGGGGACGGCGGGAGCCGGGTCTTTTCCTTTGCCGTGGAGTGTGGTCCCAAAGAGGCGTGAGGGGCAGGCCGCTGCGTTCCGTGCCGACCCAGTGCTTGCCAACCTTGTTGGCTCGAGGGCCGTAGATATTGTTACAACCCTGAAGGGCCCCCAGTCTCTGCCAGCAGCCCTCCCCCTCCACTCACTGCAGGGCTGCCTCCCCCCTACTGATCTCCCGTCCCCCTTGGCTGCAGCAGGGAAACCACATGTGTTCTGTAGCCCTCTGCTCCCCTCCCTCTGGCTGCAGTAGGGACACTAGCACCTAGGGACCCAGGTGGAGTGCTTTGCAGGGATCTCTACAGCCAGGGAAAGGGGAGCACTGGTCTCCTGTCCCCTTGGCTGCAACAAGGGGTCTGCTCTGGTCTTTTAGCCATGCAGTAGTCCTTAGGCAACAGCTCCCTTCTGGAGCCAGTGGGAGAGGAGTGGTGGGCCACTTTGAAAGCCTCTGTGGGCCACAGGTCAGGAACCACTGTGCTATAAACTTAGAGGCACTGAGCAAGGCCACTGCCCCAGATGTTAGGGAGTATTACATCTGACACGTCTTCAGAGATATAATACGTGTGGTCTACACACAGCTTTTGCGCCAATATAACTATTTTGGTTACGGGTATGATTTTTTTTTAAACTGCAATATTTATATCAGTACAACAACTAGTGTGGCTGTAATTATGGCAGAGTAGCTTATTCCCCTTTCTGTGAAGAAGTAAACGATCCTGGAATAAGCATGCAGACTGATACTAACTGCACCTACTTTAGGAGAGTTGTATGATTTCACAGTACTGGCATAGTTAACGTAATACAACCTGTGTGTAGACAGGGTCATAGATTGATGTTCCAGGATTTTATATTGGGGGTGTGGGAATCACATCCAAGCAAGCAAAAACAAAATATCACATAATTTTACATAATGGTGATAGACTGGCTCTCAAACCTTTTTGTTTTGCAGAGGACATTAGGCAAAGTAGATAGAAAATGGGAGATAAGTATATTTTTGAAAAGAATACACACCCACCAGAATTCCTTTTGCCCCAGCCCTCCTCCATCACCACCCTGTCTGTAGAATGATAAACTCACCCTTAATAAATCAGCTTATCACTGATATCCTGTATCTATGACAGTGCAATGCAAGACTGGGCCTTAATGTGTGTATGTGTAGGAATTAAAGTTTTAAGAAGATTGCCATCTAGCAAATGTCTTAAAATCTGTGTATATCGCACTGAGTCTGGAAAAGCTATTTTCTGCAGGAATTTATTCCATCAGATTGTGAACTTTTTTACAGCAAGGAAACTAATATCTATTAATTGAATTTAGTAGATATAAATCTACACTGTTAAACCCACTGAAGTAGAATATAAAATATCCAAACAAACAATACTGGAGAATAAATTTTATCAAGTTGTCATAAAATACTGAAGTTATGAACCTGCAACATTTTAAAGCAAAAACAAACATTAATACAAAGGCTATTTTTAAAAATTAACAGTGACAAATAGACAAAAAACGGAATTCACAGTTGAAGATGTAGTGGTCAATGCACCAAAGTTGATTTTCTGGTAGTATCTAGTTTTAAGTCCAGTGCTGTCTTGAGAGAAGTCAATTGCAAAACTGCCATTCACTTCAATTGGAAGGTTTCTGTTTACTCCACAACCCCCACCCTTTCCAAAATAATTGAGTATATTTATTTTTAAAAAAGGCTTGAATCATTTTATTTCCTCACATAAAGCCATATTAATAACTATTTAAATAATCTGACTGACCATAGGAGTTTCTAAAGGAGATCATGTCCTTCACCAATTTTTCCTATTTTAATATTATCATCATCTGTGGATTCAGTGTGGCTGCCATGAACACTGACTTCATCGGAAAACATCTTTATGATTATTTCCTTTAAGAAGTGCATGTGTATAAAATTATTTCTAGTGTATTTAAATACACTTCTTTCAAAGTACCCAGAAGCCAACTAATGCATTACATGGCTACTGCATTCATTTTTCAAATTTTGAAATCAGGATTCAAATCTGAATTAGGTTGCATTGGAAGATGTCAGTAACACTAATTCACAGAAGGCGAAAGTTACCCTCCATATGAAGTCTGCACAGATGTGATTTTCGGTCAGTAGGCTGTTTTACAACATTTGGTATGATCTGCTGCTTGCAACATGCCTCTTCAGTCAAATTTTATAATCCCACTCTGTATAGAAAAACATAGTAGTACCTATCTGTTCTGTGTTTTGCAATGGCCAGTGCTATCAGTCTCCCACTTAGTTGAGTAGGACAGTTCATCCAAAATATTTTAAAAAACTGATTAGGCTAAAATAAACTATAACTGCATTTCTGTTAAACACCATCTTAACTTTTTAAACTCTTAAAAGTGTGTGTGGACAGGTGGGGTTGGGGATAGAGTCCCTAAAAACAAAATGAAAATGTTTTTCCACACATGATAAATGAGATTTTTGTTAATCCAGATGGAGGGAAAAATAACTCATTCTACTTCAGTTGAGACTTTTATACTATTTTTAAATGCAGAAAAATGTTTTATACAGCAGAAAGTTAAAAATACTATTAAAACAAGAAATTTCAGTAGTGTTGCTATACTTTTTAAATAGCTGTCAGGTTCATTATAAATTAAGTCAAACCAGTTCTTACCCCAGATGATTATTCATTCACAAATAATGTTTTTTTAAGGCAATGGGCTTGGTTCACCTCTCTGTTAACTCCCATTTTGTGCTGGTGTAACTTCATTGAAAACAATGGCACATAAGTGGGCCTGATTCACCACTGTCTTATTCCTGTTTTACACTGGAAGTCAGTATACCTCAGTTCTGTGTTAGGAAATTGAAATATGCTGTGTAAATTCTAGATGTCATTATAACTGGCTTCCACTTTCCCATATTGGTTACCATATCATAGCACTCTATAGCCAGTGAAAATGAACTCTCTAGAAAAGGTTTATACAAAATAAAAGAACATTAGGATTTCAGGAAACTTGGAGCCATGTCACATGAGACTGATTTAATTTAACTTTAGCTTTCAAAATGCTGTCAGTAAGTTACGTGTGGGTCTCAGCATACTCCTGCTATTCTGCAGCTGTGGAATTTGCTGCAGAATTGTGCTCCAGAATAAATTTTTGGCTTTAGAAAAGAATCCAGCTTCAATGGTGGTGAAAATAACCTTGACAAGATTCTCTGAATGATGTTACTTTCCCAAATCTGCAGACAGCCTGATGGGTTATCTATTTCTTTCAATCTCAGATATTAACATCTACTTATCACAAATTTAAAATGTTGTAGTAAACTTTCACTTTTGATCACTTTAGCAAAAGGGACCAGTTAATATACTTATCCCACAATCTCAAGCCACCTTTCAAATGCCAATGAATGTACCCCATTCAGCTGCCAAAGCTTCCAGTTTCCCCCTAGCAGCTTTACAGTCCTGTTTTACACTAATAATACAAAAGTCTGCAGTAAATTGGAAACTGAAAATGTAGGGAAAATTTAAAATGAATTTATTATAAAAAATAAATAGCATGAGGGTTACCATACAGGTTCTATTCAATTTCATATATAATTCATTTAAAAATCCATTTTTAATTTAAATGTAGCTGCCACAGAGTTCTCATTACGCTTCTTCAGAATGCAGCAGCAGCAAAGGGCCACTGATGTAAAATTCAAGTTCACCTTGCAGCAATGTGCATGGGGTCTTGTTATCAACCTTACACCACTGTCTCCTTACACTTACATAGGTGTGATATTTACTAATATATAAGGTGCTACTGCCTTCCTGATACTGTGGACATTGAGGATTCCGCAATAGAAGGCTTCCACCACAGTTTTGTTTTAAATTAGCTTTCTTCACACAGTCCATAATTTTGCATACATTTTGAAGTTGGCAACACATGCTTTTCCCCCCATTAGTAGATTAAATGATCTTAGTTTTGGGTAGAGTAAGCAGGACAGCAGCCCAGGATACAAAGCTGGGGGGGGTTGAAAAATGAGGGAAACAATCAATAGGGGTGTAGAGCCCCACAGCAGGCGTGATATCGCCACCCTTCTGCACTGCTATTGGCAGCGGTGCTCCGTCAGAGCTGGGTGCTCAGGCGGCCAGAGATGTGCGGCTGCTAACTGAGCACCCAGCTCTGCAGGCAGCACCGCCGCCAGCAGCAACACAGAAGTAAGGGGGTGGCGATACCATGCCCTCTGGTTCCCCCTTCCCCCTCCTCATTTTTCCACTCCCCCGCCCCGGCTTTGTGTGTCCCACCACTCTTCCTGGTTACGGCACTGTAGTTGCACCAAACTGTCTGGTTATCAAAACATTTGCAGGCATAATATAATAATTGAGTGTTTATCTCAGTCCAGCAATTTTTTCTCAAACAAATAGGTCATCTGTGGCTTTTCCAAATTACAGCTATTAATAAAGGTCCATTGTTACTTTTCCGTGATTGTCCCTATCTCGTCTGCAACTCAGCCACAATTATTTGAAGATCATCCTGCGATTCAGGGAGAGTCTTACTAGTATAGTAAAAATGCAAAGTTAGAAACAATAGCATCATTAATTCTGCCAGATGATCGATCTTTCTCCATGGCACTGACAATACCTGGATCCGTTTTATTATGCATGTAGTATGCACTATGTTATTATAATCAAATACCAGCCCAAAGAAGGCAACAACTACCAAAGCCATATAATTCCTTTTTTATCAGTAGCAATTACTATAAAATAAAACAAAGTGAATTTCAACCCTCTGGGCCTTATGACATTTGTCATAATCCAAGCATTTATGTTCTTGTGAAAATATATGTTACAGTGTGATGAAAATTGACTTTTTTTCAGTACAGACAGAAGTAAAAACTCTGTAAAACAATAATAGTAATCACAGCTTAGTGAACACCGGTTTACAATGCTTAAAATGAATCTTTAAAGTCAGATAGCACTTCAGGGCTTTAGGTTGTTGCTGAACCATTGCACAGTGCAAGAAATATTCTGTAACAGTTTACCCTGTCTGGTAGCCTTCAAAGCATTTAGTCTCTCAGTCACATGGTGGCAGGAAAATGTGTTGCATACTTCTCCGTTAAAAATAGAAAAAGCACTGTTGAGATTAAAATTTAACTTTCTTTACTGTCTTTAATACAAAAATATCAATCAACACTAAATATTTGACAGTGTATTCTACAAATTAATGTGCCATTGGCAGTAGCAATTGGAAGGTTTGGGGAAAGTTACCTTAAAATGTTTTATAAAAATAAATTATATAGCAAACACCACCAAACAAATCAAGCAGGTGCCTTAGGCTTTGCAAAATAAGAGTAACATTCAGTTGGCACCATGATTGCTTTTCTTTCTCTCTTTCTCTCTCTCTCTCTCCATATTTTCAAAATATCAACAAGGCCATTACTTTTAAAAACTCTACAAATAACCATAATAATCCAGTGGAAGCAATAAAATACTTCTGTAAGTGATCAGTAGCACAGGAGACAATGGTGATGGTGGTAGAGAGCTTCAACAGTGATCCATCCAACTGGTGTGGAGAGGAAGTGCACACATATAGAATACATTGGGTATGGTATCTCATCTAGAGTTCATGCGTAACTGATGAATGATGACACTCTCTAAGAGAAAAGAGCAAAACATTTGCTATTATATAATTGGAAATAAAGGTATTTTTAAATAAAGTTAATAGAACTTGTTATTTATAGCGTGCTTTTTTCCCCCCAAAAGTATCTTAAAGGCATTAATTAAACCTGACAACACTCCTGTGAGGAAGGTATTATTCCCATGTAAAGATGGAAGACTGAGATTGAAAGGAAATGTCCTGCCCAGTGCAACAGACGGAGTCTGGATTAGAGTCAGGATTAGAATTCAGGAGTCCGTGGCTCCCAGTTCAATGCTCAGACCGTATCTGTCACTATACAAAACCGTAATTTTTGCATATTGACTGTCTCTCCCCTCCCCTTCATAGGTTGCTTGTCCTCTTAAAGTTCATGTAAAGATTTATATGCAGGATTACTTTACATACTCCATAGTCCCACTAAAGTCAATGAACTACTCAACATGCTTAAAGACTTATTTACATGCTGAACTTCAAGCATGCAAGTAATTTAAATGACTTAAATGTACTCACAGGGTAAAATCCTGGCCCTGCTGAATGAAGTCAATGGTGCTTTTGCCATTGACTTCAATGAGGTCAGAATTTCACAGATAATGTGTAAAGCTGAGCGTTTGTAGTCTGGGCAAGATCAGAGCTTAAGTTTGTACTGTGCCAAACATAAGAGGTCTTTGATTCTGATCAGTCTTTTGGTAATAGCACAACAAATATTTACTTTAAACTAAAGGACAATTAATTATATTTATGTGTTTCCATTGCAGACAAGATGCTATTTACTAAATTAGAGTTTAACCAAAAATGTAAATTTCAACCTACAATGCGGCTTTAAAGAAAAAATATTTATGGGTTTTAAAATGATAAAATTGCAGTCAGAAATTTGAAATGTAGTATGATGTGCCTTCCAAAAGCATTTATTTCTATAGTTGAAACTTTTTATAGCTACTGTGATTTTCTTCCCCTCCTTGTTTTCAAAAGTCATTTACAAGATAAAGATAAATTCAGTGTATCCTTACCACTTTTATTAACCTGTGCCTATGCTTCACATTTAAAAAAAAATGTTTGTAGATTGATGGTGTGAGTTGTATAATATTGTTATTTTTAAAACAGGAAAAATATTCAAATATTTTCATTTACTCTTTATGCCAGAGCCTTACCACTAGATGGCATGTTTTTATTATTTTACGCATATGTATAAAACAAGGCTAAGACAACAATCAGGAGAATATGGGAACGCAAGTGGAACAAAGGAATTTCCCAAATAAAGTGTATTCCTCCACATTTAATATAGCATATATATAAGGTTTTCAGCCAGATATGTCTATCTTTCCTCCCAGATTTGAATAATGAACATAAAAATCATAAACTGTGGTACAAGTTAACCTTCCCCACTAATGCAATTTTATAATTTCAGATCTTGGAGAATGTTAAGCAAGATAAGAGCTATATTTGCTTAAGATCAAATTCTACTCATAGATGAACACATTTCCAGTTAATTTCAGTGGGAGTCAGATGAGCTAATGGTTCTTAATATCCAGTACATTACGTACATTATATATCTATACATGGAGTTTAAAAACAAAAATTTAGTAGGCAGAAAATGTCATCTTCCTTGTCCCGACCCAATTAATAATTGAACTGCATAACTATAGTAGGTTTCAGAATCCAAGTCTTCCTCTTCCAGACCAAACATAACTATGTAGGGGAAGGTAAGAAACTAGAAAGGATTAAGAAGTCATACATTGTTTAAACTTCCATTATTAATTTGTATATTCATTTCTTTTATACCTCACACCTTCGAATCACAGAATCATAAGGGACTTCGAGAGGTCATCTAATTCAGTCCCCTGAAGGAATAAGAATTATCTAGGCCATCCCTCAAAGGTGTTTGTCTAAACTGCTCTTAAAAATCTCCAATGATGGAGATTCCATAACAACTTTAGGCAATTTATTCCAGTACTTAACTATCAGGACAGTTAGGAAGTTTTTCCTAATGTTCAACCTAAAGTACCCTTGCTGCAATTTAAACTCATTGCTTCTTGTCCTATCCTCAGAGGGTAAGGAGAACAATTTTTCTCTCTCCTCCTTGTAGCAACCTTTTATGTACTTGAAAACTGTCATCATGTCACCTCTCAGTCTTTTCCAAACTAAACAAACTCAAATTTTTCAATCTTCCCTCATATGTCATGTTTTCTAGACCTTTAATCATTCATGTCCATATCTTTCCTGAAACGTGGCAACCAGAACTGAACACAATACTCCATCTGAGGCCTAATCAGTAGAATGGCAGAACTACTACTCACGTCTTGCTTACAACATTCCTGCTAATACATCCCAGAAGGATGTTTGCTTTTTTGCCACAGTGTTACACTGTTGATTCATATTTAGTTTGTGATCCCTTCTATAGTACTCTCTCCTACCGAGTCATCTTCCATTTTGTATCTGTGCAACTGATTGTTCCTTCCTAAGTGGAGTACATTGCATTTGTCCTTATTAAATTTCACCCTGTTTACTTCAGACCATTTCTCCAGTTTATCCAAATCATTTTGAATTTTAATCCTATTCTCCAAAGTACTTGCAACTACTCCCAGGTTCATATCATCTGCAAACTTTAAGAGTGCTCTCTGTGCCATTATCTAAGTCATTGAGGAAGATATTGAATAGAACTGGATTCAGACTCTGTGGGATCCTACTTGATATGCCCTTCCAGCTTGACTGTGAACCACTAACTATTCTCTGGGAATGGTTTTCCAACCAGGTATACACCCACCTTACAGTATCTGCATCTAACCTGTTCCCTAGTTTGTTTATGAGAAGGTCATGTGAGATGGTATCAAAAGCTTTACTAAAGACAAGATATACCACAACTACCATTTCTCTCATCCTGAAGTCTTGTTACCCTGTGAAAGAAAGCTATCAGGTTGGGGTTTTTTCTTTGACGTGATTTGTTCTTGACAAATCCATGCTGACTGTTACTTATCACCTGATTATCTTCAAGGTGTTTGCAAATTGATTTATTAATTATTTGCTCCATTATCTTTCTGGGTACTGATGTTAAGCTTACTGGTCTGTAATTCCCCAGGTTGTCTTATTTCCCCTTTTTATAGATTGGCACTATATTCGCCCTTTCCCAGTCCTCCCTTCTTCCATGACTTTTAAAAAATAATCTCTAACAGCTCAGATATCTCCTCAATCAGCTCCTTGAGTATTCTAGGATATATGTCATCAGGCCCTGATGACTTGAAGGTATCTAACTTGTCTGAGTATTTTTAACTTGTTCTTTCCCTGTTTCAGCCTCATATCCTACCAGATTTTCACTGGCATTTACAATGTTAGACATCCAATCAGTGAAAACTGAAACAGAGAGAGTCATTTAGCACTTCTGCCATTTCCACGTTTTCTGTTACTGTTTCCCCACTCCTCCCCTCATTTAGTAACAGGCCTACCCTGTTCTTGGTCTCCCTCTTGCTTCTAATGTATTTGTAGAATGTTATCTTGTTACCCTTTATGTCTCTAGCTTGTTTAATCTCATTTTGTGCCTGGACCTTTCTAATTTTGTCCCTCCATAGTTGTATATATTCATCCTTTGTAATTTGACCTAGTTTCCACTTTTTATAGGACTCTTATTGAGTTTCAGATTATTGGAGATCTCTTTGGTAAGGTAGGGTGGTCTCTTGCTATACTTGCTATCTTTTCTACGCAATGGAATAGTTTGCTCTTGTGCCTTTAGTAATGTCTCTTCTAACATTTGACTTTGACATTCTAACCTTCTAACATTTGACTTTGTATCAGAGAAGTAATTTATGTATTCTTGCTATTCAAACAGGTGGCTAAAGAAGTGCTTGTCTAAAATTTTCATAGGATATATTCTGTCGCAGTGATGTAGGAATAACCTGGTAATGGATAGATAGAGTGCTGCTGGGACTTCAGATCTCACAGCTTCCATGAAATATAAATTCACTTAAATAAACAAACAAAATGTAACTAATTTACTCTAATGATAAAATTAAATGAAGACATTTGTATGGATAAGACCAAATTCAGATTTAAATTATACCAGTGCAAATCACAGTTCATTTTAGTTATTTGCATTTACATTGTAAATGAGTTTAGAATCTGGCCCGTAGCGAACAATTTGCATTAAACCTGGCCAATTTAGATAATAATAGCACATCAACTGACATTTTAAGATTGGAAGTTTAAATTAAATTACTTTTTACAATTTACATGAATGGATAATTCCAAATGATACAAAAATATATATATACTAGAGATGATATAAACCCCAGTGACAAAAGTGGAGCATCATGTACCAATGTACCTATTTCTGACCTTTAAAAATCCTTTCTAAAAGAGTTTTTAGTATGGAGAGCCGCTCATGCTTTTCCTTGCAGAAGGGAAAAAATTAAATTAAAATAAATAAACCCACACATGATCCTACAGGGTTTTGTTCCTGCAACTAAAAACTCCCAATCTGAAAGTAGTTATCCTACTGACGTTTTCCAAAAAACCAAATACGAGCCAAAGCCAAATAAGAGCAGAGACCAAGTGGTAAGATAGTTTCAAAGTGAAGTCAACATCTATAATGACAAATGTTAGAAAGAGCTCTGTCTGGGAGAGCTCCGTCAAGGTTAAGGGAATGGGAATTACTCACACAGATGGAGGAGAGAAAAACATTCCCCTAAATGAAAACAATTTTAAAAGATGAGCTCACAGAAACCACTACCAGCATACTGCAGGTTTCAAACTGTTTCAGTGATGTCAACAGCCGATATGTGATCGGAATATATAATTGGTTTGAAAACAATCCTTATTGTTGTAGCCTGCATCAAAAACCTGAAACACAGTAGCACGGTAACCTTCCATTTTGAAAGATACGCACCTAACATTGGTGTTAACCTTGAGAGGCTTTGAAAAGATGTTTAACAAGTTTTAGGTAATCACCAGTATTTAGCCTATAACTGTCATGAAGCTTGGCAGACCAATGTCGTTTGGTGATTATGCATGAGATATTAATCACCAAGTAAGTAACTGGTTTGAGGGTTAAACACTGTCATGTACATACTTTGTGGTCATATTTAGAAAAGTCACAAGGAATTATTTGCTTTTTTAATCACAGTGAAGGCTGGCACAAAAGTAAAAGAGTAAACAACTAAAAATCAAAATGCTCCTAAGAATTCAAGCCATTGTTTGCTTGGACTAGAGCTTGCATGTCATCGTGGACTAAATTCTGAAACCTTTCTCACGCTAAGCAGCACTTATTCAGCTCAGCATCTCTGTTAATGGCCATGAGACTTCGCATGTGAGCAAGTTGTACTCAGCATGAGAAAAGGTGACAGCATCTGGCCCTATATAAATCAGTCAAAAACTTGTGTTAGGGACCAGATTTAAAATCTAAGGTCAACAGGGAAATTCAGTTATGGAGGCTACTCTGTCCTCAACTCCACACATAGATGCTGGAACACTTTTGGGATGTAACTTGACTCACTGTTCCAAGGCCTTTCTCGGACAGATAATATTGTAACAGCAGGCTTCTTTCACTAGACAAGGGTGCTGAGTGGATTGTTTTATTGTAGTCACCAACCAGATTGCTACCTTCAGAGAAAAAGACACTCTGAACTGGATGATCAAGACAGCCACGCTTCAACTTTTTAAGACTCTGTGCTACAAGCCTTCCTGCCTGCCCGCCCCTACTTAGGGTAGCAAACTTCAGATAAATGAAAACATTACAAAATCATGAACTCACCTAATTTTTAACCACATTTAAATTAAAACAGATATCTATAAGTACTTCTAGACATACAGTTTTCTCCAGTTTATATAAAATATTTTATTTCCCTGAATCTCAGAATAAACCCTTATACATCAATACTTAGTAAATCAATTTACATTACCCTTTGGATTACGTCAGCCCTTGCACTTTAACTTGCTTTCCTTTTGAAAAGCCTAGTAAATTGGGTCCTGCCCCCTTCTTGCTAATATTTGTTTAAACAAAATTAGCATGTTGGACTTTTTCAGGGTCTTTTCCTGCCAATATTCACAAGTTGTTATTTTTTGTTTGTGGAGCTTTTTCCCCCCAGGTTAGTCGTAGAAACATCCTTTTGCCTGGTTCTGATTTCTTGACCATTTGCTGAGTTGGCTGCGGATCAGAAATATCTTCTGATCTAGTCCTGGCACTGGGCTCTGCTTCTGAATCCTCGAAATACTAGTCCGACTTGTCAATTCTGTGTCCCCTGGGGTTGCTGGATTCCTTCTCACATCTCCTGATAACTCCACAAGGGGTACTTCTAGTTTGCCTCTCCAATTCCAGCTGTGTTTTGGATGCAGTGGATTCTATTTCCAGCTGATGGTTTCTTCTTCAGATAAACTAGTCTCTCATCTCCCATCCAAAACAGGTGCAGCTTTCAAAGGCAGGCACATTTAGACTTTGTCCCATATATATAATCAATTAAGTTAGGAAGAGTTAGTGTCTTTTTAAAACCATGAAAAAGAAGGTGTATACCATCTACAGTTCATTACTACGGGCAGGTCTACGCTAGAAGTGTTACATTGGCGCAGCTGTTCCGCTGTAGAGCATCTGGTGAAGATGTTCTATATGATGGGAAAACACTGTCCCATCCGCATAATTGCTCCACCTCCACGAGAGGCAGAAGCTTTGGCATGAACAGCGCTTAGTTCAGGAAGCCTCACTCAGGCTTCTTTCACACTGCCTTTTTCACATCCCTGAGTGATATAAGTTAGACTGACTTAAGTGGTAGGGTAGAACTGTCCTAGATCATGCCACATTAGCAGGGGGCTCATCTACTTTGTTGCATTTAAAATTACTGTTTTGAACTGACTGGAATATTTTTTTTAGCATCAGCATTTAGCATTATTTTGAGCTTTCAGCTTCATGTTGTTATGCTTAGAACTGCTGAAAAAACTGAGATACTTTAGAAATAATAAAAGCTCACTAATGATTAATGGACAAATTGAGGTATGGGGCATTTATTGGGCACAAAATTAGCTGGGAGGAGTTGATGCACTTCTGGCACTTCTGTTTTTCAGACATCCTGACACTTACAACTCCAAAGTTTATTGGAGATGCAGGTTAATAGGAGATACTTATGGACCTGTGAAAATCAGGGTCAGTATGTTTTGTGGTATTCATCAGAAGGACATGTTGTGCCTGAAAGAAGAATAAGAGTGTCTTCGAGATAGCTAGACTGGGTAGCAGGCCAAAGTATGGATTAAGAATAAACATTGTCTGGTTCTACCAAATTTTTGTTTCCCTCTACTGACAGACTGTTCTTTCAATCTCTCCTTCCTGAGAGAAACTAAACCCTCAACCCCTTGGTTTATTGCATTGATCCTGTACATTCTATTAACTGCATTTGGTCACCTCAGCCACTGAACTTCGTCACTTGGCATTTTCTCTCCCATGCATTTTGTGTGACATCTGTATTCTTCATGCTCTATCAGTAATCTTCCTTTCTCTTCTCTCCTCCAGCAGAGGCACCCATAGTTGCTGGACTTTTAATAGCTCACTCAAATGGCTTAATCATTATATATATTTTAAAATGCACATTTTTGCCGAGACATAGTATGTCAAGTTGCCTCAACTGCGAGTTCCTTTATTGTATCTTATTTGTGTGGAAATTGGTCTTTCTGGGGAAATTCCCATGACAATTGTGGTGCTATCCAACAAACAGACATCATGGCATCAATCATCTACAACCACAACCATCTCCATGCTGCAATACTTCCTTAAGACATGCTTCCACCCCCCATACCCCCCACCCGGCCTGGAAAAAATGCAAAGATGTCAGTATAACCAGAACACAAACTGGTTCTCCATGGCACGGTAAACTGGGTCTGTATTTGAGATAGACACACACCCAACTTCAGGGAACATGTTGGAATTCAGGGTAAGTTATGTGCAAAGCCCTCTATCCCTCACCTTCTGTACCTGAGCAGAGTTCCCCAACAATTTCTTTGTACCATTGACTGTTTGTATTAAGGATTATTCTAAGATAGAAGAACTCTTGGCAGCTGAAGTCAAACTATAGCACACTTTCTCATTACGGGCCTGAGCCAAAGCCTACTGAAGTCAAAGAAAGTCATTCCAATGACTTCCACGGGTTTTGGATCAGGCCCAAATTGTGACTAACAAAAATCAAATCAGTTAGATTAGAGCTTTCCAAATTGTCGTCTATGAAACGCTGCTGATCCATAGAGAATAGGCTAGTCACATGATGCCGGCTTTTCCTCTGTTTCTAGCTATAAGACTTCATTAAAAGAGACCTAAAAATACGTGGCTTTTCTAGCATTACCTTTCTAGGCAATCAATTGCTTTAGTGGTCTCAGGAATGTTAAGCGATCACAGAAAGGGAGGAAAAGTGGTCTATGTGATTGAGAGTGGTATGGAAGATGCTCCCATGAGTCAATCTATTAAGAAGCGGCCCACCCTATCAATAAGTTCAAGAACCCCTGACCTAGATCAATGTATAAGTGAGGCTACTTAGTCTGACTTCACTGACTGCAAACATTACCAGCCTGCAACTAGCTTTTTACCCCAGCATAGAAACAAAGTAATATTGTTAAATTAAAGCCAAGACACACACACACGCACACACACCTATTAGTTTGTTATGTTAAGTGACAGTTTCAGGGCTTAATTAGTAAATGCAAACACCAGCAACTAACAGACGGGGCTGATTTCCATGGTAGCAGTAAAACCTGCACAACATACCCCCTTAGCCATTGCCCTCAGCCCTTCCCCCCTCCCAGGGAGGTAGAGCTGTTGGCTGAAGATTTCTTCAGTTCTATTTTCATAGACTGAGTCTCGGCATGAGGCTCGAATTTTGTCACATTTCCTGCTCCTGGGGCTGCCACTACCGGCTTTCCGGCTTTCATACCTTTTGACACAGGAATACGGGTGGGTGTAGGTCTCTGTGATGACCCATCCTGTCCCGTCTGCAAAAGAGAGAGAGAGAGAAAGAGAAAAGAAACAACTGTAAGCAAGACCTTTGGGAGCTTTTCTTTAACAGACCCTAATTCTGTACAGTTCATTATTTCTTTCTGTACATTTTTAAAATATACCTAGAAGCACTCATCCAGTGCACAAGACACCAATCCCATAAATTAAAAATCACAACATAAACAAGCAACTGACGACAAATATATCCACCTCAGCCTAGGCCCTCCTTAACAAAGAAAGAGAAAAGATGGACTTTGCAGCATGCCCAGAAGGTTAACAAATCTGGGCTCTCATGTTCCAAAACAGAGAAGCCCTCACTTAGGACGCCCTGCCAGGCAGCTCCCTTTCACTTATATTGGGAGAGTCCCAGCTTGAGTGCCTCAGCTACTCTCAACAGTGGCCGAATATCACAGGAAGAGATATTATCTCTCGGCCAACCAGGTCCCTTTGAGCACCTAAATTATTTAATTAGTATTCAACATTGTCATCGGGGCGTCTCCTTTGTCTAGAGGATGGTTGTCTCCTTTGCAGCATATTTAAATATTAGTGGCATGAAGGAAAGCGCCCAGGGCGAAGGAGGTACTTCAGACCAAAACAGTTACTGCACAGTGGCGAATATCATGCTAGAGAAGGACCCAAGATGTAGAGGTCGCAGCCAGACTATAGTGTATTGGTGTTCAGATTGGGTCACTAGGGCTGGGGGCCAGGTACAAAGCTCTGGAACCATACTTTCCTAAACTTTGGGGCTGTTCAGATCCTGGGAATTGGCCTACTCTTTTATTTTTGTATTGTCAAAAGTTTAATGATGGGGAGACACCAGAGGGCAAAGTCTCTACTTCCTTACTTACATTAAGGTAGAAAAGGTCAGCATCAGAGATGGACTAGAAAAATCTAATGGGTCTTTTCTATTCCCTGTTCATATGAAAGGTCCATGTATTCTGTAGCAAAAGAATTTGGAAGTCATTCTTTGCCATAGAATTATAGGCCAGAATCAATCATTTAGAAAAAAATGTATATAGCCTTCATGGTTGAGAACAAAATATAATGCAAATGTAAACTGATGCAGGGTTGCCATGTCAGTCTGCAAACGGAAACACTCATTGCCCTATTTATCTCAGTGGCCTGTTAAATTTGAAACTTAATTAACATTATTAACTGCTGCAGCACTGATAATTTTAAACTGAGAAAGCAAACAAATAAAAATCAGTTAATGTCCCATTCCCACAATCCCAGAACACCTCCTCAAATTCCAGGAATCCCAGCTATCCTCAATTTAGCAGCTAAAACACTTCCAGGTTCCCAAACAATTTCTACATAGTAATTCTGCAGTGTGAAGACCAAATCTACAGCACAGTGAAAACAGCAAATGTGGAAACAACATAAACTAAATTCAATCATCAAAATAAAGAGGATTGGTGACACTTTGTTGCTTGTAGCATTTATTTGCACATTACAACGCTTATTTTAAAATAGCCACGAGGATCTGCCATAGAACCTCCAGCCTGCTGCAGCAGACTGCAGTAGACTCTAGGGGGCCTTTGCCACAGAATTGAGTTTCAACTTGCCATGGAGTACGCAGGGCTTTGTTTATATGTACTGAGCATTCCAAAATGAGGCAAACTACCATCGTCTTTACCAGTCAATCAGCTCTCTCCATTACTTAATGTTCCAGGAACAGTACAAAACCACATGCACACACACAACAAATAAAATAAATAAAATCACAACTGGGAAATTTGAATGCTGCCTGCCTGCTGGGGCGCAAGCCATTTTCAACAACCAAAACCAGCATTTATAACATAATTGAAAGGAACTCACATGTTTATGTCAAAACAAGTAAGGTCCATGTAACATTGTGTGGCACAACACGAGAATACTTTCTATCAGAGTTGGAAAGTATGTCAACACACCATGGAGCCAAAAGGGCAAACACCCTGCCCTGCCTGAAAGCTTTCCCCAGTGTGTAAACATGCAGCTATTAAATGAAGTAGTTGGAATCTCAGGCATTTCTTGAGTTTTAATGACACGTAAATTATTAACTGAAGATTTTGGCACTCTAGAGTTATTGGGTTCCTGTGTAAGACACTCAAAATCATTGCAAAGTCTTTTGACTCATTCCCTCCCATTCCCAAAGAGGCACACTAGCACATTGCTCATAACATAACTAATACCAGCTCAACACACAACTCCAAATACATTTTTTCCCTGCTAAGTGAAGGGAAAATTTGCACAGGTAGCTGTATGCAAATCCCCAGCGTCTGGCCAATGTGACTACATAAACATACAGACTGTGCTTCAAAGACACCTCCTTTGATTTTGGGGGTTCAGCTACGTGTGGGGGGGATCTAAAATTTTTTTCCATGGCTATGAAAATGGCCAGAGCAGCTCCTGCCTCAACAGTGTCTGTTGGAGAGAACCTACAGCACTGTCTCTTGGTGTCATTTTGCAAAGTCCAGGTGGCTCCCTTCTGCCCTGTACTTTTGAGGTGACTGCATTTTTTCCTGCTTTTTGCAAATATGCAGCATCAGCCAGAATTTGTCTCTGTATACTTTTATTAAGTTAATGCAGGACACTATAATGCTGCCTCATTAAGACTTGCTGATTGAAGCTAACCTGTTCTATTCCCAGAAGTACACACTAGTGGGACTTTATAGACACCCAGAACTAAATGTGTAAATATAGTAATACATTTTAATGGAGGAATAAATTCATGCAACTGTCAAGGCTATTTACCTCTGTACTGGTGGCTCACTGCAGAACATGCAGACAGGACTAAAAGTATAGTAGTCAAAGTGTTCACAATGAGGATTGTTGCTTGGACTGTTTGAAAGTTTAGCATATATGTAAGCAGTTTATAACACAAATCCAATAGAGTGTATTTTATTACTATCTGAGAATGGCTCTGTCACTTGCGCGTTATCTCTTGTGACATTTTTTAATATGTGAGTGGCAAAGCGGTGTGGAAGGGGCATAAACAGTCATAACACAATAGAGTACTGAGTCCCAGGCCTGTAAGGATGTCACAGGGGGTGCGTGGAATACACGGATGAGGAAATTACAGGACTGTTAATCGTGGATTTTTGTGGCTTGCATGAGCTAGCCAACCACATCAGCAATTCCAAGATAGTGTCTGTAATTTCTTTCAAATTGAGCCTGCTGGAGGCACTTAGAGTGATTTTTGGAAAATAAAAACAGTCAAACACACTGGAGGATATGTTAATTAAAAAGAAAATACCCTATGTCCTAACTGGCCCAAACATGAAATTACAGCCACCATCTTAGACTCACCATGCAGGGAGGTTTCATAGCTCGGGCAGCGTCAGGATTCTTAAAAATTACATTCTTGAGCCTATAGAAATAATCTCCCTGTGCACAACTGGTGATTCTGCAGTTTTGTTCGCCCCAGCCCTAATGTATACAGTTAAGAAGGCGTTAAAACAATGGCAAATCTGTCATAAAACAGACAAGAGCCAGGAATTTCCAAATTAAATCTCTCACTCTGCTCTTTATACACCCCACTGAGTACTGTATTGCTATATGTATCGTATCAGTTAGTTGAGAGCTATACACCAGCTAAGCACAACAGACTAAATTAAGATCTGACACCTACAGAAAATAGAAGCAGGGTTTCTCTCGCAATCGTCCCCTTTTCCTCTCACAAGGCTCACGTTGTGGTCATAGTGCGATAATGCCAAAATGGACCATTTAAAAACAAAATAGGGATAATTCTGCTCTCAGTTACCCCCGTTGAAATCCATGATAATTTCAGCAAAGTCAGTTGCATTAACAGTTTTTTCAACTGTTCTTCCAGACTGTGGTCTCAGACCAGGTCCATGTCATGGTCTTCTTTCCACCACGAAGTCTGGGCAGATATCCCATGGAACCCTCGGCTACTTACCACTGACTGAGTTCCTCGTGTAGAAGATGTTGTAACTGGAGTTATAGTGATGGTACTTGTCACTTTGCTTGCTCCTGGTCTGGAGGAGAAATGGTTCCTGGGGGAACGAAGGACGGTACCAGTCACAGCCTCCTTTTCTGCTGCTGCGTTCATTGGTCTGACTGTTATCATAGGACTAGCTCCCTCAGGAGCAGTACCAGGGGAGCGTTTAAACTGAGACCCTAAGTGAATATGAATTTTGTTGTCCTCTGTTGTGATAATGTTGGCATTGGCATTGTACTTCCGGATTGGGGCTGGGACAGTCTGCTTTTCTGGTGTTACTTTGAAAACAGCCCTGCCCATAGTCATATCCTGCAATTCTGGAGAGACAGAGATTTCTGCCGGTGCTGCTGACGTAGATACTGTCATAATCTGAATTGGAGATGTGGATCTTTCCATGTAAGGAGCTCTCCCTCCGCCTGAGGACTTTTCTCTGGAGAAGGTAGTTATAGTAACAGGTGACATAGCTCGCTCCAGGCCCACTGAGCTCTCACCAGCTTTTCCTTTCTGCGACACATTTGGAGAGGGAATGATGGTGATCCGCGGTTTCTGATTTCCCAAGGTCGGAATCAGAGTGGTGCTTGAAAAGAATTCCTCAGATGTTGGGCTAGTTATCTCCAGAGTAGCTGTACTATTCTCATGATCTGGAGTCACCCGAATATGAAGCGGTTGCCCCTGCTTTGGGGAAAGGACAACCTCCCCAGGATTTCCTGGGCTACCATGTGTCCGGGCTCCTTTCTCGTGAGCTGCCTGGGACACAGTCTCTCTTTTTCTCATCCATGGTATCCAAGATTTCCTCATCGTAAGCTCATTGGCTGCTGGGGGATACCTGTCAAGCACAGACAAGCGCTCCATGGGCTTTTTCAGCCCTACCTGCCGCAGATTACTCATGATGTGATTTTCCTCTTGGAAGGATTTCCTAATAAACACGGCTGGGGTTTCTTCTTCGGCTGCCTCACTACTCACTTCATCAGTCTGCACCCCAGTGGATGTCACAGGAACATCTACCATTCTTCTACCATTCATGCTGGGTCTGAGGGCATGACTGTAACGTTTAGAAAGCTCTAATTCTTTTGTTAAGTTTAGGACTTCCTGCCCCATAGTTTTGTTTTTATTTTCTTCTGCCATAAATCTTTGCTGAAGAATGGAATAATCAACTTGGAGCTGGGAAAGCTGGTCTTCTTTGTTCATCAACTCATGAATTTTTTCCTTAAGGGCTTGCACTTCTGCTTTCAAATCTCTGCTTTTAGCCTCTTCTAACCGAAACCTGTGCCTCAATTCTGCTTCTTGACTCACCACTTCACCCTTCTCTATTGCTTTGTTTTTGGCAATCTGAAGCTTCATTTCCTCCAGTTGTTGAGACAGGAAGTTAGCTTTGTCCTGCTCAGTCCTAAATTTCTGCTCCAGCTGATCATATTCATCCTCTGTCTTCATCAAGTCTCCTTCAACCACTTCCAGTTGTTTGAGATGTTTTCTCAGTCTTTCAATTTCAATGGTTAGTTCTTTAATCTTGTTGTCCTCCTGATATGCACGTTCTGGTCCTTTTCTAGCTCGACCTCTTGCTATTTCTCTTTCTACTTCCTCTATACCATCAATTCTTTTCTTTAACAGATCAACTCTGTAGCTCAGTTCAGAGGATTTTTCTTCTTCGCATTTCAGTTTCCCAATTAACTCATCTCTTTCCTTTGTTAAACTGGACACTTTTTCCTCCATTTCAGTTTTCAGTTTCAAAAGCTTCTTACTTTCATCTATTAGTTTCTCAGTCACATCCATAACTTTACCTTGTTCCACCTTAACATTTTTGTTCAGACCTTCAACTTTTCTTTCTTCTTGCTTTATTTTTTCCATCATATTTTTTCTTTCGTCCACCAGCATGACAGTAAATGACTTCAACTTTGTAAGGTCCTCTTTTAAGCTTAGTTCAGCTTTTTCCAACCTACTTTCTGAAGATTCAAGATCTTTCACTTGAGTCTTCACTATGTCCAACTCATTTATCAAGTCTTTGGTTAAATTCTTTTCTTTCTCCAGATTTGAGTGTAGCTGGGTGCATTCAGACTTACTTTTACTAAAAGCCTCTTCCAGCTTCTCCAATTCTGACATTCTCTTCTGCAACTTTTCCACTTCAAGTTTCAGCTCTTTGCTATGGTGTTCTTCCTCCTGCAGTTTCTTTTTCAGCTCTCTACACTGCGATTCAGTTTTTGTGATCTCCTCGTCTTTGCCTTCCATTTCAAGCACACGCTTACGGAGGTTTTCAACTTCAGCCATCAAGCTAGAATTCCCACATTCTCCTTTTGCTATTTTATCTCTTAATTCCTGAAGTTCTTCCTCAGCTTTTTGAAGATTTTTGTTAGTTTCTTCCAGTTCCTCAATTCTACGAGTCAAGCCAACCAGCTTAAGTCTCAGCTGTCTGTTATGTGACTCTTGATTAACCAGTTTAGCAGTCATCTCCTCATGCTCTTGAGAAAATGATAATGTTTTGTGTTCAAGTTCTGCTTCTAACTTCATCAGTTTTTGTCCATCTTCTTTTGTTTTTGAACTAATGACTCTAAGCTTTTCTTCTTCTTCCTTTAGTTTCTGAGCAAGATCTTGTATTTTCTGACTTTGCTGACCAAGTTGTTCAATATGCATTTGTCTCTCATCCACCAGCATAAGTGCAAATGACTTGAGTTTGACCAGTTCGTCTCTCAGTTTATTGAGTGTCTTTGTGTGTTCTTTCTCCTTGTGGGCTTGATAGATTTTTTCCTGTTCAAGAAGCTTCTTTAACCTGAGAAAAATAGAAAAAATATATTATATGAGTGCATTATTCCCCTTTATAGTTCATGTTTCAGCCATGTTTTCTACAGGTTTTCATGTTGCATTAGTGTCCTAGAGCACTCTTTCAACACTTGGTTCCATGAGTCTCCCAAAGCACAGTTATTTAAATTAGGGAAGCTTATTGGAAATCACACAAAATCATTTAGCACTCTGAAAACCAATGTCAAGTGTAAGATTGTATCCCCCAACTATTGTAAATTACTATACATTTTTCCCTTTATCTGGGTGTAACACATTATTGATTGAATTTCAGAATTCCTCTTTAATCCAATATATAGGTGGCATCATTCAGTTACAGAGTGTGTTATCTTGAGTTCCAAAGGTGACAAAGAAGATTTTAACATAGCTTTGAACTGAGCTATTATTCTAAATGTATTTCTCAGGTAGGATGATGGTGAAAGTGTACAGTTTACCCAAGAGGACATATCTATAGATTTAATATCCCATTGATATTGTGCCAGTTTTATAAGATGGAAGCCTCATTAGCTTGTACATGCAAGAACCAGAGATATGAGATCAGAATGAGAGTGGCTTCAAGCAGCCGTGCTTCAGTGAATCTACATTGGTCAGAAGTGACACAGCTGAACAGAAGTACAGTATGTCAGCACTCAATCAGTTGGTCACCATCTAGACATTGAAGCAGTGGCAAATTAGTATAAAAATTAAAGTTTGGCTACTTAATGACTGCTACATTAAAGTCGTCAAAGTGTTTATTTTCCTGGACTTAATTCCACATGCAATACAGTATATAAATGGTACCACTCTATTGACTGCGGGGATCCAACAGATCAAAGCCTTGGCTATAACACAAATTCTCTACTTGACATCCAGCAATTAGAAAGCAATTGAATTTTCTGACGTTTCATGGAATATAAAGGCTGATCTATGAACGAGGTCTATTATTCTCAGAAAAATTATTTAAATCTTTATGTGTAATGATACTTTCCCAGCCCTATTCACATAATACTTCAAAGCAGAAATCAAGCACATTTTGTATACATTTTAGGCTTGAGTTTTAAATCCAGAACACATGGATATCAGGGTAGAAACTGAAGTGTCAATGCATTATTTAGCAAAGATTTGTTTTAAAAAAAAAGGGGGAGGGGAGTTCTGCTGATAAAGAGGTACTGCTGTTGTAGGGATATTTGTTGCCATACATTTAGTAGTACTGCTGTAAACAAAGTAACAATATTGTTTTAAAGAAGAAGATGCAGCTACGTTTACACAAATTACTGTGAAATTACATAGTGTTCAATCCATTATCAATGTACTCTCAGCTCCCATATCAAGATCTGTGCAACAATTCATTTCCTTTGGTCAATCTCCAAAACATTGTAACCCTCCTTTAACATCTTGATTGTCCAAGGGCCTCACTGATTGTTTGGCAGGCTTCTTGCTTCTGATGTACTAAGCATTTTTTTGGTTTTGTGTGTTTTGCTAGTTGTTTTCGAAGTTCTCTTTTGGCCTGCCTAATTATACTTTTACATTTGTCTTGAAAGAGTTTATGTTCCTTTTTAATTTCCTCAGTAGGATTTGACTTCCAATTTTTAAAGGATGCCTTTTTGTCTCTAAGTCTCGTTTACTTTGTTGTTTAGCCATGGTTGCATTTCGTTGGTTCCCCTACTGTTTTGGGGGGTTTTCTTAATTATTATTATTTGGGGGCATAAATATAGTTTGAGCCTCTATTATGGTATATTTTAAAGGTTTCCATGCAGCTTATAGGCATTTCACTCTTGTGACTGCTCCTTTTAATTTCCATTTAACTAGCCTCCTCATTTTTGTGAATTTCCCATTTTTTAAGTTAAATGCTACTGTGGTGTGTTTCTTGGGCATTTTGCCCCGTACAAGGATGTTACATTTAATTGCATTATGGTCATTATTACTGAGTAGTTCAGCTATTTCACCTCTTGGACCAGATCCTGTGCAGCACTTAGAACTAAATCAAGAATTGCATCTCCCCTTCTGGGTTCCAGAACTAGCTGCACCAAGAAGCAATTATTAATGGTGTGTACAAATTTTATTTTTCCATGCCATCCTCAGATGACAAATTACCAGTCAATATGGGTATAGTTGAAACCCTCCCGTAATATTGGGTTGTCTGGTTTTGGAGCCTCTCTAATCTTCGTAGGGATTTCACAACCACTGTTCCCATCATGGCTGGGCAGTCAGCAGTGTATCCCTCCTGCTGTACATTTATTATTCAAGAATGGAATTTCTGTCCATAGAGATTCGCTGGTACGGTTTGATTCATTTGAGGTTTTTACTATTTTTGACTCTATGCTTTCTTTCACATCTAGTGCCACTCCCCCACCAATGCCACCTACTCTGTCATTCCTATATATTTTGTACCTTTGTGTTACTAAGTCCCATGGATTATCAAAGGTCCACCACGTTTCCATGATGCCTGTTATATCAATAGCCACCTTTAATAGTAGGCACTCAAGTTCACCCAGATTAGTATTTAAACTTTTTGCATTTGTATACAAGCACTGATAAAATTTATCAATATTTAGTTGTCTGCCTTCATGTGATGTAATTGACTGGGGCTCTTACATTTGACTGTTTTCAGTTTCTATCTGTACTTAATCAACTTCTGTCCTCTCCTTTTTACTAAGATGTAGAGAATCCCGGTTAATAAATCCTCCCTTAACGGATGCATCTGTCTGAACAGTGTGCTCCTCTGCATCTGTTAGATTTCCCTCAGTCTTTAGTTTAAAAATTCCTCTATGATTTCATGTAACACCGACAGACCCCGGTCATTGGCAGGTAGGACCAAACCTGGGACCTCTGATTCTTAGTGTATGAGCCTCTACTGCATAAGCTAAAAGCCATGTGACTATTAGCTAAGGCTGTAGCAGACTCATCCATCTCTAGCTGGGCTAGGTGCAACTAAAGGGGGGCAAAGCACCACACCAAGCAGGCATGGTACACTAAATATTTGAAGGAGCGTAAAGGAGATTAAATGGGTGTCCCTTATATACCAAAGAACAAGAAAAAGTAGACTGGATGATACTTTAATTTACTCCCTCTTTCACTGTCCTGTTATTTGCTTTTCTCCTCTTTATGAGTTACATCTAGTTAGATATGTTTTCACTCCCTTGGACTCAGTAGGCCAAATTTAAAGGCAATGCACACAGAGGAGGTATATGTTAGACTGGTACCCACCTGTCAAAACTAAGTGAGTATAAGGGTATGTCTACACTAAGGAGACTCTTCTGGCATAGCTATGGTGCTGTAGCTATAACCTTGTAGCATACATGCAGCCTACAGTCACAGAAGGGGTTTCTCCATTGGTGCAGGAACACCACCTCCTTGAATGATGGCAGCTACATCAACAGAAGCATTCTTCTATTGACATAGCTACGTCACCCAGGGGGGTTAGATTAACAGTGATGCCAGTTAGGGGTGTTGATTAAATAACGGCTACCAAAGATATCCATCCAAAATACAAATTTATAAAACAATAAAATGACAACCACACTAACCATTGCATGCATTCTACTCAACATCCATCTGTCCTCAGGAAAAAAAATTAGGCCCCTTTTAGAATTAGGCCCCTTCTAGAATATTTCAAATTGGGTTCCCAATCAGTTTGGAAATCTTGGCTTAAATGAATTTGCTTCAACTATACATATGCTTCTTGAGTTCATTTCCCATTAATATCTGAACGAACAACCTTTACTGGCATACATATTCACAGAAGAGGTGTCAAGGTCACATGGGCAAATGTTAGCAGAAACTAAGTATTTTCATCAGAAGTCCTTGCACACTCCCGGAAAGATCATGTGACTTCTCTGATTACTCACAACTGACCAATGCAATACACTCCACAACGTATTTTTAAATAACATCAAGAAAGCCATAATCTGCTTGCTGATATTAAACCAGCAGAAACAAAGCTAATCTTGTTGAGTAATTTGTTAAAGATTATTCTCCAGGATCTACTGTTCTGAAATAGTTGGAAAGGACTGAATGGACATGGAGGTTAAACTACCCTAACAGGTGCTGTGTGCAGGTTGCCTGGGTCAAGCCATTGGACAGTGGTAAAGAATCACTAGTCTAGAACTAGTCACTTCTAATACTGAACAAGGAATGTTATTAGCAAAGTGTATTACTCTCAAGGCTATTCCATCTCTCTCTGCTCTATTCAAGAGTTTCTGCCTAGAACTTTCCCTATGCTCCCCTTGCTTGACTTCCTGCTGTGTTTTTAAAGACATACTTTCACAGAGGGTTATGTTAAGCTATTTTGCTTTACTTATGAAACTATGGTGCAGTGTTGCCAACTCTCACTAGTTTGTCATGACTCTCAAAATATTTAGTGTTATTCTTAAACAATCAGCTCCTGGAGTCATACAAATATGTGAGAACTTGAGCTTTCATTTTAAAAAAGGAGTGTATTTCTAGTCCTTATAGTTGCAGAGAAAAGTTTGAAAAAGTTTCCCCAATGCATTCTGGAAGTTCAAAAATCAGAAGGCAAATAAAGAGAACCAAAATGTTTGGTTTTTTTTTAAATCTCATGATTTCTAAGCCAGTGTAATGGTTTTTGCATGCCTGATGTCCGATTTTTCATTGCTTGTGGTTTGACAGTACTAGTCACATGTCAACAATTGCTGCCGGGAGTGTATGCTGTTAGTCTGCTAACCGGCGTTAGAACTGTAACTGGAAACTAATCATTAGAAAGCTCCTTACCGAAAGAACCATTTAGTAAGATAAAAGAGAAGTTAGAGATGAGGCCCAGAAACAGAGCCATTCAGGTACTGTCATGCCATTCCTGTTCAGAGAGCTAGCGGAACACCAGGGCAGTCAGGCGTGAAACCTTTCACAAACAGTACAGACTCTTTTTAAGAATTAATGTTACAATACTTCTATATGAATGAATGAAGGAGTGTGTGTGTGAATCTTTACAAATGTCGTATTGGACCTTCAGAGAATTTTGGTCTGTCTGAGCTCCTGCACAATAAAACCAGATGGCCTGAAGTTTAAGAAGTGGTCTTATATCAAATAATAAACTTCTATTTCAATGTCCACTGAAACCATTTAAAGTTATTTCTGTGGCGAATGGGTGGTAGAACCATGTCAAAACTGGTGGGTGGTATGGCAGTAAAAGCGAAAATCTACAGCTTTGTTTTAACGTTACTTCTAAGCGGCAGAATAAAAGTGACTTTTGTTTTGCTATACAATACTTCAGATTAAATGGTTAACTGGAATTTCAGCAGAAACCATTGATATGCTGCTCCATCTTGACTTTTATTACTGATTTATCATCAGGCTTTGCATCCAGCATTAGTTGGGATGCTGTCATTAAGGCTATCTGAGGCACGCTGGCCTATACAAACTCCAATGACTCACCAAAAAATCCATTCCCTTAAAGACTTGTAGCAGGTAGGTCTTGATATACTGTCAAGAACAACTCTGCTCTGGGTCATCAAGAGAGGTGAAAGCCTGGCATGCAGTGTCAAAATGACCTACCAAGCTTCAGTGGAGCAATGAAATAATTTACTTGAGTAATGAAATGCAGAGTGAGGTATATTCAGAACCATTAGAAACTAGTAGAAAGTTCTGTTCCCAAAATGCAGAACATTTTGCTTTACTTTTTCAGAGAATTGTGGATATAGTTTTGAAAAATTGTGAATCCTGCATTCATCGATAGAACCATGAAGGGCCTGGCACGTCTCAGCAGGAAGAGGAAAAATCAGACCCGAGATGTTTCATCTCCCATTTTCCATCTATACATGGGGATAACACAACCTATTCCATTTTACAGAGCACTTCAGGATCTAAGCATTATTCTTTTTCCCTTCTACTTTGCGTAATTATCTGAGGGAAGACGTACGTGAAAATGTCTCTCTCACACCATTCTCTGAATATGATCAACTCCCCATTCAGAGCAATCCAGGAACAAGCACTGTCGCTTAACTAGCTGAAAGTGGAAGAATGTGTTTCTTGCCACTGTTGCAATCTGAGTACCCAAGCACATGAGCCCACGGTACTCAGAAAGCATACATTACTTTGACGACTGGAGGGCAGATGCCATCAAATCCTGGATAAGGTTAATGTTCAAGAGAGGATTAGACATTTATGTGGGTAAATCCACTCTTATGCTGGATAGAATACAATAAAATGAAACCACATAAAAAGGGATATAAACCCTTACACTTCCAGACATGTGTCAACCATTAACTTCCTGAGTTAAGAACAAGAGTCCCAAATGGGCAGGTGATTCCGTAATTCTCCCTTTACAGGGATTATTGCATCTTCCTCTGAAGCTTTTGGTAATGACCACTGTTGGAGACAGGATACTGCTCTAGACAGACCCACTGATCTGTATGGCTACGCCTATGCTCCTCTTCATTTTCCTTCTCCATCAGAAAACAACACTCTCCCTCCCTCCCTCCTCCCTCCTTCCCTTCCTTCTATATACAGCATTGGTTTTTAAATTGTCTTTGGATTACACAGGTTTAGCTGAGGACACAACTTGGCATATGGAACCTCTCCTGGTGACAATGCATGGGAATTAAGAACACTGCTTGACTTTCAGATCCCAGGAAGAGGTTTACTGTACAGCAGTTGTGGGAGGAGAGGAAAACAAGACAACTTTTTACTTATGAACAGTTTAATTTTGTGCTGAAAGTGCCTCTTAGTAGCCAGCGTGAGGATCTGAGTGGCCAGGCAAGGATGAGGCTTCCCCATCCCCTTCCCTTTGGGCATGACTGGGGCTGGAGCTTCTGATTGTACAAGGTCTTCATGCTAAGGGTGAGACAAGGGGACAGCTCCCTTTCCATTCCCTCTGGCCTTGGATTGACTGTTGGGGGTGTAGGGGCTCATGACTATCCGTTATTCCTCTCTTCTTCCATAGGTGTATCCATCCAGTGCTAGAGCTTTGTCCTACCAACTACTGTTGATGGTGTACCCACTTGACTCCTCAGGGCTTTGAATAATCACTCTTTCAGGTTAGGAAGGCATTTTTTCCACAAAACAAAACTGGCTAGTGTTGCATGTTTTTTCTCCCCAAGTTTCCTCTCAGGAACGAGGATGTCTGGTTAGCGTGTGTGTATGCGTGGAAGGGGGGAGAGCTGGCAAATTGGTACATGATTAAGCTCTGGTGGGGCTGAGATTAGATGGGCAAGAACATCAGTCTATGAGGTCTAGTGTAGAGAGAGGGCCTCTTTCATCTGTACCCCTAATACTGATATGAAGAATGGGTGAAAGGAGAAATGGGCTTCTGGATCTAATCCATTATATTGCAGAGTAACGGGTCACAAACCTGGGGAGGCTGAGTGATGGACTCTTGGTTAGAATCTGCATTGGCTTGCTCTGCTGGATGGTTTAAGTCACCTTTTAATGCTCATTGGTTTATGGAATAAATAAAGTTACAGCCTTAGTTTAGCCACATATTGTTGTCCTGTGTCCTTTTCCTGCATCTGTCAAATTCAATGACTGACATACAGACAATGCCATTTTCATAGTCACTTTTCAGAGCAGAGCTAGGCGTCAACATTCATTACAGATTACAGATGAAGAAAACATTTTTAAAAGGACAGTGCAACCGTGTGTCACCTGGAGAGTAATGTTGTTATGGAGATCTACTTTATATAGGACTTTGTTTGGACACGGTAAGAGAAATACTGGAACCTCAACCGCTGCCAAGGGTCAATTTTGGCTCATGGAGATGAGGAAGAAAGCCAGAGGTATTTCGGTCAGTTGGCTGTGTGATTCAGAGCATAGACATTTAGAAACACTATTTTTTGCTCCAGTAAAACACACCTAGACTATTGCTGTTCAGAGAATATGAGTACCTCTTGTAACAACTAAGTTTCTTTTTGTGTAGTTCACCTAATACATATGAATTATTTTCTCTCAAATATATTGAAGATTTCAAAACAGATGTAAATTTTAACTTCCAACCAATCCTTTTCTGAATATAGAAGGTAAATATCATTCTGATCTAAAACATATGGAAAGTTTCTGCTTCAATGGCCATCAGGATGACTCTACAATGTCATACACAAATTTCATATTTACTAAACATACTTCACAATGTCTGATGAATAAAGACTGATAATAATACTTAGCACCTGGAGTCAATTTGAGAACCTACATAAATTTATAAGACAGGATTTTCAAAAGTGACTAGGAATTTTGGGTATCCAACTTAAGACAATTTAAAACTCCTGATTTTCAGAGGGAAGTTATTCAATGGTCTCTAAAATCAGGGCCCTATATGGTGCTTCAAAGTGAGTATCCAAAATTTGATGTACCTCAAATAACTTTTGAAAATCATAATAGATTATACTGCACTTTTCATTTTTATGTTTCACAGCGCTTTCTAATGTGCGTTGCATCATTACCTCCCTTATACAGACGGGGGAAACTGAGGCACAGAGCTAAGTAATTTACCCAGGCAAGTCAATTGAAGTACCAGGAATAGAACTCTCAGTTTAGTGGGATAATGTCAGAGGAGGGAGAAACTATACTCCCTTTGGAGCAGACATCCTTTTTGCTGTTTGTATAATGCCTAGCACAATGAGGACCTGGCACAATGGGGTCATTGAAGCTCCTAGGTGCTTCCACAATGCAAAGAAGAAGAAGAAATAATAAAATTTAAGAATGACTGTAAAAGGTTAGAAACACACACTGTAGTTATTTACATTTCTAACATTGAAAACTTCTGATGTTAGTATCCTATTGTTCCCGTGGTTTGTCAATGGTGGGTGCATGTAGATAAATAAAAATTCTAATCTATAGAGTAAGTTATTGTGAAGATGAAGCCAGATAAGGAGAGTCATCTTCCTCTTTGAGGGGGCCTCCTGCACCAGCTTACACAGCTCCTGCCAGTCACACAACAATCTTGAGGAAACATCAGGAAGGCAAGCTCCTTATTCCTGTCTTTTCACGTCAGCCACAGAGGGGATGTCTACATTGTAGTTACAAATCCACAGCTGGCCCACTGGGCTCGGGTGAAGGGCCTGTCTAATTGCTGCGTAGATGTTTGGGCCCAGGCTGCAGGCAGAGCTCTGGGGCCCTTCCACCTAGCAAGGTCCTAGAGCCTGGGCTCCAGTACAAGCCCAAATGTGGACACGGCAATTAAACAGCCCCTTCGCCCATGCCCCATAAGCCCTAGTCAGCTGGCACGGGTTTTTAATTGCAGTGTTGACGTAGACGCTTTGTTTCTGCAGGAGCATTTGCAAGGTCATGCAACTCATTGTTTCCAGTTCCAAAGTAATAACCCATCAAACCTAGATAGAGAACACCTGAGAAGAATTTTCATACAATTAAAAACATATTTATATGCTTATCTTAAACAAATCAATTCTTTCTCTAATTTATTCATGCTTAAATCGCATGTATGATTTTGGAGAAGCTATTGTTTCATCTGGATTGAAACTATGTGGAGGGGAAGGGGGTTGGAGGTGTGCAGTGAGAACCAGATATTAAAGAATATCCACTAGCTTTGAGTACCTCCTTTTTTGGCTGCACATCTAGAGACACTTAGGACCTGATTAGCATAGATTCTGAGCACTCACAACTCCAGTGAAAGTTAATGAGAGGTGCAGGTGCTCAGTGTCTTCCTGGGAAACAAACAACTAAAATAGGGCTACTACTGAGCTGGACAGTCCAAAAAATATGGAGGCTCCCAAAATTAGTGGACCACTTTTGAAATTTTTGCGTTCAATCTTTCCCCCAAGTCCACATAAACTGACGAAAAGAAAGGAAAACCTCCACGGTAAGATTGATGTGACCAGTTCTGGGATCCATTTAACAAAGAAAATTAATGAAATGCATTTGTGATCATTTTCCTTTTCTGGTTAGCCCAGGACAATTCAAAGCCGTCTAACAAAAGGAAAAGGAAAGGTATGTGCAGTTATCTTGAAACAGAACATTTATGACCAGCTGTTCAATTTAGCAAATTATAATTTACACAAAAAGGTCAAGATTAATCAAATATGTGATCACCAATGCTGGTAATCTAGGGCGGAAATATTATCTGCCTCATAAAATTAAAGCATAGACTGCTTATTCTAAACTAACTGCTTGATCTTGTATTTAGCTAACATGCTCTGAGTAACTTTCCCAAACCTGAAGAAGAGAGAGCTCTGTGTAGCTTGAAAGCTGGTCTCTCTCTCCAACAGAAGTTGGTCCAGTAAAAGATATTACCTCACCCACCTTGACTATCATAGGAAAACCACACACCTTCTTTACACATTTCTGAGACGTGACTGTGTTAAATGAAATCAGACTTGTAAATTAATCATTTTGGCCATATGGAACTTCACAACAATTATCAAGTTAGCAAGTGGAGCCCATTTCTTTTAATTAGGAGGATACACTTTGCTGACCTTATACCAATCACTTTTTCTTCCTTCTTTTGGAACTTGCTAGCTGATTGTTTTAGTTTTATTTATTTATTATTAAAATCACACTTGGTTAATGCAGCACATCAATCTTAACTTGTCATCTCCTCTTTGAAACTGGACACTGAATTAAACTCACTATTTTAGAGCAATTATACTTATTAGTTCCAATGCCTTGCCAGCTTTCCAAACACTTTGTTCACATCAGAAAAGAACCAAGGAGCTTAAAACAAATAAACAAACAAAAACAGTTCAGGATGCAAGACCATACTCCAAATAGTCAATAGCACTTTACCCTGATTTTTTTTTTCTGGCTTTAAAAGAAATCATAAGTTAAAGATACAGAACTGCACCATAGGCCAGAAAGGGATGTGTGCAGAAAGCATTCAAAATACATCAGTGGGATAAGGAAGATTTAAATTTTTAGAGCAAGAATTAAATTCCCCAAAGCTGTCTTTGGGCTCTGAGACTCTTTTTCCTTAAAAATTCAATGTTGTCTGCACGCACGCAGGCACACACACACACAAAGAAGCACAAAAAACGAGCCCCAAAACAAGGTGCATCTGCGATGGTCTTTGGATTCAAACCCAAACAGTCTGAATAAGTTATTTTAAGGCCAGGATGTTCCAGTACCTTAATACAGTTTTCCTCCCTTCCAAGTCAGTTAAAATCTTGAGAGCTGTAACTTCAAAGATTGCAGAGTTCTCCCTTTAGAACATGTCAGATTAGTCAGTGCTTCAGTAATGTACAAACCCAGTTCCCAAGCTGTTATTTTCAATAACATTTACAGCTGTTTCCTTGCCAAGAAAACCCATTAGCAAGTGAAAGGTGCATGTACAAGAACAGCTAATATTTGTTAAATAAAAGCAGATCTTGATTTTCTTACCTTATAATTATATATATATTATATATATATATTGAAGAGGCAAAAAAAAATTATTTTGCTGAAGAACTTCAGCAGGCCTTGTTCAACCCCCTGCTCCACAGGGAATTAGCCATCACATTCCAGCCATGTCATCAGAACAATGAAAGGTGAATGTTGTGCAAAACAGCTTGGGACCACTCACTGATGATGTCATCCCTCCCTTATATGGCTCATTATTGTGCAGATTTACTTTGGTCAGTGAGAAGGGGTGGAGTCCAGTGACTCTAGAAGGGAAGGGAGTTCTTAGGAAAAGAAAATAAGCTGGCTGCAGAAAGGCTTAGTGAAATGCATATTCTTTTCTAGAGGGGGAAAAAAGAGATAAAGGGAGCAGGGGGATGACAAAAAAACCGGTATCCCTTCCATCCTCCCCTTGCTTTCTTTTTTCTTCTTCTTCTTCAGAAAAAATGAATTCCAGGCAATTGTATTCAGCATGGCTGAATTTAAGTAGCAACTACATTAGTTCAAGATTCAGCATGCTGAGCTGAAATTAGTCAGGGTTTAGGTAAATAATTGATCAATATAAAGAATTCCATCCAAAATATAACATGGCTAATGAATAGCAAGCAGACTTTTAAATTACCCTTTTTTTTTTTTTTAAACCGTTGCTTTCTTAGAAGCTGTCTTTAGCAAAACCTGATACAAATTAGCTCTCCGCACTGACTTGATGCCTCTGAATTGAAATCAGTTTAATTATCTTCAGGGTTTGCTTTTGTCAGCATTCTGATATAATCCTGATTATTTACAGCCCTCCCACCCAGGTTTAGAGTTTATAATTCAGCAGTTAAAAGACATTCATTTGAATATGGAGTATCCATGAGTTACGTTATTTTATTTTAATAAATCTGTACAAAAAAGACGCTTACACTGAGTTGACACTTTTGTTCCTTAAGCCCAAGAAAAGCAGGGGAGGGGAGGTGTTTGCTATTTGTTTTTTTAAGGTAACAGTCATACTCTTGTTCATGATTTATTGACCCCATGGTCCCTCCATAAAGGGATTGTATATACTTAAATTGTGTATATATATATATTGTATATACTATAAATAAAGGAAATCTATTATTGCTACATCTCCCCTCTCAAAATAATAAACTTGCTTGTCTTTAGAAGCACATTCATGGCAGCAGGACTAACACAAGACACAGTAATAGGCAGGGTGACCAGATAGCACCTGTGAAAAATCAGGACAGGGGTTCAGAGGTCATAGGTGCCTATATAAAACAAAGCCCGGAATATCAGGACTATCCCTATAAAATCGGGACATCTGGTCACCCTAGTAATAGGACAGAAGAGCATAGTATTGCCAACCCCCAATGTCTAAAATTCATGAATCAACCCCTTCCTCCATCCCCATCATTGAGATGTTTAGGTCCTTTTAAAATGCCCTTTGATCCTCTATGCTGTATGTGCATCACCTTTCAAGCTTTTTTTCCCACTACCCCGAGGACTAGAAAAAAAATTTAAATTTTTTTTGTTAAACAAAAGACTTTAAAGCTTTCATTAATCACAGGATTGCAGAAACTGGACTTTTAAGAAATAAAATCAAATATATTGTGAGATGGAAACACTACAAACACTCTATTATTTTACATCAATATTGTTAGGGTTACAAAGTCAAGCAGCCCAAAATTAGGAAATTCCAGTGTTGAGGTTGCCTGTCCAACCACAATTCAGTTCCTTTGTGAGTACGTACTACGACACAGCCTTTAATTACATAGATCACAAACTTTTTCCTACAGGACCCTGGCCTTGTTCAGTGGGAAGCCAGTGCTCTGGACATGAAGCATGGCTGTGCAGTGAAAGAAATTGTTGTTTGTAGGACCGCTCCTTCATATGTTGCAGAAGTTGGAAGATATATTTTGAATGAGGCAGGAAAATAAAATTAAGTCTTATGATTTAAGGCAGTTAAATGCTTCCCTGGAAAATTAGATTCTATCAGTGCCTCTGCCACAGAGTTCTTAGATGATTCTGAGAAAATCACTTAAACCAAACTCTTCATGGTGGTCACTAATTATCTGTGCCTCCTTTTCTGTGTTCCCAACTTGAGATCCTGTGATTTGCAGACATTCTAAGGACTCACAACTGCAAATGAAGTCAATGGGAGCTGCAATTTAAACATGTAAGTGCTATAAAGTGCTAAGCACTCTGAAAAATCAGGTTTTAGGCATCTCAAATTAGGCACCCAAAATTAGTGGATACTTTTGACCTTAATCTCTCTGTGCCCATCTGTAAAAAGGGGGTGATAATACCCAGTTTTCTCATAGGGGTGTTGTAAAAAGAAATTCATTAATATTTGTGATGTGCTCACAGAATATAGAAAAGCCCATGATGAAATTAATAAGTCTGCAGTCAGATCAGGGTTTGAATAGGGTACAGTATATAATACCTGGAAGCACACACAGAATAATAAGGAGAAAACTTAATAGGCACTGCATGAGACTGGGTGACTGTGGAATATATAATGTGTTCATGTACTTAAATACTGCATTATAATACATAGGCATGAAGAAGGCAATTGCAGATTACACAGGCATCCTTAATTCTCGCATTTCCTAACTTTTGAACGCTTGACTTTGAAACCTTGATAAATGTTCATTTAATGTAGTTTGGGCATAAATTTCCAGTTTTTAAAAAAAAGCAAACTGAAAACAGGGAAATTCCATTCCATGGCATCAAACTGACATCCACATGGATTTTCAGCAGGGTTGGAACCTTAAGATCCACCAGAGAGACCACTGCCGCTTGACTAATGGAGAAGTTGATAGCAGTAGTATGTTTTTATCCTTTTCATGGACCAACACTAGGGGTGGATGAAGCACTTTGCCATTGGATTTCACAGATATTTGCAGATAACAGAGGAATGGGGAGACCCAGGAATCTTGGATTATATTCGATGCTCTGAAGAGGAGGTGTGTGCTAATGGACACAGTCTTCTTCTCACTGACCCCCAAGAGTGACCCCTTCTCCATTCTTTCCAACCTGTCCTTGTCCCAGTCCCTCCTCATCCACACCCTGGCTTTCCTCACCTCGCTAGTCCCAGTCTTCACTCTTCAGGCATTCAACCCAGTTCCAGTATTCACGATCAGCATATCCTAGTCTCACCTGTTGGGATATGCCCCCTGGATTTCCCATTCCAATCCCAGAATCCACCCCTACTCTCCCACTGCCTTTACCCAGCCATTCTCAATTCCCCACTTCTTCCTTTCATCTCTTTCTCTCCATCACCCTGGCCCCCAGTTGTCCCCTTCCCACCCCATATTCCCCATCCCTACGGCCTCATAGTCACAGTCTCCTTCTACAGGCTCCTTGCCCTGTCTCAGTGTCCACCTCTTCCAACTCCCTGGCCCCTTGCCCACCCAGCCTCACTTCTCTCCTCCCCCCACACACACCCTAGCTCCTCATCAGATCTGACTCCTCACCCCATCTCACTGGTTCTCAATGCCAGTATCCTGGCCCAGTCAGTCCCAGTTTTTGACCCCAGCTCCTCATCTCATCTCAGTCTTTTACTAGATCCCAGTACCACCCCCTCAGCCTGATTCCCCTCCTTGGCTTCCAGTCGCCCCGCCCGCTCTACAAAGCTCCATATCAGTTTCCATTTTCAAAGCTACAGCCTCAGCCTCCCCACCCTGTCCCTCAATCTCAAACTAATCACACACAGATCTCCAGGGCAGGACCGGCTCTCTTGTTCTCACTCATTCAGTCAGGTAGCTTCCTCCTCCATGCTTCCTGGAGCCGCAGGCGGTCTTTGAAAGAGAGGAGAGACAGGTGCTCTGCTCAGCATAGGTGCCTGCACTCAGACTTGGCGTGGCCAGCTCAGAATTGTAGTTGCAGGGAAAGTCCTGCAAGCGCTGGGCTTTGGCTCGCCAAGAGCGCGTGGGATCTTTGGGGAAATCACGGTGCTCAAATCTAAGATGTCTTTAACATGTGCAATCTGTGATTTTTCAAGGGCTTCTAACAACCATTTGGGCAGATTTTCACATAATTGGCACTCCCCTGCCAATTTCAAGTCTCTGCTCCAAGACTGCAGGACACTAGAGCCTTGCAAAGAAAAAGTCACCAGAATTTAATCTAACATGGGCAGAACAACGTGTTTTCCCTAGCTTCATCCTTGGAGACAGCTGAACCGTTGGGGCTGAAATAGATACATAGAAATATGCATAGAGAGAGAGATCAGCCTAAAATGCACGTGACATGGAAAATTTCAGCCCCGGCAGCGAATGCCATAAGTTATAAAGTTATAAATAACAACCCCTAGGTCTTCTATAGCACTTTTCATCAGTAGATCTCAAAGCAGTTTACAAAGGAGGGAAGCAGCATTATCCCTATTTTACAGCTGAGGAAACAAAGGCACTGAGCAGTGAAGTGATTTACCCAAGGTCACCCAGCAGGCCAGTGGCCAAAGCAGGAATAAAATTTTTGTCTCCTGAGTCCCAGCCCAGTGCGTTATCCACTAAAACATACTGCCTCTCTATCAACAACTGAAAACAAGATCTTGGGAAATGTCAGGCAGCCTTATAGTAGGTAGTGCTTCTACCCCTCAAATGTATTATTTGTCTTACTGTCTCTTAGCTTCCCACATCAATTTTGTACAAATCCTAACTTCTGATTTATATCTATTACTATCAAATTCCCTTTTCTTCCATTTGGCGTATTTTTTAAATTATTTTTTTTTACAGCTGCCTTCCCTTCCCTTCTAAACGAGATTATTTTTTAAACCAGCACAGCTTTCTTCCTCATAGTGGGATTATGGTTTATGGGCATTTAGTAGGGTGTTCCTAAACGATAACTGGGAATCAGTGACATTTTTCTCATTAAATTTTTCCACTCAAGGGAGTTGGCTCATAATTGGTTTCATTAAAGTATATCTATATCTATATCACTGACGTGAACTTTAGTCTGGTTGCACTTTATAAATGTGATCAAGTCATGATCACTTGTGCTTACCCTTTTAGTTCTGTGCTCAGTTCCTTTTTATTTGGTAAGTCAAGGTCTAATGAGGAATTCTTCCACGTTGGCTGCAACACTTTTTGAGTTAGGAAATTGTCATCTATAAGGTTCAGAGATTCCAAGGATGTTTCAGACTCTTGCATATGTCACTCAAGTTTAAGTCCCCCAAAATCATACAGGTTTTTTTCCTTTATAGATCTATATTATAGATAGATGTGTAAGGAATCAGTCATCCTATTCCCTGTTGTGATTTGGTGGTCTGTAGCAGACACCAACTAATGCCCCATCTTGTGCTTTATCTGTTAAGACATTGATCCATAAGCATTCAAGGTCATTTTCTTCCAAGTTATCAATTACTCGGAAACTGTAAAGCCATCTCCTCTTCCCATTTGATCCTTCCTAAATACGTTATCACCATTTATTTTAACTTTCCAATTCTGCAAGCCATTCCACCAGGTTTCAGTCATATCAACTAGACCAAATTTATGCTCCTAAATGAGCAATTCCAGTTCTGCTTGTTTATTGCCCAATGCTCCTAGCATTGGCGCATAGGCAATTAAAGAATTTCTTCTCTTTGTGTCCTTTGGTTCCTTGATTAATTTTGTTCTCAGCATCTCTCTTTTGTGCTGAATGTTCTCTTCCCTTTTTTAACCCTCCCATTTCGCTATTAGTTTAACCCTCTCCTGACTACTCTAGCTAGCCTGTCCCCAAGGAGATTGGTCCTCCTTCTACTGCAGCAGAAGCCATCTATACTACCCTCTTTCCCATAGAAGGTTGACCCATGTTCCACAACCAAATCCTAGGAGACATCTTCATACACTGAATGTTTTGTTTTTAACAGGCAGAAAAGGAAGCTGTGTAAGCCCACAGGCGAGCCTTTGGACTACTGATGTGTATGTGAGAAGGAGCAGAGATTTTCAAGAGGATCATTAATCGATATTTATATATGATAGCAACCAGAAGCCCAGATGAAGACCAGAACTCCATTGGTAGATATTGTGCAGATATAGACCCCAATCCTGCAGAGAGAGTCATAAGGGCTGACTCCTGCACTTGTGTGGACCTCCACCGATTTCAGGCCATAGTCCTTGATCTTGCCTGAACCCTTGTAGCCTGGCAGAGTCTGAAGTCAGTGGGATTCTGCACATGCAGGATCCCTGATGCTGCATTGGACTGTAGAGGGAGACATGGCACCTGTGCCAAAAAGCTTGCAGCCTCATCATGATCCCCAAGTGGATACTCCCCTGTATTAGCAGAGTGCTTATTGCAGGATCTGGACCTCAATTCACATCAGTTTGTATACATGTTTAATGCTTTTATCTTTACTTGCTTTGTGGGTCTGTAACTGCATAAATCATGGCCCTTGAAGCATACCCCCTTCTACTCCTATGGAGAGCACAGATTTCGTTTGAGAAGTGAGCAGCTAAAAGGTATTAAAATCCATTTTAAAAATAACAATTTTTTTTCTCAAAACATATAGATCAGATTTCAGATCTAGATTTTATTTCAGTTTAATCTAGAACTGTGTGTTTACACATTCTTAGGCCCCAATCCTTCACATACTGGGCAGATCCTGTGTAGAGTTCCATGGGGAATTTCTGCAGGAGTAAGGGTGCTGATTGTAGGATATGGGGCCTTTATCAATATCCACAAAAAACCTCACAACCCACCTTCCTTTAAATAAAATCTACTCCCCCCTATCGATCTACTTACCCCTATCAATCAGACTCAAGGAAACCCTGCAGAAATAGAGAGGTCTTGCTGCATGACATAAAGGTCAACAAATGTATATCATACATAGAATTCCTTGACTCTCAAATAAATGTTTCCCTCACACATTTATTGTGGAATGTTTGGTTGGCTGATTACTTTGGGTTTTTAATATAGAAAAGCCCATCACAGTATCCAAACACTATGAGTCTCCCTTTAATATGTCTTCTGTAGTGGGCTTAAAAATTAAAACACTTTCCTTCATTTATTTGAGCTATTGCACTGTGCCAAAATAGAGTGGAGCACATGAGCAGGGACTAATAGAGTTGAATAGAGTTTCACCTTTAACCCTAAGTGATTCTTTTCCAGACTAGGAATTAAATTCAGAAACTAAGCATTAAATGCCTTTTTAAAATTACTTTTTACTCTCTCAATTTACACAAGAGGACTGAATACATCTATCTTGCTCCCCACATGACTTACAAATAAGCAATATTTTTGCTTCTTAATCTCTACGTTTAAGCTTTCACCAACATGAAGTAAGTTAAAACACTGAACTCTTGAACAAATTGCAATCACAAGTTTTGAGAAACCACATAAGAAAAAAGAAAAACAGAAAAAGAAAATGAGGCGGGGGGGGGGTATCACAAATTCCAGCCTACCTCTATTAAATTCAGAATTTGTGCTACATAGCTGGGTCTGATCTTCTGCTATAGTGAAGAGGAGAAACTGGAAAACAAAAGATGGAATTGATTTAACTGTTTAATGATGTGCTAATAGCAACAAATTAGAGCAATGTGTAGTCTGTCTTTTGTCAGTGTTTTTAAGTGTCTGTAACCATTGCTCTTACAAGTCTTAGAGACCCTTCGCAAATGAGTATTTAATTCAAAATTTGCTGTAAACGCTGCTTTGTCTCCTTTCCAGGGACAGCTCCACCCTCTCCCTTGCTCTTTATCTTCAGTGCAAGAACATATGTAACATTAATAACAAAAGCAGTATTAACAACCTCCTCAGATTCTCCAGCTGTGTTGCAAATAACCCTCATGCTTTGACTAGTGCAAAACAAAACCAAATAAACAAAAAAAATTTCTCTGGATTTGTGTTTACTCACAGATATGAAAATGCACATCATGTAGCTTGACAGATTGCAAATTACTGTCCATAAAAAAACCCAAAGCAATGAAAACTTTGCATTCTTAGGTTCTACCATTCTCCTTGATTCTCTAGATTACTTCTCCTCCTTTTAAATTTCTTGATAATTAGCACTCATTTGTTAGGTGCAAATCTGTCTTCATACTTCCACCTGTTCACATAGCAGCCCATAACTTAATATATGTGAATGAGCTCAATGAGCCGGTATAGCATAAAAGAAAAACTCAGGAAAAAAAAATACTTTTTAATATATAAAACTGTACTGACCTAGGTGCTTACTTATGCCTCTTCACAAAAGTATATACTAAAGATACATATAATAAATCCATGAAACAGAACCTTGTAGGAAAGGCCTAAGAAAAGGACCACAGGTAGGAATCTGTGCTATTACATATTCCAAGCAATACATTTTATATGGCATATATCATACACCCTAAAAAACTTCAATCTAAGATGAACAACTGGCTTTGTTCACCTTTGTTCTTATTTAAAACAGTTTGTTTCATGCAGCTGTTTAAAAAAAATCCTTTACTTTATTATTCCTCAGATGCTTTCTAAATAAGTCATGCTGCCTGGGTTTAAGTTTTTTTTTCTCTTTTCAGCATGTAAATTGCACTACACTTTGATGATATTGCCTTTTATGGAAGTATGATTCATGAGCTAAACATAAACATTTCTGTCTTTTTGGCTTAAGAGAAATCATTCTTGCTTTCATGGAACTGCTATATGTCCCGATAACATTTAGAAAAGCTCATTTTGGAAGCAATGATATTGCACATCTGAGTGGGAGATAGTTAATAAAAGTAACCAAACAAAAATGATTAAACTTAAAATCATATTTGGTGTATGCAACTAATCCTTTTATTTTCCTATGAGGAAAGCCAGTGAGACTTTGCTGAGCAGGGATGATGATCAAAGCTGAACATCATTTAGGACCCACCTAAACAGCAAGTTGTCCTATATCAGGGTATTGTTTTATGGCATCATTTGTTCTTGCCTCTATGGACAGGATACCATAGATATTACAGAGCCATATATCACAGTCCTTTCAAAATCAGGATCCAGGTATATCCCTGGAATAAGTGGCCTCAACTCTCAATGATTTTAGTGGAGTTTGTAGCCACTTAGGTCAGGGCTGTATCATGCTTCCATGCTGCCCCCTATCTACTTGTCTAGACGCTCATGCCTGCCTCATTATAGTAACATCTAAGCAACTTTCATGCTGTTTCAGAGTACCCTACTGACCTCTTCTTTCTCTAAGTCAGGTTTCCTCCCTCCTTTCTCCCAACCCCATCTTCTAATTCTTCTTCTTCTTCCTCCCTTTTTCCAATCTTCTCTCCTCCCCTCCCCTCCACCTTGTTTCCTTTATTTTTTAATTGTGTTTGTAAAGTTAATTTTTAATTGTGTTTGCTAAGTTGAGGATGTGAGTTTTATAGTCTTCTCTGAAGATCTCAAGGTTAGAGGTCATTCACAATGTACAAGAAGAATCCATAGTCTTGGGCCAACCACACTGTCTTCCATTCTCAGAAGTTTGACCCTAAAGGGCATCAGTTTCATTGTTCTAGTGAAATCTATCTGCCATGGGAGATCATGGCTTCAGAGACAAAAGTGTTTTCTTAAGGAGCTTGAACCAGTGTCAGTCAGGGCCTTAGAGATGAGGACTAAGACATTGGCATTGGCTTGGTGTTGTAAAGGGAGCCAGTGTGGTAAACAGAATATCAGAGTGACATGTTCTCTTGTTGTTGGGTAGACTGGCTGTAGCTGGACCAATTAAAAGCTTTTTGTGGCTGAAACAGTCTTCCTTTCTCTTCCACCCAGCACCATTTATTTCTTTCTGCAAGGTCTTCCTTAGCAATACCACCCATATCCCATTTTCAAGCAGTTCCTCTTTTCTTGTTCTGATCAAGTCAATCAATCCTTAACATCCTGAGCACTAATTAAAAATAATTGATTCAGGGTCTCAGGATTTGGGACTTTTTATTCTGTGTTTGTTCAGTGCCTAGCACAATGGGTCCTGGTTCATCACTGAGGCTCCTAGGCACAACCACAATACAAATAAATCATCATCATAATTGATAATTCTCACACACCCCTCACTCCAGAACTATAGATCTGTGTCCTGTCTTATGTAGACTAAATTATTTAAATTCTTACCTACTTTTATATAGATCCATGTAACCCCTCCACTCTCCAACATCAGACCCTTCTCTTCACCTCTAACTCATTGACACTGAATGCACCATTTACATTTCTCTTGTCCAAGCCAATCATGGATCCCTTCTATTCTTTCTACTCTACTGAAACTATTATCACTAGGGTCTCTAATAAATTTTCACAGCCAAATCACAGAGCCTATACTCCATAACTTGTCTTACTTGACTAATCATCTCTTCACAATCTCCACTTCCTTCCATTCTTCCACTTGCACAAACCATACCACATTATTCTCTCTGACTGTATTATATCTAGCTCTGCTTATCGCCTCTTCTTCCCTCATAAATCTTCCACTTGCAATCATTTCCTGTTTTCACCTTCTCTTTGTTTCTGATATCAACCAATCCTCCTTTTATTCCTACCATCCTGTCCTTTCAGCCCCTTTCCTTTCCCCTGTTATGTTGGTTTTAATTCTGCTAACCTTGTTTCCATCTGTTGTTCTTTCTCATAATGTCTCCTAGAAGCAGCATGGATGGATCACAGGATGACTATGAGCTGCCAGTGTGTTGTGACTGTGAAAAAGGCTAATGCAACCCAAAATGCATCAGGTGAGTCATTTCCAGTAGAGATAGGGAAATGTTATCACCAGTGTACGAGGCATGATGAGATCTCATCTGGAATACTGTGTGCAGTTCTGGTCTCTCATGTTTAAGAAAGATGGATTCAAACTGGGACAAGTGTAGAGAAGGGATACTAGGATGATCAGAGGAATGGAGAACCTCCTTTTGAGAAGAGCCTTAAGGAACTTATCTTTTTTAGCTTAACCAGAGGAAGAATGAGAAGAGATATGATTGCTTTCTATAAATACATTAGAGGAATAAACACCAGGAGGGAGAGGAGTTCTTTAAGTTAAAGGTCAATGTAAGCACAAAAAAAAGTGGATGTCAACTGGCCATCAAAAAGTTGAGGCTTGAAATTAGATAAAAGTTTCTAACTATCAGAGAAGTGAAGTTCTGGAACAGCCTGCCAAGTGAAGTAGTGAGGGCAGAACACCTATCCTATTTTAAGACTGATCTTGATAATTTTATGGAGCGGATGCTATGATGAGACTGCCTACAATGGTATGTGGCCCATCTGTGACTGTTATTAGCAAATATCTTCAATGGCTGGAAATGGGACATTAGATGGGGAGGACTCTGAGTTACTACAGAGAATTCTTCCCCAGGTGTCTGGCTGGTGGATCTCACCCACATGCTCAGGATCTAGTTGATCATTATATTTGGGGCCAATAAGGAATTTTGCCCCAGATCAGATTGGCAGAGATCCCTGGGGGGAGGGAAGGAGAGAGATTTGCCTTCCTCTACAGGGTGGGGCATGGGTCTCTTACTGATTTGAAGTAGAGTAAATGGGTGGATTTTCTGTAACTTGTATTCTTTAAATCAAGATTTGAGAACTTCACTAACTCAGCCAGAGGTTATGGGCCTATTGCAGGAGTCAGTTGGTTAGCATCTGTGTCCTGTGATGTGCAGGAAGTCAGACTAGATGATCATGATAGTCCCTTCCGGCCTTAAAGTCTATGAGTCTGTAAGTCTAGCCATGGGGTTGGGGGACAAAAATTCCTGAGTTCTAAGCCTAATAATAAAGGTCTGTCTCCCCAGACTTTCATTTGTTATATCCATCTAGAAAGGCAAATACAATGAGAGGGCAAAAAACACATACACAGAAAAATGTGACAAAACGCAAACAAAAATTGCTGTTTTGGGTGAATTAATCCAAAAATTAATTCACTGACAATTCACTCCAAAACAAAGGTTGAGACTCTTGATTTAGGACACTAAAGTGTTTCCTATAACTGTGCACAGTGGCATAAGTATAATCTAAGCTTTAGGAGAAAGGTAGAAATCACCTATATGCAGAGATGGGAAGCAAAAATATAGAATTTTCCTAATAAAACAGTAGGACAATTGCTAATGTGCAATTTCTAGGCTTGATCCCGCCTCCACTAGAGTCATTAATGATGTTTCTATTGGCTTCAATAGTCAAATACAAGCACTTCATTTTATAAATTATTTTTCTACTTTCAGAAATCATTGATTTACCTCTTTAATCTTAGCCATTTATAATGTCATTTGCCTATAAAATGAGTTTATTTTACCTCTTTCAAAGATAATTTGTAGGGTTCCTCAACAGAAATACACAGCTTTATTTTTTTAGCAAAATTTCCAAAGAATGGCTTTCTACATAATTTAGCAAAAATAAATTTTCAAGAACTGTGCCATATAAATCAGTTGCTACTTCCGACCCAAGGTGAGACTAACAGGTTTTAATAACTTCAACATTGAGTAATCCTGACTGTCACCACAAACTAATTTACCATGTCACAACTGTCAATAAGTGAGGCAGGAAAGGTATTTTCATTAATGTCTATTTCAGTGTCTGTGGATTTTGCCTAGAATGCAAAAGAACACACACCTGTCTGTTACATCAAAACCTCCACCACAGCTACTCTAGTACTTTCTATCCCCTTATTTTTGCAGTGTAATGAAGCAGGGAAGCATAAGTTAAATGGATAAAATGTGTATTTGTATCGACAGCCAATTTTTCTACTGCTTCTTGGCTAAAATTAGTAAAATTACCAAGTGATAGCTGTCTTTTCTGTCTGTGCCTGCATGTTTATAGGTGATTGCAGAAGAAAATGGCTTCTCTGTACTTTTCAGTCTGTATTTTATGATATTTCTAGTATATAGTGAGACAAATTTTGCCTTCACATATGCAACTCTTCTTCACTTCCATAGATGCAGACACTGAAAGTGCTGAGAGAATTTCTCCCCCACAACTTCTTACTAGTCTGTTTGTCTTCCTTTAAATAGCTGCAGGGTTCATGCATCTTCACTCCACAGTCCCCTCAAATTTTGTGTGTTCGCCCCCGTGTTGACTTCTGCAATTATATATTACTATTATTTTTATATGTATGTAACGCCATAAGTGTGAATGGTTTAAAGTCCCTTTCCTGAAAAGCTAAGATCCTAAAAATCATCTGTTCATCTACAACATTTACTGATCATTATAAAAAAAATAAGCATACGGTATCTGGCTACAGAAATTATTTAAAATTAATATGGTCACACATTGAACAAATGTGGGCTGCAGGTTACTTTGCTAGAGAGCTAACTTTTATTCAAGATTAAAAGTAAAAATTGCAAGTAAGAAACAGCTTATTTATATATTTTTTTTTAAAAAAAGCTGTTCTTCAGATTCTAACTGCACTTATATCAATGTGAATCTGGAGTAGCTCCAATATCATCCAAGGTATTGCATTAATGTAAACTTGTGTATGTGAGATCAATAATCAGACCAATGCATTTATGGATTAGTTGTGCACTGAGGAGTAAATTTCAACTTCCTGCAATAGCTTGATACAACAGGTTCAGATACCATTATAATGGACACAAGATGGAACAGAGGTCCTTGGTCTGCCACGTAGGGGGCAGCTACTTATCAAAACAGTTTGAAAGAGTTGAGGCCCATAGTTAACTTTTGACCATAGGAAACAGACCAAAAATATGTTTAAGGTCTTTTCAAGATGCTACTTGAACTGGTATGCAATACCAGCATTTTTTTTTATAGCTCCATCAGTTTCTGCAAGATTTTTAAATGCAAAATTAAGACCAACATGTTCAAACTGCAGTGCCTAACATTAGAGACACAAGGTGGATGAGGTAACATCTTATATTAGACCAACTTCCGATGGTGAGAGAGAGAAACTTTTGAGCTTACACAGAACTCTTCTTTAGTTCCTAACACCTAAATCCTTAATCATAGAATTATAGGACAGAAAAGAACCTCAAGAGGTCATCTAGTCCAGTCCCCTGCATTTATGACAGGATAAAGCATTATCTAGACCATCCCTGACAGGTTTTGTCTAACCTGCTCTTAAAAATCTCCAGTGATGGAGATTCCACAACCGCCCTAGCCAATTTATTTGAGTGCTTAACTACCCTGACACTTAGGAAGTTTTTCCTAATGTGCAACCTAAACCGCTCTTGCCTCTTGTCCTATCCTCAGAGATTAAGGAGAACAATTTTTCTCCCTTCTCTTTATAACAACCTTTTATGTACTTGAAAACTGTTAGCATATCCGCTCTCAGTCTTCTCTTCTCCAGACTGGCAAACATAGTGTTTTCAATCTTCCCTCATAGGTCGTGTATTTTAGAACTTTAATAATTTTTGTTGCTGTTCTCTGGATTTTCTCCAATTTGTCCACATCTTTCCTAAAATGTGGCACCCAGAACAGGTCATAATACTCCAGCTGAGGTCTAATCAGCGTGAAGTAGAGCAGAAGAATTATTTCTTGTGCCTTGCTTACAAGACTCCAGCTAATACATCCCAGAATGATGTTTGCTTTTTTTGCAACAGTGTTACACCGTTGACTCATATTTAACTTGTGATCTACTATAACCCTCACATCCCTTTCTGCAGTACTCTTTCCTATGTAGTCATTTCCCATTTTGTATGTGTGCAACTGATTTTTTCTTCCTAAGCAGTGGCGTACGATGGGTCTCCGACGCGCGGGGGGCCAAGCTTACATTTGTGCCACCTGCCCGCATAGGGCAGAAGGAGTCCAGGCACCACCCCCCAGGTGCCGCAGGGAGGGGAGTCTGTACCTGTGGGAGGGGTGTGAGGTGCAGAGGGTGCAAATGCAGGCTTGGCTCCATCCCACCCCCCACTTCCTGCACTTACCTGATGCCCACCTCTCCCGCTGCAGCTCCACAACCCGGTGCCAGCTAGGATGGGGGTGACCTCACCCCGAGGGCAGGTGGGGGGGGGGCGGCCATTCACAATGCATGTGGGGGGTGCAAGAGCAGAAGCAGGAGCAGCCGTCCCTCAGTCTCCTGCCCCCTCTGCCTGCCGTGAATGGCCTGCCCAGTGCGCCCCCTCTCTCCTGCACTTACTCGCTGCTCCAGCCCCACACCGGCTTGGATGGGGCACCAGGTTGGCCTTTCATGACACCAGAGGGTGCAGAGAGCTGGAGGCTGAGCGGTGGCTGCTCCAGCATCCACTCTTGCACCCCCCAGCACATCATGAAGAGCCTGCCTGGGCCCCCTCCCAGGTCAGTGGGTGAGGCGGATGCATCTGAGCCGACGTCAGGCTGCAGGGCTGGAAGCAGTGGTGAGTAAGTACGCTCTGGGCCAGCCCTTCATGATGGGCAGAGGGCGCAGGAGGCTCTGCACCCCTCAGAGCCTCCTGTGCCCCCCTCCAGCCCTTGCGCATCAAGAAGGGCCGGCCCGGGCCCCCCCGCAGCCCAGCACCCAGGGTCCTGGCCCCTCTTCAGTACACCACTATTCCTAAGTGGAGTCCTTTTCATTTCTCCTTATTGAATTTCATCCTATTTACTTCAAACTATTTCTCCAGTTTTAAATTTAAAACCTATCCCCCAAAACACTTGGTACCCTTCCTGGCGTGGTATCATCTGCAAACTTTATCAGTGCACTCTCTATATCCTTCTTTAAATCACTGATGAAGATATTGAACAGACCTGGACCCAGTTCTGATCCCTGTGGGACTCCACGTGATATGCTTTACCAACCTGATTGTGAACTACTCGTAACTACTTTCTGGGAACGGTTTTCCAATCAGTTATGCATTCACCTTATAGTAGCTCCATCTAGGTGGTATTTCCCTAGTTTGTTTTATGAGATGGTCGTGTGAGGCAGTATTAAAACCCTTATTAAAGTCAAGATATACCACATCTACCATTTCCCCCATCCAAAAGGCTAGTTATTCTGTCAAAGAAAGCTATCAGATTGGTTTGACATGACTTGTTCTTGGCAAATCCATGCTGACTGTTACTTATCACCTTATTAGCTTCTAAGTGTTTGCAAATTGATTGCTTAATTATTTGAACACAAATAAGTGGTGCATAAGTAATATTTTAGTGGTGCTGAGCACCTGATACTTCCATTTAAACCTGTGTTTCTAGTCTATCTGTTTGAGAAGGAAACTTTCTAAATGTGACCCTAACTCAGCTAAATTCCTTTGGCTGTAGACAGCCTGAAAATATGACTAATAGAGCTGTTAACAAATACATTTGTTTCAATTGTGTGTTAACCATGAAAGACACCTACACCAATTTTAATGTCAATATCGCTAGCTATTTCATTCTGGGTGGAGGTTGAGTAGAGTAACTTCCCTCCTTCTCCCCCATCTGACCACTGGAGTATTTGGACTGATGGTTCTGCAGATCTAGTAAACTTCTACAGAAATAATGCATTCTAAGATCTCTTCTGCTTAATAATTTTCTCTAAAGGACTACAAATGTAGAAATAATCTGCAGTTGGAAGAGTAGTTGAAATATCGCATGATGCTATTTTATATGCTCCCCGTAGTAACTATAAGATCTGACAGTTTTAAAGAATATCCACATGTGAAGAGATGGGTTTGGATTACCTCAAACTCATGGTACATAGCACATCATGTTAGCCTCACAATATTTTCTCACTATTTTTCCACAGCTAAATGTAGCTGAATGTTTTCTCATTATTTTAACATTTGTGGAGCAGTCCTGTTTAAATCTGAGATCAGAATTACAAGCTTTACAACTCAGCTAAAATACAAGCCACACAAAAATCACATGTTCCAGCCATTATCTTAAAGGTCAACTGAAACTGTAAAACAAAACTTGCAGAACAAGTGACCTCAGGACTTTTTGATTTATTTAACTCTTTGGAAGTGGCATTTGTTATTATCAGGTGTTTTCATTTCTTTCTGTTAATAGATTATCATTAAACTTGAGCTATTTAATCTGGAATCCTAAAACTTTATCGCATCGAGAGAAAAACTAATTGTTCTGAAGTATACAGATACTTATGTCAAGCTAAAAGAATGGAACAAAAACTGTTTAATGATTGTAAAACTGTTGCTCTTCTCATTGTCAGCTTTTTAAATTAAATAACACAAAATTCAGTTTACAGGTGCAATTACTGAGAAGTCGAAAGAGACTGATTCTGGTACTCTTGCCAATAAGATGATAATGGTAAGATGAGTATCTATTGTAGGCTATTCTGTGGATTCCTACTGTGCTGGCTTTTGTTCATGATTTGGAAACCAGGTCAGAAAAACAAACAAATGAGAGAACTCAAAGTCAGAATACGAAGGTGGCTGAGAAGTCTTGCACGGCTGTAGGCAAACCTCTATCTGAGAAAGTTTCCAGAATTTAAAAGAAAAAACAATGATATCATTGTAGCAAGTTGCTGTGGCCTTCCTTGGAGCCCGGGCCCAAGGAAGGGTCCTGACACTCCTACTGAGCCGAACCAGGTCCTGCAGGCCAAACAGCCTGGAAGCAGAAGAACGGAGGAGCCAGAGCAGGGAAGGGAAGTATAAAAGGTCAGCCCAGTAGCTCAGTCAGGGGGAAACAGTTGCTGGAGACAGATGTCTCTTCCCAGAGGCTGCCGTCTGTGCCTGACCCAGGCCCTGTGGCTGTTTGGTGCAACCACCCCACTGACCCAAGCCTCCAAGGCCTGCCTGGGCTGCCAGGCCTGAGCAACTAGATCGGGCCGCTGGGCCCTAGTATCAGGGGAGAGCCACCTGAGACCGCTGGGTGGGAAAACCCCCTGAGGCCGGCCCTGACCTGGAGGAGCTGCTCAATGTTGGGGACCCCCTGGAGCTGCCTGAGCCTGGTGTACCAAAGGACCACCTGTGACCTGGAGAAGCTGCCCTCTGCTGATGACCCCAAGGAGTTTCTGGACCTGCTGCCAGTTGATGGTGAGGGACTCATGGGGCGCCCGCTCGCTGTCTGCTCCAGCAACCTGAAGGGAGACAACTGGCTGCAGGTAGCCAGGGACAGGGTGGGAGGAAGTAGCCCAGGGACAGCCGACTAGAGTGGCTGAGTCTGTGGCCGAACCAGTCAGCGTGTTGCAGCTGGATCTCTGCTGACTCAGTGGCAAACCACTTTGCCACTGATAGGACCCTGGGCTGGGACGCAGTGGAGTCGGGTGGTTCTGTGTCTCCCTCGCTCCTTCCCTAGCCACCCCAGGAGTGCTTTGCTTCCACGGGACTTCCCAACCCTAAGGATACCGAGCTCCAGTCACCCCGCCCTGCCTGAGGGCCGGGGGCCTATAGACTGTTTTGTCTGCCCCACCCTGTCTGAGGGCTGGGGGCAATAAACTGCTTAATAGCTCTGCCCGTTGGAAGGCCAGAGCTATACATTCCTTACCAGCCTTGCCCCAGGGGGCTACAGCCTGTGAGAGAAGCCTGCCCACCTCGGGCTGGGGCTAAAGTCTTTAATTTGCAAAGCTTATTCCCCTAGACCAAAGCGCTGTGGCCTTCCTCAGAGCCTGGGCCTGAGAAAGGGTCGCAACGCCCCAGCTGGACCGTGCCACCAGCCTACAATCATTAAGAGCTGATTATACCCTCCGGATCCTCTCTGAAGTCACTTCATGGCACTGCACCCAGAATTTGATCTTAAATTGTTAAGTCTGAGAGTTAAGTTCATTAACAATGGATGTTTGTAAATGACGTGTGTTTTGGTTGGCCTATGCTGTAAATTGGTCGCTGGCTGATATATACTGCAGCCTTTTCTTCATTTTACTATTGCTATAAAAATCAAAAGAATCTGCAGATCTGAAGGGTGTTACAGGCAAAATCTCTATGACAATCTCAGAATTCTAGCCCCTACCACTACCTCCATGTCTGTCTTAAGTATATTAAAAAAAATGAAACACTTGAAAATATTTCCTAAAGAAAGGGCTTGCTGCTGGCTTCTCATGGGATCAGGGAGAGGAGAAACTTCACTAACGAAAGGAGGGGAGAAAAAAGGCGTTTGAAATCTGCTACCATCGATAGTCCCGTTTTTGTTTCAAGACGGTTGTGCTTTTTATTACTTGCAGATCAGTTTTGTTTGCAGGTGATGTAGGGCCGCATTACATCACCCGAAGAGAAGCCAGGAGTGTCTTCATGCCAGGCTGACTAAAGCAGAGAGGAATGTATTATCATAAACCGCTGAGAAACTTGCCAATACATTCCTTGCTGAGGGTGCTGCTCAGGGGGAGGAGGAGAGGAGACAATTTTGTATGAAGAGTGAAAGAAAACTTTGTAGAAGAACAATCTGGGGTCAGAACCCTGCTGTCTCCTCTATGCAGATCTAATTATGCTTCTAAAAGAAGGTTTAACTAAAACCAGATTCAGCCAGGCACTGCTTAAGAAGTACAGCATGAATTCTCAGCTCTGCCTTGGAGGAAAATGCTAAATGCTTCTCTGCACTTGGATCATTATCCCATTAGCTGTAGAGTGTAATCTGAGGCTACAATGACAAATGCATGCACCACATTCAAATCTTTATCACTTTAATGAAGTCTAGCGTAAAAATGTATGTGCATGTATATCATATATATATATACACACACACACATATACAAATACATCAGTTCTATTAGACAAATGATCTCTCAGGCCTCTCCAGGACTTGTAGCAAGAGCAGAGTTTCACTGAAGAGCTATCCATTCCATTGTGCCCATTTCTAGCTCTCTGCTGGATCACTAGATAACAGACTTTGAAGCTGTGGCAGTTTTATGTATGGAAAATCTGCCACTGGTGCAGGACTGAATTGTGTGTGTTCTGGGCCTTGGAAATATGTAATTTAGGGGGGAAATTAGACAACCATGGAGGAGAAAGTGGACATTGTTTTAGGGCAGGTTGATTTTTAAACAATGAAATTACAACTGTTTAAAGCTGCTAAGGGGTCGCAGACGTGAGCAAGTGCACAAAAGTGGTAACTAAATTGTGTATCGATCACACGGGTATAACCTGTCCAGGACCTACGTCTCCACTGCCTTGCACCCTGCGCAGTCAGAGTGCTGGTAAAACTCTGCTGCTGGTATAAGCAAGTAGAGAATTAGGATTTGGTCAAATTTTACCCTCAATTTGCAAGTCAATGAAGAATCAGGCCCAGAGTATTAGAACAGTAATACACACACACTCGAATCTATTTATTCAGTCTTTTGCCTGAGAGTGCAGAGGTGGATGCTGCTACACTCTAATCTGTGTGAAGAGCCAACTCTTTAGTTAATATTTGCTCATACTAATGATGTATTGTTTGCATTTCTTGCACCCAGAGCCAACAACATTAGGCACATGTTAGAAACTGCAAAATAAATGAGAGATGGGGTTCACCAGATCTAAACAACTTTAAACTTTGGGGTGAATCAGATCTTCATACAAACTTGTCAGCGCAGATGCATTTCTGCAAGATGAATCTCAACACCACCACCTGACACAAATCCCTTTGAGCTTTACAGATTCAGAGCTTTGATTTTTGTCTTTTGCTTTCCACATGAATCGCCATGGGACCAAAGAAAAAATTGAAAGTTTGTAATAAAGTAATTTTCATTCTATTTTTGTATCCTTTTTTCTGTCTCAGGGTGGGACTAAGCAGAGCTGAAAGCAGCAAGCACCATCTTGACTATGCTAAGCCTTGCCTGAGGAAAAGTTTGTGAGTGAATGGGCAAAGCCAAGAACTGCCTCAGATGCTCTCAAGCTTGAATGCAGCCAGCTTGACAGGTGACAGGCCTGTGCTCTCAGCTGCTAAAGCGGTGACTGAAAGATCATTGTGGGATTGTGCTGAAAGGAGCAATTGCAACATTGTCACTGCTACACCAGCCCTTCCTTTCTGCAGTGACCAATTCTAACCAAGGTTTCATCCCTAGCTCAACCCAGACCCCACTTCTACTGTCCCCAAGACCCAGCTATTCTTGTTCCCTCTGGACCCCACTTACCATTAAAGTCTTTGAAAAGTGGGCCTGGTGGCTTTCGGCCTGCTCCTTTCTTCCCAGGTTCTCTAGGGGATCTTAAATTGCTGTTCCCATCCACACTGGGATTTTAGGGCAGATGGAGTGCCAGGTATGGGTTACTGCTCTTCCCACCCATTGAATTTTCTGCAGATGGTGATAGGCATTCTCCCTCAACTCTCGAGCTGCAGGGATGGGAATCTGCTCTCTGCTGTGGCCATACACAGTGGGCAGAAATCTTTGCTACTATTTAAAGACTTCAGCCACGATTTAGCAAAAGGGATAACTGTTCCCTTCTCCAGACACAAAGAGGGGCCTGCCTAGAATCCCGCCTCTTCAGAAAACGTCATGAATGAGGAAGGCTTGGCCCTTACCTGGCACCTATCTTCACAGAAGGCCCAGTGTGGTGTGAGTGGCCATCTTGTGCTGCTCACCCTACAGACCCTTAGAAGGTGGTGAGGGGAATGAAGACAACCCCATTCCCCTAACCAAAGCCATCAAGTATGACTGAGGAAGGACACACGAGTGACAGGGTGCTGAGCATGGAAAGGCAAGACAAGACCATACCACAGGGCTACGGCACTTGGATAGGCTGAAGGCTTTGCAGTAGAAGAGGACTACAGAAGAAGGCTAAACAGGAGGTAAGGAGAGTGTCATGACACGAGTGGTGTGGGAAGTGGCCTGGGAATAGAATCATAGAATTGTAAGTCTGGAAGAGACCCCAAGAGGTCCATCAATGGCTATTAGCCAAAATGGTCATGGGTGTCCCTCTACCTCTGGTCAAAATTAGCCAAAATAGGTTTGGGTGTCCCTATACCTCTGTCAGATGCTGGAACTGGATGACAGGGGTTGGATAACTTGATAATTGCTCTGTTCTGCTCATTCTCTTTGAATGATCTAGCATTGGCCACAGTCAGAAGACAGGATACTGGACTAGGTGTATCATTGGTGTGACCCAGAATGGCTGTTTTTATGTTATCAGATTTCTCTTACCATTCAACAGAAATCAAAAGGGCTTCTTGCCCCACAGCTATTTACACTGGTGACTGAGGCAAATGGACTTGGCTATTCCCAAAGGATCTGGTTTCAATATATATTTAAATTCAGAATCTCCTTTTTATTCCTGATTTTGCACTAATTATGGAGTTTCTAAAAATAAAAGTTGCAGGCACACAATGGAATACAGAAACTGAGAGAATGCACATGGAGATGGGACTGGATATAGAGGGTTAGTAACAGGAGATAGAACTCAACTCTAGATCACCAAAGAAAACTAGTTCATGTCAGCAATGACCAATAATTTATCATGTTAAGGCTGTTTAGTGCCCTATATGAATTGAGCTGGTGATCCGCATTCAATTGTCAGTGAACAGGTGTACACACAATAAATACCTCTCATCCCTGAAGGTGCCTTTCTAGGATAAAGTGAGGTTTCAGAGAAACTCACTCTGGCACGTTCAGTGCCACTCCTGGTCCTTGGATAAAAAGAGGGCTTTAATCTTCAGGGCTGGTAATGCTGCCAACTCTTATTATTTTATTTTGAGTCTCAGAATATTTGGTGTTTTTCTTACATGGCTAAAGGAGCTGGGACTTTGAATAGGTACGAATCATTGTTTTTCCTTTTTTTAAGTAAATTTTTAGCCCTTCTGACTGCAGAGAAAAGGTTGAAAATGTGAATGCTAAAGATTCAAACTTCCAAGGACAAATAAAAAAGCCCCAGAAGATGTTTATTGAAATCTTATAATTTTAAAGTGAATCTCATGATTCTGAGGGGCCTGAGTCATGATCTGTGAACATTTGGGGTTCACAGTGCTGCTAGCAAGTCAACAAAATTGTTTAGGGCTGCTCTGTCTGGTTGATCTGAAATGCTCCCACACTGACATAGATTTCAGTGTTTTGTGTTACACTTCCTACACCATACTTGAATGCTTTTGCAATAGTCACTTTATAAACTGGTAAAATATATAAGAAATTACCTTGGCAGAATCAATGTGTAAAAATTCAAAAGACTAATTTTGGAAATATCTGTAATTCACTCTTTATGCCCTATCTAAAAGAAATATTTCATACCTGATTGATTCTGTCAGGACAACATGCCTCAATATTATCTAGTGGGAGAGAGAGTTCCAAAAACAATGTGCAAAGGTGCATTTTTTGGAAACCAACTGCTGGGATGGCTATAACTGTCAGATTAAAAGGAAAAAGTTGGGTGATTTGTAGAAAGTAAATCAGATAATACTGCAAAACTCTTATAATAATTATTATAATATGTACTTCCAAAGTGCTAAAATCTTGATCCAAAGACCATTGAAGATGGCTTTCCATTAACTTCAATGGGTTTTGGATCAAGCCCTTATTTGTGTAGTTTCTGGGCATACATGTATCCGTATACATATGTATACCCAGCATATATAAAAATAATTTATATATAAGCAATAAATGTGATAAGTCATACTCCTTAACTGGAAAAACAAGCCAACCCAATTCCTGATATGCTGTGAAGGTGACAACATTTCAAATTATTTGGTAAAATGCAGCAGAGTTTGTGTTCTTTGAAGTTGGTCCATCAGCTCAGCAATGCAGCCAACACATACAGACATTTTAGCCTCAAGTGTCATCTGAAAAAAGATGGTCTTGATCCTAGCTAAGGAAATAGATAACAAATAATTTACTCAATGAATTTGGCATCTTTCTTCTTGGGAATGTCTGCAACTAATCTCCGGTAGGAGAGAGGCAGGACCAAGCAATTCTTAGAAAACATTAAAACATTTCCTTCCTGGGACACACAGACCTTGCCTGAAGCCTCGCTCTGCAAACAATTGTGAATTCACAGCCCTAGTTGTAAAGAGGTGCAATCAACTTCTTCTCTCTTCTATGCCAAGGCTCCAGAGTGTGGGTTTGGAAACTATGTCCTTGCTTTGTGCTAAACAGTGTTCCGTTGCACAGGAAACCAACCACTTTGGGTCCAGCTGCTTGAGCACGCCATATTAAAATTCAGTTAATACAAAAAAATTGGATCACTTCAAAGCTTCCAGAAGATGAACGTAAATTGGGCATGGGTGTGGCCAAAGCAAATTCATTTTAAAATTCGAGTGTATATTCAAAGAAACATCTGGTGGGATCTCCCAGCTGTAGACCTGATCATTGAGTCAGCAGTGTGCCCTGGTTGCCAAGAAGGCTAATGGCATATTGGGCTGCATTAGTAAGAGCATTGCCAGCAGATTACAGGAAGTGATTATTCCCCTCTATTCGGCATTGGTGAGGCCGCATTTGGAGTATTGTGTTGTTTTGGGCCCCCCACTACAAAAGGAATGTGGATAAGTTGGAGAGAGTCCAGCGGAGGGCAACAAAAGCGATAAGGGGGCTGGAGCACAAGACTTATGAAGGGGCTGAAGGAACTAGGCCTGTTTAGTCTGCAGAAGAGAAGAAGGAGGGGGGATTTGATAGCAGCCTTTAACTACCTGAAAGGGGGTTCCAGGGAGGATGGAGCTAGGCTGTTTTCAGTGGTGGCAGATGACAGAACAAGGAGCGATGGTCTCAAGTTGCAGTGGGGGAGGTCTAGGTTGGACATTAGGAAAAAGCTTTTCACTAGGAGGGTGGTGAAGCACTGGAATGGGTTACCTAGGGAGGTGGTGGCATCTCCATCTTTAGAGGTTTTTAAGCTGTGGCTTGGCAAAACCCTGGCAGGGATTAATTAGCTGAGGTTAGTCCTGCTTTGAGCAGGGGGTTGGACTAGATGATCTCCTGAGGTCCCTTCCAACTCTAATATTCTATGGTTCTATGATTGTTATTAGTATAATGTGATTGGAGTGACATTTGACAAATAGTTTGCATGAGCAACAGATAGGTGTCATTAAGTGAAGAAGTGCCAGGATGTTGAGGATATGCTACATGCTATCTCTACTGCTCACCTTTCCCGCTCCTGCTCCAAGAGGTTGGTAAAGTCATCACTCTTGTTCATGTAATCTGTATGTTTATGCTTCTCATTTTCCAGCTCATAAACTGTGCGCCGATGACACTTCTCTGCCAATAGGAGCTGTTCCAACATGCGTCGATACGTCTCTTTCTGCTTTTCTTCAAGTCTGTCCAGCTGGATTGTTGAAAAGGAGAATGGACTGTTTGAAAGGTTTCATTCACTTACATTGGCTGATTAGCTAACCGAGGAAATTGTATTTGATATATGCCAGTTCAGTAATTTAGGGTTTTATATAAAGCAGCGATTAGGAAGCAGAATAATTGTTCTGTGAAAAGAATGATGTCTTTATACAGCATATTTATACTAAACATGGGCATAGCTCCCAGATAAATGAAGAACAGACCCTGACACAGTTTTATAATACTTCTTGTTGCAGAAGCACTCAGCAAATGCTGAGCACCCTCATTTCCTGCTGCCTGGAAGAGGAATTGAGGGTGTTCAGTTCCTCAAGAGAGGCAGCTCTGAGACAATGATCTTTTAAGAACCTGAATCGACCAGGTGTTTGACAGCTCCTTTCAGGTAATGTGTCCTCAGGCCTACTGAAGTCAGTGGCAGTTGAGGGCACTCATTAGAATAACAGAGGGTGGACCCAATGTACAAATTTAGATGCCTAATGTTAGACACCTAAATCTTTCATTTGAGCATCTAGATGGGAATTTAGCTGCCTAGACATGGAGTTTGGCACTTAAGCTGCAAGCCTGCAGCTGAAAACTGGGCTGTACATCTGCAACATGCATATATCATCACAGCTGCCATTCATGTGATGGATGAAAAATAAAATCTAAATTGGTTAAAGTCAGAGTGGATTCTTTTTGTGTTACATTTCTGATGACTGTTCATTTTAGACTTTTTTCTCCCTCTCTTCTTTTACAATTTTTCTGTGCTTTACTAGGAACTATTTATGCTTTTTTAATTTGTCTAACTTTATTATCATGCCAGTTATTTTTCAAACAAATGCTAATTTTCAGGTGCTTGTGTAGAAAGTTGCTAGGAAACAGCAACCCCAAACCCTGCTATTTATGCTGCGATCTTCAGTGTTTTGTTGGGGACAGGGCAATTGAATTTGAGTTCTCATTCAGCTTGTAACAAGCATTCGCTCAGCTAGACCCACATGGTACCTTTCTGTTTATATACCTCCAACAAAAATATTACTAAGTCCTCCCGTGACCCCATTCGCCCCACCTGCTTTAGCAATCGTAGCTTGTGTAGCCAGGACTGGCCAAACCAGTTGCTGTTTCATGGTATCCCTGTATGGGCTAAAGAAAAGATGAGAACAGGATCCCAGCCCTTTTGAAATAACTCGAGATGATGAACAGGATAATCTGAGGTGCTCATTAAACTTCACAAAGGAGACTCAGCACGGCCTCAGCCACATTCTCATCGGGACAATGGATCTTTTGAAGCCAGAATATATTGTAACTGCAGTATTTTTATACCAATTATCCTCTAATAAACACCTTAATGTAAAAGTTGTACAGAGAACAAAGAGTCCCTTCCAAACCAAGGGACTCCATGGACACAGAGCCCTTGCCACCTATTACAGCAAAGTCTTGTCAAGCTCTTTTAGCATTGTTCAAAGTGAATATTTAATGTATCGTCCTGAATGCTACAATCTGCTTTCTTTACTAACTAGCATCACAAATATTCCAGAAGACGTCACATTAAAAGTACACAGTGTATTTTAAAATGTCTTCTACTGGACACAATGAATATGAATTGTATTGTGTTCTAACCAGAGAGACCTTGAAAAATTATACATACACTGTGGCATATTATACATTTTTTTAGCTGGCAGTTACCAGTGATAGTTTTTTGACATATGGGTAGAGTTCATCAGCTGCACTGTTCCTATTCTGGTACTAAGCAATAAAGTGGCTGTATGCATCCTAAGATTCTTGGATGTTCTGAGAGTCACTTTTTTCCTATATAAATCAAATGTTGGCATGAGTTAACAGGGAGATTTCTTGGCCAATTCTTATGGCCTCATATTTGCATTGGACACTGAGTTTGGTGATAGGGGTCTCATATACAATATAAGTGTGATTACAATGTGACTTGATCCTTCTTTACTTTTTTTAAACATAACCAATCATCCAGGCATAACTAATTTGATCACTCTATTGACTCAAAGTTCTAAAAAGATGTCATCTGATTGCTGTGTAACCATTGCGCCATTATCACTGATTTATTTTGAAAAAGTAGAAGAGATTAACTAAAACCCTAGGGATGCTATCCTTAACCTTAATAACTGATTTCAAAGATGTCCTTTTTTTTTTTTTTTTTTTTAACTTTAAGAATGTGCTGTGTGCTCAGTTTTGGATTCACCCTGTAGATATTAAGGCCTTTTTTGATCTCCTACCTATTATACACCCGTATAGCGGCATAGACTTCCAACTAAGGATTAAATGCTATAGGTCTTACTTAGGGTCTGATCTTGCTCCCTGTGAGCCTGATTCTCCACATTATTACACCATTTTAATGCTCGTGTAACTTTTTTGACTTCCATGTTGCTATACCAGCATAAAATCAGTGTTATAACAAAGAATCAAACTGACTGATGCATTGGGTGCAGGATCGGGCCCATTGTCATCACACTGGCAGAATACCTGTTGAAGACAATCTTTTTAAGGACTGAGTAAAGACTATGGATTTGGTCCCTAGACAACTTCTTCACTAGATGCAATGATCAGGGCTCATGCAAATTGGGGTGGGAGGGAAATTTCTTTTGCATGTGGATTGACTTCAGTGGAGTAATATTTAATATACACTGGTGTAAGTGAGACAGTCTTCTCCCCCTAACTGCTCACCTGATGTTACTCTAACAGAAGACACATGGTCAAGAGCTGCTGTGAACACTAAAGAGTTTTACCTATTAATGGAAAGGAATTTAAAATGTAGAGTAAAAATGTAACCATTCACCAGCCTGGGGTTTTTGCTTAACTGCTCCAAATTCACGTCCTAGGGGAGCAGGGGAAGGAGGGGAAAGGAACACAAGAGGCTTTTGTTTTTGCATTCAGAGCCAATGCTTTTATCATATGGAACATCCTTTGGTGGTTTAGTAACAAGGAAATATTCACCTTCCCTTCAAAACCTTTTTACTTGCGGGAGCAGTGAATGCTGCATTTGGCTCTGACTTTGTGAAACGACAGCAAGGTAAATGGACACTATCTATTCATGATGACTCACTCTATCCATCATCCTTTCTTGGGGAATTAGATGAGTTATTACCTCTGAAATTGGTTTCTCATAGACATCTTCCCCTATGGATTTTTCTTGGGCAAGGATGGCGTCCCTATGCAACACTCGCAGCACGTTCTCTGGAACTGCAAATCCATAGTGGGCCTCTAAAACTTCAGGTTTGGTCTTCTCTGTCTTCAGCATGTGGATCACATCTTCTCGAGCCTGTGGGATTTCAATTCAATATAATCAGCCAACAGGCAAACCACACTTGTATTACTACAACTACATTGAATGTATATAGTACACACAGAGTACATGAGTTTGGCAAGGGGGATTAAAAAGAATATTAAGACAACCAAGTCAAGCAGTCTAAATGTGGGAAATGCCAGAATAATGGTTGCCTCTGTAACCTTAATTTGAATCCTTGTGGGTGTGAATTATGATAGTCTTTCCCAGCATCATATTTGAAGTCTATGACAGTCAGGGGTAAAACCTAGCTCTCCAGTCACAGTCTAGGACCTTACCCAGAACAGAACACCCTTGTTCTTCTTAGTACCTTCTGCCTAATTCACTATCCATCCTGTGCATTGGGTGAGACAGGTGTCTTGTAGAACAAAGAATATATGATCAAGTAATTAAACTAAACCATATAGTACACACAATGGGGCTGAATTAAGATTTCATGGGCAACTGTAAGTCTGGCATTTCCTAACTACTGAGTGATTGATGTTGCAACCATAATGTTCTTTTAAAGTAATTTTTGTATTTAAATTTCTAGGATTTTAAAAAAAGGAACTGTAAAAATAAATACATGGAACAATACTAACTGCCACATGGGTCATTGGTACGATTTGAACCCAGGACCTTTATAGTCACAGCAGAGATTTCAAAAACATGAACAGAGAGAAACTAGTAGCAGTAAGGGACCGTTAATATCTATGTGGAACAGCCACTAGAAGGGGACACAGCACGCACTTTGGCAGTGGCTTACCTATTTGCTAGACAACAGAGAAATATTAGGAGTTTATTCCTGATTGGATGAGAATTTGTTTTTGTGGTTATAATTAGCAGAGCCAAGCACATGGATTTGACATGCTTATTCTAAAATGTAGCATGGCTATGGATGAACTGTGGTTCTGCCATTGTAGAAACAGAGGTCAGTTCCTAACTTTGCCTGAAGTGACTTTGTGCAAGATCTGTTACCTCATTAGTAAAATGGGGGAAATGACACTTGTCTGACTCTTAAGGTAGGGTTATGAAGCCTTGCTCAATAATAAGGATTGTGAATGTCACAGAATTATTGTCAGTAGGAGAAGAACTCATGCCTTCCTACTGGCTCCCTCCTTCCCTTAGATCAAAGGGGCAGTTGTTGCATCTGCCCCATTTAATGCCCAATCTATGAGGAGCTAGGAAGCCATTTCAGTGAACATGGAAGGTTCAGAGAGTTTAGCAACAAGCATCTATAAAGCTCTAAATACACAAATGGTGATTTTGAAAGGCTTATAACTTGACCAAATCTGGGTGTGTTTTCATGGGGACAGCAAAGATACTTCTCTGTCCCCAGCACTATCACTCTGCCAATTTTATCCTGGAGGTACAAGAGCTCTTCAAAGAAAAGGCCTTTAACAGTAGCAAAATTAGCTATTTTTCCCAAAGCTCACTCTTGGAAAGGGCTGAGCCACTTTTATTGAAGCTTGAGCTTGAGGCAAAGAGTAAGTAGCCCACATGAGAATGTTAACTGTTATAAACAACTAAGAACAGGGGCTTTTAATGGAAAATATTAGGCAACCAGGTGTTGCAGCTATCTCTTCCTATGGTATAGAGAATACATGATAGAATAGTCTAAACATTTTATCAGCATGAGTCTGAGGAAGCAACTTATGAGTGACAAAAGGAATGATGCAGGTCATCCCCAACTTATGCCAACTACAGTGCATCATGCAGTTTGTACATGGTACTTACGTTACATGAAAAAAGTTGTATGAATGCTTTAGAGACTTTAAAAAAAAACTTATTGCAAATATTTTTCAAACTCTCACTGTAACAGCAGGTGTATTAGTTACCATGAGTTCAGTGTTTCTGGGCTCAGAGGAAGCCATAAAACCCTCTAAAAGAGACAGGTTTTCTATGCATATAAATATCACAGTTTTCAGATCCATTGTCCTGGGCCCTTTCAAGGGTAGAAGTGAGTATTAGATTCCACAGAAAAGTGGAAAGCTCTGCAAGGCTGCGATATATTGGATCATTAATTTGTGACATTCTTCCCTCTACTCCAGGGCTGAACATCATTTGAGAAGGGAAACAAATAAATATTTCTCTGTCAGGTTGATTTTATATTACATATAATGACAACTCATTGAAGATATTTTTGGAATGTTAAAAACTTCCACGGTGGATGGGAAGTTGGATGGACAGGGGACAGATTAGATGTTCAGTGGTGCATGATATTGTTCATCACTTAATTCCATGATTTTTCACATGGATATCACTGTGTGTATATATTTACAATGTGATATATATGTTCATGTCATATATACCATATATTACCATGTATATATGTGTGTGTGTGTGTGTGTATATGCATATGTGAATAAATTGTGTGTAGATAGAATATGCTCATTGTTCATATCCTCATCTTGTCAAGGGTATCAGCTAGTTCACCAAGTACTGTTTCCTCGTATGTTACCATGGACTTATGATAACAATTTACGAAAAGCAAACTAACAAACAGATACTCCACATGAGGTTGCTAGGAAGCATCAGAACAAAAAAAAAAAAAAAAGGTCTGTGCTAATAATAAACTGAACAGACATTACTTTTATCTGGTAAGAGATAAATCCAGGAGTGGGAGTGTTTTGAAGTGCAACTGCTCTTAAATCTTAATGGGCTACAGCAGGGATCTCAAACTCAATTGCTGTGGCGGGCCGCATTTACATTGAGTGGAGTTCAGGGGGCCGCACATGACACACACTACTCTGCTGTACCTTTCATGCTCTACTCTCCGCCGAAAAAATCTCCCCGCAGGGTAAAATTCGGCGGCACAGTTGGAGAGAGAGCCTCTCACAGGGACTTGCAGGCTCCACTGTCCGCAGTCAAATCTCTCTGTGGGGCCCACATTCGGCGGCCGTTTCCTTTTTAAAGCAGCACAGTAGAGCAGACAGAGAGGCTCTCAGACTCCACTCTCCGCCGTCAATCTCTCTGTGGGGCCCACATTCGGCAGCCATTTCCTTTTTAAGACGGCCACAGCTTCCCGGAGCTCCGCTCAAAAAAAAATGCCAGCACAAGCCTGCAGCCGGATTCGGACTGCGGGCCGCATGACACAAGCCCGCGGGCCGCAGTTGGCCCGCGGGCCGCGAGTTTGAGACCCCTGGGCTACAAGGTCACAGACAATTCTGTTGCTTTCAGTAATTCTCAAGATTTACAAAATCCAGTTAGTCTCCTCATAATAATTCCATGGGGCATTGGCTAAAATAGCTGGCCTGTGAAATTAATGATTTTGTGTTTCCTCCAAATGATGAATTTTCCACTTAAACAACAGGATTAGACCTCACTTTGCTTTTTGTTTCAAAGTGTAATGATCAAGTATATAATTAAAATAAACTTTAGGACACAGGCCATTTTCAGATAACAAGTCAAAACAATTCTGTGGGGAAAGAGTTGGGTTGCCTGGGGCCACATACTTGATAAAAAAAAGAAAAGAAAAAAAGAACTGAAGAGGATTCAACCTTGTTGAAGTACTTTTTGGCGATGTCTACACAACAAAGATTCACTGACAAAACTTTTGCCAGCGTACAGCCACTAACATTGCTATATCACGACTGCACATGCACACTTGGCTGCTTTTGTTGTTGCCGCACATTCTCACCACAAATGGTCGTGTCAGGAGAAGACGCACTGCACTGCGGTTAGATGTCCCAATCTCCTGCACCACTGTCCAACGCAATGCTTGTGTGGACATTTTGTGGTGCATTTTGGGATACCAGCATAGCGCTCAGAATTATGAGGGCTTGGGGGTCGATTCCCTTTCCCCCATTGTTCCATCCCATAATTTTCATGCCATTTAAAACAATTCCCATAGTTCTTCATGCCACTTTTCTCTATCATGTCACCAAAAGCAACATGGATCCTGCACAGGTCAGTGGAATTTTCTAGTCAGTTTTAGAAACACAGAGCTCATTTCTTCTGAATTTGTGGAACTTCAGCAACTACCACTACAACTGTGGTGCTGCAATGAAGATAAGACCATTGAGGTGGAGGAATGGAAAATGTAGACAGTGAATTAAAACTGAGGGTATTGCAGGCATTTTCTGACCAATTCCACACAATGGACTAGTGCTTCTAGGCTAGAGAAATGGTCACTGAATGGTGGGATCGCATTATGATGCGGATCTGGGGTGACCAGCGGTGGCTGCAGAATTTTCAGATGCACATGGTCACATTCCTGGATCTGTGTGTTGAGCTCACCTCAGCCCTCTAACAGAGAAACTAGAACGAGAGCTGCTTTGGCAGTGGAAAAGCGGGTGTCAATCGTACTTTGGAAGCTGGCAACCCTGGTCAGTAGACAATCACTTTGGTACTGGAAAATCCAGTGGGAGTGGTTGTCAGGAAGGTGTCCAAGGACAAAAGTGTTTCCTGATATACAGACCTGTGACTCTGGGCAATGTGCAGAAAATAGATGAGGGATTTGAAGCCTCTTGAACTGTAGTGGGGTGATAGATGGGACACATATCCCAATTCTGGCAAACTCTATCATTCCAACTGGTGGATGTTTTCCTTTAGGTTTCCTGTTTGTTTCAGGACACAGTGTTACTTAATATAAAACACATGCTAGGGCACAAACGCAAGCAAAGAATTTCAGATTGGAAGTACACTTTCATATAAAATCACAGACTGCAGTTGCTAGTGTCTTTTGGTGAAATAAATGGGGTTTTCTGGCACTAGGAAACGATTTCTCATCTCCATTCACCTTGCCATTGTGGTAAGTGGGAACATCCAGAAATGGATGATCAGATATTGCAACAGTTTCTATTCAATGGAGATTTTTTTTTAAAAGTTTGAGATTATTCAGACAAGCTATTAAGAAGCACTATGAAGAATTTAGAAAATGGATGAGTTTTCACTTTTAAAAAATAATTTTACCTTTTTTGTTCACTCATAACTTAACACTGTTTGATATGAAAACTCCAAACCAATTTTATACACTATTCAGAGTGTATGTTCTTTAAAACTGGTACTGTACCTAGTCTTCCTTTATGTATGTGCGTCTACCACATTACTGATGCACTAGCAGTAGTTTTCAGTGTGAACTAGCACACAAGTTACTTTTACCTGGTTAAAGTGGAAAGGTTTTTAGTTACTCGCAGTTTTTGTTTTATCTGGAAGCCATGTGAGGGACTGTGTGTGTAAACTTTTGAGAGGAATATTACAAATTCAGTTTCACCTAATTTGAATGTAATGCCTAAATTTACCACAATAAACCACTGATTTTGAGTCCCTCTGTTTTTGGGTGCCCAACCTGAGAAATCTTATACCTCATTATCATACTATAAGAATAAAGGGCTATCCAGTAAAAATCAGAGGCAATAAAATTTCAAATTGATAAAATGAAATGCTTTTTATGCAACCTACAATTAGCATGTGCAACTCACTGCCACAATATATTAAGTCCTAGAGCTTACAGGAGTCAAAAAAGAATTGCATATTTATATGGATAATGAGAACATCCACAATTACATTAGAAAGGATAAAATTATAAGGGACATAACCACTAGCTGTCTGAAGTTAGGAAGAAAATGCCTGTTTTCTTGCTTTTTCATTAATATCCATTGTGAATATTCTTGTAGCTTCTTCCTCTGAAGCATTTGGTTCTGGGCACTATCAGAAAGGCTAGTGGACTAGATGGATCACTGGTCTGATCTAATATGGCAACACCTATGTTCTTAATAACTAGCAACCATATTGTTGAAATTCAACTGGGAGGGTTTCCAACCATAGGCACCAGGGCTGGGGTCGGAGTCAGGAAGTTTTGGAATTTTAACTCTGCAATTTCTGAATTTCTAGTGTTTAGGGTTTTTAATATAACATCTATTAATATTGTCTTTAAGGACAATATAATCTCATCCTTTACATACTCTTAATCACATTCTTTGGTTGAGAATTTGAGTTTGGGGTTTCAAAGGAGCCCAAGGGAGTAGTTTCGATGGGATTTCAGTAGGCACTGCTGAAAAGTTAATTCCCCCCCATAACATATTGAGGCTAATCTGGCTGTATGAGCTGGGTAACTGTTTGGTAACAGGTTCTGAAAGAAGGGGGTGTGGTATGAGTATGAGCTGTCACTTTGTCTGCTCTGACTATTTGAAAAAAATCATGATCTCAGTGCGATCTCCTGTCTCAGGTCAGCACTGCGGAATCATTTATGCCTTCTTCCTAATCCTTCCTGAGACTTGAAGGGAAAACAGCCTTTTCCCCCCCAAAAGGAGTCAGAAATCATGATGTCCTCTGATCTAAAGCCTCTGAGAGAGCGGTTTAGTGAGTAGTTCAGCATTTAATTTGAAAAGGAAAGCAGTCTGTAAAGCTAAAGATTAAGAGGGGTGGAAGACCGTGTCTGACATCATCACAGGAGGATACAACTCCATCCCAGGCAATAATCTCGGAGCACCTTTCTTATCTTATCTTATCACCTCCCTTCATTCTACCAACACTGCCAGCCCCATTTCCCTTCCTGCCCTATTCCCACATCTAGTTTTGTGCCTTCATCCATGCTACTACCAACGGATGGAATAACCTTTTAATCACAACATGTCATCCTCTCTTCATTCAAATCCTTTGATAAAGGCACATTTATTTGGTAAGGCCTTAAACACTAATATTCATCAAGCACCTTCTCTACTCCAACATTACACAAAAGGGAGAGAGAATGGTCCCTCTCCTTTGGTCACTCAGCCCATCTTGTCTCCTTTACCACAGATGTGGCTTCCATATTATTTCCTGTCCACAACTGAGCAGAGCCAGTGCTTTACAAATAATAAATAGCAACATGGAACTTTTTATTTTTTTATAAAATATTCTTAGCCTGATTCTCATTCCAGTTCTCACCACAAAGGATGTAAATTACACTGTAAAGAGGGCCTTTGTGCAAGAGAGAGTCAGACTGAAATACTACTTCACCCGGCTCTAGTACCGCTAAGGGACTTTACACACCTCACATCACATACATTACGTTTATACTCACATTAAGGGCACTTTATACTGCCAAAGCAGCATAAAGAGGCCTTAGCATAAATGAGAATCAGGCCCATGTTTGAGAAAAAAAAACAAAACGGTTGTGAAAAGTGATTGACAGCCTTTCAACCAATGGTGCAAGCTCCCCTATCATGCCCTGCCCATTTCTTACCACTCTGACCCAGGAGGCTCACCACTCAGTGAGTTTGTAGTTTGGTGTCCAAGCCCACTTGATCTTTACCCTCTCCAATGAGACTGCCAACAAAGATGCACTTTAGTGCCCACTGAGGCAGTATGTTTTGGGATAGGCCACTTGCCCACTGCAAGCCAGACTGAGTCTATCAAACTTGTTTCACGTAAACCACCAAAGAGCCATATAGATAATAACAATTTTTAGTCATTACCAAAAGGGGCTGGACTGGAGTCAAAGCAATGACTTACTGGTGAAAGGAAAGCTCATACCAACCCCCTGGGCCAATCAATTTCCTAACATCTTCCTTTCAATTTTGGCTGTGCATAACTTGCCTTCCAGCTAACTGGCGCCACATCTTCTTAGAGCTACCTGCCTATCAGTAATAATCAGCTGCATAACACAGTAATTAGTTTAGAATTTACTGATCAAAGAGCTTCTTTACTTCAGTAACATAATGAGAATTCCCCAAGCTATTAGAAAGGAACTTGGTGTTAAGCTAAGGACAAATGATATCATTCATAAGCAATGCCTTCATGAAACCATTGGAAGTTCATCTGGTATTTTTCACTTTCAGAAACTTCCTTTCTAGTCACCATGGCACACTGGAATGATTACACAGGTAAAAGCACCGTATAATTCAGGATCAAAGTTTACAAAGCCATATTTTTCTTCTGATTAATCGCATGACAGTAGCTGTGAAATCATGGATAGGAGCACATTTTTTTATTACTTGTGCTGTTATTTTACACCTTGTTATTAATAGTGCAACAGCTGCTATGTGCTGAATCAGAAACTAGATAAGGTCACAGGTTCCCCACGCGGTGTGGTGATCCTCCCAGTGGCTAATTTCCTGAATTCCAATAGACTTTGCAAGCTTTTCGCATAGAGCTAATAAAGACCACGAGCAAAGCCTCAGATTGCACTCCTCTCAAGGCAATCAGGCAGCTGTTCTCACACTGCTTTCTGCTGTATCTGAGACATGCTGGGTGATATGTCACTGCAGAGATGGAAGGGGCCTTTTTTTTCTGGAAATTTCAGTTGGGCAGTTCAGGTTATGTATGTGTATAGTAAGAATTCATCTACACAAAATGAATGCAGATGACTTCTTCAGGCAGCTGTAGTCCTGGTATGTCTCAGAGCACATTATAAGCAAACATGTATAGTTGTGTAACATTCTTAATAAAAATCCAAATGCTTAGATTCTGTCATTCCCTTTCTGTTAGGCTCTTTAATTTAATTAAATTTAATTATTTAATCTGTTACTTAATTTCTTTTTAAAAATAAATCATTCTACATTTTATAATATGTATAATTATCATGCATTATATTATATATTATTATTATACATATAAATATGTAAAATTATTTACAATAAATGAAAAGAAAATAGAATGAAGAAAAAAATATTGGCCACTACCAAGGTGTCAAGCTGAGGCTCCTTTGAACCATATAATATTAAATTGCCCCTTTGAGGTCCTTCCATTAATATCCTACTTCCGCAAAGTATCCTCATGTACTCTTACAGGGACTTTATCACAGGATAGCTGGTCTTTGTGGGTAGTCTGAGCCCAGTGCCCTCTGGACTGGAGCAGGTGAGCCCAGTTGAGATAATTAAAGAGGGCTCCACCCGGGCCTACAAGCCTATGTCTACACAGCACAGAAAGACGTGTAGCTGGCCAGGGCCAGCCGACTCAGGCTTGCGGGGCTCAGGTTGTGGGGCTGTTTCATTGCCGTGTAGACTTCTGAGCTCTGGCCTCCCACCCTGGAGGGCCCTAGAGCTCAAGTTCCAGCCCAAGACTGAAAGCCTACACAGCAAAGAAACAACCCCACAGCCCAAGCCCTGTGAACCCGAGTTGGCTGACGGGACCAGCCGCGGTTTTTTCCTTACTGTGAAGGCCTACCCCCAAGGGTAGTAGGCAGCTGGCAGGGGAAAAGACTGAGACAGGCTGAGCCCTGGGGAGGAAAAGCCACAATGGAATGGAGCTAGCACCTGCGGTAAATCCCTGGAGCAAAGGGTCCGGGGCTCAGGGAAGCAGCCCTATGGCTGCTGATTGAGGCTGGGAAGAAGCCTGGAGCGGGAGTGTCAAAGTCCCCTGGGAGTGGTAGCCCTGAAGCCTAGGGCCTAGGATCGTGTTGTTCGTTTGTTTGCATCTGTAAACAAATAAATCTCCTTGACTGAAGCTAGACATAGCAGTGCATGCTTTGGAGCTAGGAAGAAGCGACGGCCCTGGTGACAGACAAGCTATGCACATGCTGTTGGGATCAAATGTTTACTGTGTTCAAGATCTATTGCATGGGCTGCTTCTAAGCTGGAAGCTTGGCTCCCGTCACTGAGCACCACTGCACATTGCAATTTTTTTGCCAAAATCTTCAGAAATAGTTCTCATTCCTCCATAAAACTTCTGAAGTATGTGTTTCTCACTTGTAGAGCAACTCCAGACATGAAAAGATGCTGTCTTTTTTTCTTTAGGAAATAAATGCCTAGTTTTCCTAGGTTTAAAGAGTTTTTATTGTCCACAAAAACTGCTTTTCACCTTAGTTACCTTTCCCACCACCTGGTGGTGTGCAGCTCCCCTGAATGAATTTGCTTTGACATCTAGGCCCAGGTCTATTTATGTGACTTACTATTTGCCGTTTAAGTAACGGGGAGATTATTTCAATGATGAAAATTTACTTTCAGCTTGTGTTGATGAAAAGTGAAATTTTACAAAAATGCAAGGTATTTCTAGAAATGCTGAGAAAATGAAACTCAATAGTGTTGTCCTGTCCACAGGTAACTTTTACCTTACATTAACACAACACCACTCTCAGTGTGTTATCAACTGCTGTGAGTCTCTTACACTGATAATGCAGGAAGTCCTATTAAAATGAGTGGTGCAAGGGAGACATATGTTGAGCCAACTCATTCCCTGTGTAAACTCCACTGAAGTGACCCCAATGGAGTTACATCAGAGATGAATCTGGCCTCTTACAGTTAAAATAAAATAAAAAAAGTCCAAACTAAAGATGGCAGTGCTGTGGAAGAGAAGCACTGAGCAATATATTACTTCTTACAGCAAGCTTCGAAACAGATCAAATGAGCACTAGAAGACATCTGTCTGTTATTTCCTGCCCACACAGCTTTGTTCTGCTTTATTGCCAGAAAGCTACATAGATGATGTCACTTTTCTCTGAAGAGAACAGGCCACCAGAGCCTTTCACTGACATAATTAATTATCTGTAGTCTAGTCTAGGGCCAGCAAATTCCCATGGCCAGGCCCATAGAAGTATTAACTCCACAGTGCTTGTTGCTTTCTGACTTTTAAAATGTTACAGCATAATTTCTTGTCTGTTGACATTGAAAAGGAGCTTTGTTCTGTATTACTGAATAATGGTAAGTTGCTGCAGCATACAGGATTGCAGTTTCGTGATCTCTGGCAGCAGAGAAGCAAACTGGAAAAGTCAGTGTAGCTTATGTACACAAATCAAAGCATGTTGGGATATGTCTTACATGCTTCAGGAATGCATCACAATGGCTAAACCTGCTGTTTTGGGGTTTGCTATATCCAGCTATATAAATGATATCTTAGCCGAAGTTAACCATATAAAAACATTATGCACATGACTTGTGCCCAGCAACAAGTAGAGATCAGAAACTGAATAGCAACAGCTAACAAGAAGAACACTTTTCAATCAACCTGTAGATTGTACACAGGGAAAAACCATCCACAATTGCACCAAAAAGACTCATCCATATTTCAGCGTTGTTCACTGCAACACAGAACCCCAGAGCAATCTGTTAGCGGATCTCGTTCTTACCAAGACAATTTTAGATTTTGTTCTCCTTGCAGCGACAGCAAGCTAGCCACGGCATTTATTGGTGCACTTGTGAGCACTTAGAACAACACAAGAGAAAGTTTATTGAAGAAAGAATAGTGATTCTACTAGAAACGAGAGAGTGATGGAAACAAATGGTTACAATGCAAAACAAAATCGTAAAGCTGGGCCTGCAATTATTAATAGTTCCCTTTTGTTTCTAATAAAGTAGATTTCTCCCCTGAAGTTCAGTCAGTTGCTGAGCTGGCTGGCTTCAGAAGAGTCAGGACCCAATTCTTCATGAGAACATTTCTGCTTTGCGAGATGCCTCCTCGGTGAAAGGCTCCAGAAGACCTTTCCCCATCCTGTGTTATACTGACACGGACTTTGGTTTCACAGACAGGATGAGTCTCTGACTTGTAATGCTCCTATTTTACCTTCAAGTGGTTTCAGTTGTTTGCAGATGCCTCTGATGGTTTTCCACTGAAACTCTTGGTATTGAGCAAGGCTAAACAATTGAGGCTGGCACTGGGTCACCAGCTAAATAGGGTGGGATGACAACTTCCTCCTGTGTCAATGGGCCTCACTGAGATATATTATCCCTTGGTGACTCATTGCTACTCCAAGTCCATAAAGCATACTGCAATATAAATACATTATTCCTTAAATATTATCATACATACATCTCACAATGACCATGAATCTTGACAAGTTACGTGCTTTCTGTAGATACCTGACATGCTACTCCTTATGGATAAACAGCCTGTCAGACACGTTTGGTGTAGTGAGTTTGTCAGGTCTGAGGTGAGAGCTGTTTGCAAAGAACACGAGACCCTTTCCCATGGGGTCTCTGTGTCACAGCTATCGCCTGTTGGTTGGTTCCTCCTGTGTTCAGGGAAACAGGACTTAGTACATTCGTTATAAATAAACAAGATTGCATCAAAGATACCTGACTCCACCAGTCTTGCCTTCTATCTGGAATAACTTGCAATACCCTGTATTTTTAGCTAGCTTCTTGAGCCAAAATGGGGTAGCAAAATGTAAGGTTGGGGCCAAGAAGGCTAATAAAATGTAAGATGCACAGATACTATGGAGATAAATACCACAGAAAAGCCTATAAGCATTGTAATCAGCTCATTGATAAGTGGTGGCGTTTTCATCTCAGTGTAATCTCTCCTCCGTTGCCCTTTTTAATTCATTTGCACACTGCAGCCCAATTGGGACTGAGTATGGAAATACAAACATCCCTTGCATAGCATTATCGTGCTTGCCTACGGAGTGCACTATCACTAAGCTTGCAGGGGATGCAGCAGGAGGGAACAAGGGGTACTCTGGTACCTTACCGTCTAGCAGTCAAGATGACGAACAGCAGATGAAACCCTGCCGCCTCCCAGCATGATCCCAGCTTAACCCAGAGCATGATACACAAACATGTGCTAGTATGTGGTATTGATAATGAATTGTTTGCAGAGCTCTGCCTTGTTTGAGTGATTCCTTGGCTTCAACAAGTGGGTTTTCAGTGCTGTGTATGCCACTGCTGAGCACTCGTTTACTGATGATTGACATAGCTGCCGTAAAACTAGGACCTTGTTTCAGAAGTTACTTGCCATCTTAACCAACCATATAAAAACATGTTCATGGAAGTTATCTAAAAAATCTGCTTCTCCCAACATTTGGCTCATAGGATATGAAATGTAACACACTTAATATCTCACTATAATTTACTTTTTCAGCCCTCAAGGCAATAGTTTTCCATTATAAACGCGAACTCATCTGTCTGTCTCTTTCAGAACCAGGGGACAAATGATTAGAAGTTAAGAACTATACATATTTTGTTTAAGGGTGCTCTGTTTGTTTATTTATTGGTGGTGGTAGGGAAAGGTGTGGTGAGAAATTATGCTAAATTCTCTGAGAAAAATAATCTATCATTTCCAAGACTGGGAAATACTTCATTTGCAAACCTCAGTGGGTGTTTTTCGGGGAAGGCATCCTTTGCACCGTCTATCAATGATTCTTCATTTTGGGTGATAGTTTGGCATTCTCTCTCTTGTATGCAGATCACTGAAATAGGTCAATTAAGCTCACTTCATTTTTTGGACATTGTGTAGAATCTTGAGATCAAAGCCAGTAAACTATGGAAGATCTGGACAGACACAGCAGCATCAGAATAGCCAACAATTCTCTGTGTGAAAATATTACATTTCTCTCATTTAGATCAACCAATAGGTGGAGCCTGTAACCCTCGATACAAGACACTTCCTCAGAGTTCGGGTTCCCACAAGTACTGTCTGAAAGCTCATATTTGCTGTTATTAAAATGCATTTTTGGAAGGAAAAATATCAGGTTTGATTTCAAGAGATTATCTGCTCCTAGCTGAGGAGCAAGAGACACACACTTAATATATGCACCATTAGGGCAATAAAGCCACAAACCCGGAGCCAGAAACTCACACATTAATTAATGACTGATGGCTCAGAGTTCTGGTCTGCAATGTGACCTGTGATACATATGTTCACTGCAAGTTTGCTTTAAGAATTCCAGATATTTTAGAGCTGGAGTGACCACGCAACTGCCATGTGTTACAAGAGAGTCTGACTCGCTAGTGAACGAGCTTGCAGTGAAGTACAAGGGGAATTTTACAACAGCTTCTATTGTTGTTACTAAGCATTGAAAACACAATTCCCTATTAAGGTCTTTTGATGTCAGCTGATCAAAAAAAACCTTTTATCCATTAACTTGAAACGGTTATAATGAAAGAAAAGGCAATTAAAGAGTGTGGGTCATAATCGGCTCCCCTGGAAGCCAATGGAAGTTCAGCCATTGACTCCTCTGGGAACAAGACTGTGTCTTATAATTTTAGGAGCTGTGGTGCCAGACTGTCCAATTTTGAAAAGCTCAGAAGAGTAGGCTAATGATGTTTCAAAAGAAATGTGTTTGATGCTGGTAAACCAGATGCCAGCTCTTACCAAAGCTGCAGGTGTCAGCTGAGCACTGACAAATTCATAGCTGGAGACCAGACCAGCTCACTTGTATGTTAATATTGTTCAAGATGGGTGTTGAACTTGTAAGAATGTGTTTTGTGTTTAGACTCTATAAAATACTTGTAAACTGCTACATGCATTAATCTTATTTGTAATGTCTGTATTCCATGCTATGAGATAACATGTACATTTTGCTTTATAATTGTAAAAATGCCTGATCTGAACTTGTGAACCGAGGCAGGAAAAGTGGTTCTCCCACCCATCCAGAAGAAACATCAAGACTAAGTAGACCATTGTGGAACATCACAACACAAAGGCCCTCTTACACCCATGAAGGTGCTACGTGTGAGAAAGCATGCCCCATCAGTCTGAATTCTGAAAGAAGGAATAAAGATAGACAGCATGAAGATTTTTCATCTCTTTGCTATTTGGACTCTTACAAGGGCTGGAGCTAAGAAACAAAAAGCAGAGATCCCAAAGGTGAACCTGGGTTAGCCCTAAAACGACATTCAGTGCTGACAGATTACTACATCTCTGTCGCCCTTTGGAACCATAGACTGAACTCATTTGTGTATATGCATGCCTGCTTTAACCTGTAAATAACTCTCATTCTTTTTCCTAGTTAATAAATCCTTAATTAGTTTGCTATAGGATTAGCTACCAGAATTGTCTTTAGTGTGGTAAGGTACAAATTGAACTGGGGTGAGTGACTGGTCTCTTTGGACTGGGAGCACCTGAATATTTCGTGATTTTTGGTGTTAGCGACCATTTATCACAAAATCCAACTTGCCTGGGAGACAAGATAGACTGGAGCAGCTAAGAGACTGTCTCTGACTCCATGATAAGTCTGTTACGTGATTCAGGAACTCACATTTGTTTCTGGGCTGGTGAAATCTAATTATAGAACATACCACCAGTTTGGGGAGTCTGCCCTGCTTTTGACAGTCAACCCTGAGGTTGGCATTCTCAGCTGTGAGCCATTCCAGCCAGCATGACAATGTGATCTTAGCCCTCCCTCAAGTCTAGTCTAGAAGATTCAGTGGAGTGGATACTCTCGCCGGTTATTCCTTCTCTATTCTGTAACCAATGCTTAGCCAGCATGATGTAGGCAGGCTCTGGTATTTGTCGTTTATGGAGGAGGACAGACAGAGTTATTATGAAGGAGCTATTCACCCTACAGTTTACTATAGGTAACAGCTTAAAAACTACCAGGTGATGTTTATTATAAACCAAATGGCTAAAAAGTTATCCACTTTTAAGGCAGTTTAACTACCAAAGAGCCCATTTAACTTCAGTGGAAAAAGGAAAAGGCCGAATACTTTAGTAAATTGTGTCTTAGTACTTTCTCCTGAAAAGACAGCAGGATTCCATTTTGTGATTCTCGATTTTTGTGAGCAAAGAATTGTGGTATCTGGGCTCTGATGGCCTTGAATCACAGTGCCTAAGCAGTGTAGTGATCATACCTCACAACAAAACTAATGATTAGATGGAATTTACCTCTGATAATTCAATTGTTTACAAAATAGATCTTTCATACTCTTGCCATGTGAAATCTATTCTAGGTTGGTATCATGTCAAAATCATGAGTTGCTAGAACAAGCAACATATATTCACCCAGAACTGAGGGAATAGTTTAGCTCCTTGTAGCAATAATATGTTTTTTGCTTTCTCTCATATGGCATCTGCAGAGCCACATCCTATAAATAAAGTTTAAGTCCCTAAGCCATTTCAAGGCCTCCTCTGTGACAGTGTTTTGTTTGGGGTTTTTTTTGCTACTCTACTTTTTTAACGCTGTCATTCTGCTGCCACAATGAATCCTTCTTTCCCCTTCATTCTCTCCCTTCTTTCACAATCACTTCTTCCTTTTCCCTCTCTCAAATTCATTGGCCTCTGTTCCATTCCTCCCTTCCTTAGTCTCCCTTCCTCCACCATCCTACCCTTTTCTTTCATTCCATTCCATTCAACCTAGTTCTCTCTTCTGCCACTAACCTTATGTTCCTCCATTTTTCGGTTGCTCTGTATAGACCTAGAATTTTCTCTCAGTTAACTCTTTAGAGCAACACAATCAAATGAGTGAATTAAATCAATTCTGCCATAATGCTCAGCATAGTTAATAACACCGCCACCAAACCACACTAGATGCATATGCTACCTGCTCCACTGAGCTCTCCTCCTCACTTCTCAGACACAAGTTTACCCACACTGTTCACACACAGCCCTTTCCACATGACCAATGCTTCTCACACCAGCTCCTGGTATGCCTGATGACCATTTCAGAATGCCCTCCACCTCCCTCATCTCACATACTCTATTTGATTCTTTTGTCTCACTCTGCATTGATTCTCCAGCAGCTTCTCCCCACTTCCCTCTTTAACTGAGTTCCCCTCGTAAATCATAAGAGCCCCACCATCCCTGTTCTAGTATTCAGGCAACTAATTATATAATCAAATCAATTCAAGAATGTGAGGACAAGTGCTCTGGGGAAAAAAAACAAGTATGTCCAGTATTTCTATTTAATCACTTTCCAAACCACAACAATGTTTTAGCTTATCATCACAATTTCTGATAGAAGCAAGTATAGTACAAGAGAGCAGGACCAGTTCTTACTGCCACAGTGGCAGCATTGTAAATACCCAAGGAAGATGGGAGGAAAAATGATGAAAGAAGATAGAGGATTGACAGAAAAGTGATGTAGGTACACGTAGTTATCTAAATGTAAACTAATATTGATCTCCAAACTTGGAGATCAGGTGGAGATTGATTTCAGACCAATTTGTCAAGGTCATTTTGAATTCATCCTCTCCTCCCAAGTAGGTATCATCACAAATTTTACAAGCACACTCTCCACTCTATTAACCAACTCATTAATGAAAATATTGAATAGTACCAGAACCAGGGCAGACCCCAAGGGACCCCACCAGACATGTCCTTCCAATCTGACAACTAGCTATTGATAACCATTCTTTGAGTACAGTTCCTTCAACCAGTTTTCAGCATCATCAAACACACATGATCAGCTAAGGACCTTGAGAATCAAAGAACCAGAAAAATGCAGGGCTGGAAGGGACATTGAGAGATCTCTGAGGGGCACAGAGCTTTCTCCACCCCCCCACCCTCCGCTCATCGTGAAGGGCTGGCCCTGAGTGCACTTATCTGCCACTCCAGCCCCGCAGCCTGGCGCTGGCTTAGATGGGGCAGCCTCACTGTCTCCCCCAGCCTGGGGCTTGGGGAGCTGGGTAGGCCCTTCACGTTGTTTGGGGGGATGCAGGAGTGGAAGCGGGATCAGCCATCCCTCAGCCTCCTGCGGCCCCCTACCCTCCACCTGTCATGAAGAGACGACCCAGCATCTGACCCTCAGGCGAGGGGTCAGGCTGGCCCATGATCCAAGCTGGCACCAGGCTGTGGGGCTGGAGCAGCGGGTAAGTGGGGGGCACCAGGCCAGCCCTTCATGACAGGTGGAGGACACAGGAAGCTGAGGGATGGCTGCTCCTGCTTCCACTCCTGAAGGTTCTGTGCATTGTGAAGGGCTGGCCCGTGCCCCCCCGGCCCCAGGACGGGGGGGGGGTGAGGCCAACCCCCATCTGAGTCAGTGCCAAGCTGCGGGGCTGGAACTGTGGGTAAGGGGGGGGAGGGGCACGCCAGGTCAGCCCTTCATGGCGGGTGGGGGGTGCAGGAGACTCTGAGGGGCACCCCTCAGGGCCTCCCCCTTGCATGCCCAGCCCCGCTCCCTAGGTCAGGGGCAGGTGAGGCCGCCCCATCTAAGCTGGTGACAGCTGCAGGGCTGCAGTGGGAGAGGCAGGCGCTGCACACTGAGTAAGTGCAGGGTGGGCCAGCGGAGCCAAGCCTGCATTTGCACCCTCCCCTGCGCCTCATGCCCTCCGCATAGGTACAGATCCCCCGCCCCAGGGCAGTGGGGGAACAGCACCAGGACCCCTCCTGCCCTTCGTGAGTGGGGGCATGAGACTGGGGGGGGCCCACAAATATAGGCTTGGGCCCAGGTGCTGGAGACCCTCTGTACGCCACTGTTTGAAGACTGTCATCAGGCCCTCCCACCCCATCCCAGTCTTCTTTTCTCAAGACTAAACTTGCCCATTTTTTTAACCTTTCCTCCTAGGTCAGCTTTTCTAAACCTTTTATCATTTTTCTTTCTCTCCTCCAGACACTCTCCAATTTATCCACATCTTACCTAAAGTGAACACCAAGACAGAGTGCTCCAGCTGAGGTCTCACCAGCATCTTGCAGAGCAAGACAGTTACCTCCCGTGTCTTACATATGACACTCCTGTTAATATAAGACCATTGCACCTGCCAGTGTGACCATGTCTGAGGGCACTGACCTAGGCATCATATAATGAAGTTTCCAGATATGTTTCAATCTGCAAATCCACAAATTTCTGGAGCAGCCCCATGAGCTGTGCCACATAGGGTCAGGATGTGCATTCTTTCATGTGTCAATGGAGAGTTTGAGAGCACAGCATTGGGGTGCTTTTGTCCATCCTGGCCACATGGCTCAAGAGTGTGCCACATCACTTTATAATTGTAATATAATGAACGATGGAATGAAGGTTGGATCTTTGTGAGACTGCAACATTTCACACAAAGTCAAACAACTTTATGCTCAGGATTTCATGCTGAGACCATCAGTGCTAGAATGCCTCTAGCCACTCCAAGTCCACCAGTAAGACAGTCCAGGTTTCCAACACATATAGCTTGCTACTGAGGTAGATGAACTTATCAACGCTGTCCACAGTTCTTGGCCCCACTTCCTCCTAGGGTGCTGGTAGCTCCACTATAAGGTTCTGGACCTCAACCAGGTTTGCACCCACCTTGTAGTAAGTTTGCTATATGATGTCGTCATATGGGACTGTGTCAAAAACCTTACTAAAATAAATATCATATCTACAGCTTCTATCCACTAGACTAGTAACCCTGCCAAAGAAGGAAATTAGGTTCATTTGCCATGATTTGCTCTTGACAAATCCATGTTGTCTATTCCTTATAACCCTATTATCCTCTAGTTGCTTAGAGACAGATTGTTTAATAATTTGTTCCAGAATCTTTCTAATTACCAAAGTTAGACTGACTGGTCTCTAATTCCCCAGGTCCTCTTTGTTCCCATTTTTAAAGGTGCGTGCTATGTTTGTCCTCCTCCAGCCTTCTGAATCCTCACATATTCTTTAGGAGCTCTCAAAGAGAATCACTAATGTTTCCAAGTTTACTTCAGCTAGTTCCTTGGAGTGGAACTGCTAGACTGGAAAGGGTGGTGGAAGCAGGCTGGATCTGGTGCTGCTGGAAAAGAGGACTTTGGGCACAGGGCTTGCACTCTTTGAAAAGAGAGGGATGGTAGTGGTGGATGGGAGGAGTGGAGATAGTGATCAGAGGTAAGTGAGACAGGAGTGGGAGTGGATTTGAGTATAGAGTGTGAAGAAGACATGAGATTGGAAAGGAATGAAAGATAGACCATTGTGCAAAGTGGAAGAGAAAAGGAGAGAAAGATAAGGAAAGAGTGAATGTCAGATACTGACAGAGAGAGAAATGTATAGAGTAGAATTGTAGTATAGAACATATTAATATACAATAGAAGGAAAGAAAAGTAGAGTGAAAGGAAAGAGTAAGGAAAGGCAGTAATAATTTACAAATCTTAATATTTAGTATTAAGATGAATGGTAAAATGCTACAACAAAATACCTGTAAATAGTGTTAGGGTATGTTCTAGGTACCCGCATGTACACATTATCTGAATTTGTTAATAAAGGGAATTTCCTTATGTCTTCTGGAGATCATCTATTTTTGGGGTTATGATTACCTAAATCTCCCCCAAGGACCTTAGCAAACAGAATAATTAACCCTTAAAGCCTTCAACATGGACAGAAAGGCCAGTGGTGCCAGTGGGAAAAGGGTTCACTGTTCTTTACAAGCAGCTCCTGTTTCAGACCTGACAAAGTAATTACACTTAATACACCACTTTCGTGGTATTTATCTAAGAAGAGCAGCATATGAAGTGCCTAATGAAAGAGCGTAACTTATCAATACTCATTCTCAGTGTAACATGTGTAGAGATAATATTTAAGGAATCATGTAACTATATTGAAAACTATGCCGTATGGTCTTAAAGTAAGGGTTATTCACTAGGGAATCATGTTTCAATGCTGGCCATTCAAGTGGGATGGAATTAGCACCCTTCTCTGCTCAGCCAGTGATTTAATGCAAGGTCCAATTGTTTACCTTTGCCCCATCCCAGAACAACTATCAAATGAATAACTATCAAAGACAACTGCAAACAACGGAAACCACTTGGAGCTAAAAAGGAACATTACAATAGACAGGGGAATCACCCTGGAAGTGAATAAAGGCAAAAGACAGATGCAGTATATCACAGGGTGGAGGAAGACACTCTGCATCCATTCACTGAAGAGACATCTTGTTGTGTGGGAGTGTTTCACGGAAGATTGGATCCAGACTCCTGTGAAGCCAGCCAGCTCTACAACAGACTGAACTTTGGACGGGTGGTGGTGGTGAGGGGGGGAACCTAGGCCCTAGTTCACATTTTATTATGTATTGTAACCATTTGTTTCCTTCACTCTCTCGTTTCAAGTGGGACCTCTATTCTTTCATAAATAAACCTTCTTTTGTTTTATTGTAAGTGTTGTGCATTACACTGGAGCAGTGATTTAAAATAAAACTGGTAAACTGGGGTACACAGCTCCCTTGGGAGCAGAGGATCTAGGATTTCGTTGTGTAGCCAGTGCGAGGGGCTGGATATCACAAGGAAACAATTCAAAGGGGACTTGGAGACTGCGATGCACCTACTGTTTACCTGCAACACGAAAACAGGGCTGGAATAGCCCCGAGGAGAGTGCTTGAGTGGCTGAAAGGCTGGCGTTAAAGTGCTGACACCCAGCTACCACAAGAAAGACTCCCTCTTGCTGGACACCAGCATAATAAGGTGACTCTCAGCCCTGGGTACCCTGAGAACCATCCCAACATACCTCTCATTGATATGCCCAAAACAATAGATAGATGAATCATGCAGCATGCTCTGAATTCAACAAGACCTAGTTCTGCCAGACCAGAGAAAGAAGTGAGTTCATTAGGCCTTGCCTATATGGGGGATGTGTCCCCATTTCAGCCACCAGCGGTAACAGCCAGTGTAGCTGCATCAGTGCAAACCCTTCACAGAGGCAGGGAGAACCACAATTTACACTAATACAGTTTATTCCAGTTTCAAGAAAAGGTAAGCTCCACGGGTACAATTAGTGGCTTTGTCTGCTAGCTGTAGGGGTCTGTGCTAGTCCAGCCACATCAACGACTGGGCAATGACGACTGTGATTAGGGCAAATCTCAGTGTAGCCAAAACCTTAATCAAGGCCTCCAATGGAAAACAGCATGCCAGCAGCCCCATCTTTTTTATTACTGGAGGTAATATTTTATTATTTTATTTAATACTTAAAAAATATTTTAGTGGTATTTTAACATAAATTATTAATTTAGGCCCTGATCGTGTAACTGGCTCTGCACAGACATGCTCTGCACCCACATTGAACTGCCTGAAAAAGTATTCAGGGCCTCAAGAAGTATTTTCCACTGTCTAAAGAGAGCAAGAGACATTAAATGTAACTGGTAATCTCTGAGCTATACCTGCTATATAGAAGTTCCACACTAGGGAATCATGCTAACACAGAGGATATAACTAGAGGGTTGAGTGGAAAGGTGCTTCCACTTTAGTTGGTGAGAAGTACAGATTTTAAGCTTGGGAGACAGCTTCCTACATCTGTCTGGCAACAGACAAAAACTTGGCTCAAACAATTTTCCTTAAAAAATTAATTATTCCTTGTGGAGCACTGTGTTTGCAAATGAGATTTTATTATTTTTGTTTTAAACTGAAATAGGAGAGAGGCTGGTAAAAAATGTGTGCATGCTGCTTCCTGTTTCCTTTCAGGCCCTCAATCAGGAAATGTTTAAAATTGGGGTGGGTATTGCTGAAGATTAATGGCTGCTGTTTGGAAAGTATAGAGGAAATATTCTCTTGCCAGTACAAACATATACATTTATCAGACTAAAACCTGTGCACCACAGATAGGATGACACCGTAGCTAGATAGATCCACGATGCCTGTGCTGTTCTGTAATGGTAATCTATGCCTTTTCTTCTGTGTCATTGAAATCATTGAAGCTGTCAGGCACAGGGATATTATTCTTTCATGTTCGACTGTTTGTAGTTAAGGTTCTTTTCCTTTTTAAATCAGTTTTTCATTATTTAAAAACCTGCTGACATTTTTTCATGTTGTTATGGGGGAAACAGCCCCTGCAAATTGTTTACCCATATGCATGAGATGGGTGGTTAAAGACTGCATAATCTCTGCTTGCTTTCTGTAAGCAGTAAAACACTGCAGAATAATAACAATTGTATCAAGCTGTGTGGCTTTTTAAATTAGTTCCTGGCATGAGCTTGTTTATTTCTTATTCCCTCCGGGAGAGGCTGTCTTTAAGAATCCCTTGCCCATGTATATTGGGAAGAATTACATTTTTTCCTCCTGCTCTCTTACAGAATAAGGTTTAGGCACTGGTGAATTCAGTGGTTTATGAAAACCTATTCTGTAAACCCAGTAAGTAGATACGGCCAAGCTAGAAAATCTGAAGACAGGCAAATCAAAGTGTCTGACTTGGCTCTAGGAACCAAAACTCAAGCGAGCTACTGGAGGTCATTGTAATTTTTTTTAAAGTTATAAATATCACTATTAGGAAATGTCCCTATAGCTTGTTAGCATTTTCAGCCCCTGGAGCAGAAGCTAAGGATGCACATCACATATTAAGGTTTCATTATCAATAATGACAGCAATGCAATAAAGTTCTGAGGGTTGCAGCATTGTTAGAAGTGTGATAAAATTGGATCAGTTGCCTGGTAGATAGGGCAACTTTAGAGCACTTTTTGCAAAGATATGGGTTAATCCTAGATGCAAAGCCTACAATCATTCTCAACAAAAACCTGTCACATTGGCCTATATAATGTTTGTTCTGCTGGTATTTAAGTGGTTTCCAAAGAAAATGCAGGCTGTACACCCTATTTTGCATATCCTGGACCCTGGCTTGAGATCTCAAGTAGGAAAGGAACTTTATAAAACACCTAAACCATGACACCAGAGAATGCTGTGGCTGACAGGAGTCTCTTGTCCTGGAGACCAGATAGCAATGTAACCTGAACAATCTAGAAGGTCTGAAGATCAAGGTAAATCCAGAATTTGATTTGGCTCTATTAATCAAAACATAGTCAAGCCACTACAGTTGACTACACACATCAGAAAAAGAAAACCAATAAAATGATACAGTGTAGTAGGTCACTGTGACAGCCAGAATATTCACCCTGGCACGATTCTTCTTCGGCTTGTCCTCATTTATGGTCACAACACCAGACTCTCATCTCAAACCAGGCTTCTTTTGCTTGCCCTCTCTATTAACCATTCAATACATTTAGCATAACTGGGTAAATAATTCAAATTGGGGTTTAAAGCCATATTAAAAATCCTATGGATTAATAATTAATACTTTCTACTACAATAGCGCTTTCCTCCAAAGGATCTCACCATGCATCACAAAAATGAAAAAATGTAACTTTACAATCCTCTCATGCGGTAGGTACGTATCAGTAGATTCTAAGCTCTTTGTGGGGCTCTCTCTTCTTTGTTTGCATAGTATCGACTACAATCTTGACTGAGGACTTTGAATGCTACTGCAGTTCAGATGGCGATTATGCTAAGTTCCCTATGAAGATAATGGGCAGATGGATGGGCTTTTAATCTTTCTGTACCCTCTTTGTAAAGTGAGACACAAAGACTAAAGAACCAGCTGTGCTCCAGCAACAGGAACTTATATGAATAGGAGCAGGAGAAGGCCATAAGTGACTTAACCGAAGTTAGACAGGATTCTACAACAGAGCTCCTGCCACCTAGGTTTGTGCCTTAACTTCATCTCTCTCTCATCATGCAAACCACTGAACTGATTTCTGCTTAAATCTTTCAGGAAAACATACATGTGCTAAATCATTACCAGGTCAGACTGAAGCTGTGTGACAATTTTGCTTTGCAAGGGTTAACATGCACAAGCTGATATTTTCAAACATAGTTGCAAATCTCATCCAAGGTGAAATTTTTCCATTTTTAACAGTGCACATGGCTAGTGAAATTCCCTAGATACAACAACATGACATTTTGTAAAACTGAATCAGACAGAATTTCATTCTCTTTATTTCCATTTGTCATTGAAAAATGACAGTTGTATTCCTCTGGAAAGGTGCCTTTTTTTTGTGACAAAGTTGAAAACAAAAGAACAATTTAGTTTCTAAATGGAAAAAAACCTGTTTTTTCTTCTCCGTCAGCAAGATTCTTTTTTTCTTTTATACGTATCTACTGAGAAAGCAATCAGTCAATGCACCTTAGACTGTGCCTTGGTATTTTGGTGGTACTATATGGCATGGAATAATAGCATACAATAATGAGCTCAGGCCTCATGTTTTTGCAAGGGTGTTGTAACTCAGGTTTCTCTCTGAACTGAGAGGTTGATTTCACAAAATAATTGTTTCCTGCCAGTGGATTAATGAAGAGGCCATAGGAGTCAGTCCACAATTAAAGAAAAAGACCTGTGAATATGGCTTTCCGGAAGGGCAGAGCATTAAAAAAGTGCTGTGTAATAGTGGTGCAGTGGAAAGAAGCAGCTGGAGATAAAACCTCTGACTTCATTTAAACTGCACATGGGTACTTTTAGAAGAAATGCTGAGGGGATGCCCACTATGGAAAGAAATCCCACTCCCCCTGTTATAGCACCACCCCATCTGTAATTAATAGTGTAAAAAGGAGAAGATCTAGAAGAGTTACATAAGAAAGAGGATTTTTGATTTACCTGAAGTTCTCCTTCCATTATACTGAGGAGCCGGATCAAGTCCTCTTTAGAAAGCTCTATGGATTTCTTGTTCTTTCGTTCACTAGGTGCTGGTGATTTTACATGTCGTTTTACAGTTCCTGAGACCATGACCTCATCTTCCTTTCGATGAGATTTGTTCTTTTTCTTGGCATCTTCTTGAAGATTTTCATTCTCTGTGTTGTTGATGATGGGCTTAGAACTGGAGAAATGCCCATTAGGGGATCTTTCTCCACCTTGGTTTCGGGATCTCATCTCCACCTAGAGAGAGAAAATTATAAAGATGCATTTTTAACCATGTAAAACCATTTACACAAACCCTCAATCTACAGCAGAATTGTTGCCAAGAAGAGCCATCTTTTTAGTCTGAATACCAAGATTAAGGTCATACTCAGTGCAAGAATGCTGAAAAGCTCACCCATATCAACAAGCTTGTCTTTGGAAGCCAATGAATCAAAATATTGATCATGAATTTAATAGAGCCTTAAAGCAGGGTAATCATACTTGTTAGCCTGCCTGGGTACTAATGTGAGTTACAATCTGCGGTGCTTAAAAAGAGGTAGGAAAGTGGTAAGTAAAATTTTCCAGTCTCTTAATTTCTGTGAATCTGTTGGTTCACTGTAAGGAAAAATGAGAACACACCACTTTTGAGTCAAATCTTGTTTAAACATGAGAGTTAGCTGAAAGATAAGCCTGTAATTAATATTTATAAAAGCATATGCCTCGAGTACAAGTTTTCTTACAGACAGAGTGAGACGGAATGTGACAAGGTAGGAAAATTCTCTTGCTTCTCACCTGTGGACTGTTGGGCTTAATGTTGGTAACTAAGATAACCCTCTTATGCAGATCCTTTTAATCTTTTCCAGTCTTAATTATTGTGACATCAACCTCTCCATCCTTCCTAACACCTACATCACCTTCCTGGGTTCAGACTAAACACAGCTGTTAAAATAATCTATTCTGTAGGTCATTCTGACCACAGAAACGCCCTGTTTAATCCCTTCATTTGGCCTCCTTTAACTATATCAAGTTGAAATTGCTTGTCCTCACCTTCAAGGGTCTTCACCACACTTTCCATCCCTATGTGTCTGCTCTTACATATTGCCTCCCATGCGGTTTTCAAGTTTGCCAAGAACAGCCTCATCTGCCTGTTTGTTGGCTTCTCTCACAAACGTCTTTGTCTTCTTCCCTGCTGTCCCCCAAGCATGGAATTCCCTCCTTGGTCTGATCACTGAGGTCATTATCCTCTCTTCCATCAAATCTTTTGAGACTTACCTATGCCAGTTAGTTAATTACAGCTTGTGGGGGAAGATAGAATTAGTTGGTACTCACTTCATCTATTTACAATTATGAAAAACCAACTTTGCAAATGTATAATCAAGTGTATATATTCTGACATATATCCCTACCCTCCCACCCTTCACACATCACTTAGCTATGGTACTCAGTTTGAGACAAGAACTGGGTCTTCATAAATATTTGTACAGTGCCTAGCACGAGACCCCAGTTATGCTTTGGACTCTGGATGCTATTGTAATAGAACTATAAAATAGTAACAATTAATTTTGAGGCTTGTTTCTGGGCCAAATTCAGAGCTAAGACGTAAGGAGGTAAGTTAGACGTAAGTTAGACTCCCTTAAATTAACTTGGGCCCGGTCTACACTTACCTTCCGGATTCCCTTCAACGCAGCGCTATGCCACTTACCGGGGTGGTTTTCCTGCATCGCTTGCTGTATCAACTGAGCGGGTCTACACAGACCACTCAGTCGATCCAGAGCAATTGATCTGACAGCGGTGAATTTGCCGCCATCAGTGTAGACCCAGCCTTGGTCTTCCTAAAACTCAGAGTTCCTTAGACTTACTTATTAATGTGTAATAGAATATAAACTGGTATAATTTATGAGCTGAACAATCAGAAGAAGCTATAAGAAGGTTTAAGTTAAGGTAAGAAGGGGCCTCTTCAACTTTATTACACACTTCCTGTTTCTTTTTGTGCAACACTTCTATTTTCTGGCTCTTTATTGTGTGAGTTAAGCCAATTTAGACTCTGGTAGTTTCAGAAGGCAAATTCAGAACTAACATGAAAAGGATCTGAAGATAGAATAAGTGGGAGTGAGTTGAAGGGAGCTTAGAATACTTCTGGGATAATTCTGCAGAACTGCACATGTGCAGAATTAATGTTCCCCGCAGATTTCTTTGCTTACTTGCAGAAAAATTATTTTCTTATGGGGAAACAAAGGGAAGCCACAAGAGTGGCCATTTGACCCTCCCCAGTGGGTGCATCACTGCCCTCCCACCTCTTGCTTTCATAGCTTCTCAGTTGTGAGGGAGAGATCAATATACAGGAAGTTGCTTCTTCATCCATCCAGCCCCTGTGTATTTGGACCCACCATACTCAGGCCCCGCCCATCATCCTCACCCCCTGCATGCAGAACCACATGCCAAGCCCCCCACCATGCCAAGCCTCACCCCCTTCATCCAGAGCCCCCTGCACCTGAACGCCCCTTTCGGAACCCACCCCTCTGCATTCAGACCCCCACCCTGCATCCATCCCACCCCCTACTGAATCCCCCCCCACTTGAACCCCCATCCCAACAAGGCTCACCCACCCTGCACCTGGACCACTCCAACAAGCCACCCTCACCCAGGCCTAAATTCTATCACTACTACCCAACCAGCTGTCTCCAGATCCCCAACCCACAAAGCGCCACTCTCTCAGCAGCCAGGCCCCGTGCTGAAGCCACCACAACCAGATCCTCCCCTGCCAACCCTCATCCCCTCCACATCCATCCCTCCTGCTAAGCCCCAACCACCTTCAACTGGATCCCCCTGCAGAATCCCATTGCCCCTGCACCAAGAACCCCCCAATGAGACCCTGTGCATCCAGGTTCCCCCTGCACCGAGTCACCAACACCCAGATTGTGCCACACAGAACCCTGTCAGCCCACACCTGGATTCCCCCCACCACACACACACACACACTAAGCCCCTCCACACTTGAATCCTGCTGCACGGAGCCTGCCTGCCCATGCCTGGTGCTCCTCCACATTTATGTACTGACATATAAAAGGTGCAGTATTTTTCAGAATTTTAAAATAATGTGTGTAGAAATTTTGGCACCGGGTTTTGGATTTTTTGGCCCAGAATTGCCTCAGGAGTACTAGAGGGAGCAAAAGCAGAATAAACCGCTTGAGGGTCCTGTAGGAAGATGTAAGTAACAGTATCTTATATACTCTCTAGACTTGGACATTCTGAGGGCTTGATTCTCTAATCACTTATACTAGGGTAAAACAGGTATAATTTTGATATGCATGTTAGTAAGAGTAGAATCAGGCTCCTGGATTTTTCTCAGATTCACCTAAATTCACTTCTGAATTTAGTTTGCACTTTGTCATCTAGTCACAGGAGATGATTTTCACCATCACAAATAACACCAGTTTGGCATAATTGCCAATCTGTGTTGATAAGAATCCCAGAAGAAGCAGATCAGTAATGACAATGCAAATCCTAAAGCACACTGGCAAATCAGTCTGGGTAATCTTATACAGAACCTAGAAGGTCTTGCACTTTACTTGACTTTAGCCAATGCTATAAATATCTTGTTTAGATTAGCCTTAATTTTTGATAACGTCACACACAGTGTGCCTGATTCTCTTTTCATTTTCATCTGGTATACACTGGTTTAATGCCATTGAATTCAATGAAGTCTATCCTGATTTACATCACAATAAATGAGAAGAGAATCCAGCCCAGTGTTTTTGAGCAAGAGAGTCTTGTAATGAGGTTGCTTACATTGTAGAGTTATTTCCACCCAAGCAATATGTGATACAGGTATACAATAGCTATTAACTTCCTGAAAGCCTACACAGTATATTATTCATCCACCAGTTTAGCTTAATCACAAGAAATGTGTTTTCTAAAAACAGATCTCCATTATGAGCACGAACAATACCTGAGGAGCTCAGGAAATCTTTTGGGTCTCAGGTTTGTAATGGAAAAATAAACACTGTACTATGTTTCCTTTCAGATAGGGCTATTCAGTTTGTTTAGTTGTAATGGGCTTTAAACTCCACAACCATGTTTCCTCTTCAAGAAAGAGCACTTGGGATTTACTTTGTCTCTATTTTCTATGTATTTCCTTTCCTTCTGAGTCCCTCTGGTCTGCAGCCTCCAGCCACAAGAGCACCTAAAACAGGCCAATTTTTCATGGTTTAGACTCAGGAGTGAATGATTTAATGGTTTTCGAGCATCCCATATGCTTTATGAATAAGTCTTTCAGATCATTTTATATATAGATATAGATATATGTTTTCAAGTGGAAACCAAATCATTATATTACACAGTGTTCTAGTTAAAAACATATTACGTAGTGATCTCTGCAGAAAGGTGACTAAAGCTTTAGAACTGAAGGTGCACAGAATAGTTAAATTTAACTCATGACCAGTTGAGTAATGCTGTTCAGACATATGACCCATCCACCTCAACTGTGCTATAAAAGACTAGATAAGGGTAACTGTGTATGCCAGACTTCCTGAGGGGTTTCATGTTGCTTTCTTGGGTCACATCATTCTGAAGCATGTAACAGGAGCCTCATTTGTAAGATATGGGAGGTAATTGTCCGTCTCTTCTCAGCACCGGTGAGGCCTCAGCTGGAGTGCTATTTCCAGTTCTTGGTGCCATACTTTAGGAAAGACAAACTGTAGAGTCCAGAGAAGAGCAACAAAAATTATAAAAGGTTCAGAAAACCAGACCTAAGTGGAAAGATTAAAAAATGGGTATGGTTACTTTTGAAAAAAGAAGACTGAGACAGAACCTGGTAACAGTCTTCAAATATGTTAAAATGTTATAAAGAGCATAGTGATCAATTGTTTTCCATGTCCACTAAATGCAGGACAAGAAGTCATGGGCTTAATCTTCAGCAAGGGTGGCTTTGGTTAGCTATCAAGAAAATCTTTCTAACTATAATGGTAGTTAAGCTCTGCAATAGGCTTCCAACGGAGGCTGTGGAATTCTCATAATTGGAGGTTTTTATGAACAAGTTGGATAAACACTTGTCAGGATGGCCTAGGCATACTTGATCCTGCCTCTGTGCCAGGGGCTGGACTTGATTTCTCAAGGTCCCTTCCAGCCCTACATTTCTATGATGCTATTATAATATGATAGAACCACTTTGTTGTCAAAGTCTAAACAACAATTTACATAGGATAGTAATTGAGCAACTAAGTGTAGGCTCACAAGCATGTGACAGCAAAATAACTAGTGTCCACTTAGACCTGGTTAATAAAATCTGGAGCCAGATTCTCAGCTGGTGTAAATCAACATAGCTCCATGGAAGACATCTGTCAAATTTAATTTAAAAAATGCTATTTTTTTCATATTAACTACCAAACTGAGAATATGCTTGCAATGGTGCTAAAGGAATCAACTGTTAAAACCTTCATTGACTTTTTGATATTTTTTTAGCATATGTAATTTTGTTTTGCATTAAATTTGAGATTGAAGTAGGTCTGGCAGGCATTAAATTACATTCATAGACACTAAATAAACAATCTTTTAAGGTGTAAATTCACCAGGATAAATGTCATTTTAAAACCTCTTCTGCCTATATCTTAAATTCCTTCCTTCATTAAACCCTTGTTGTGTGCCAAGATGTTGTATGCTGGTGCCAGAGATGAGGATGAACTCAGTATTAAATGACATAGCAAGGACTGAAGGTTTGATACTCTGCTTTATAGAACACTCTGAGACTAAGGGCCAAATTTACTGGTATGCTCTGGCTGCTTTGCAGTGCTCTGGTGATGCAAAACAGCTGTAAACTTGACTCAGCTAAGGCTGCTTTCTTAATTAGAACAGTGCAAAACAGTCAGAACATATTGGTGAATCTGGCCTGAAGCTTTTGTCTTGGAATTATATGTATTATTATTTTGAACCCAAGTTACCATTCTTTTCTATTTCTGATAACACAGTGACCTAAAAAAAACATTTCTGAATTGTTGCATGATACTTCTGGGTTATGCCAAGTGTGTAACTGCCTAAGGTCCCATTACCCGGCCTATCTGTTGTCCCATCACGGTTCTACCTCCATGCCTCACATATTGATTTTGGGGACCCAGCCAGCCTCAATTCTAGTCATAGGTGCTGGAACTAGGGGTGTGGCAGCATCCCCAGGTTTGAAACAGTTTCCATAATGTGACACACTGCACCCCATGTACACCCTGATGATGTGATTGTGTATCATTCATGTTCACCCTTATGTAACTGTGTATCATTTAATGAAAAGTATGTCATGTAGGGTATTTTTAGAATGCTCATGACATGCTGAACATTATTATTATAGTAGCATGTTTCTTGCAATTTTCATGTGTATGGTTATGAAGCTCTGCTATGCAATATTCCCAAACGAGCATCTCACGTGGCTTGAATAGATCCAGGCAAAGGCTAAAAGCAGAGTTAATTCGCACTTGGCTGAGGTATGCATAAAACAACTCAACTATTCCAGGAACAAAGGACTGGACTAAGCATCTGATAAGGTGATGCCCATTTGACTCAAGCAGAGGAAGCCATGCTGGACATTGCCAATCATCTGACCCCAGGAGGTGGCAGAGGTAACCTGTTAAAGGAAGAGGCATTTTGGTCTCTTGAGCTCTCTCTTGCAATCCATCTACAAGACAATATCAAGACTGTCCTCAGGGAGAGGGGGAGAGCCTGGCTGGAAGCCGACCAAACAATTTGTGGCGAGCATTATCTAACTTTGGGAAGCTACTGGAAGTATTAAGCTTAGTTTAGAATGTGATTTGCTTTTATTTCTTTCTGATCAAATCTGATTTATATTCCTCTGTCTTATAATCACTTAAAATCTTTCTGTACTTAAACTTATGTGTTTGTTTTATCTAAAGCAGTGCAGGTGGTTTGAGTGTGTGCAGAGACTTCATTTAGAGAGACAGAGCTAGTGCATATCAATTTCTTTGATAAACTGACTAACTAATAAGCTTGAAGAATCCAGTGGACAGCACTGAACGCTGTAAAATGGTAGTTCTCAGAGTTGCATCTGGGACCGGGGATGGTGGCTGGGGGTCATAACATTGCATAATCTCATGAGTGACTGGCCAGGAGCACTTATTCGCTAAATCAGGGACTGCTTGCTTCCAGGTAGCTGTGTGTGGACTGACCCAGGAGTGGGGGATTCACACAGCCAGGCAAGTACAAGATGGGCCTCAGAAATGGGGGGATTGGAGTGACACAGCAATATACCAGTCCAGACTGCAAAGGGGAATGTCACAAACCATATACAGGGTTTACAGTTTTGTTCAATGGCTTTCAACACCCCCACTATGCAAATTGTTCCAGCTCTACATCCTCCTGCTGCTTGCCCTCCCCACACAACACAGCACCCCAAATCTGTGAAGGGAGTGTGTACCCTGAAGAAATAGTGCAGATGTAGATTATTTACATTGTGTGAGTTCAGTGTTTACATTTAACCCTGCGCTTGTTCCTTCCCCCACCATGCAGTTTCTTAAACTAAGGCCCAAGCTGCCAGCTTCTACTCAAAGAAGGAGTTGTATGACTCATCCCATTGACTTCAGTCTTTACTGACTACTTGAGTAAGTACATATTTGCAGGATTGATCTCTATAAATGGGCTGGTAAGTGCTTCAGGACAGTGATATTTACTTTTTTATTTGTCTGTTAAGCACCACAGTACTCTATAAATAATAAGTAAAAGACGAAAGCTGTGATTATTTACTTGAATCTATATTGTTGTTCTGGGCATAGATTCTTCAGTTTTCACAAATCAAAAGCATATACAAGTTTTATGAAATGTTCTTAACATTATTTTTATTGTAAGAATTCTTTGTTAGGAATTTGCTGGGTAGAATGTCAGCAGAGGCTAGACTACATGTTGTTCCAGTCCTTTTTCTTCTATCTATTGTTATATGACCTCACTACAATTCCTGGAATAACAGGCTAGTGTTATTAGAATCAGATAATGCAAAAAATTATCTGAACCTAGCAAATAGACCCTTATGCTAATCAAACATGCTGATTTTGGCAACAGTGTCTCTTCTAAAAAAAAAGAACAGTGTGAGAGTTCAAAAAAAGACTTGATTTGGACTGATAATATGGTCATTGCCTGTGGACACAAATTTGTAGTCTGAAGATTATTAATAGATCTGAATAATAAAACCACCATATGGAAGTGTTTTGTTTCTGTGAAAGGCTAAGAGTACACTGTATGTGTGTCCTATAAAAGTTTTTGTTAGAGATAAGCCCAATCTGGAGCCATTTCTCCAAATTCCTCTCCTTCAAACTTTGGCATTCGGGTACTCCAATACACCGACTAGAATCATTCCTGGTTTTGGTTTTACAAAGCACTCCGATGCCAATTTGAGTTATGCTAGAAGAAAATGTGACCCTAAATGACTAATGCCCTCTCCAGGGCACTGTATGGCTGCTCTGTTTGCAACACCACCAGTAGTGCCTGCATCACTGCTCCAAGAGGTACGGAGAATAACTGGGGGATCCACAGGTCATACTCCTGCCTCTTTCTGCCAGCCCAAGCTCATCTGTGAGCAGGAGTGCAGTAAGCCCCATGCCAGAAGGCTCAAGATCCCACCTGCCCAATGCATTGGAACAGCACAACGGTCATGGAAGAGGGAACAGGAAGCAGTGGAACAGGGATCACAATGGTCATGGAAGAGATCCTGGAGTTGACCTACTAGCGCTATCTGATTTTGGACAAACTGTATGTGCAGGGGGAAGTATCATACAATATATCAGTATCCAATATATATTACTGCTTTCTACTGTCAATGGAACAGATAGATAAACAGCCTCAGTCTCCTTTGGGGAACAAGAACTTTTTTTTTTAAATGTGGGTAGAAAACACCTTACTAGACTAGAGAAAAACCTAATCACTGAGGTGCAGTATTGGAGGTCTTAAGTTCTCTTTTCTTCATATTTTCAAATCAAATTATCTGTATACCTTTTAAATTTTGTTTTCCCATCAATAGAGTGGGTGGTGAAATGTGAGAAATTTGTGCATTGTTTTAAATGAAAAATATACGTGACTCACTTTCTTTTGTGTTGTGATCTACTAGCACTACAGGGGGTAATTTCTCCTTGCGGACAGGGAAATAAGAGGGTTGGTAGGTAGGCATGTGTGGGTTGGTACAAATGAGCTATCAAAGCATGTCACCAACATATAAATGGAATTACCTTGGAGATATAAAGGAAGACAAACAACTGGACGTTAACTTTTAATGAGACAAGAAGGATGAGGCAATATCTTTTAGCAGACCACCTTCTCCTGGTGAGAGAGCAAGAAAGAGACAAGCTTTTGAGCTTACATAGAACTGAAGAAGAGCTCCATGTATGCTCAAAACCTTGTCTCTTTCACTAACAGAAGTTGATCCAATAAAAGATATAGCCTCACCCACCTTGTCTCTCTAATATACCGAGTCCAATGCAACAATTAATTTTTAATGATTGTCAGTCAAGGGATGCAGAACATGTGAAAACATCTTGACTAAAGCTTGAAGCAAAGACCTGAGGTGTCAGGAATTGGGAATAAGAACTCTGCTGCCTAGTGTAATGGATTTGAATCCAGGAAACGTAGGCAACCGAGGCAGGTTGGTTGCTCGCACAGACACACTTGTAAGCTTTACTTGTAAGCTTTACTTGTAAGCTTTCCATTCTAACCTAAATACTGTTTTGCCTTTGATTAATAACTGCTGGCTTGTTTTGAACAGGCTCTCTCTGCAAACATCAGCTGGTTACATAGCTCTCAAAGAGGTAGTGTCTGACAGGCATTCAAATTCTTTTGGACTTACTGAAAGAGCCATGGTGAGAAACAGCAGAGCTGAAGTCATAGGGCCCAGTCTCGGTGTACTTGACCTGCTGGCCTCTGCCTTTCCAAAAATGGGGGTGTAGGATCTCGAACTAAAGGAGTACACTCCCAGAGATATTGTCAAAAGGTCAGAGACATGCTCATCCTACAGATCCATGACAAAGCATAATAGCATGCGAATTATAACAACCATACAGTTTCTCTACTGAGAAAAATAGTTCAATTTTGTATGTGAGAAAGACAGATAGTTCCTAAATAGCAAATCAAAAAGAAATTTCTGAAACTTCCTTAGTCATTGTGAGTGGAAATAATGTTCTTCAAAACAAGGCAATTTCACAAAAATAGTGTTATAACCTAAAGGCCAAATCTAGTGAACACAGAGTACATGGGATTGCATGTCACTTTCCTGGCTTCACGGATTTCAAGTCAAGCTTTTTTCTCACTTACATTAGTTGCTTTTGAGCAATACACTTTGCCTAGCTAAGGAGTGGTATGGACTTGTTGCACAGGGAGAATTGTCTATCTGCCTTCAACTGGAAAGTCATTTTGGCTACACTGAGGCACTGGCACTGGGTGAGGTATAATGAGAGGATTTTAAGTCACCACCTACTCAAAAAAGGAACTGTTATCATTTGGTCTATGTCTGTCTCATAGATTCCAAGGCTGGAAGGGACCATTGTGATCATCTAGTCTGATCTCTTGTATAACACAAGCCACAGAACTTCCCCAAAATAATTCCTAGAGCACAGCTTTTAGAAAAAACATCCAATCTTGATTTAAAGATTGACAGTAATGCAGAGCCCACTACAAACGTTGGTAAATTGTTCCAATGGCTAATAACTCTCACTGTTAAAGATGATGTCTTATTTGAGTGGATTATTGTCCCTCTCAGCCTCATGCACCTAGCACGTGTTCTCTCAGAGCAGAGTGTCCACCTGCCACTACAGAGCTCTCTTCCCATTGTGATGCCGCAGTATTGGGATTCTTTTGTTTGAAGCTGAGGTTACAAAAAAATCTTCACTGGTATCCCAGTACACAAGTGGCTGGCTATTTTTACTGCATGGTATATCACTCTAATTCATTTCCCACTTGGATGTGAATGGAAGTTTTGGCACTGATTTCAATGAGATCAGAATTTAGCTTATAAATACAGTATACCATATAATGGAGAGAGTCAAACTATGCCATTAAGGCACAGGGCTGTATTGGTGAAGCACAGAGCTGAACAATGCCTTCTAACTGTAGGTCTACACTACATGCTTACTTCACACCCGAGTGACATAATTATACCAACTGTAACCCCCTGCATAGACAGCGCTGTGTCGGCAGGAGAGCTTCTCCCGTCAAAATAGCTACCACTTCTTGCAATCGTGGCGTTCTTAAGCTAATGGGACAGATCTCTCCCATTGGTTTAGAGCACCTTCATCAGACACGCTGCACCAGTGCAGTTATGCAGATGTAAATTTGTAGTGTAGATCTGCCCTAAAGCTCTCCAGCAACCTGCACCACCTTTCTAGGGTGTAGCATGTGCTGGCTGGTGTGGAAGTGATGGAATTAGCTGGGCTCTAGCCCAGACTCTCCACTGCCCCTCTCCATCTGTTTTCAGTGGCTGGTTTTGCAGCCACAGTGGACGTTAGCATGGCACACTCATTCTCAGGAAAGTGCAGCACGGCAGCTGTGGCTGACTGCTCTTCGGGTGAAAAAGCTCATAACAGAGCTGATTTTGCGAGGTACTAAGGGAGGTACTCCACATCTGAGTACTAAGTGTCTTTAACTCGCATTAACTTTCAGGGACATTGAGGTTTACTCAGCACCTTTTCATAGGCATGTAGCTCCTTAAAGGATTGGGTCTTGCATGTTTTGTCCTTTACATATTTTTTCCCTGCTTTCTACTCTCTGAAGTTCTTCCATTCCTCTAGACGAGCAGCTCATGACCTTTAAAGGCAGACTGAAAAAAACCTTGTCATCCTTAATTTAAATCTAAAATTACTGAATATTTGCTTCATCATCTGACAGCTCAAACATGCCTGGAAGAGCAGCAGGGAGGCAATGCAACCTAGCTGGCCTACCAAAGACTTTATTTGCTCCTGTAGTGCATAATCCTTGGTATTCAATAAGTATTAGTCAGTCTGTATCATTAACAACATAGAACCAAACTTGTGTCCTGCAAGATAAAATATACAGTGCACTTATGAACCACACAATCTTCGTTGAGCAGTTTTTCTTCCCCCTCAAAGTTTAGGATTTCCTCACCCTGGATTCCTTACTGCAAACAGTCCTTATACACACCACAACCAAGTTCAACACCAAGTCCTTACCCTCTTTCCTTGCAAGTCTTTTACCTTTTCCCTATGTACAAGATGTGGAACTCTCCCCCTCCTTACAATGCTGGGCTATGGTAGCCTTTCTTTCTCCATCTTCTTCCTGTCTCTCTGTTAACTGTCCTCAGCTGAAGCACTGAATTACCTCCTTAAAGATTAATCATCCAGTCTTTAACCAATTATCTCCTCAGTTTGGCCCATATGAGGACACTTGCCAAGTACAGAGTGGTGAGTCAATCTTAAAATAGTCACACTCCCACAACAATGGATTTTCTGTTTCCAAGATGGCAGGATATTGCTGAAGTCAGCATCTTATGCAGTAAACAGGGGCATGCTAATAATACATGCAGCTGTTGGCTTTCCCTTCTAGTCCCTTGTCATTGTCCTTCCGATGACCCAGGAGTGTATGTCGCTGTTCCAGCATGATGTGGAAATTAAAGTCTAATCCTTTACTCTTTGGGGCCTAGCAACCTCATTTTTACTTAGAAATGTGTTACAAATAGCAAATAGTAAAAATAAGATACAAGCAATACCATGCTTTTATATTAGAGGATAATTCTTTTTCACTTTAATTGAAACATGGAAAAGAGGTTACAGCTACATTTTAGGTTTGCCATTTAAAAACAGGTGAGGGGGGTACGGGGAGCAAAGAAGAAGATAATTATACAAGCAAACCAAATACAAAACCAGGAGCACTATCCAACATATGTAACAATAAAGGGGCAGGAGGACTACCTAAGTATTGCCCCCACAGAGAAACTCCCTAAAAAGATGAGCCTTCGGGCAGGTCCTTCTAGGTCTAATTTGGCTAGTGACCAAAGTGGAGAACACGTTCCAAGTCCCTCACAGCGGTGCCCTCTCTTTTGCCTCCCTTGAGCACCAACGCTGGTCTCCGAAAGTACTGTGTAAGTATTCCACACAAAGAGCTGACACCATCCCTCTGGAATCTAGCCAGTTTCAAAAAGGAGATAAAAGTAGTTTCTGATACTAAATCAGCCCCAGAGTCCCACTGACCATTTTTGTGGTTTTTTGCAATAATTATTTTCCTATTTTCTTTTCTTAAAAAATAATTTCTCTTCCCTCTCTCCCCTGCCGTGTTGCTGTGTGAAAAATCCACACAACCAAAAGAAGTCCTCACTGGCTCTACAAAGGAAACAGTGACACTCACTGTAAAGAAACTGGGTAGGAAAACCAGAGCAACATGTTTGCACTTTCATTTACAGGCACAGGTATGCTTTAAACCATAGCCCTTGTTAGAGGGTGTTTGGACTTCGGAGGCGTTTCAGCTCAGAGGGAGTTCTGAAAGGCGTTATGGCTGACATGGGCACAATGTTCCACTAGTGTTTGCAAAATGATGCTGCTACCACACTCCTTCAACATTCCCTTTTCAAGGGCAGCAACATTCCCTCTTCAAGCCAGCCCGCCTCTACTGGCTGTGCAACCAGTGGGTAAGCTAATAACACAGTACTGCCTCTCTTTGTTTCCCTTAGGAGGCCTAGCATTCTCCAAGCACAAGGACTTGAGTTGTTACTACCATTTATGTAATGAAAGGCGAAAGGATTCATATGTCTGCTCCCCATTTTGCTTCCCTATACCAGGCTAATGACAATCTGTCCCAAATTCTTTTACCAGCTCTTCAAAGACTACCATCCAAACGCATGGGAAAAATTAAAGAAGAACCAAAGTTAACCTGCACCATATATATGATTTCATTGGTTTGAAAGATAGCAATGTTTCATGCTTCAAGAAGAAACACAAAATACTGCACAAATAGCCCTCTCTGTGCACTGATGGTGACCTCATATGCTTCAGTGGCTTTCAGACATAGGTACCACATTCAGCTGTCTCTTTGACTGTCTTGATAAAAAATCCCCAGCCAATGTCATGACTTGAAAAAGAGTGGTTTAAGATCATTCTTATTTCTGGATCTACAGGCTGAGTTGGTTTTGATCTATTTTTGGCCATCCTGTCCATTCTAGTTTGCTGAAAGCTTCTGCTGACTTACTAGCTCAGAGGGTGTAATAGGCAGGTGAGGCCTCCCTTGGAGATTGACAGTGAGGAAAGGTCTCCCACCCCCTGGTGGGTGGAACCAGGAAGTCCGCTCCCCCCAGACCAGAAACCAAGGGGTGGGACAGGAACCAGAAGTATAAAAGGTAGGCCCCTTGCCTTTGTAGAGGGGGAGATGTTTTTGGTTAGTGCAAGAGGTTGTGGGAGGGGTTTGCTGTCCTGTGAATGAGCTTGTCACCAGCCAGTTGGAGGTGCCCCATGCTGAGCATCTGCTGGGGCTACTGTTGGCTATATATCCTTGGGAAATGGAGGAGCACCCTGCAACGCAGGTACTTGCCATGGGGGAGGTAGGAAGAAGCATAGGGATAACCAATGGTAGTATGGCTCTGCACAGGCTAGAGCACTGGTTGGTGTGTTTTGGCTGGAGCCCCATTGACACAGTGGTAGAATGTTCCACCACTGCCTGGGCCCTGAACTAGGACCTGATGGACTAGAGTGGGGCTGGGTCCTCTTACTCATTCTTTCTGGTGTTGCAGACAAAATCCCCTTTGTCTGTGAGCCCTAGACTGTGCTGGGGCTTGACCCTTTTGCCTGTGAGCCCCAGCTTGATTGATGCCTACTGCTTGCTTGTGAGCCCCAGACTGTGTACTGCCTCATCCCTGCTGGAGGGCCAGGGCCTTTGAACCACACACTGCTAAACCCTGCTTAGGGGCCTAAACCCCAGGGACTACTAACCTTCCCCATTATTTGGGCTGTTACTCCAGGGGTGTGATGGCCAAGGTATGTGGCCTCCTTGATAGATTCCCTGTGAGGAAGGGTTGCCCACCCCTATATGGTTACAGGGAGAAAAAAGATGCTAAATTGAAAACATAACACTGCTACCTTGAATATTGGAGGGAAATAAAGATCCAAATAAATATTTCCACATAGCACCATTTTGTTTTAACTCAACTGAAACTACACACAGTCAAGAATCACCTTGCTTTAAGGCTGTACCCTCTTAAAATCCTGTTTCAACATGGATACAGGAGAGATGAACATCATCTGTCTCAGTCAGCCAGGTTTCCTACACTTCTGTAAGTCTGTTTTTAGTGGTACAGCCCATTGAAATGTCTTTTTTCCACTAGTGCTTGGTAAAAATTATTCAGTTGTTTTAACATAATTAATTTCAATGCAAAGGTATGGAAAAGGGGCTCCTTCAAACCGTGGGGGGTTAGTTGGAGAAATGTTTTAATTATAGTTCAGTCAAAATCTGCTGCAGTGTAGAACAAGTGTATCAGCATTGAGGTAGTGCATGAGAGCTAGAAAAAGAAAGTGACCCTTGTGCTTTTAGGTCGAGATTTTCAAAAGTGCTTTATTCCAAAAACCCTTCATTGTGACCCTTGTGGGAAAAACCAGCTCAGTAGCACCCAATCTGCTGCATACACCAGCAAATATGGACCTTATTTAGGTGCTAAATAGCAACTGAGCTCATTGGAGTATCTAGCTCCCAGTTTTTTAGCTAAACCTTTTTGAAAATCTGGCATCTACTGTCCAAGACAAGAAAATTTGACAAACATAAATGATGAAAGTATTTTTAATTATTTTTGCATTGTTAATGTAATATGGCCATCATAAAAGATGTACTCATAGTAAAAGAGGGTTTGTTTTTTTTTAATTGGCCAAATTTTCAAACTTGTATGTCTAGTATTGGGCACATGACCTAAAAGTGGACTGATTTTCAGAGTCACTGAAGGGCATTGAGCAGGTGTCAAGCCCCTTTGACAATCAGGCCATTTTTAGGTGCCTAATTTTAGGCACCCAGATCTGGAAAATGCACAAGAAAAAACTAGGGACCTATAAGAACCTTCTTGGCAAATCAGACTAGAAAGATGCACAAGCATAAAAAAATCACTGTTCCTCAAGTATTATATATAGACTGGAAAATATTTTTTCTCTGTAGTTCCCTGTTATTTAAGTGCTGCTTATTTGTTTACTTTTCAGCCATGCTCCAAGGAATGGTGGGCAACAGATAAAGAATTCTGGCCTTATTTGTGCAGGAGTCTTTGGAACCCTTGCACTGGAAGGGAAGTTCGCTGCTGGGGGAGTGCGGGAGGTGATGGAGCTATTGCCCTCTCCTGAGTGTTTTGCCAGGGGCAGCAGTTTTATATTCCTGCCAGGGTGTCTGCCTGACCCTAGCCTGCCTTGGGAGTTGTAATGCGCAACTCCAGTTCACTTAGCATAGCAGGGAGCGCAGGCATTTTAAGCCACTGCCCTCACTCTTGGCAGTCTTCCACCCCTGGGGATTGTCAGCATGGGTTTTATTGGAAGAAATCTGTGAAACGCAGGCAGTGAATCAGACTCTATGCTTCTACCTCCCAGCCATCTAAAAACTTGTGGCTGGCATAAGTTAAAATATAAATGGAAGGGCAAGAAGAAAGTGTAAGCTATACCAATTTATATTCCCCTACACCTCACTCCTGAATTATGTAGTGGAAGACATTTTACAGCCTTTTCTAAATTGTGATTAATGAAGGGTATGGGGGGCGGGGAGGGAAATGGCAGGAATTGGTATGGTAGAAGCATGCTGCAGAAAACGTGGCATCCTTCTTGACTATACACACCAATAAAATAACTACACAAGAGTTACATAGCAAATGTTTCTGAATGGAAATGCTGATTATTATTAAAAGCTTTATCCTGCCTGTGTGTTTGAAGTACTCATAATTACATCACTACCACTTTGTTTAGTTTTGGATGGATCTGCTAGGCAGGGGACTACAACTCCCATCAACCTCCTTCTCACTGTACGTGCCCTTCCTTCTGGTCAGGTAAGGGAAAGTGTCTGATTTATGAACCAGGAAGTGGCCAGCTGGTGTTAAATTAGGATACAGCAACCACATAATGAGCCAAGAGCTACAGCGAAACTGAATGTACAGAGGAACCCCCAGGAACTGTATGCAAAACCCTGTGCAACAGGCTATGACAGCTGGGTGCAGGTCGGTGTGGGACTTACAGAGTAGCAGCAGCAGCTGGGCTGAGAGCCAGTGCAAAGGGGCCCCAGTGACAGTCACTAATAGAGCCTGGCTTGGAAACTGGAAACTTTCTATTTCCTTGAATATGGACTGACCTGGACAGGGTACCAGGTGTGAAGAGCTCAACCCCTCAATGGGACTGCCCTAGGGGCCCAAACAAGAATGCTTACTGCTCACTTTGATCTGTAACTGTTTAAGCCTCTGTACTTAGGGTATTTGCAACTTCTTTCCTACCTACCCTTTCACTTAGCCATGTGTCTGAATGGTTACTGGGAACCACCACAGCTAGGACCTTCTGGGCCTAGCTGCTGAAGTGCTACCAAGCTTGCCTGCCTGGTACCTGAAGGGTTGGTTATACTCCAGCACCAAGCATGAATTAAGTTTTTTGCCTGTGCAATGACTGGGTTGGGGGGGAAGGGAAATTAAATACACAATCATCCTCTAAGGTTATACTCTCTAATGGGAGCCTTGGTCAGTTATGGTTTCATGTTAAGGGTCTAGAGACTTATCCTGTTTCCTTAAATGAAGAGGCAGTTTTCTTTGTATAGGGTTGACTATTTATTTCTTTGCCACATCTTGTGATGTAAAATTATATCTATAAAAGTCAGAAGGTGTGCCAAAGAAATAGCTTCATATTTCCATTCTTCCCTCCTCCTCCTCCTGTCCCCCCCCAATGAAAATATATCACATAACGGTTATTCTCTGTAGTGGAAACTTCTGAGGAAGCTACAACTACACTTTGATCTCTGATAATGTTCACTTCTTCACCACCAACAGAGCTTTCTCATCTCTCCCACTGCTTGCTCACACATGCACTGCTCTCTGCTGGCTTTTCATACGTAGCAGACATTTTTCATACCTGCTCATGTGAGAGTTTAATTGCAATTCTCCAGAGTGAATACATCTTCCATACAGCCTTAGATCAGTCAAGATAAAAAAAATGCACATTAAAGAAATCCTTAGCTGAGTTCTTAATAACTCCTCATATTATTAAAGCTGAAACTCTGTCAAGCCTATTCTGCTTTCAGGCGCTTGTGTGCTTGTTCACGTTTTGCAATTCAGCCAATGGTTTGTCTTCACTGCAATGTTAGCTCAGGGCATAATGCAAATGTTGCCCCAGTCCAACTCCTGTCTGCACACAAATATCTCTAGCTCAAGTTAAGTGATGCTTTAAACTAGAACCATCTGGCCCATCAGCAGTTATGGGTTGAATGTGGAGTGCTGGTGATGCTTGAGCTAATAATGCATTAGGGACTCAATTACTCCGTGCCTCTAATTCAAAACTAATACAGGTCCTGTCTGGAGTGCTTGTTTTGCAGTGCGACTGCTCTCCGTTGAGCTAGGCTAATTTGAAAGGAATTAAATCAAGTATGGCTAAGAGACCTGATTCTTCAATGAAGACAAGCCTTCAGCCTGGGAAATTGAATGAGACTGGTCAGTTTGATTATCGTTTCTCCTCAGTTTCGCTTTCTGACTCAGGCAGCCACACAGGGCTTCAGTGTTTGGGGCTCAAACACGGTAGACAGATACTTAAATCCAGTCAAAGACACAATAAAACTATTTAAATCAATACTACACAAAACTTCATGACTTGTTGAACCAACACAAATTTTAAAAGTCTAAGTTCTGATACAGCCCTTGAGTTCATCTGTACAACATTACCAGGCATGATTCAAACAGTGATGTTAAGTAAACAAGTCAACAAAATGCCAGTCTATTATAGAACTGCCAGAACAATCTGGTGAATGGCATTTTTAGACAGTATCTGCAGCTGATGGTGTGTTGTGACTGCATTCCATTATGAGAAATTTAGTATATTTGTTACTGTTATCAGAGGAAAGGTTTACATACAGTACATGGAGAGATGAATACTGTCAGCAGCACTGACAGTAGGCAGCACTTATGCCTGCTACCATGCTTGCAAAAGCATCTTTATTACAGCTGTGTTTGATAATGCCACTTATGGGGTTTTAAACCAAGAAATGTGGCTCAAGAAAATATTTCATTTAAAGGAAAGATTTTTTTTTTAAACATAGCAATGTCTACCTGTGTGGTATTGTCATTGCCCATGATTCAATGGATAGACTATGACACTGACCTTATAACTACTAGAAACTAGTGAGTATCTGTGCAAGGGGAGTATCAGACACTGAGCATTCCTCAGACCTGTGCTTTGCTGGGCGCAAGAATAAGTTTGAAAGACAGAGGGTTATCATTGAAAGGAGAAAGGGACCCAAAGCATAAAAATATCTTCAAATCCCAGACATTCTCTAACACCCCAAGCACTATGAATTGAGCTATTCTCACAGTGCATCAGTATCCGTTATCTCCCCCAGTTTATCCTAATAAGCCAACTTGTTGTTCAGGGTGTGCATTAGCAACGTGCATTCAGTTCCTGCAGGGACCTAAATAAACGCAAAGTTCTCTATTCCGCTAAACCACAGTAAGTCTGAATAGTTCTGTATTTATCTTTATCATTCATCAGCCCCTTTTACCTCAGAGAAAGACTTATGGTGAGGAAATAACAAGAGATGTGGTGGTCTTGAGGTATCCTTCGCCATCCAATAATTTAAATGCTATGAGAGAACCAAATCTCATACTAATTTAACTTCATAAATGAATCTCTGAAAACCAGAAACATAAATACAAAGAAAAGTATTAAACCCTTGCACACCATGAGAAGCTAATAAAATGCTATTTCCCACATCTGTTGGTCAATTCTATAAAAACATTTACTGTACTTATTGACCTCTGGGGTTTTACAGCTATGACACCAGCCTCTAATGAAAAGGAAGATAAGCTGGAGAAAGCTATATAATGGGCTCTTCCAAACCTTGAAGAAACCTTTCAAAAAGCCAAAATGGTGGAAGCCTAAGTAAATGTGGAATAATGACTGAGCTATAGAACACACACACATTCTTAAAATAAAACGATGACAGATTTTTATGTTTGGCTCAAGAATTCTGTTAACTTGAAACACACCTAATGGTTTGTATCTACTTCAACACTGTGCACCAGTGTAAAAAACCCCGCATTATTTGTGTGACATTAAGTAAACCAGGCCAGTGTAGCCAATCCATTTTAATTTTACTGATGCCAAGTAAATTATAAATGACAATTTAAAGATGATTATATGATGTATGGCAGATTTCAGTTGGCTACAATTATAAAAGCTACGCAAGCCATTAAAGTATTGCACAAGGTACACTTTTCAATTCCAGAAAGATTATACTGGTGGTCCTCAGCTGCACTGCAGCCACTTTGGGTCTGTCTGCACAGATCTCCTGGTGGCATAAATAGTATTGTCTACCTCAAGTGTTCAAAAGTAATGAAGCAGGCACCAAAAAACCATGATCATGAGATTGGCTTAAACATCATAAGATTTTACAAAATAAGTTTGGGGAGGAGTTATTTAACTTCTGTTTTTGAGCCTTTATGGTTCATATTTTCAAGGTATTCTCCACAGCTGTAAAGGCTAGAAACTTTTTTTAATGGAAGTGGAGAGAGATTCTTGTGTGATCACCTGATTCCAGGATCTGGGTCTTTAAGAAAAAACAAACAAAAAAATCCCAATCTGAGCTTGCAATAAAATTGCAAGAGTCAACAACACTGAGCAGAGCAGCTCCTAACCATGCCGTAGAGTAAGGGGTGTGGCCAGAGAAAAGAAGATGTGACCGGTGTTCCTGCTGATCCTCAGCTGGAGTGGTGGCCTCTTGGGACTTTTGGAAGCTCTGTAACTCAGAGCAGCCCTCAAAAATCATAAAATAAAGTTCAGAGTTCAAACTGTAAAAATGCAGTCAGCTGATACCACTGGTAGCTGGGGGTTGTGGGGGATACCTTCCTGCTTTTGGCTATTGCAAAAGTTTCTACTCCTCTGAAAGACTGGCTGCACTACTGGGAGGTCTTGCTCTGTGGTGTTGGGGCCTAGTATCCTTGTCTCTAGAGCAGGGAGATCACTAGAGTCTAGGGCCTGTGCATGGCACAGAAAGTCCAGGCTTGGCCTTCCCCTATCCCACTGCTGTAGTGCTCCCAGCTGTTGCTGGAAAGTCTCAATAGCTCTCTAAAGAGTACTACAATTCTCACTATTATGAAGAGCTTTGTAAAAATGACCTAATACTATTGAAAACGTTTAAAGACTTCCATAAATTGAATCAGCCATGAAAGAGGTAGAATGCTGTAGGACTGTTGACACGGCTAAAGCTACAGAATTGTATAGAAAACCATTTGGATAAACCTGGCATTCCCGTGGGCTTCTAAGAGTTAATAACACAGATAAGAGCTTTCTGCTTTCATTTAATGAACATTAGCAGCAAATTGTCCCCAGCTAAAGTGGAAACCTCTGCAGCATTTTCCCCTTGCCCATCCCACAAATTGAGGTAATGGAGGGAGGTGAAGGAAGCCCTCAAGTAACCCATTGGGCTCCACATCATTTGGCGGATGGACCTCATAGTATGGGCTTCTCAAGTCCTGTTCCTAGCCCTGCAGAGGAACTACAGTGGTTATGTGATGTCTGGGGTACTCTTTGGCAATGAAAGAGAAGGTATTTGCCACTAATTGATAAAGGAAGTCAGGACCAAAGCTACAACACCCCAACAATGATCCACATGCAAAGCAGATTTTCCATGTGTGGATCTCATCCCTATAGGCAGAAAGGAGAGGAGGGAGCATCAGATGCCACTGCAAAAATGTTACCCTTTCAGAGAATCCCTTGGGAAACTCCCCTTAGGGTTGGTTCCAGGAGTGGGACCACCTGCTCCCAGTCAACAGTACTTCCCCTCAAGTCCTGCAGCAGTCACGTTTCCTACAGAGACCTTTCTAAAGTGGGGAGCTCCTTCTGAGGAGAAGCCCAGAGGCATTTACATCCAGGGGATCCCTGTTAGCATTGGAGTGGATGGAATGAACCAGGCCTGAACAAGGACCTCATGATTTTGTCCCCAGTTACTATAGTATAAATCCTGGGCAACATCATTGAAATTTACACCGGGTCAACTCAGACTACAATAGGACCTACTGACTCTTTCTATCCCAGATCCCAAGTTAGCAGCACTGGAACGTGCAACCCAGACATTAACATGTAAATTTTACTCTCACTTACATAGTCTTTGTATGTATATTGTTCAGAGGGTATGGAAAACTAGAACTAGAACTTGAACTTGAAATATTTAAGGCCAAATTCTGACTTGATAATTTACTGTATGCAATGTAGTGGTAGCTGTGTTAGTCCCAGGATATCAGGTGGGTAAGGTAATATCTTTCATTAGATCAACTTCTGCTGGTGAGAGAGACAAGCTTGTGAACCACACAGAGCTCTCCTTCAGGTCCATGATCTTTCCAAGACTCGAAGAAGAGCTCTGTGTGGCTTGAAAGCTCATCTTTCTCACCAACAGAAGTTGTTCTAATAAAGGATATTTCCTCACCCACCTTGTCTCTGATAATTTACTGTCATTCTCAATTAAATTAAAACTTTTAAGAAGAAGATGTTCTCTTGGATGAAATATTTCATCGAAGGGACTTCTCCTGCCTTATTACTCTTAACATATTCCATTTATTGGAAGCTGATTGGCTCCAGAGATTGTGCACCCTTCCCATGGTAGTTCAAGCCTACTGACTCTAATCATTCTATGCCAGCTGTCTCTAGTGTGACTAATAATATCTGCATTGTTTGTTCACCTCAACAGGATGTTATTTAATATGTTTCTTAACAGCAGAGAAATTACACTAAGTGAGGTCACCATTTAAGGAATAACCCTGGGGACAGCTATAGCCACCCAGATTGGTAGCATTTACAACAGTACAAGACATTTTCCCATGTCATTTCTAACAATTATTTGTGGGTCCCAGGAGAATAATAAATGTATGGGAAAGTGATAAAAAAAACAACTTGACATTTGCAGAACCTATAACCTGTTATTGCAAAAATAATCCAAGAGTGCTTTCAAAAACTCTGAATTGAAAGTTCAGGAGTAATTGGATTATGAGAGGAAAAGGGGAAATAAGGTAAAGAAATCAGAGCCAGACCCACCTCTTAGTTAAACTGGTGCAATTTCGCTGAGTCAATGGCTTTATCCCACTGTAGCTAAGGGAAAATCTGGCTATACAGTAGAACCTCAGAGTTACAAACACCAGAGTTACAAACTGATCGTTCAGCCACACACCTCATTTGGAACCGGAAGTATGCAATCAGGCAGCAGAAGAGACCAAAAAAAAAAAAAAAAGCAAGTATAGTACAGTACTGTGTTAAATGTAAACTACTAAAAATAAAGGGAAAGCAGCATTTTTCTTCTGCATAGCAAAGTTTCAAAGCTGTATTAAATCACTGTTCAGTTATAAACTTTTGAAAGAACAACCATAAAATTTTGTTCAGCGTTACGAACATTTCAGAGTTACAAACAACCTCTATTCCTGACGTGTTCGTAACTCCGAGATTCTACTGTATGTGAGACAAGATTATTTTAATGATAAAGAAAAGAAATAAATTTTCTTCCTGGAACATTAATAGAGGAAATTTAAATCCCAAACAACTAGTTCCAGAGTATAATTGCACACTCTCTTTTTTTGTTTGTTTTGTTTTATTCACAGAAAGCATTTCACACAAGCACTGCAGCCAAGGATATCATATTTGTTATACCAAAGAGCTCTGAATCATGATTGACATTACACTGTACAGGAGCTAATGCAGAGATCTTTGGGGTATTGATGTTAATTTGTACAAGATACATGAGGTGTAAGGAAATCATTGCTTTCCTTCATAAAAAGTCTGTCTTTTCAGACATATGTATGACTTAATCCTGCACCCATCAAAGTCAATGAGAGTTTTTTCATTAATTTCAATGGGAAAAGGATCAGGTTTATTATCTTAACAAACTAATTTAAATATGCAACCAGATAGAGAAAAGATGTTGAGCATTCATTCTGGTAATGAAGAGCTTAATTTTCAATGTGTTAATAAATGCTAAGAAAGAAATAGAATAGTTTATTTTGATTTGTGCACTTTAATAGATATTAAAATTATCAGAATGGTGATTCTGATCTCTTTTATGCTGGCACACATCTGGAACAACTCCAGTTTACTTGGATCATCATAAGTGAAATGAGAATCTGAGCCATTAACTTGAAAAAGCAACTTTGTCCATGTTTTTCTAAGGTCTTGTTCATGGGGCACATAGTTTAAAAAGAGCACTGGAACATGTTTTGCTTCCACACTATATAATTTAAAAACTATGTAAACCATGTTCAAACCTTACTCAGAAAGGGTAGCCTGGAACATCATTCTGACCGGATCAATCTGAATCGGTTTAGCACCACTGACTGTTCATAGAGTGCTGATTTGGTGCAGATGTTTTAAATCAGTTTTGAAAACTTCTTTTCATTTAATGCCAGATCATGTTGCAAAATAATAATTAGCTGTACTTATGTAGATACAGTGTTATATACTGGTTTCATTTTCTAGTATCATTCCCAAATTTACTGACTTCCAAGGTAACTCTCGCTTCTCTACCCAGCCACATACTGAGACTGATTCTTTTCTCAACACTGGTGTAAATAAGGAGCAACTCCACTGATGCTAATGAATTAAATCAACATGAAACCAGTGGGAGACTACTAGCAGGTCCATTGCCACTACGTTTTTGCTGAAGTACTGACTGTGTTTGGCTGGAGACTTGGGATGAAATCCTGACCACGTTGAAATCAATGGGATTTTTGCCATTGATTTTAATGGGGTAAGGATTTCACGCATGGTATTTGTATAAGTTGATTAGAAGTCACTCCTGCTGTCTGTACAGCAGGATGCATTTTTGTTAGACTACAATATATCTTCATCACTTTTTCTAGTCCTTACTGTTGAGAATTTTAATCACGTGTATTAACAGCATCAATATATTACTTTGAGGCATGGACAGGTGTAAGATACACAGAGAGAGTCTGTTTTTCAGTTAGGACTGCCAGCAGATCCATCTGAAACCAATGATTTTCATTAATTTGCTTTGGAGGAATTTGCTCCCCTACTCCCAATTCTTTCCCCCTTTCACATATGCTGCTTTTCCCCCTTGTTGTCTGATGAAAAAAAAGAGGCCACTAATTAGGAAGATGAGTTTTTAAAAAGGAAATCAAAGTATAACGGAGATCTATTCTCTAAATCCCTTTCGGAGACAAAATGTAGTGTAAATCCTTAAAATAACATTCTTTAGCACATGCACTGTAGGTTTGCCAGAAGCCACAAAACAAGGAAGCCGGATTCACAGAGCTGAGAGCTGGCCAAGATACTCTTAATGACTTAAAGAGCTAATGTTATCACCCATTCTCTCTGAATCTCCACTATTATTCTTCAATGGATCGATAGGCCCTATTTCTCAGTAAGGTTGACCCTGAGTTGAACACAGGAATGGAGGGGGCAGGACTGGCAAAGAAGGTTTCAAACCTTCTTTTCATTCCTCTGTTTTGGTAGCTTGCTAGTGGCTGGCAGCTCCAGTATCACTGAGAGCAGCCTCAGGACTGCTTAACTTATGACCCATTTTTCATGGCCCACAGGAGACCATGGGAAGCAGTTGGAATGTAATGTGAGCCTCCCACGCTCCAACTTCCTGCCCCAGACATGCCCCCTGGTCTGGGGGCATACGGCTATTCTAGCAGCTGTGCACAAGAGAGCAAGCCCCCTTGTGAAGCAGGTATTCCTCGGTGTCCCTTTGCAGCCTCTTTTTGCAACGGATAACTGGCATGACAGTTGTGTGTAGTAATTACGAATCTTCAGGTGTAGCCACAGACTATATATATTTTTTGTGTGCATAATTGAAGAGTCCTCTTTATTACTAGCTGAAATATTCTCTACTATTAAAGTTGCAATTTTTATTTACTGACAATTACCCATTTAACTTGGTTTTGGTCATGTTTTCTCTTCCTTAACAAAATTGTTTGTTTTTAAAAGCCTTCTGTTCATTGCCGGCATTAATCTTCATATGTCTACTTAAATTAGGCCTGTATTTCTCTTTTCCCTCCTTGTATTAGGGCTCTATGCGCCCTTGTGCTGTAATATGTGGAGAGCAAATGAACATAAAATGACGATGAATAATCCTGAAATGAGTGGAGGAAGGGAAGAGGAGTCAACCCAAAATCTCCTCTGGTCCCATAGAACACACACGAGCCCTGCAAAACCCTGTGGTAAGGGCTCCACAAGATAGGGAAGGACATGCAGTTTCAGCGGATCTCTGGGGCAGTTGCTCTGTGTGATATGTTCCCCTTGAAACTTGGTGAAACTTTCAAAATCAGTGGGAATTAAAAGAGGAAAGGTGGTCTTTTGGTCTTCCAGAACTGGAAGTCTGGAGATTTCTCAGGCTTCTTAGGGAGACACGCCACCAGGGAACAGGCACTTCTAGAGCTGACTGAAGTGACAGCCACTCTCCACATGTAAAAATCCTTTTCTCTGTGGGTCCCTGGGATTTGCAGTACTGGTTGCCTACACTCCCTTCACTTCCACAATCCCTATTACCAGTGGGCAACATCATCAGACACTCTGCAGGATTAATATCATGGGTTTTATTAAAGGAAAAATATGGATTGTAAATGCCATGTCCCCAACTATCTGACCTGTTTTAAAAAACTGGAAACATTGACCGTATGCTATATAAAGCCCCTCAGCTTTTTCTCAGCACTTTTTGCATTCTGTCAAACTTTCTTAACATCAAAACCAGGATATGTTGCTTCCTTCAACCTAATCACTATTTCAAATCAATTTGCTATTGAGTTCACTGAGGGCCAGATCCAAAGCTCATTGAAGTCAATAGAAAAACTTTTTATTTCATTTCCCACCGAAGCATAAAAGTCAGCATTACTCAAGCATTTTGCAAAGTAAACATCTCTTCAGTTCATCTGTCCAGCACTTAAATTTCTAAGATTATTGACAATTATTTCCCATTTGTCCTGTAGCATTGATTTGAGGTTTGTGATAAATATCAAAGAATTTTTAATTCATCGTTTAAAAGCCTTTATAGCAGAAGTTCAGCTGTTATTCCTGGTATTTCGCTCTGAGCTGATTCTAATTAAGTCAAAGTACTTTTTGTTTGTAAGCATTTCATCTTGCAAGGTACCCAAAAGTACGCAGCCTGAGGAGAAGTATGATAGGCCGAGAGGTTTATTTAATGGTTACTAAAAACTGGTGGGATAGATTACTGTTGTTAGCTTACTTTGGTTATAACAGGGTTTGTAATTGTGAGAGGTAAAGCATTTTGTTAGAAACTCAGCAGGACTGAACAAATTCATTTTTGAAGAAACTTTAGCGCTCTCTGTTTTCCTATGGTCAAGAGATACCTTGAACTGAATTTAACAACGGAAAACAAAATTTTTAATAAAAAAAATTGGTAAAAAGGTTTGGGTTTGGAGGGAAAAATATATTTTTAAGTAAAAGTATTCCATTAAAATTGGGGGGGGGGAAATGGTTCGATTTTTGGTAAAAATTTTCAGGCAGTGGTTTTTAAAAACTAAATTTTTACAGAATACTTAATTTTTACAGAAAGTATTTTCCATAACAAAAAATGTTTTGGATTAAAAAACCAAAATATTTTGATGAGAAAATAGGATTTAAAAAATAAAATTTCCTTCAAAAAATAGACTTTGTTTTAAACCAAAACTACTATTAAGCCATTATGATCCAACCGAGTTGGGTGAGAGTCACTGTAAGGTAGCTTTATAAAAAACCATCAACACAAGGATTTTTTTTATATTAATGAAGGGGGATTTTATTGTAACAACAACTAAAAATTACTAAAATATATTATGTGTCTTAATATTATTTCTATCTATTCCCACAGCCCCCTTAGGTTTCATAAACCTACAGTCAAGGTCGGTGGTCCATTTTATTATTACCAGTTCACTTCCTTAGCCAATGAAATGTAACTGTTCTCATCAGTTTCTGTTAGACAGTGTTAATTGAGCTGTTCGGATTCAGGCTCAGGAGTATTTAATGGGGTAAAACAAGGTACTGAAAGGAGGCAGCTGTCCAAATTTCTGTGCCTCTGTGGCTTAAAATATATATGTAATTAATTAAAACCATGGACAACCACCATGGTGACTAAATACTTAAAAGGAAGCAGTGTGAAAACTGCTTCACATAAAGGACAATTTGGCACTTAAATCAGAGCTATTAATTTAAAATCCTTGATGTAAGCCATGGAAAGAGAACAAACACTTTTTTAATTAACTTGTCTTTCTTGGATACAGAGCTGGTGCACCAATATGCTCGTTCTAATAGAGAAGTAACATTTCAAGCTTCTCTTGTATTTTGACTGGTACAAAATATTCTAAATTGAATGTATAAGGATGTCAACAGTATTTTGAATAACACTATGTGCTAAAGAGACAAGTGGGTGAGGTAATATCTTTTATTGGACTAATTTCTGTGAGTGAAAGAGACAAGCTTTTGAGGTTACAGAGAGATAAAAAGTATTACCTCACTCTCCTTTTCTCTCTGATATCCTGGGACCAACACTGCTTCAAAAACACTGCAAACAACATTGTGTACTGAAGGTGTTCTGGGTGATATTCGAAGTGCTACCTAAACTCAGCAATAAACAAACAAATGCATACATTGAACCTCTCTGTGTCAAAGAATCCTCCAGGGACTATACGGGGAAATATTGTATAATGTAATTCTGCTAATGGTTAACTAACGATTTCTGCATTGTTCAACCACTTATGCAGATCCACTACCACCTCTTTTTAAGGTTTTGGGTGTGTTGTGATTGTTTTTTAATAAAAATAGTAAAGCTACCTAAATGTCATGTTACTAATATGATAGCATTTGTTATGCCAAATTTAATTAGATAACATAGAACATAGGATTTGTCAAGCCAGCTAAGATCACCTGTCATTCTACTCTGGTGTTCTGTCTCTGACAGTGACCAGGATGAGGAGATCCAGAACAAGCAGCCCTGTATTATCTAAAAGGAATTTTTTCCCTAGCTTACGTGGCCATTATTTATTATTAATATAAAAATCCTTTAAAAATCCTACTAAGCTCTTGGCTTTAATCACATAGTGTGGCAGACTTATACAGGTTAATTATTCATTCTGTAAAAAAATTATTTTCTTCTGTGTTTTATTTCTATGTCTTTTCATTCATACTGAGCAGAACTGAACTTGGTATTCTAGGTGAAGGCATAACACCAATTTATACGATTTATTTTTGCATCCTACTATTTTGCGTGCTTTGTTAACAGCCACTGCATGTGGAGCTGAGATATTCATTGAGCTGCCCACAGGGTTGCTCAGATCCCTTTCCTGGGCAGTTTTAGTCAGTCTAGACCCCAGAAGTGCGTATGAGTAATTGACAATTTTCCTTTCAATGTGCGTTCCGCTGGTGGTCTTCAACAATTCATTTTATTTGCCAGTGATGGGGTGTATAAACCCCACACCGGGGAACCAAGGTTAATAAGCAATTCTCGGCCCAGAAGGCCTTGTGCAGCTGCACTTGCTGGGCATGCCTACAGAGGAGGCAGCGCTCAAAAGGGAGTGGCCCAGCGCAGTCAGGGTGGACAGAAGAAGGGAGCAGTCGTATGCTGGTAGCTCTTGCAGAGAGGCTGCAGGACCTCTGCACTGTCTGGACCAGACAGCAAATGTGAAAAATCAGGATGAGGGAGGGGGCCAAAAATAGTTGCCTATATAAGAGAAAGCCCCGAATATCGGGACTATCACTATAAAATCAGGACATCTGGTCACCCTAGGACCAGACCCTACTGCAAAGCTGCCACGGGTCTGCTTGGAGACAGAACAGTGGGCTGGCATTGAAGGAGAAGAGCCTCCAGATTGCTGTCAGTGAGAGCCACCCATCTTGCCCTGTGAATCCGTAAACTGACCCCTGTTGTGACATAGGAGGGCCCGAGGCTGCAGTAGGAAGTGATCCAGAGTGCAAGTTTGGTGGCATCTGCCTGCAGGCTGCATTTCTGATCTGCTAGTCACAGGGCCCTGGGTTGGAACCTGGTGGAGCAAGGAAGGCCTGGGTTCCTCTACTGCCGGCCCCATGGGCTCTCACCACTGGGTGATATTGCTGAGGGCTTGGGCCCAACCCCCCCAACATTGCTCTCATACCTAGCTTGGTTAGGTCCCTGTAAAGTTTTCTCTATCTCCTATATTCATGACTAACCTACATCACTTTCTCTTCTGCAAATTTTGTCACCCAACTTTTCAAACCCTTTTCCATCTTAATATATTAATTTTGGTCCTAAAATGACACCTCGGGGCATTTCACAATTAATCTTTTGCCATATTAAATACATACTATTATACATTTGAAGAGAAATTAGAGGACACCACATTTGGCTCAAATATATCTTTTCTCATCTTATTAACCTATTAATACTGAATAGGCAGTGGCTGAATAATTTGCTGCCTTCGAACAAAGAACTACATTTCTCCTTGTCTATCACTGTTCACTACTATAGCTTACAGGAGATAAACAATTCATGACAAACCCTGGATAGGATGCAAGATGATTCAGACTTTCACTGTCAGTTCATTGGTATGAATCCTGTTCAGTTGATAGTGATCAAAAGTCATTACACTCCTATGACAAAAAAAAAAAAAATTGACAGAGCCAGATGGGTACCCAGAAGTAACCTATTACAGGACAGACCCAACAAAGAAAACAACAGAACACCACTGGCCATCCCCTACAGTCCCCAGCTAAAATCTCTCCAACACATCATTAAGGATCTACAACCTATCCTAGCAGATGATCCCTCACTCGCTCAAGCCGTGGGAGGCAGACCTATCCTCTCTTACAGACAGCCCCCCAATCTAAAGCAAATAATCACCAGCAACCGTCCATCATACAAGAACACTAACCCAGGAACCTATCCCTGCAACAAACCCCGTTGCCAGCTCTGCCCACACATCGACTCGTGACACCATCACAGGTCCTAACCACATCAGCCACACCATAAGGAGCTCATTCACCTGCACATCTACTAATGTGATATATGCCATCATGTGCCAGCAATGCCCCTCTGCCATGTACATTGGCCAAACGGGATTGTCACTATGCAAAAGAATAAATGGACACAAATCAGACAAAAATGGTAACATCCATAAACCTGTCAGAGAGCACTTCAATCTCCCAGGACACTCTGTTGCTGACTTGAAAGTTGCCATACCTCTACAAAAAAACTTCAAAAACAGACTTCAAAGAGAAACTGCAGAGCTGGAACTCGTGTGCAAACTTGGCACAATCAGATCGGGTCTGAATAGGGCCCTGGAATGATTATCTCATTACAAGAAGTAATTGTCACTGTTCACACATTCTCGCCTTCTAATCAATGGTTGTGAATAGGCTTCATCTACTCTAACTGAATGACCTTTGCTAACACCTACACTCCCCATTGTTGTTTCTTACCCTTGGATGTGTATATATGTACCCCCTATCTGATTTCTATTTCATGCATCTGACAAAGTGGGTTGCAGCCCACAAAATCTTATGCCTGCAGAAATTTGTTAGTCTTTAAAGTGCTACAGGACTCTCGTTGTTTTTGCTGTATACAGGCTAACACGGCTACCCCTCTAGAACTTTACACGCCTATGACTTTTCACTTGTCTGTATGAAATCAGTTAGGTTTTAGCAGAGTTTCTAACAGACAGATGTCCACATAATACAAACAGCACCACCAGCGCACCTAGCCAGAGTTGCCAAACACTGATCAGGAATAGAACATGAACTTATCTCTCATCTCCAGCCTTCAAAGTGGATTGATAAAGAGGTGTACAGGTCCTGCAAGGCTTGTGAGGAAATCCTCCTGAGCCAGCAATATTTCATTCCTGGTTTGCCTCATAAAGATTCTTGTGGGACAGGGGACATGTTCTTAGGGAAGCAATTTAGAAAGAAGCTCATGTTGCCAATTCTGGATTTAGGCCCTAAAGTAGAAACTCCATGTGAAGAATAGATTGGGACACTCAATAGTGAAGGTCAAAGATGGCTCAGACTACTTCTTAGTTGGCTTGTCTCTGAGATCTAAGAGAGCAATGTTGCTGGGAAACGTGGTCCTTCCTGTCAGTCATATTTTATTCCTAATCTGATGTAAGGCGTCAGGTAAGGCCATAAACTGTATCTTTCTCATAGTTGGGGAGAGATCTGGAGGAATTGGGACTGTGCTGACGTACTCTCCTGGAAGCTCTGGCAAATGAACCCACTGTCTTTTGGTTGGTTATTGTTTTATATTGGGTTTGCGGCAGACTCTGCTGAAGGGGGTCTAAACAAATTTCTGGAAGACTGGAAACACTGAACTGCCTTTGCCTGCAAATTGAAATAATCCCCTGACGGGAATGTTTTTTAGTCCTAAATTTCATAGATGTACATTTTGTATAGGCTAGCCTCTAGATGCACATAACTGAAAAACTATTTTAGAGATGTTTTAAAAAGATACAAGACTTGCCATTTTCCCTCCACCTATTATAAGATGCTTCCTTAGTAGTGTGAGACCAATATGATACTACATACAGAACTATTTACTAGGTTCTCTTAGTGCTGTAGCAACTGCTGGGGAATGAAAAGGTGAGAATCTCAATCCTGATGGGTCATGGGAAATTGGTCCTTAAATCTGTTATTGGTCTGGGTCTGAATATTGCTTGTGCTGCACCTCGAACTGGTGTGATTCGAGGGAAAGGCACTCTTTCCTGTAATGCCCACAATCTTTGTGCTCAGAAAAAAAATATGACAGTCACTTGCACAGTTTTAAAACACCAAGCGTTTTAACGTTACACTCCTCTAGAGACTTATATTAACTAATATAGTGATATAACTGTTGTGCCTTATAGAAACTCTTCTGTGACGTACTTCTAGCACTAATAACAGTGCTGAAACTGTTGCCTATTTCCACGTGTCTTTCATCCACTTCTCAGTTAAAGAGACCAGCATGAGCGTAAGGTATTGGAAATGTGATTCCCCTGGATAGAGCTACTATTTGGAGGACAATTGAAGTACTTCTTTAACTGCAGAAACAGTTTAATATCTGAAATCATTAGCAGGATTCAGATGACAGGTATTTAATCAAAATTACTGGTTTGAAAATAATTTCCTGTTTGTCTTGTCTGACAAGCTGTGGTCAAGAGTCTCTTCCTCATGGAAGAGCTGGTGAAATTTCCATCATCTAAACCACTGTGAAGAATGAAGCATCTGCTCTACGTTGTATTGGTGATATCAGAAAGAACATGGAACCTTGAATTTGCATCTTGGCAGATAAAAACTGTTCCATTCACTTGTAAAAGGTGTTTGTCTTTAACTTTAAGGACCCATTTGTTGGATTGGATACAAAGGTTTTCCCCAGTACCCAGCCTGAATAGCTGTGATCTCTGCAGTGACTGAAGCGGGGAAGGTATCCTCCATTCCCCATTATGGACTCAGTGAGGGGTCATTTCCCAGATGCAACCTCAAGCACCACCCTTCCACAGATGCAAAAGGCCAAAGGATTCATTAGCATCCCACCTTGCTCCAAGCCTCACTGGTTCTTCCTTTTCATGTGGCAATATAAATAGCTCCTGTGGACCTGAATGCTCTCAGGCGCAGGAAGTGTGCGCCAGCTGTGTCCAAGCTGTTGAAGCAGAGGACATGATTTGCCCACTAATGATTTAAGATATTAGACTTCTGCTTTTTTTTCCAGTTCACGCTTAATTGCACCAAGAAAATATCATTTGTATTGTGGTAGTGCTTAGAGATCCCAGTCTGGGCTCCATTTTGGTAGACACTGTACCTGCATGCCCTAAGACAGTCCCTACCGCAAGGAATTTATAATCTTAAAATACACTTTTGCTGACATCTTTTCTTTACAATCACACATTTCCTTTTGGAAGGGAGCTAGGGACTAATCCTGTGAATTACTGTGGTAGATCTGGGTAATTTGCTGTCCTGTACCATTTACCCTTAAGGAACTAACCGGCTCTAACAAGCATAACATGATCACAGCTGAATCTTTTGACCATAATATCATCTGGGTTTGTTCAGCAATACTAGCATTTCAGGTCTGTCATATCCGAGAATGATTAAAATTCTGTTAGCATTTGCACCATCGAAGCAAAAAAAAACCAATCTGACCATTTCAGGCAGCAACAATAGTAACCGGTCAGAGCTGCAGTTTAGGGAAGATGTTAAAATAACATCTAAACAAACATACTTAATTTCAGCCTATCAATGTAAATGAAAAATTCTGTTCAAATATATTTAGATCTCTGATGTGAGGCTAAATACTTTTCAATACAATGGCTCTGGTAAGTTCCATATATTTAATGTCAAATATTTGTAGCAACAAAATTTTAAAATTAAAAGTAGTTTAGATAGTCTTAGATGTTCTTGTAAAAAATTAGTTACTCCCCCTCTGTCTTGTATGGAGTCTGATGATATAACAATAATGTATGTCTGTTTTGCATAGCAAATTTCATGTGGGTTTTCAGATGCCACCATAATGAGCATGTGCTGGGTACATGAAGACTCTTTCTTACAAGTCCACAAATGTTTCCATAAAACAGGCTGCCACGTAACTGTTAAATGGGAGTAAAAACTGTAATGGGTGGAGGCGTGAAGCCCCACGGTGGAGGTGTGAATTCTCGTCCCACAAAACAGTAGCAGCACTGTGAAAGCTGGCCTTGCTCCTGAAGCCCTGATTGCTGAGGGGGAGCTGGGCAGAGAGATGAGAGGAAGTTCTGCCCAACTTCCTGGGATTAGGTCTGGTGGAAAGAAGGAATGGCTGGGGCAGCAGGAGTGCAGGTACAGCAGCTGCTGCTGTGGGGACCCAGCAGGCTAGGAGCAGCATCCCGGGCATGTTGCCCTGGAGAGCCTGCACTGCACTGTACATGAGAATCAACCAGAACCTCAAAAAGATGTCCTGATCGGTGAGTGAAGGACTGAGTGGAGCCATTTATTTCCTGCAGAGCTGGGCATCATGAGACTGTATGTTATTTTGGCCACTAGTGGGAGAGCAGGGAGCGGTTAAACCACAATTTGCAGCTGAGGAGTCAACCAGGAGACCAGAGCCAAGGGCCAGTTGAGACCTATCAGTATTGGAAATATGGTAATAGACACCAAACACAACAGAGACCTGGACTTAGCACTCCAGGCGCACACAGTAGAGAGACAGGCTGAGGTGTTCTGGATTCTGAATCTGTCTGTTGCTAATCAAGGCAACTGTTTGTACAATCTGAGTATTTGTACTAGTAATGGCACTTCAGTGATTCTTTGGTAAGTTCCTACTTCCCCAAGGCAGTAAGAGAGGTCTCCACTCCAAACCAAATCTTATTAAGAACAACTGAAGTAGGTGGCTAAAATCACATAATTCTCTTTCTTGATCTAAACATTCAAATTGTAAAACAATTCGAATGAATGTAGATGCCTCATCAAATCCATTTTACCCAGACTCACCCACGTTTACATTTCAAGTGTCACTTTTGGCATACTATTAAATCAGTACATGTTCTTAAAGAAGATGTGGCATCTTTTTTTTTAAGTTCCAATTAGAGACTGAAGTTTCCTTAATTTGATTTATTGAATTCATTTTTGTCTTCTCCCATGCTTTCACTGAAAATCAATGCACTGAAAGTGTCCTCTCTCATTGTCTTCTCTTCCCCTTTATTGGCAATTATGTTTTCAGAATGTATTTGAGATCTCTTGAGGACATAGATGGCACATTTTCAAAGATGCTCTGAGAAACCTTCTAAATATTCTATATAATAATGGCAGCCAAATTTATTAATTTTTATCCCTATATGAAAAAGATTCATTCTGGCAGTGCTCAGGAAATATATGGGAACAACATAACATCTGTGATTTATGTTTTCCTGCCTGTAATCTTTTATGACAGCTTTTTTTAAAGATGTGCTTATTTGACACTCAGCCAGTGTTATCTGCTATGTCCTTGGGAATTCTGACCCTTTAAACCACAGTTGAATTTTTAATATAAGCTATTCAAGGCAGGGGATCTTTTCTCTAAGAAGCTGTTTTTAACTTCAAAAACAACGTGGATGAAATAATACATAAGGCTGCCCTTAAAGAAGAACTAGACAATGCTATTAACTTCTCCTAAGGCAGCAAGTACAGATAACATCAGTTTCTGCCGTGCATGAGGGGCCTTTGGAAGAAGAAAGTCACAGGAGAAGACATTTTACAAGAAAATAACCCTAAAATATAGTACTGTAGATGCTAAGAATTTCTTAGAACTTCAAAGGCTACAGAATCTGGCACCTGAAAGTGATCTGCAAAGAGGGCAAATCCTGGGGTTTTGGTCATTTCTAGTAAATGGCATAAAAGGCAGGCATTGCTAGACCACCTGTGGTAGATAGCCTCCTTTAAGGCTAGCCCCTAGGGTTGCTGCTGGCTGACAGTCATGGCAGTGACTGGAGTGGAGCTCGCCTTGCCAGGAAGCAGCTGGAAGGAGGTGCTCCTGAGGAACGGAGCTGGTGTGCAGCTGCAGGAGGCACTGTGCAGATGGCCCAGAACCTGCCTGCTGCTCTCCATTTCCAACCACTCCTTTCTTCACAACTTGTAGATTCTTGGACCTATGGTGCAGCCTTTACAGGGCAAGGTATAGGGCAAGGGCAGGAATGGTGTCTAAGTAGCTTATTCCCCACCCCTTTCTACATGGGTGGGGAGGAATGTGATCTATGTCTGGAGAGGCTGCTGTGTGTGAATGAGTTATTAAATGAGGGGGTTTTTTTAATTAATTGAGAAGCTTGATGGTGCTTACTGAGCGATTTCTATTTTATTAGCTTGGGTAGCACACTCATAGACTCTAAGGTCAGAAGGGACCAATATGATCATCTAGTCTGATCTCCTGCACAATGCAGGCCACTGAGCCTCACCCACACACTCCTGCCATAGAGTCCCTAGCCTGTGACTGAGTTACTGAAGTCCTCAAATCATGGTTTAAAGACTTCAGAGAATCCACTAGCAAATCCTGTGTCCGATTCTAGAGGAAGGCAAAAAACCCCAGGACCTCTGCCACTCTGCCCTGGAGGAAAATTCCTTTCTGACCCCAAGTACGGCGATCAGCTAAACCCTGAGCATGTGGGCAAGATTCACCAGCCAGACACCCAAGAAAGAATTCTCTGTAGTAACTCAGAACCCACCCCATCTAACATCCCATCACAGGCCATTGGGCATATTTACCACTAGTAATCAAAGATCAGTTAATTGCCAAATTAGGCTGTCTCATCATACCATCCCCTCCATAAACTTATCAAGCTGAGTCTTGAAGCCAGCTAGGTTTTTTGCCCCCACTGTTCCCCTTGGAAGGCTATTCCACACCTCTCCACCATTATTTTGGTTATACATAGTAAAAACAGACACAATTGTATTATATATCTGCCTATACATGGCCACTGCTACTGTCAAATTACATACATCAGTACTTCGTTTCTTTGTGCACAAATGAACACTGATAACTAATGAGCTCCTGCCTTCTTTAATGTTGCACATGAAGGCACCACTTTAACGTATTCTTTAACAGACAGTTTTGGAATGGCTGCAGTCCTCAGTCATTTGAGTCTGGTGTCCCTTTCTCTTTCTTTCTGCTCAAGCTCTTTGGCCTATGAGATTCTCTCATGCTCCACTAAGAATGTGTTTTATAAAGGCTAGGAGCAGAAAGAGTGTAGCAGCATGCAGGTAAAACCATGAAGAAGCTAGTATTTATGGTCAGACTAAAAGATCTGAGGCAGTGTTGATGTTGGGATGAACAGAAATGTTATCTGTCAGCTGTAGCTGTCAGCAAAAATATTAAGGAAAGAGCAGCTGCATCATACCGCTAGCAGAGGAGTGGAGCAATCCTAACTCCAAAATAGCCTTCAGAGTGAGTGTTTTCTTCTCCTGAACCCCATTAAGAATCATGATCTGTTTATTTTAAAGGCTAGTTTGACCTGGATAATGCCACTGCCATGTAAATGTGTATTACACAAAATGTTTGAAATACAAATACACAAGGCAGAAGTATTTAAAGTAGAGGTTATGGGAGTACGTTACTGTACATCAGTTGTGCAACTTGCCTTACTAATGATGCTCAGCTATGCATCCCAGTTTCATTTTAATTAACATCAAGGATGATTAATTGTTAATAAAAATGTAATTTACATTACTCAATTGACACACAAAGAATCAGTTTATTTTCAGCTATTGTAACATTTGCTTTTTTTTAAGGAAAATATTTACAGAAGCATATCTTTCCATCTTTTTTGGCTGACTTTATAGAATATAAGAAACTGCCACTTTCTTTTGATCATGAATTCCAAGATAAACATCATAAAACCTGTGGGCTTTTTGTTTTTTTACAGCTTAGAAAAACCTATGAAACAGCATGATGCAGTTCTGATTGTCAAGCTAACGAAGTACAGTTAGACTGGCAATACTGCCATCAGTCAGGAGACCTGGACATTTCTGAACTGAGGTCAAGGGAGCCCAGACACATCACAGAGGTTATGCATACATAACCTCTGCAAGAAGGCATGCTCTGTTGTTTTTCAGCCCCACAGAGCTGCCTGATTCAAGGAGCAATCCTGATTCAAACAGTGGCCTAGGAATGAAGAAGGGGACAGTTGTCCACTGCTCAGTTTCCCAAGGATCACTACCAAGAAAGCAGAACAAAGAGGAACAAGCCAGAGTGGTTTAGTAGTTTGTGCTTCAGCATATAAATTAGACACACTGGACCAAGAGGTCCCAATCTCAAAAAGGTCTGTTCATGGTAGGTAGCTGTATCATGCAAGCTGTCGTCTGGGGAACTTTTGATGACCTTTTGCAGACAATGATCTCCGGGGACATAAAAGATGCCCTGGCTCTCTTCATAAGATTAGGGGTATTGCCATTGACTGAGATTGGGGGTTTCCACTTGTCCTGAACCTCCACCTTTTGTCTTTATCTGGAAATCCTCAAGACTAGGAAAGCCTTCCCCCCATGAAAACCAAAGTGACCCCTTACCCTCTAGGAAAGATCTTCCAGACTTCTTGTTCCCAAGGTCCTTGGTCTTAACCAGCTAGCAGCTCTCTATTGGAAGCGGCTCTCCATGGTGACAGCAGCAATAGCTAATCTGCAAGAGTCTTCACACTGATAGATCCTATATCTGCCTCCTGCTGTGTCTCAGAAACTATGAATATGACTCCCTGATCTGGTCACTCTTTGGGCTGAGATTAGCATGTGAACGTTGGATCTTCTGCCAAGCTCAGATTCACTCTCCCTTTTCTCTAGCCACATTGACAAACCCAAGCATTCAAATATCCAGTCAAGACTCAAAAATTGAGGTTGGCCTGAAAATCATGACATTTAAAGCAATAAGTTGGGGTTCTTTTTTCCCCTTCTTGTATTGGAATGTTTGGAATTCATGTTTTTAACCTGATTCCATGAGCTGGGGCTCTAACAAAAATGCCAAATATCATGGTACTTGTGATATAATTGTAGGAGATGACAATGCGGTTTTAGCAAACTGCGGGTGCCAGACCGTGACATTTAAGCCTCTCTTGTCTCAAAAAAAGTAAGTTCAAGACTCAGGACACCAAGATGTTTTGTTTTTAATCACAGGTTCATTGATCCCCTTCCCTGATCCTCCATGATTGTTTTTCCTCAGGCTTTTTGACTTAGCTAGGAGAGCTCAGGGTGCTTTGGTTAGTTAGGAACTTCTGTATGCTGGGTTAGTTTGTCCTGTCTCATGTTTATTGGCCTAGTTTGCCAACAATTTTCTTTTCTTCAGCACTCTCCATCTTGCTCCAGAAGGCTCAGTGGAGTGCTATCAGCGGTCTGCCTGCCATAGAGCTCCCTTGTCTATAGTGATGGGTTTTACAAAAAGTGTCCACTTGTGCATCTGTACCAATGGGGGCATAGTGTAGAGGAGATTCTGCAAGCTTCTAGTATTTTTACTACAAAACTACCATTTGTTGACACAGTAGTAAATCCACCAGAAGTTGCCCAAGGCTTTTCTACACTATGTACCCCCTCTGCTACAGCTGAACCAGCTGAAATGTTTTTCTAAAGCTTCTTAATGGTGACATTACTTAGTTTTTATTTCTATGAGCTTCCCTTATTACAACATCATGGTGAAATCTCATATCTTCACTCCTCTGATGCCCTTTCAATGCTGGCCAACTTGCTGTTTTCTCTACCTCAGAGCACAGGCTGTCCAGCCACACATCATTCTGTCTCCCTCCTCTGAATCTGCATCAATCAGCTTCCCTTCCCTCTTCAAGCAGTAGAATCTGCTTTCCAAGAGGGAATAGGTTTAAACTCTTTATTTTAGCTACATGTATAATATACATCATCATGCTATCTAAGCACTACGCACTCTTTAATGTATTGATCCTGTCAATGTCCCTGAGAGGCAGGGAAGAAATGAGGCACAGACTAAATGATTTTTCCAGTGTCTCACAGGAAATCTGCAGTGGAGTTGGGAATTGAACTCACACCCCTCAATTCCCAGAGAAGTACCCTCACCATGTGACTACCCTTCTCATCCATTATGATCCTGCCAATCAGCTATCACAGGATGAAAACTATACAAGAGGAATGGACTGTCCATTCAGAACCTGGGGTGAATGGTTTTTAGAAGATCATCTGAATTTAGTGATGTGGCCTTCACCCACCAGGATATTGTCTCATTGATGGGGACCACTTGTCAGATGCTTTGTCATTCCTCAAGCATCTCCTTGTTAGTATCCTGCACTCATGGCTGAGGTATATCTTAACACTGCTCCTCTTTGCATTTATGCCTGTCACCAGAGCTATCTTTATGTATGGCTTGCTTCCTGTGAGGGATTTTTTAAGATCAGTAGCATCCTATGGAAGTGTTGCTCCTGGTTTATTTATTTCATAATCAGAAATTAGACTCTGCCCTTATTTTGGATTCTGTATCTGTAAAACTCAGCTATAACCAGGACATGTACTGAGCATTGGACAGCTAGGGATTTTTATTTGTGATGCATCTTTCCAGTGCTCCCTCTCTGATGCTTGAGCTAAGGAGAAACTCATCGTAGTTCAGTTTTTGCTTTTACAGCACCTTGGAGGTTCTCAGAGAACGTGGCAGACAAGATTGCTACCTAACAGTATTGTGAAGCATAACTCAAAGTATTCTTAACCCCATTTCAGAGGTAGGCTGAGGAACTGAGAGAGACTGGGGCTTGCCCAGAGTGTCTTAGGAGGGATGCAGTAAAGTCAGAAATAAAAGCCAGGATCATTCAAGGTAACCTAGCTGGATGGAAAATCAGGTGATTGTGTTACTGTCATTTAAGGGCTGTAAGTCTAAGCACCAGCGATACTGATGGCAGCCCCATGCCTTAGCTTTCTGGTCTGTTCTTATCTATTCGTTCTCTCATTTTTCCAGCACAAGTAAGTGGATTCCCAAATTTAGGCTTCCATTCCTTTAATCCAAGCTAAAGGGGCTTGTGCTCAAACGTGTTCTCTCTGACCGACATGGGTAAGGAATTCTGTGAGCCTACAGATATTCAGGTTGTGTTCTTGGGCCTTCACCCCAGGGCTAGGATGCCTTTTCCTGGGACTGAGAAAAGGAATTGGTTATCTTTTCCCCAAATATACACCACTTTTTACTTCTGATGCCCTGGAGCTTTTGCAAGTGCAGATTGGACAGAGCAGTCATTATCCTAGTTGCGCTGTCCTCCGGGCTCACCGGACTTTGTATGGCATAGATATGGGCTCTTTCAATCTGACCTTCTCTTTCAAAGATTGCTACCTTCCTTCAGCATCACCTTCTTTGAACTTCTTATCCCTAACAGTAGCAAACATATTACACCCTCAACTTCTTCCTTTCAACGGTTCTGAGTTTTACCAGGTGCAGCAAGGGCCTGTAACACTCAAGAGTTTTTCAGCTAGCTCAGCCTTCCACAGTCCAGGGAGGGGTTTTTTTTTAAACCATCTTCATACCTCCAAGTTTTCAGTGTCCACTTATACAGAAACTCCTGCGCTTGACCCTGTCATCTGTGCTTTGCAGGTTGTGGGGTCCCATGTGAAGAGTTCACATGCAGCTGTTGGTGGTGAAAGCAAGTCCTTTAGTAGTTATAGCCTTGGCTTATCAGATTAAATAATTAAGATCCCTAGTTATCAACTCCCTCCCTCTTTGTTTTTTCACAGGACTCAGACTTTTAGGGAAACTGTTTTCATGATTGAAACAGAGGAAAAAGGACTCCTGGTTTCTAAGGCCACACTTAGCAGCTGATTCATATCTTGTACTAATATGACTGGTCAGCAGCGGGGTAAGCCTCCTTTGTAGGATCACTATAGGAGAAGCCTTTCTGCTTCTCGGGTGATGAGTGCTGGCCTCATTCCTTTTGAAATCAGCACTGCCACTTTTCGGTCTTTGCTTCACCCCTTCACAGCCACTACCACCAAGTGAACCTAGACACATCTGCAGAGCCTTTGAGCAAAAAATAAGCCTCAACTACTTCTCAGGTTAACCAGTCTTGCATGTAGGGACACTCTTTGCCACATCTGTTTGCTGGTCTGTTCCTCAGCAGGACAGGAGTAGGAGATGTCAACACGGAACGTTTACTCAGCCATGAAGGAGTTTTTCAGCATTCCCTTTCATTTAGCCAGCCTCTGTGCTAACCTTTCCTGTTTACGTGTTCATTCTCTCTCCTCTGATAGTTCTGCTGTTTTGATTATGGGGAAGGAAGACAGGTGATGTTCTGCTTAAATGTATTTTCAGGCTTTTGGTTTTCTTTACCCCTTTTCTTTCTGGTAGATGGCACCTTAATTCTAACTGTGCTGCACTGCAGGATAGGAGAGGAGGCATGGGGAGGGTGAGGAGACACTCCTTTACCATAAGCAATTTTCCCTTAAAGATACTTTTGAAGGGAATGAAGGCAGCAAAAGAAAAAAGCAGAGATTTCAACTGCTGTTGCTTTTTCGCTCTTATGACCTTTGTTAGTACTTAACAAAAAGGAATCACTGTTTCACTGAAATCCTGAAATTGTCACCAGAAAGAAGCTCTCCACCTCCTTTGTGCTCTACAGCACAGCGAAGAGGATTGATTCTAATCTTCCTTTTACCAAGGAGGTCCAGCTCATTCTACTATTTCAAACCTTCTTGATACAGATATGATGGGAGACAAGAAGGCAGTTTAGCTAAATGGGGGTTGGATAAGATTGTCTCTCCTGGATCTTATCACCCAACTGTGATACCTGCTTGACTATGCCTAACTTGGGGTAGCTGCTGCTGAATCTGGCACTGGCTCCTGCGGCCAGCTGCCTCAGTCTTTTGGCTCTGAAAGAGAAACCCCTGCCCCCTCCAGCCCTAGGAAATCCTGTTGCTGAGTAGTGCTACATACAAGGGATTGCTCTATATCCTGCTCCCTACAATCGACACTGCTCAGGAAACTCTGCCTGATCTCACCCTGGGGCTAAAAAAGGGGGGTTTTTTGTTTCAAAGATTTTTCCTAGAGATGACCATTGAATTCTTCACCCATTTAAACTGAACACGGCTCTGTTCTCCTGTTGGTACAGAAGACCTTGGAAACCTCTCCTCTGGTAGAGAAACTGTGAGCTTTGAACCAAGAGCTGTGCTCTGAATGGCAGTATGGTCAGGGTTTGACAAGGAGGGGTTCCTGCAGCATTTGCCGTGCTGGTTGGTTAAATAAATTTTTTGAATAACTGAGGCTTAGACAAACAGGGTTTGAATGTACTTAAAATGACATTTCTGCCTAGAACCGATTATGCTATAGGCAGCATAGCACTGACCCATTCAAGGCTAACCACACACACTTGCCCCCTTTTCATTTATGCCTAGGACTGTCTTTTAACAGCACAATTACTCTAATGAAGAATCTACATTACACACTAAAACGATCATAAGAATATCACTTGAGTCACAGCTAGATATTTAGGGGGCTGAGAAGTCCTGTCTACAACGCTCACAAACTCTGACCTGGAAAGCAAACAACAAGGTTTTATTTTCTTTTAGTGTATCTTTATCACTGCAGTAACCAAAAAGCTAATCAATGGAAATTGCATCATTTTGTTAAACAATCAGGTTAGTGCATTGACATGGCATCATGAACCTGCCACCCATTCCCTTCCTGTACGTCATTTAGCTACAAGAATACATACTAACATAACTTACTTTAGACATGAGTGCATAAAAAGGATAAAAAAAGACTATTTATTCCCATTATATCCTATGACTTAGGTGGTAGGATGGAGGAAGACCTTATTTTCAAAGACCTCCTGCATAAACAAGGCAAGTTAGCAGCAATTCAGTTGTACTGATGTTAGGAGTCTACTGCTTTCAATCACAGAAATTTAGTTTATATTTTCAAAAAAAGTGTAATCCATTTGGTAAACTAATGGAAATGCCTGTAGTGATGCTATAATATCTTTTTACTTTCAGTGACTCTTGAAACAAGCTCATAAAATTCTCTACTTACAAATGTTGTAATCATTATGCCACTAGAATCTAATTCTTTAGTTGGTTAAGTGTTAGCTTTATAAAGCAATGATATGTACAGATGTTTCATGTATTGCTCCATGTAAATAGTTGAGAGGTTGGAGCAAAAACAAGAAAACAAACCACAAACAAAACCATCCACCTCATCTCAAAACCCTATAGACTTTAGGAAAGACAGATGCCCTTTAGATAATAGGCCGGTTTATATTCTAAAATACTACTTTTAGTCTTTCACTAGAACAAACCTTAGAACAGCATAAATCACACATCATTATACAGATTGGCATCATTTCCCCAAAAAGCAAGTATAACCAAAGCAGTTCTTACTGAACTAAAGTGCTGCTGGGTTTAAATCAAAATATAGCTTATTGCAACTTCACTGTGGGTTTTCCTCTCATTCTCAGATCCCATTGGTTAATATCCAGATAGGATAGGTCACTTCATATATTATTTTTAAAGTTTTATGAAACAAAATGAAACTCAGTTACTATACAGAAGTCTCTTGAATTCACATCCCACCCCACCCCAATTCTGCCTTGCTCATGTCAGCTAAACTGAAAGAGGTGGCCATTTAAGGGAAAAAATACAAGCTCCAGCCTATTTCCCTCTAGTTTGCATGTTTTTCTCCCACCCTCTCAGCAATGCATTCTGTGATGCCAGAAAGCATTTTAAGGGGAAAAAGACAAACACTTGTGATTAACTTTTAGTTGCTAATGGCACATCTGCAGAATCAAGGTGGTTTCCATTAGAACATCCTATTTTCTCCTTTTCCTCTCAATTTGCTTGCATTACAGATAGCAATTTCCTGGTCACTGAGAAAATAATTAAGCAATAGTGTTTTATTGCTCCATCACCCTGATCTCCACATATCATTTTAAACCATTCCTTAATTGTTTTAATAACCACGGGATCAGTAAAATGTCTCTTGGAATGAAGGAAATTCATAAATGGCAGAAATTATATAATTATGCTTTTAAAGCTGTGTTCTTCATGGCAGGACCTCTGTTTGAAAAGTGCCTAGCCCATTGTGGTGTTGATCGCAATCTATGTGGTCGTAGAAGTCACCTTTAAATCTAGGACTTGTGGTTTTTACTTCTTTGGGAAAGATTTGGAGAGGTATGCCAACAAAAGCCTCAAGGCAAATTTCCATAAATATCTTAAATGGGGGAAAACACTTCATTCCCATTTAGTAAGGTTTGATGTGTGCATTGACTATTTTTTCCTGACATGGTAATGAATAAAAATAAGACCAAAAGTACAACAGTGGTTGTGGGGAAATGAAAAATGATAGCTCTATTAATGTATTCTTCCCAAGATGAACACTATTCCCTAACACATTAGGCCCACTGCAATCTTCAGTTGCTGTTATACGGCTCAATCCTGTTCCCACTGAAATTAATAGCAAAACTCCCGTTGTCTTTCTTAGGAATAGGATTAAGCCCTTCCACAAGAAAATATAGGTTATAAGGATCCTGCCAAAACAGTATGCCATGGTCTGTATTATAAATAATTTATATTTTAGTATCACTAATTCTATAAGAACAGTAGCTGCTGAGTGACAAAAGAAAGAGCCGGAGCAACCCTTTCTTTACTAGAAAGCTGGCTTCTACTCCAGTTGTGTGTCCCTAGAACTCAGAAGCACTGTGCATTCCAAACAGAATTCTGAATATCAGCATACACATTCTTCTGTCAGTTTTATTTGATGAGCGGACTAGGAAGCTTGTCATAAATAGTAAAAAAAAAAAAAAAAAAAAAAAATATTTTTATGGTCTATGAGAAATAGATAAATGGAAATATCCCCATAAAAATATCTTTTAACACATTAGGATAGAATTATGGAACTGAAAACTATCTGAGTTTGTGATTCATATAAAGAAGTGTTCAATGTGCTTTTATACTTTAATGGGAACCTTATAAAATCATTGTCATAAACCATTTTCTGTTTAATTATAGTTAATTCTTAGCCAGGGTTTTCAGATACTAAATTTCCTCCATGTCATTTCATATCATGTTATATATAGCTATCTTGCTGTGCATGGTATTTTACAGACCTGTGAAACAACAAGGTCCTGCCCCAAATAGAGTTGACATTCTAAACTAATGTGATGAGAAACAACAATAGATCATGAGAAAGGAAGGGGAGAAACAGGAAATTAAGGGGAAAGTAAAACCACTCTTGGGAAAAGATTATTTACAAAGGAGTCAGCTGCTCTATTTTTGTTTAATGCTCCTGTAGGGAAAAGGATACTTGTTTGTTAATAATTAAGCACTTAGGTCCCAGAGGCCTGATTCTTCTCTCACTGAAGTTAATGGCAACATTCCTGTTGGCTTCAATCATATGGATTTGGCCTCTGATTCAGCAAAGAACTTAAGCATATGCTTATTTTAAGCATGGGTATTTCCATTGAGTTGAGTGGGAGTACTCACAAGTGTAAAATTACACGTGTTTAACTTTCTGCAGGATGAGGGCCTTGGCTTCCAGTGATGAGCACTCAAAACATTAATCTAATCTAGCAAACTATGGATTGCTTTTTAAATATAGCCACTGACATAAGAGGCACCAGATAATACCAGAGCTGAGACTAATGACCCACAGGATGTAAGGGGGAGATAGAGGAAATGACAACCGATGTAGGCAGGGACAGAACTATGTTGAGCTTTGAAGGTGAATTCAAGGTCTTTGAACCTGATGTGTAAAGACACAGAGCCTGTGGAGACAGGTGCAGGAACTGGCAGTGTTGCTGCATCTCCTGGCTTGAAGTGATTTTCATTATATACAGGGTTTACAGCTTGGTTCAATGTCTTTCAGCACGCCGCCCCTACCAGAATTGTTCCAGCACCCCTATGTGGACATAGGGCCTACACGGTCAGTATAGTGGGATAAAATGGAAGCCAGAACGAAGGAGGTTTCTCTAGTCAAGATGAGAGAACTGAGCCATGAACCAGGATGTTAGCAATGGATACTGAAAGAATGGGGTTGATAGTCTTTCACACCATTTATGATATCGTTAGTTTCTAGTTTATCATTCAGGTTCTAGTAGCTCATATAAGGACACTGTAGTACAAAGGACAGATATGACTGAGAAAAACGAATGTCTGTGCTTATGCCTACTTATCTTCCTAGATAATTTATACTGACAACAATACAAGCCACACCTGAAGAACTTTTTCAGCTCAATACAAAAATCTAACTAGGTTTGCAATCTGAAGAATAGTCAAAGCTATAAAACAATCACAATGAAACCAGCTGTTAAATGGCTACATTGCATATTTCACAGAGTTGACTGGAAAATTCCAGAGCCTCTTTCTGGACACCTGTTGAGAGAAGGGTAATTTTAGCCTGCGTGCCCATTTTAAAATGGAAAGGGAAGGCAGAAGAATGTATAATCATGACTGTTTTTTCCTTTGTTGGATGAAGGCTGTCAGCAAACTATTTGAAAGTCACTTTATTTGATCAAGTTTTTGAGCTAATAAGACTAGCTTCTTCCCCATCCTGAAAAATGTTTTATAAAAGGAAAAATTAAAAATATAAAAAGAACATTAAAACTAGTCGCATTTTCACCCCAAGACTGTAGTCATCCATAAAACGACAAGTGAATCTGCTGTTTTTTCTCAGCACTTGCAGTGAATGATCTACCACTGGATTCAGGAAGAAAGGGACAAGATTTAGTCTACTCTAATATCAATGTAAAAAGCTAAAAATTAAACAATGAACGTGTCACCCGACAGTTTTCCCCAGAAAAAGGCAATTTGTTCAAGACATACCTATGCTCTCATGAAACCTCAGTTTCCACCAAGAGCTTGAGGGAGGTCACAATGGACCTAAAAATAATTACCATGAACTACTTATGGGGTCACTAATTACCACTACATGCAAAAGAGTTTGTTACTAAGCAAGCAATGTGTCTCTTTTTAGGAAATAATCTGGAAAAAATGTAAAACATGATATTTTTCAGAATTCTTTCCTGGCCCCAGCCCTTTGTCTTTTTCTACTGTTTCACTGGCAGTTACATCCCTTGGCACCACCAAGTCAGAATTGGTTTAGTTTTATCCAGTTTGTAAACATTTCACAGCTGAACTGTGGTATTGATGTAACTTATCTAGAATCCATTTTGATAAAATAAGAAACTCTAAACTTCCTGCAAGTGTCTCACAGTCTACCCTTACTGTCAAACAAGGTAGAAGACCCATTCAGCTCATTTCTACTGAGATGATCCCCGACTACAACCTTTTGTCCATGCTAAAGGGATTTTTATTATTCCCCTGATAATCTTTGCCTTCAGACCTTAAATGGGACAGAGAATAGATTTTGTAATGAGCACATATTCCCCATCCATAAATGATAAAGTTCGCCTCTATATAAAGAAAGCAGCTTTAGAAGGTTGTGGGTTTGTTTCAATTATTCCTCCATTTGACCAAGCTACTTTTGTCAGTTTTGACATAGACTGATCACTCTAAACAATTCCTGCTTAAATTATTTGGTAGCTCATGAAGCTGAAGGATATTTATTGTGAACAGGGGGAAAGGTATAAATAGTCTTCTCTTTTTTTAAAAAGAAAGTTAGCAGCATGCAAAAAATTACACAGTTTAAGTACACTCACATACTATAATCATAAGGACCTTTTAGGAAGGCTCTGATCTGCAACTTATCAAGCAGCAATTTAATATAACACAGAGAGTAGAAGCAGAAGCACTTAGAGCTATTGTCAGAAGGGCAGAACAAAATGTACCAGGTGATACTAGTGTGCTTAAAGATATGGGGGAAAAAAAACCAAAAACCAGAGTAGAAAGAGATCACAAGAATATATATAATTCAGGCACTGTATAGCTATTTCCTCTGGCTTACCACACTGGCTCTTAGCGTTTTAACTGCTATAAAAACTGTCTGCTAAAACAAAATAACCATTTTATTATTACATCTTGGTGTTTCTTCTGACAGTATGAGTTTACAGAAACAAGTTGAGAGTCTCATATAATCCAGATGCCTTCATGTGATTACTAGCTATTGTCACTAGTCTTGTTTCAAAGTCTAAAAAAATGGCCTGAACAGTTTTATTCTCTGCTAAAATAGCAAAAGAAAAAGACCTTATTTTAGCTTCTTTTTTTTTTAAACTGAATTTTTCAAACCAGTAGAAGTTTAATCACAGAAGGAAAAAAGACAAGCAACTTTTACAAGAAAAAATATCACATCTTAAAAAAATGTGTTAGAGGAGTTAGTTCATTCTTACCCGACAGCAATAAGAACCTAGGAATATATCCCACAACGTCAGTGTATTCTGAGTAGATCACAGCAGCTTGCTCCACACTACCCAAGCAGATTTAAGATCTGGAAAAAACATCCAGTCCAGAAGCACATACAGAGATAAGCGTTTTCCACTCTTCTAGGTCTACTAGCAGCTGAAGTAGTGCAGGAAATAGGGTAGAGAGCAGAAGAACGTAGTTTCTTCTTACAGAAATCCCAGACAAGAGAAATAGGAGGTATGCTCTGACTGTTTCACACCCAGACTTCTGTTTAAAAAAATTTTTCAACTGTTGCTAGGTGGTATTAGGCTTTTGCAGTTTAGTTCTGAGATTTATTTCCCCTCTTCTGCTCTCTTCACACACTGTTACAGCAATGACTTTGTTGAGCTCAGCTTGCTTGTTCTATATTTAACCAGTGTTCTCAGCAACTCAAGCCTGTCAACAGCTGAGAAGTTTGGAGCAGGCTTTACTGAGTTCCTCAGCGGCTGACTTATCAGTGGATGTAGAACTACATAGCCTGGCTACTACGTTCAGTGAAAGATTGTGGAGAAACTGTCAAATCCTTTTAAGGCCTTCCAGTGATTTCACTGGAGTAATTGCTATTTTAAGCAATACATAGAAGTTCTGTATTTGGGAATGTAAATTTTACAATGTTAGAAAGATACTTGTGTTGATACTCGTATGAACATCAAATCAGTGCAATTTACACAGTAAGGGTTTTAATAAAAATCTATGAAGTTTGTAATTTGAAAGGTATTCACAGCCCTTGCCAAAAAAAAAAGTTGAAATGTGTTTATTCTGAGTAAATGAGTAAACCATTTTCTGTTTGCACAGTTCAAATGTATCAAGCTAGCATGGAGATACAATGAAAGGCTTACATGGAAAGTGTTCAGAGTAACTTTTGTGGAAAATAAGACAGTGGAAGAAGACAGTTGATACTAACACACTGATGTGATGCTGATGTGATCCCCCCTTCATTACCTCCACATTTTAGTATGTCAGATCTCACTAGGGATGAAGGTGAGAGTACTCACTCCAATTTGTGCAACACACAACAGGCAAGACAGACAATCAGGAACACATCACACTATTGCTCTATAAACTACACGATCTCTGCATTTGCTTCCGGATCTAATTCATTGTCCTAATTCTTAAAGTCCCTTAACAACTTGAAGTCTGACAACTTTAGAGACTGCCTCTCCATCTACAAACCACTGAGACAACCACATTGCCCAGGGAAGGGACACTGCAGTTGACAAGCTGACAAAGTCCAGACTAGATGACCTCTTGAGGTCCCTTCCAGTCCTACAATTCTATGAATAGAGAGAATAAAGGAGAAAGACACACTGGGAAAATTACTGATTTCTTGGTTATTTGTTTATTATAGTTCCAAGTCTATACTAGTAACTTTCCATGCAAGCTAGGCACAAGAAAGGAATAGTTCCAACTCATAATCAAAGGAGTCAGACAGACAAGTAGACATCAGCAAGTAGACAAGACGGCTGGGGGATGGACTGACATGATAATACTCATCAAGTACATAAAAGGCTGTTATAAAGATGAGGGTGATAAACAGTTCTCCTTAACCACTGAGGACAGGACAAGAAGTAATGGGCTTAAATTATCGCAAGGGAGCTTTAGGTTAGACACAGGAAAAACTTCTTAACTGTATGGGTGGTTAAGAATTGGAACAAATTACCTAGGGAGGTTGTTGAATATCCATCACTGGAGGTTTCTAAGAACAGGTTAGACAAACACCTGCCAAGGATGGTCTAGATTATGCTTGGATCATCTCGTCCAATCCTCTGCACTGAGGCAGAACTATCGAGGCTCCTCCCAGTCTACATTTCATGATTCTGTGATTGAGTACTAACCTTAGCTTGTGTACTTGATGCTTAGACACCACACTGATGGAAGATTATAAATATTCTCATGCTTAATGTGTCAAGTAGACTTTAATTCAGTGACTTAGTAAGAGCTAATACTTTCTCATTATCTATTTAAATATTTGGCTTGGACACAAGACAAAAAAATTCTTTACTATATTTTATTACAAGTATGTAGAGATCACTGGCTGGTGGAATTTATCTAAATATTAGAAGACATGGAATTCAGGAGAGTTAGGTCATATTCAAAGTCCAAATGTCATGTACTCAGGTCTTTAAACTCTGACAAATCAAATTCAGCAACATTTTAAAAGAAGCCTCAAATTTTGAGTTACCTAAAATCACTGACCACTTTTTTGAACGGTTTGGCCTTAACTTACCTGTTAATGGATGTGATACAACCATATTGCACTAACCACAATAAAGTTCAAGCAAATATATGAACCAAATTCTTAAGAAAATTCATCTTTAACTCATCCCATCCACATTAGGGGGTAATACAATATGGGAGAGCAATACAATCACCCAGGACAGTGGTTTGCAACCTGTGATGACAACCCTCTTGGCAGTTGCATGGCAATCTTCTGCTGAAGTAAATTTGCTTAGCATTGTGCAACTACAGCCTTAGCTGTCAGAAACACACCATAAAGTATTGTGAGAATCCTATAGTGCAGAGGTGGGGCACACTTCTCTATGGGGGGCGTGAAGGAACATTGGGGAGGGATGTGGCAGGACCCAGGCCGGCCCCCATGGAGTATGGGGAAGGAGCACCATCCAGCCCTACTCTGCTCCAGTCCTATCCCCCCCGCAAAATATGTCCCCCCCCAGCTGCTGCAGCCTGTCCGCCACAGCCCTGGCCCGAGTCCCCAGTTCTCCAGCTCCAGCCCCTGGCCTTGGCACCCAGCCACGGCCACTCTGTTCTGCTCCCAGCTTACCCCCACCCTCTGCAGCCCCTGGTCCAGCCCCAGCTCCTGTCTGTGGTCTCAGCCCCCAGCCAAGGCTCAGAACATGGTGCCTGGCCCAACAGCCCCTGTCTGTGGCCCAGCTTTGATCCCCCCGGATCCCCCTGGCCCCCCCCCCCCCCCCCCCCCCGCCCCACACACACACACTCTGCAGCCCCAGCCTGGCTGCAAACCTGGCCTCAGTCCCTGGTTCTCCAGCTCTGGACACTGCAGCCCCCAGTCTCAGCTGCTCTGCTCCCAGCCTGGCCCCCCCTCTGCAGTCCCTTGACCGGCCACAGCTCTTGGCTTCAGTCTCTGTCTCAGCCCCCTGCCGAGGGCCCCCCAGCTGTGGTCCCCCCAGCCAGTCCCCCGAGTCCCCAGGGCCCCCACCCCACTCCCAGCCTCGGTCCTTGCTTTCTGCCTCAGCCCAACTGCATCCCATTCCTAGCTTCAACTGAGCAGGGGATGGGGTTGCAATGTAAAAAGTTTGGGAACCACTGCTGAAGGGCTTCCTATGAAGCAACACAGGAATTGATGCCTCATTTATAGTATTGTGGAAATGTGAACAAAAAAGTCTGAAACAAACATGAAGACGAGTTGCAAATGGATGGATCATGGTATGGTTTCATAATTTAAAACAAAGAAAAACTGAGAACCTCTGACCTAAGTACACTGGTATATAACGAAGATATCTGTTTGCATTTATGACCACAAACCACATGAAATGTCTGATCCATATGGAAGCTGTTGTGTTTATTTCCCGTATTTATTGTATGGGGAAATGTTTATAGATGGATAGAGATAATGGCAGCAAAAACAAGGTATCATATGATCATGGAAAAGACCTGTTGGCTCATCTATTAGTGTAACAGCAGCTGGAAAGAATAATATTTCCTAAACCAGCAACACCACCACTTTCTAAGAAAGCTTTTTCCTCTGGAAACAGGAAAAATAAAGTGACAAACACCACTGCTACACAGCTTGCCATGGCAGTTAAAGACATGGCAGTTATTGGAATAGCAGTACTACAGGCAGGGGGGCCCCCATGCTGCCCTGACAACAAAACTTGCTGCACCATTATCTTTCCCACCCACAGACCGTGCCTGTTAGTCCAATCTAATTTGTTGGGAGTTCACTATCAGCTCTCTGCCTACTGATTAGCAGCACCCATTAGGGCAACCACGGGAGAGGTTCTACCACCCTTATTGATATCAATAGATCCTTACTCTGCAAGTATCTGGATTTATTTCAGTGAGACTATTTGTGAAGTTCATACTACTCAGCGTGAAGGGTGGCAGAATGTGGCCCCACAGGATCAAGAAAACCACCACCATCAATCACCATCTTTGAATGCAATGTTAGTGACAGACATACAGGGATCATCGTCAAGCACGCAGGGTCTAGCCGTTGTGCCAGCCAGAGTGGCCACGGTAAATAGTGTCTCACCAGGCCTCCTGTAGTGAAGTTCCCACATCTGGCTCAATCTTGAGACTCTACGAATCTCCAGGGTGGCCACGCAGGTGATGCCAGGCAGGGCCAGGGTACACACCCCTTCTTGTGTTGAGTTTGAGAGCATGATGCACTGGTGTCTTTTTGTCCATCTTAGCGCTGTGGCCAAAGAGCATGCAATGCCGCTTTTGAATAAAATGAGCAATTGAAGGAAGGCCAGATCTTTCTGAAATTGTGACATTTGCACAAAGTCAACCCACTTTATGCTCAGGATTTAGCACTGACTGCATATGGAATGCCTCTGGATATAGAGGGATGACTTGCACAAGTTTTGCACGTCACATTTGTGTGTGATTTCTGCCAAGATCTTGGGAAATTTGACATTATCTGTGATGATTATCTGTAGAAGGGATGTTTGTAGGCCTTTCCAGTAACCTAAAAATCTCACTAAAATGAAAAGCCTGAAGTGAATCCAGGTTACTGCACTTTTTAGTGGTAAAAAGCATTAATGGCTTCACCTTACCTTCCACTCTCCTATTTATTGCATATCTCCAATGCAATGATACACTTCCACATAGCCTCTAAAACAAAGGGTCAAATCCATAAAGAAATGGCAATAGGTTTGCAAAAGCACAAGTTGAAAGCAAAATGATGTGTCCAGTGCTGGTGTTCGTGCCTCAAAAAAGGTGTTGAAAAATTGGAAAGGCTTCAATAAAGAGCTACATCAGTGATTTGAGGTCTAGAAAACATTCCTTATAGTAAAAAAAGACTTTAAAAGCTCAATCTCAGAGAAAGTTAGAGGTTGGTCACACTCTACAAGAACCTACAGGGAGGAAAAGATTTGATAATATGGGGTTCTTTAATTTAATAGTGAGGCATCATTAATGCAATATTTGGATGCTGAAACTAGACAAATTCAGACTAGAAATAAGGTATACATTTTTAGTATTGAAAGTAATTAACTATTGGAAGAATTTACATAGGCCCATAGTGGACTGTCCTCACTTGAAGACTTTAAATCAAGACTGAATGTTTTTCTGAAAGAGATGCTGCAAGTCAGTGTTTCTCACCTAGTGGGTCATGCAAGGCAAATGGGGCAACTGTTAGGTGTTGATAATTTCATTATAACCTAAAGCAAAAAAAAAAAACCCTCATTCCCCACTTAACCATGAAGGGTCAGGGTGAGCGTTAAGTATTCTGTCATCCCCTGGAAACACACACATTATGTGTGTGTATCATTATTAGCATTGATAGATTGTTTAACTCTTACTTTAACAGTAAATGGAAAGGGATCATGAAGTTTTTTTAATGTCAAATAAGGGTCTGTCGACTTGAAAAGCTTGAAAAACGCTGCTATAGTTCCAATAGAAGTTATGGGCTTGATTCAGAAATTACTTGGGGAGGTTCTAGGGCTTGTTTTAAGCAGAAGGTCAGGCTAGATAGTAGTAGTGGTCCCTTCTGGCCTTAAAAAAAAAAAAAAAAATCTAGGTAAGGTTCTTTTAGAAGGTAGAATATAGAGAAGGGATCTCATTATCTTTATCTGCCCATGATTGTGGTGTCTGAGTATATCATATTTCCTGCAGCAATGATGGCATGCCTAGCATATAGTCTACCTTGTTCCTGATGAAACATGGGCTACTTGCATCAGAAACATGTAGATATTTATTTCCATGTCTTATGAGAATCCCCTTAATGACACTATTGTATTAGCAGATGCATTTAGTTTAGTGCTTTTGATTTACAGAAGGTGAGTGGTGCAACATTTTGTTCTTGCTGTAAAATTAGTCAAAATAAAATTTGAGGTCTAGTACATTGGGGTCCTCTTAATTTTTATGACTGAACAATAGGACTCATAGGAATAAAAAGCATGTTATGTGCAGCTACAGCCTTTGGCTCTCTCTGGGCTTCTTTATATTCCCTTTCCTGCTACCTTACATTAAGCTAGTTTTTGGCCATGTTAGGGTCAATGTTGTCTTGGCTCTTGCCTGTCAGCTGTGTATTTTGAGAGGGTGGATATCTTTTTTTCATTTTTCCAAGTACTGTTGTTGCCTCATAAAACTGGATATTGCTTTCCAGATACTGGATCTGCCATATCCCCAGCCCACCCAAGCACATGCTTTCCCCACTATCAAAAAATAGAACTTTTCTGCCTGTTAGCTCACAGAACTAAATTTAGTTTCCTAATCTATAATTCTGCCAAGTTCATGGAAGTCAATAAAATTGTGTAAGATTTCACAATGCAAATGTTTTCCCTAAATTATGTGAATTACTGTTGAAGGAAACAAAGTGAAAAAATACACTTCATCAGCTCTACTAATTTATGTTGTTTGTGCCATTAAACCTAAGTTTATCGATTGTAATTGACATGCATACTATCAGGGAATCAGTCACTCAAGAGCCTTACCAAACATCAAATTTTCAGATGCTCCTAAGTAATAAATCCAAACTTCTGATAACAGGAACACTGAGTGCAGTTTTTATGGTCCTTGCTGTACTTTTTGGGGGATACTTCAAATCAATGAGTTATAAATAGTGAATCTTCCATTTCCTTCTTTCAGAGGCTGTTCTGAACCACATTCTGCCTTTAACTGTGCCAAATCTATTTTGGATTATTGTGTTACTTAGTGAAAGATATGTTGTAAGACTCTGTCATTTCAATTATTCAAAACTAGTGTTTTACCTAAGAGATTTTAGCATTTAGCCAACAAATATATAGAATTTAAAAGGGACCTCTTCAGAAAAAATGGAATAAACCAATGGCCCAGAATACATATAAAGGTATGTGACTTGGTTAAAAACATAACAGTTATACATAGATTCATAGCTTTTAAGTTTCTCTAGAACAATGGAATTCACAACATAACAGTAAAGCTCATCTGAGTGGGAGACATACTTTTCTTCAGGGGTGGTCAGACTATGGAATGAACTTCCTCAATAAAAAAAAACAAACAAAACAAAAAACCCAAAAACAGTTGCTACCTATTCTGTAACTGTTCTTCTTCAAGATGTGTTGCAAATGTCCATTCCACTTCAGGTGTGTGTGCACCCAGTGCACATGTGTCAGAGACTTTTCCCATAGTGGTACCCATTGGGGCAACACATGCAACCTCTACCATTCTATGCTGCTGTGCAATGGTATAAAGGACAGTCCCCAATATAGAGGGAAAGGAGGGTGGATCATGGAATAGACATGTATAACATCTCAAAGACCATTACAGAGTTACATTGACAATGTCTGAGTTGAGGTTAGAAGACCCTTCATACTGTCTACGACTGGCACCAGCAGTTGAGGATGACCTAAACATTCTAGTCCTGTCCAGGTAACGATGCTCTCCTGATGGCCAAATGAGTGGAATCTCTCCTCAGCCTTATGACCATGAGACTTGGGAAAGAAAGTTTGCAAGTATATCGTTGCTGTGGAAGCAAGAAACTGGTCAGAAGTTTTGGGTGTGGGTGTAAGTAGGCTTTGTCCTTGTAAAATTCTGCATACAGTGGGTGAGCTACTCGAGTTTGTGGTTCTCTTACTCTCCTCGCAGAGGCAATTGCAACCAGAAAGACTGCTTCAGCTTTCAATGACAATAATGAACAGCAGCCAGCATTTAAGGGGCAGACACATCGGTCTTGTTACCACTACATTTACGTTCCAAGGAGGGATAGGATCCTCTACTTGGGATATAATTGTTCCAGATCCTTCAAAAACCTGAGAGATATCTGATTGGAGAACATGAAGTGATCAGCGATTGGAGGGTAGAAAGTGGAAAGTAGCAGTTAGGTGAACCTTGATAGAACTAATGGCAAGCCCTTGCTATTTCAAGTGGAACTCAGTCCAGAACACACTGATAGGAGCCCATACTGGAGAAATGTGTGTTCTGCAAGTCAAGGGCGACATACAAGCCACCAGGACGGGGATGATGAATGCTAGAGAGACCATGCAAAATTGTATTTTCTTTATATATATTTGGTCTAATATGGATCAGATCTCCTTTTGTCTTGGAATTAGGAAGTCATGTGAATAAAATCCTTTCCCTCTGTGTACGGAGGGACCTCCTCTGTGGCTCCCAACCAGAGCAGAGACTGGACCTCCTTTGGAGTGTGGTACCTTAAAAAGTCCAGGGAAAGAGGTGGGGAGGGAGTGATAGAAATACACTGACCCACTGGTCTGTAGTAATATGGATCTAAGCACTTAGGAAGTGGAATAGCCTGTTGGAAAAAACAGGGATAGGAGAAGCTGTCATAAGGCAAACTGGGAAGCAGCCTTGACAAGGCAAAGCCTGTTTGGTATTCCCAGGCTGTTTGACTGAGCTTGCTGCAGACAGAAAGTGAGCAGGTGGTGATCTCCTCCTTTGACTCTTCCATATCTTCCTGGACTGGTTAGGTTTCTTAGGCATAAGAGCTGGTAATGGTGGAATTGCTTCTTTTTAAAGAGTGGAGTATAAATCCCTAAAGACTTTGATGTAGCCTTGGAATCCTTTAGACTATGAAGCTTATCAGTCTGCTGGGAAAAAAGGTTCAGCTCCTCAAGGGGAGATTCTGGATAGTCTGTTGGCCCTTCCTAGGAAGGTCTGACAATTGAAGTCAAACACTTACATATTATGATAGCAGATGCCATGGCCCTGGTTACAGAATCTGCCCCATCCAAAGCAGTCTGGACTTAGGTCCTAGGAATCAGCTTTCCCTCATCCATTACTGCCTGAAATTCTGTCCGGCATCCTCTGGTAACTTGTCTGCAAATGTGAGAATGTTGTCTCAGAGAAAGAATTCATACCTCTCCAGCAAGGCTTGCTGGTTCAAGATATGAAATTTTAGTCCAGCCCTGGAATAAGATTTTCTACTGAAAAAAAAAAAGTTTCTTTTCCTCTCTCAACTTTGAGGTAGTAGCAGGAAGGAGATGCTTCTTGTTCACTACCAAAACCACCAAAGCCCCGGGGGGGGGGATTTACATACCTGTGAGGGGCCTGGTACCTCCATTCAGTCTTTTTGGTCATTGGAGGCAGAGAAGACGGTGTTTGCCACAAAATCTTGTGAGTTCCAAAATGGCCTCTTTGATGGGATGAGTTAGTCAGGAGGGCCCTGTAGAGCCCAAAATGTCCACCAATGGATATGAACCTTCCACTGGTATGTCCATGGAGGAAGCCACCCTCTTCAATAAGTCCTGTTCAGCCCTGGAATTATCTTGAAAAGATGAGGATGCACATGCCACTAGCATTGCCAGCACTTAGTGGTTCCCCTGATGATGACGCTGTTGCATCAAAAGGGTTGGTGTTGTAGTAGCGGTTGGTCTTCTGGGCACTGACATTGGTGCCAGCATCGACACCACCACCCGAGGTGCTATCAGCACCAGGAGGAGTCTCGTCTCCAAGCACACGCCATCTTGTTTCCTGCTTTGGTTACAGGCTGACAGTGACAGGGACATTTATCTTTTGAAGGAGAAGCCCTTCGGAGGATCCTGCTGGTGTCTCTCTCAATACTTTAGGTTCGGAGTTTAATGTCCCTGCACATCTAGCACTTCTCTCACATGTGACCCTCACCAAGGCACTTCAGATACTGAGACTAAGGGTCAATCACTCACACAGATTTTCTGCAGCTGGTGCAAAGCTTAAAGCCTGGAGATAGAGGCATTTCCTGATACCTGGCATTGGTACCCAGAAAAGGCAGGAACCGACAGATATACTTAACTACAATAAGAAACTAAACTTACACTAAACTAGCTATAAACTACAAAAACAATCATGAACTATATACAAGGAAAACAATCTCTGATAATGGCACTGGATACCCACATTTGAAGTGTACTGCTCATGTTTCCACCTCTGGGGAGAGGATGAAAGAACCACCATCACATGACAGAGGTTGTCACATTGTTTATGCGCTACAGAAGGGCTTTCAGGTATTACAATGAGGAGAGTGGTATGAAAACCTGATGTCCTGTACAACACAGGCCATGAAATTCACCCATCTAGCCAAGTAACTTATGATTTAATTAGAGCACATCTTTTAGAGAGTTTTTAAATCAAGACTGGATGTCTACAAAATGGAGAATTTACTACATCAGTTCATCATCTGTTCCAATACCTAACAAAAATTATTTCAACTTATTTACACTTTGATTTTGACGACATCAGTTTAGCAACTGGATCTTGTTATGGCTTTGTCTACTAGGTTAATGAGTCTTCTGGAGTGATGTCTTCTCCTTATGTAGATTATAAATCTTGATTAATTCACTTAACTTTTTCTTCAGTAATCTATATATACTGAGCACCTTTAGTCTCTCAAAGGCATATTTTCCATATTATGAAAAGAACCACTCTGATTATTCCCATCTATAAACAAAAGCCTAGTGCTCCATATCTGTGACTTTAGATTATAAATGGAACAACCTACAAACTTAAATATCTTCTTAAAAGGCAGCTTCGAATGTGCTTCATGAATGATCACCTTATTATGTATACTGCAGTGGATGAGAGTAGTCATGCACTTTCAAGGATTTGTTGGTGCACTGTTCAGCCCACAAGAGTATTACACTGAATTGCTACAGAATTTTAACTCAATATACAAATCTTGTATTTAACACTAAAATGAAGCTCACTTTCCTAAATCTCATTTTAAAAAGGACAGAAGAATGGACAGAAGCAACAAGCTGATAAATGACCCTTTTCAATCAGACACAAAGGATACCGCAAACAATACTGTAAGCATTGTTCTTCCTCAATAAGACAAGTTTCACCTGTGAGTTTCATCTCTTTCTCTAACAAGAAAGCTACGAGTTGGACAAGGACCTGATAAAGATTTTTCCATTGCTCAAGGCTAGTTAATCTCATGCTGGTTTTGAAAAAAAAGTCAGACAAGTTCTAAAATCGTTATAGCTTCATTGAAGTTAATGGACCAATGACTGCTGAGAGGCTAGCTATCTTTAAAGAGACAATTTCTCTTTGCCAACTTCTCTGCATTTAGTCGAGCAACTTGCAGGCAAGCCCAAATTACTAAAATGAACATTACTTACTTCATAATATGAATGTAAGCAGAATCAGGGAAAGGTCTGTTTGCTATAGCCATGCTTTTTACTGTCTCATAATATTGTTGCCCCTTGGCCCAAGTTGATAGCCAATATTCAAGGGTCTTGCTGGGTTGTTTCCATTAGGAAGATAAACTGGTTATAGAAGTCAGGTATTTTTGATGCAATCTTATTTGTTTATAAAGAATGTTTTCCTAAACAAGTCCTGTTTCCCTAAACATAGTAGGAACAGTAGGCAGTTTCCTTGCTCACAATTTCCAAGCCTGCCTTTCTACCCAGTACACTCTGCCCAAAAGCAGCTCTCTTGGTTTCCTCTCAAGGCCACACTCACACTGCTTCTTTTGCTGTCTGCTCACCTTCTGGTTCCTTTTTGCTTCTCTCACACAGGCATATTTCCCAACTCCTGCATTTTCACTCAGTCCCAGGGAGTTAGCTCTTGCTCTGGTCTTCCCATGAGGTCCACCACCTTGGGCAGTGGCTTCTATTGTTTCAACTACTTACTCCATAAACAAACTTCATTGCTTCTTCCATTTAGCTTGAACAAAAACTGGTGAACAATCTATCAGCTTCTTTTGAGTTCTGTGATTTGTCAAAGATCATGCTTTTTGGCCACCAAGTAAAATGCAGCAATCTCTGGGGTGAAACATTGCAATTTTAGTGTCCTAGTAACACTGTACATCAGAGAAGAGGAAGAATAATTTTGTCCAATTGAGGTTGCAGCAGAATATTTTAGATCAGCTGAATGAATTAGCAAAATTGGAATTTGACTATACCATCAAGATTAACACTCAGATTCTTGCAGATAGAGGTCTTTAATGTCCACAAGAGATCAGGACTTTGACTTTACATCGCATCCAAAAGGCAGCACCTCCATTAGCACAGTGCCACCTATCAACATATTGAAGTACTAATTTGTTCAAAGAGAATTGTGCTAGTACTGCAGCATCAATACTACATTCTGACATCACCTGGATGCTTGCATTCAAATGCTGACCAGCCCCACCTTGCTTTGTTTGAGATATTAGGAGATTACCACTGAACATCAGAGGACTACCGTATAACGGATTTTGTTGCACAAAGCCTAAATTCACTGCAACACCTAAGAACGTCTATAGTGCAGCGGGGCTCTGAATGGCGGCTTGTAGAAACATATCCATACTAGCTGTACTCTAGCTGAGCTTGCTAAATATACAAGTGAGGACACCACAGCATAGGACTCAACATAGACTCCACAAACCTGCGTGACCACCTCCCCACCCTTGGCTGCATGAGTGCATAGCTATCACTTAAGCCTGCGCCAGTATCCTCATTTCTATTTTTAGCAAGCTAGATAGCGTACAGCTAGTGCAAGTAACTTTACATGAGCTGCCATTCACAGCACCGGCTGCATGTAAATATATCTTATTTGCCTGATTCTGTTATGGTTCAATCACTGGGCAGAAATGTTTAGCTTAATTATTTGATTAGCCCATTAGTTTAAATAGATTTACTACAGGTATGTATGAGGATAGAATTTGAGTCACGAATCTCTTATCAGATATTTGATTTATACTACATTAATATTAGTTCTCATAGTAGTCTTTTAGTGAAGACGGAATAACAATTAATATGTCTATCGAAAGCTCATTTTAAAAATAAATCTAGGCTAAGTTCTTGAAAATCAATATCGATATACACCTGTCTGAAAACCTGAACCCAGCAAAGGGTGGGTCCTCCCCAGTTTGGAGGAAGTGCCTTGGCTCCTTGAAAACTCAGGACACGACGTTCCATGCAGGAATCGCAGAGGTGCACTCCAGGATCCAAAGGACACAAAAAATACAATCCACAAATTGTATACACTTCTGCCTCTGGGCCTGTCAATGGACTCTACACCTATACCTCTGCATAGGCTGTTTATGCTTTTCCCAAGAAAAAGCAGTGTCCAATGGCAAAGCAGAAGAGAGACTGAGAAAGGAGGGAAGCGTATCCAGACTACAGGCACACTTTCATACTTGGGGGGCATTTACACACTAAGCCAGAATTTGGCTTTCCCCTTCACTCTGTTCTGTGCAATAAATTCAAGAATATAATCTCTGCGATGTATCAAAGAGACAGAGTTGGATTAAGTATAAAGAAGAAAAGAGTGTATATACATTAATTTGTGAATCTCTCAAACAGTTCTACAAACGTTGGGCCTTCTGTTTTCCAGTTACAGCTATATCATATTTTAATTTCTGTGTTTGGTTGGGGAGAAAGTTCTGCTTAAGTACTTCTTGCTACTTCCTGAATAACAATCTGAGGAGCACTAGTGAGGGGAATCAAAGTGGAGTGGCCATCACTTGCACGCATATGTATGACTTGTCAGTGGTTTTCAGAAGTGAAAAGGATCTTCCAAAAAATTCCTTGTAAAGCAATACTTTGGAACACAGTGCTGAAAGTGCAATTTACAGGAAAGAATTGGGGTAGCCTTGGGGTTTCTTATTACCTTGAGAAAAAGCCAGGAGGATTTAAAATTAGTATCAACAAATGTAAAAATAGGCAACAAACGCTTATTTCTTCAGAACCCGTTATATGGCCCTTACCCTTTCCATACGAACATATGATCCTTCTGTATGATTTGGCACTGAAGCCATAAAACAACTTCTGTTTTGCAAACAGCAGGGGGGTTGTATCTTTTAAAAATATTGTTTGGAAAATACTGTCTATATAAAGCAACTACTCCTGCTGTCATTAGGATAATAGAAAAAGTTAAAATGATAACATCTTGGGGCTGAATTCTTTGCACGCATCTCCCTTTGACTTCAATAAAACATGCAGGGCTCATCTAGAGAAAAAATTGGCCCCAATAAAGAGATGGGGAAAGGAAAGGAGACAATGAACCAGTTCCCTTTTTTGTATCAATATTCTAAACCTATTAAATCCTTATTATCTATTACATGCTCTTAAGAAAAAAGGAAATTAATCATCCTCTTTGTTCAATTCTAGCTTTTCTACTGTTGCTTAGAGAACCAATCAGGACCAAAATATAAACATGCATGATTTTGACAAGCTCACTAACTTGACTGGACTCTCACCTGCCCATTCTGGGCAAGTTTATTGGGAAGGAAGACCTGGCAGTATTTGTAGTACTTAAGTCTTAGAAGTTCTTGATCCTTGTAAATTAGTTTCCATAGTATACCCAGGACTGAAACCTGAGTTAGACTGATTGGTGGAGAATCTCCACCAAACAAATACATTTGATCATGCACAGTGCAAGACTGCAGTGTTAGGAGTATAGAACAAGATAAAAAATGGTGAGCGGCACTCCTGCAGGGGAATGTGATCCCACATTAACAAGAGCACTGCTGAACATCAAGCAAATTACCCCTGGCTTAAAACAGACATAAGACCAAATAGGGAACTGTGTACGTGAGTACCTTAGTGCATACTGATGAATACGCTTAGGAATATAGGACTGGAAGGGACCTCTTGGGTCACTGAGTCCAGTCCCCTATCATGGCAGACACCTGTCTCATAAATCCATGAATTTTTGATGGTCAGTCTTAAAATTAGCTAGATTTTTTGCCCCCACTACTTCCATTGGAAGGCTGTTCCAAAGCCTCACTCCTCAGATGATTAGAAACCTGCTTCTGATTCCCAGGCTCAATTTATTCATAGCTCCTGCCATGAAATTGACAAGACAACCAACAGCTGACGTAGGGATGCAGGGTCTACATAAGCCTTAGGTCTCTTGTGGAGGTGGAGTTATTATGTCAGTGTAGTAGACCTCTCATGTCAGCAGGAGGAAAGGTGTAGTGTAGACACTGACATAATTAAGTTGACATAAGCTGCCTTATGTTGACTTAACTGTGTCGGATAGGCCAGCCCTAAATCACTTTTGAGAATGGGGCATAGCTGTTAAAGTCACTTTAGGCACTATTCCATTCAGCACTGCAAGGCCTAAAAATCTGGGTCTATCTAAAAAAGAACCTCAAGAAACTCAATTAAGACATTTTAAATGATACTCAGGAAATTCTGTAAGATTCATGTATTTTTCTCGACAGTTATCAGGGCTTTAATTTTCCTCTATTGTACTATTCTCTAGGTTAAGCCTGACATTTCTTCAGCAAACATTTCTTCCTGACCAGTCTTACCCCCTCACTCATCTCTCTGCAGCAGGCACTAAATCCTTGTGCCATGTTTTCCACATGCTTTGTATCATTAAGGACAATTTGCTTTCTCAACTTTAAAGAATGGCTTCTAGAAAATCAAGAAGATAATTTCCTCATTTATTTCAATTATTCTTTCATCCTCTTATCACAAAAAACATCCCTTACATCATACATTAATTGCCTGCTACACAGCCTACTCTTATTGGTTACATGCTTCATTGGGAGAGTACTAAGATTGCCAGCAAACAACAATGGATCTTGTGGTGAGCTATAAACTGCTTTCATTTCAAAAAAGACGGGGAACAAGTTAAATAGCTGAATATCATAATTACACACTTAGGAATAGACTCAAACAGAGCAGAACAACATAACTGGAAAAACTAGAATGACCTTGCGTAAATAAAAAAGCGTGCCAAAGTTCAGAAGCCTGACGTGAGCACCTTCATCCAGGAAATTACCTGTATAACCCTGCTGTAGATGAAGGGTGGGGTATTCAGGGAAGGGTGTGGGTAGCTTATGTCATGTCCATTTAGTGCTTTGTAAAATAAAAAAATACACAAAGCTCCCTTCTAGTCAAAAGGTAGACGAGTCTAAAAAAGAAGAGACCCATATCCTTTAGCTAAAGTTTTAGCTTGAGTTTGGCCATTTCTGTTAACCATAAGCCCTCAAACTACAGAAAAAAGCCATGAAATAAGAAGAGGAAGACGTAAAAGGGTGAGAAAAGGAAGACAGATGAAAGAGGAAAAGGCAAGAGGAAAGTAGACAAGAAAAGGAACCAGACCAGACAATGAAAGGGTCAGTCAGCATATTCTGCCACAGCATAGCAAGAGTACAAATGCATCCGTGCTGCGGGCAATCTACGAACCTACAAAGTTACCCTCCTGTGAGAAATTACTTTCTTTTGTTGCAGAACCTGTCTGGCTCACTCTGCATGTTGTTATGGGGCAGTCACACGAGTCAAGGAACAACAAACATTCTTTAGGGTTTTTGCTAAATTTTTTTTTTTTTTTTTTTTTTTTTTTTTTTTACTGGATTTGAGGTTTATTCTCCCCTTTTGCAACAAAACCAGAGGGCTGCCACATAAGGCAAATGAGCCTGGAGGGTAGCCCTTCAGCTCCAAGGTGTGGCATCCTGCTTTCTGTCCCCCCCCCCCCCGCAGTTCTAAGGTTTCCAGAGGGCTCTGAGCACCTGACTGGACGTCGCGTCATTAATGCATAAGAAGTGCTCAGAGATAAGAATAATGATCCCCATAAAAAAGTCTCTCTATATACACAATTTAAAAGCCAGTGAACTACTGCAGCTGTAGTTATTGTGGTTTTTATCCACAGTAGAGGCAGAGACTACTGTAAACTTCCTTGCTTCAGCCAGACCTGTGCTAAAAGATCTCATCCCAGGAGTTGTCATTTAGAGTTGGTCAAAATCTTCATTTAGCAGAAAATTCCAAAATTGGGGGGTGGGGGGAGGAAATTGGTTGTTACAGAAGAAAAAGCAAAATTTCACAGAGAACAGAAATAAAAAAAGGGGGGGAGGGGATTCAAAAATAATTGGAACATCTCACTTGGAAACTTCCAGGGTCCCTGGGAGCCAAGCCCTCATTAGAGGTGCTGCTCCCAAGGGTTCCATTCCCCCAGTTCTGCAGCTTGGAGTCTGAAAGCCCTGGTATCCCTAGCCTCAGGCAGTCTACACATGGTGGGACTGCCCCAGGGCAGGGCTCTTCAGAAACCCACCACACAAGCTGGCAGGAGAACAAGCAGGGTTCTGATGGAAACTTACCTGTGGTTTGTCAGAAGCTCTAGGAACCCAATAGGTTTCCACAAAACATTTTGGCTTCAACAAACCAGCATTTTCCAGTGAAAATCTATTTTCTCTGAAAATTCCCAACCAGCTCTAGTTATAACCACTCTCTAATTTAAAAATTGTTTTGGTTCAAATCTTCCTTATAAGAACGAAGCAACAGAGTGGACTATCAAAGCACACATGTGCTTTATCCCAAAGACAGAATATTTACAGTACAATTAAACCTTGTTTATTTTATTCACACAGTTGTGTGAAATGTATCCTACAAGTGCTGCAAACTCAAAGTGTTCCAATTGTTTCGGTTTCGCGTGTGCGTGTGCGTGTGCGTGTGCGTGTGCGTGTGCGGAGAGGGGGTGGGTCTTGGGCAAGTAATTAACTCCCTTTCCATTTGCCCAGGCTCAGTAAGTGCTTTCCATCATGCCACACTTGGGAACAGCAAATAGCTGGTGTTCCAACCTCGGTAGGAGCAATCCCCACAATCTTTTCAGCTAGTACAGACTACAACATGCAACTAAACAGAGGAAACAACTGCTGCCTCTGCAGATTACAATGTAGCTCCTTTGTCAGACAAGGGGTTTCAGAGAAGCAGCTACTAGCTGCTCCTAGACAGCTGCACAGAACTAGAGACTGGAATCGAAACTGAAATGTGCTTGAGACACACAAACAGCCTCTGGCGACTGGATTACACTGCTGACAGACGCGCAGATGCCAGCCCCATGGCTGGACCTTCCCAGAGGTAAACTAAGCCCAGACAGATATTTGGGAGGAGTCTCCAGGTCAGAGCCCAACTAGCATGCCTGGGCAACCAACTGCAGGCCCCAGAGCCTGGACTGCCCAAGCCTGGGTGGTGTCCAGTGTCAGGGCCTGCACCAGAGGTAATCCAGGAGCCTCACCAGGACAGCTGGCGTGCAGCAGGTTGCCTGTTTAGTCACAGCAACCTGACGGGCTAGAGAGGTCAGCAGTCTGGCTCTTAAGACAGCAGCAGTGCCCTGGCTTCTCACCATGCATGCCCACCACTATGCCTGCTCCCGCCTTGCTTTTGTTCCTTCTGCTCCAGCCTTGCCTCTGTCCTGAATCGCTCCTTGCCCATTTCCCTGCTTGCTCCCGCTCCTGACCTCCGATCTGACCCTCAGCTCTGGCTCCTGACTGGACTCTAGCAACCAGTTCCTTCCCTTCGCTGTGACTCCTCGCTACGGGCTCCAGCTTGAACCTTGGCTCTGGTGTGCGGTTTCTGCCTCCCTTATACCCGTGACTTCGGCTCCGTGTCGGACTACAGCTCTGAGCCTGGCCACTAGGCCTTCCGCCTGTTCCAGCCACTAGGCTAGACCACTCTCATCCTAGTCAGACGACAGGTGGGCACCATTTGTAGACAAAGAGCTGGGTGCAAGGAGCAGCGGGAGAGGATGCAGCTCCTGACTTACTCTCTGCAGCAGAAAAGCCGATACGTCTAGTTTGTCTTTTGAACAAGCAGGGCTGCCTGTCAACCGAGCGTAGGAGAGTCGCCTTCCATAGGGAGTCAGGGGACTCCACAAAGCAGAGACTGAGCCTCGTAGGCCTCCCTGGCACCAGAAAGAAAGGGATGACCAGGACCTGTGGCAGCCTGGGACCCATTTCACCCAGAAGGGAGAAATATCATTTGCCAAGAGAAGAGCACCATCCACTTCTGAGAGCTCCATTTCAAACAGCTAGGGCCTGTGAGGAGACACAGGGGAGAATTATTACTTGAATTGTGGGGATTTGAGTATCTAAAAGAGGGAGTGTTTAATTACTGCTGTGTGATTGGGTTAGTCGCTCATTTAATTGTTATCCCTGATTGCATGTCTTTGCTCCTACTTCCAGCCCTTTAGTCATCTTTTATTGGATTAAAATTTATCCTTACTTGTTGATTTCCCATAACTATAATTTGTAATGTCCTAGAGGTCTTACGGGTTGTCTATTAGTTTATGTTCCCCCCCCCCCAACCACTAGGTGCAGACACCAAGTACAAAAAACCCAGAGCCCTTTGGGGTCCTACAAGAAGGGTGAAGCTCATCTATGCACGAGATGGTGAACTCCCCCAGGAACTAAGGACCATCACAAACCTCACTACCTTCATCCCCAAGTGCAAAGCATGCTTTGCTGACCATCTTCAATATTAATGTAGAGCAACATGTACATAAACAAGCCCAATAAAACTCCTATGGTAACAAAACTTTTTACTGCACACACAACTCTCTGCAGGGGGAGGAGATGAAAGAGCAAATCAAACGTGACTGAAGTTATTCACATTGCTTAATGCACTTCTCTATTTGGTTTAATAATTTGAAAAATTTATCCAAACCCTGTCATCTAAGATCAAAGTTTTATAAATACCTGCCTAGAAATTATGCCCACACCAGAACAGATTGAGCACAAGTTTGAACTGAAATTTTAAAAAAAGGCAAATAAATTGTCACACTCAGACTTTAAAGGTCAGAAGGGACCAATATGATCATCTAGTTTGACCTCCTGCACAACACAGGCCACAGAACCTCATCCACCCACTCCTGTAATAGACCCCTAACCTATGACTTGGTTACTGTAGGCCTCAAATCATGGTTTAAAGAGACTTCAAGGCACAGAGAATCCACCAGCAAGTCATCCATGCTACAGAGAAAGGCAAAAAAAACCCAGGGCTTCTGCCAATCTGACCTGGGGAAAACTTCCTTCCTGGCCCTAGATATGGCAGAATGCTGAAACAGGAAAGTTACATTATGTTAGAGAAGGAAAACAGAACCAAGATGTTTTTAGAGGTATGGCTGTGAGAAATTGGAATATGAACAGAACACTGCTCAGATTAGACTGTCAAGACCCAAAATGAGTTTATGAAACACTTGTTGAATGCAAGAAAAAGAAACCATAATGACCTCAAACTAAAATTTTATTACAGTACAAGTAGCAAGATGCCAAATTATACCTACTTGTTTACCTACTAAGGTATATAATAATGACACAGCAAGCATATAAATGCCACACCAAACTCTTATGTTCTTACCTGCATATAAAAATGCCTAAACTAAAAACTGAAACTTACTTGTTTATTTTTCCCATGTTTACGTAAATATTCATACAAAAACATCAATGAATACACCAATACTTATAACTGGTGTTACATCTGTACCAACGTTATGCTGATATACTGTTCTATCACTGATTTTTTGCATTAAAGCCATCATGTACTTGTACCAAAATACATTTTAAATGCCTGTTAAAAATTGTCCCACATCCTCTCATGAATGCATCCTGCAGTATCTAAAGATATTTGTAGCGAATACTGTAATCTGTATCTTTATAACCAGATGTTCTTGGTTCATAATCTTGAGGTTTTCTTTTAAGCAGGTATCCTATTTTCTGATTATGGGCTTTCCCACTTTCATTTCATTCTTGGGGCACAATATGTTCCTGTTTTTTTTCAGCTCCTTCACCCCATCTAGGCTGGCTGACAGAGGAATCAGCCCTGTAGTTTTTTCAGTCCTGACTATAACGCGGTTTGGCTCAGCTGACAGGCATTGGGGTAAAGAAGAAACCCAGCAAGTTACCTTTGAAAGCTAGCCAGTTTCTAAATGCTTACCATAGCAAAAGCCTTTAGGTAGCTGTCGAGCAAGGGTCTCCTATAAGCCACTCCGGCAAAGCTATCTTTACTCATATATTTTTGTTAATTCTGTTCTTCAGTCTGATAAGATAGTTGTATTGCTGAGTGGAATTATTCATTTCCTGAACGTACTGTTTTGTTTGGGAAAACCGTAGAAAGCCTAGATTCAAGTTTCTATGGAAATCTGAGAGGCTGGCGATGTATTTTACAATAATGAAAGATCAGTGGTTAAGATATCATAGCAGTAATCATGGAATAAAAAGCAAGAGGTATTAATTTACCATTCATTGCTGCAAAAGGTAGTAGTCTGGATATTAGTCTATTCATTTAATCTAAAAACATTCCAAAGATGTACTTTTGGAGTAAAATTTAGTCTAGCTAATAACAGGCCCCTCCAAGTTTTAACTGATTAACTTGATCTTAAGCTTTGGTTACCTGACATGAACTAGACCTATGGTCATGCATGTGCCAGCTGAAGCCAATGTAAATAAGGAAGGACATGGTGTAGAATAAAAAGGGCCTGAAAACACCCTGATTACCTCTGAAAAATTTCATGAGTCAGTTCCTACCCCCCTTTATGTCAGATCTTTATGAGGAAGATTACATCACATTTTCTATGGGAGAAAAAAGCCACAATAAACATAATCATGCCTCAGAAAGGCTTATGTCTAATAGCAGACAGGAATTTGCTAATGCAGTCATGGTTTATCTTTTACACAGACATATGCCAGGCCCCTTGTATAGAACAAGCAACATGCAGCGTTATAATATAGTGAAGTCAAAATACCTGCTTTGCTTATTAGGCCTAGTTCTACAAGCACTCATAGGTGAAACTTGAACTTATGAGGGGACCACAATAAAAGGACTACGTACCACTTAACCCTTCAGATCGGGCCTAAATTGGGACTTCAGTGGAGCATAGGCCTAGTGATTTGATGCATTGTAAACATGAATGTCAGCCCATGCTCAAAATTCTCACTAAAGTGAGTACCAAAACATTCCGACATGCCTGAGCGTTGAGGGACATAATGTAGCTTTCACTCATCTGTGACTAGTTTTGCTTTTGGTGTTTTCTGTCAAACTTTCCATTCTCTTAATACAGGACCAGATTCTTTGCTTGGTAAAGCCAATGAGAAAGGGTTGCACTTGGGTGAAAATGTGAATTTATTAGGTTAATGCTAAGAAGGATCAACATCTGTATATCTTAAAGGATTATATCTTCTGTTTATGTATGTTAATGACAATAATAAAGAGTTTAAAGGTTGGAAAAGCTTCCTCCTGAATCGTTCCATGGGGAGTTTGCCTATCCCATCACACACAGAGAACAGGCTAACATTCTGCTCCCAAACTTTATGGAATTCCCGGATCTAAGGAAGCAAGGGTCACGCAGATGAAGAACCTGTTTCTTGAACTGGTCTGGAGACTGTCATCCCCTCTCTGCTTCTTGGTACTATATAACAGCTTCAATGGGTCCGACTACCTGGGCCAGCCCTAACTGCATTTACTTAAAGAGACCCACTAAAGGGAACACTCCCCTAACAGAGAGGCACCATGGAAATGGGTTGAAAAAATCCCAATCTCCTACTTTTTCTGGAAAGGGTGGTGCCATTTACTCAAATTAGGGACTCATCTCCACCATACATTTTAAAAATAGAAAAGCCAGTTTTCAGTAACCAACAAAATATATACCTCAAAACCACCTAACATGTTCATTTAGACTCAATTAAAAATAAAATAAATGCATAATATTAAAATGTCCAAACACTTTGGGCCTAAATTTGCATTCAGTTAAGAAAGGTGAATCAATGAGAGCCACACAACTCTAGCTGAGGGCAGGGTTAGAACCTTTATTCATAGGAAAAGCCAGCAGGCTTTGAGTTGTGCCTGAATAAGGACTGCAGGATTGGTCCATTCTAGGCTCATCTCTGAGATATATTTATTCACAGAGAATCATCATAGAAACTTATAAACTGAATAGTCTTTGCTAAAGAAAGTCCTAAGAACTGTAATACTCTTAGTAGAGATATACAAAGACAGAGATATACAAAGACAGCAAAATTTGGACAGCCTAATGTGGAACTGGATCAAGGATTTTTTGCTTGTGCCATTACAAAAATGGGGCTACATGCAAAAGTCTTAACTGGAAATGAATGTTAAACACCCACAGGATTTGTAGATATTCATCTCCAGAGTTTTGGTTAAGGTCCATTTCTAGTTGTAAGACATATCTTTACTGCACTGGAAGAGTGGCAGGAAGAACCTAAACAGCGTTAGCTATATCACCCCCATCTTCTGTTGCTTACATTCAGAAGTGCTAAATTTGCGACAAATAAAATTACTAAAACACAAAGGATATTAATGATTTAGGTGCCAGAGTAAAGAAGCCATAGAAAACTATTACTATCATCCCATTTCAAGATTACTCAAATGCAATTTTCATGTATAAATCTCATGTGAAGTACCATTAGACAATTGCCTGAGTGACCTATACTACCTCTAAATTTTAAAGATTTTGTTGTTGTAAAATTATTCGTATGGGTTTTCATATTAACTGACTAGGTTATTAGAATTTTGGGCTTTTCCGTACCTACCGAATGATTATATAGCACCACCTACTGATACACACAAGCTTCTTTTGAAGGTTGCTATATTTGGATTATATACAATTTGTTAGCCTTGATCCTGAACTATGACAATTGGTTATATGATTTGTTTGCCACCAAACCAGAGACAGCAAATTGGGATTCTGGTATTTAAAAACAGGCAACCTCTGCACCCAAAGAGTTTCAACATAGTGTCTATCCATTTATATCAGCACCATAACACAATGGTTTGGTAAGAATCTTGGAGCTGAAATACTGTTCAAGTGCCCCCATTGACTACATGGTAAAGACAGACAGACTTTGCCATTAGTGAAGGAATAAGTATGTAGCAAAATAAAAGTAGATGGTCATACATCTGTAACAAAACAAGGTGTCTCATACCTAATAGGCACTCACCTGCATTGACATTGTGCATTCCTATCACAGTACCTCATTATACTCCACAGGGAAAGCACTTTCCAATCTATGTTTTTGTTTTAAGATAGAGTTCTAGATGTTTTCACTGAGAAAGCCTTTAGAACGTAAGCTAAGTACTAGACTTGTAAGTTTCTTAATGACTGCTCCTAAAAAAAAATCCCACAGGTTAGTTACACTGACCTTTAGGAAAAACTATAGTTCCCATATTAGCTGTGCTCTTCTAATTTTCATAAAGTATATAATCTGTTGCCACTAGATCAGGGAATCTGTAGAAAAGGGAAATTCTTAAAAATAAGATCGCTTACAAGTATGTATTTATCTAAATTGTAACAAAGTTCTGTAAATATGTCACTATGTTCCTTATTTCTATGTATCCAATTACCATAAGTAATACAAACTGTTAAATGTATGCATGACAGCCAGTCTTTAGGCAATGTATAGTATGTACATAAACAATAAGTATTTACTTTCTTAGTTAAGCAGTAAAGCAGTTTAAACGTTCCCCCCGCCCCCGGTATTAAGCTTCAAAATTAAAACAACAACTGATAGGTTTATGGCATGGTAGTACTATTGTAGTACACAATTGACAGAAGGAAGAATGCTCTTACCATAACCTCTGCCACGCTTTTCCAAACGTTTCTGAACATTAGAGTTGGCTAATGAACTCAAAGTCAAAGAAGGGAGATTAGAAATATTTCCAACATTTTTGGAAGTGCATAGAATAAAAATCTTCTCACATCCAGAAAGATTTTAGTGTGCAAGTAAAGTTAACAAATACAGCAAACAGGATGTTTATCAGTTGGCCTTTATCATTGGGGATATGATAGAAAATGTCTTAAAGAATATTTTTATTCAGTTTAAGTTTAGATGTGGGATGCAGTGTGTATGACAAAACTATGCATAGTTTTGTGAAACAGAGTTCTGGATTCAGTGAATAAGGCCAGTACAAATTGAACTTACCCGTAGGAGTAAGGACTGCATTGAATAAATGTCTGGCATAATTAATGCATTCTTGTTAGTTATTTAACCATTACCATGTTCTATCTTCAGGTTTAAGTAACAGATATGTATTTCAGTTAATGAAAACAAGAACTAAAGGCAAGTTGACACGTTAATCATAAAAGTTTTCAAACATTTTAGCAACAGGAGTTTTGGTTTTTCTGATGCATTGCCTCTGATATTTGAGCAGTCCCTATTTTGAATACATTTACACTGCACACACTGGCAGCAGCAGGTAGTGTAGCTATATGCCACAGGGAGAAGCAAACGGTATCCACATTGCAGTGTGAAGCTACACACTTTAGCGAAAGACTCTGTAAGAGGGGCATGAAGCAAGAGAAAGGCTCCAGTTGCTCCCTGCTGCTGGAGACTGTCACTGCAGCAGGGAAAGGCTCTGACAATAGGACATTACACTGCTAAAGAGAATAGTGTAGATGGGAAGAGGCACTGCGTGGGCTCAAAGAGCCACGTAGGGTACCTATCCACCAGGTTCAAGTATCTCTTTACTTGCCTAAGCAGTGCTTCAGGGTATGTCTACATAGACAGTGGCAAAGTTGCCACTATCAGAACGATCTTTCTAGATCGACTGAGCGGTCAGCATAGACCTGCTCAATCGATCAGGATGCTGACATAGTAAAACCATCTCCTCAAGTGGCGTAGCACTGCATCGACAGGAACACAGTGCAGTAAAGACACCATGCAGAACAGAAGTACAGCAGTTGACAGGAATTACACGTAGCTTGCGTGACTCCCGACAATTGCTGCCAAATCTCCAGGTGACTGTAGACCAGGGCCACTGTCCACACTATTTATATACCTTCTATAGGTGTTCACTATGTACAAACTCTACAAGCCACCAGAAGTGTGCAATTTAGATTTCTCCTTAGTATTTCATGTAATGTGGCCCTGCAAATCAGTAACAGCTGACAGTGGAATTCACACGTGGCCACATCTTCTGTCAGATATTTGTTAATCTCCCATCTAAATCAAAAGGAATTGTGTGGGGGTAGAATTTGGCTCTTATACTATTCCCCAAATTGTAGTAGGACCAACATTTCCTGGTATTAAGATATTCAAATTTTAGTTCCTTTAATGGAAAGAGATCTCCATATACTCTTAATTGTTATATGCAGCACTACCAGCTAAATTAAGGTTATCTGACGTTTCCCCTTATTAGACCATTTGATAACTGCAATCACAGGCTAGCCCACTGTTATGAGAAAGAATGTACAGTAAGGATGACATTCTGTTGTAGAATTGCAATTCCCAAGGCCTAGAATGTTTAGTTAAGATCTCCACAAAACTCTGGTGAAAATTCCACTACATGCAGTTTGGGTTTATAAGAGATGGAAACAAAGAAAATATACATTCAATTTATCAGGTTGACCTCTCAGACAAAAAGAGGGAAAACACAGGGAAATAAGGCCAGAAATTACTGCCAAAGGGAAGAGATCATAAATCTGAGTGTTCCAAAAACCAACAGTTCAGTCTTCAGTCACAATCCAAACTATAATCCATAATCTTTCTCCACCTCTCTGTTTCCCTTGCTCTAGTGCTTATAGGCAAACCTTTAGGCACAGCCACGGGGAATCACCAGCATAACATAACACTCACACATTAAGTTCCCTGTCAGGAACAGGGACCTAGCAGTGGCTTCTTCTTACTCTACATCACAAATACATCACTCAACTTGTGATAATAGCATCTAAGTCTCTTTTATTAAGACTGTCTCTCCCCCATCACCCCAGAAATGGACAAAGAATTTTAATTGTGACTTTAATGATGTATCATATCTGGCAAGGTGATGTGGTCAGTGACGTAGCTTATTAGTGCTGACCTGGGCATTTGTTAGCACTGAGGTTAATGTTTTAAACCAATCTAGTTTATGCATTTATAGACCCATCCATCAATGCATCTAAGTATGTCATTTCACCGGCGATTTGATGAAGCCAAAGGCTTACACTCGTTTTTTTTCCCCCACTCACTTGCAAAGCTAAACCTGGAACCTTCTCAAATTTAAATGACTGCTTGAATTATTGAGCTTTAGAAGCTCCAGTAGATATCAAGAGCAGTGGCTACCCTGACTTTTCAAATTTCCACGTCACAGAAGTATGAGCTCCCCTGCAAATGACATTCTTTTTAACGGCTACGTTTAGGACAAATTTTTCAGAGGCTAGCAGCTAAATTGTAGCTGCAAATCCTGCATTTGTATAAAGTGGAGGCATGTACACATGGTTTTCATGCTATTTTGTAAACAGTTAGTAAGACTGTGATACCCATCTATCAAAACACAGCTAAATGTACTTAGTGAAACCTTTAACATTTTAGAAACATTCACAAAGCTCATAAAAATGGTTTCCCCATTTGATTCCGCTGCAGTGTGTGACACACACGGTCTGCAAAGAGCAAGTAACATTAGGATGAAATAAATCCAGGAACCATCTCTCATTCAATCCGAGCAGTCAACAGTTGTTGCAGCGACAGGTGTCAGGAATCCAGCTGACTGAATTTTAATGGCTACTCCTGTTCCCTGTAATCATCTCAAAAGGCTTCCTGCTGATGGAGGAATGATTTAATTCTCATCTTTAATTCCAATCTCCCTTCTGATGACTTTCATTTCTTGATATTCTTTAAAATTGTAGGATTTTATTCTGGTCTCACACTAGGGGGCAGATTTGTACCACAGCTAATCCAGTAATCAACTGTTTTTCTCAATACTAAAAAAATTGCATTGCTCATTTGAGAATCCTTCAAATTCTACAGACAACTGCATTTTCATTGAAATTAAACAATTTTTTTTAAATTAAATATTCCAATCAAAGAATGAATCCTGCTTAGTAGATTGAATTCTCAGAAGTATTTCTGAATAGCTCATTTATTTTAACAGTCAATCTATAGCACAAAACCAAGATCAATCTGGGTGATTCACACTGGGTTTCCCTCCACCAACTTTCACTGTTAAAGTGTACAGCCCAACCACTGCAAGGTAAGTAACTGTTCTTTCTTCTTCAAATGCTTGCTCATGTCCATTCTCAATTTAAATGACTCACCAGCAGTGTCTCTGGTGGTGGGCAGGAGTTCATGGATGTCATACTTGAAGCACTGCTCTGCTGAAGTCAGAATCGTCACGAGCTTGCTGTGTTATGGCATAGTGGGATGTGAAGGTATGCACTGATGACCAGATAGTGGCTATGCAGATATCTTGTATTGGGACACGTGCTTGATAGGCCTCTAATGATGCCTGGTCCGTCATTGAGTGGGCTGTTAAAGATGTCAGAGACATGACTCCAGCCTACTTGTAACAAGCCTGGATGCAGGCTGTGATCCACTTCGAAATTCGCTGCAAGGACATCAGCAGTCCCTTCATCCAACCCGCAACCGCAATGAAGAGTTGTATAAAGTGACGGAAGAGTTTGGTCCTCTCAATATAGAATGCTTACATTGAGGGTACGTAGATGCCTCTCCTTGCTGGAGTTATGAGGCTAGAGACAGAAGACTGGCATGAATATGTCCTGATGAAGGTAAAAAGGCTGGGTGCGGATGTAATTGAACCTTATTCATATAAAAAACAGTGTAGGGAGGTTCTGAGGTGAATGCCCTGATCCCCGAAATCCACCTTGCAGATATAATAGCGACCAGGAATGCAACCTTCTAGGACAGGTGAGTAAGAGAACACAAGGCTAGAGGAGGCCCAGTGAGTCTAGAGAGGACCAAATTCAGATCCCTTTGGGGAGAGGTATCTCACTGTGGTGAGAAGATCCTCTCCAAGCTCTGGAGAAATCTGGCTGTCATCTTCTGTGAGAAGATTTTTCTACCCACCATCGTAGAAACACTCCTTAGCTCAATACTGAGGACTACTGACATTTTTGCACTTACATAGAACACTTCAGTGAAAGGATTTACAAAGATCAGCATTCATTATCTTTATTTACAGTGGGGTAAATTGAAGCACAAAGAGGGTCAAATAACTTAGTCATTTGCCAGTTATTGTGGATGTCTGAAATGAGTGAAGGCCAAATTTTAGTCTTTTAAATTCATATTTCACTGCTTAAAATAATTGCCTAATTTTCAAAAATGCTGAACAGCCCGTACTTCTCATTGGTTCAAAATCTTGGTCAACGTCTAATCGCAGGTTGTGCTCTAATCATTATAGTACATTCTCTTGCCTATTATTTCTTCCAACTTGTCAGGAGGCCTGTTCCTCACACTGCTACTGATGCCTCTTTCCTGGAGCTGCTACATCCAGCAACCTTGTTGTTGGAGCATAAGTACCCGCAGCATCTTCCACACAAGACATTTCATCAGTACCTGAGTACTTGTCCAATATAACCAAAGTGATCAGAAGAGCTGAACAGTAAGCCAGTTCCCCCGCCCCTTAGTTTGAGATTTGATGTATTGTATTGTTTATTTCATTAGTGGTTTTTATCCATTAAGTGGTTCACCAAGCCAACAGAAGTCACCCATTGATGATTTTATTCTATACTGCTATGTTTGTGTACTTTACACTTCTGCCACATAATTGTTACTGTATTTTTATTAAACATGTCTGAAAGTGAGATGAGGTGCTAAAGGAGGGCTGCTGGTAAACATGGGCAGTGAGCACTACACCAGTCTGCCAAAACCCAGCAAAAAAAGTTAAGCATCCCTCAGAAAACTACATATGGTAGACCTGTCATAGGCCAACCTATTCAGGCAAAAGGTTATTCTGCTGCAGAAGGCAATGCCACATAATCCTACCTCACCATTTAGATTGCCAGTTTGAGTTAATCAGAATCACTGGGACAAACCTAGACGTTGTGGTCATGTATTGATGTGGAGTAACATGCCCTGGCATTCCATCAAAATAACTTTCTGGTATCTTACTGCATGTTTATGCTTCCCATGACTGATTTGGGAACATCCCCCCCAAAGATGCTAGAGGGAGGGGGAAAAACTGCCAAAAAAAACTGATGCAAGAAATACTAGAGAGGGTGTGTAATAAGGCACATTCTGCTCCTGCTTTCTAGCACCAGAGAAGCCACTTCAACTCCCCTGGTTGTGTATCCACAATGACATTTACAGTCTTATGCTACAGCACTGTATACAGTGCCCCTGTGCTTTCAATCCTTTCCCCAGTGCCTAAGAGGAACAGAGGTCTCCCTTCTCCAAAATCTGTAAGACTGGGCTAAGCCAGCGCTATTCCCTTCTCCCCCTTTCACTTCCTTCCTGTGCCCTTTTTAATCAGGCTTGAGCAGATGGACTAATTAACTCTTTGGATAATTAACCTCAGTTACTCCAATCAGCCTTCTCTGGGGGAACCTTATGGTCTATGAACTAATTGCCATCAGTGATCAGAGTGCAGTTTCACCATTACCACTCTGAGTGAGTTAGCGTTAACTCTCCGTACTCTATCCCTTTGCACAAATGCAGCATGGTGTTACCATTGCATGTTCACATGAAGTCAGAGTAATTTGACATACCCTTTGGTCATTTATTATTGGTTAACTACCATTTTTATAGACATGGGTCACATGCTATTTATAAATATTAAGATCATACAAGTATAGAAATACATCCTGGAGCACTGCAATTCTACAAGTCAGGGGGACTACTTGTAGACAAAGGTTACATTCACCAGTAGGAAAGGTTGCAGAATCCAAATGTTTAACAAATAAGTAGCACAAGTGCATTCGGCCCACATTACAATGAATTTGACCTATTGTCCAATAAATATAAAAGGAACAGAATCTGAGTTGTCAATCTTATGATCATGTTGATAAGAATCATGTTTAAGTTACAAATAAAGCTTAAAATGGAAAGTATTTAAGTGTAGCCCTATCACATGATTATGCCTATGTCTATTTGAAGAAATCTCTGTGGAGACAGTCGTAAGTCCTTCCCCTCCTTGGTTGTGGGGGAACATAAAATAGAAAAGTTCTGAAAGAGGTGTGTGGAGGAAAGGAGTTGGAGAGAGAAACTTTTTTTTCTTTAAAGTTATAGTATAGCTACAGTTACTATTATAGAGTTATTTCTAGTGTGGCTGTGCCTCAGTGCTTTAATCATAGCACAATAGGGTCTTTTGTCCAGGTGCTATGCAAACAAAATAAGCATGACCCCCACCACAAACAGCCTACAAGATGTTACAGTTTCCTCCCATTTATCTAAAACCCCATTATCTGAACCTCCACATCATCCAAATCCTTTCCTTGCCCCCAGCCTGAAATATATGCCTTCTGCAGCATGCTGGAGGCCAAGGAAGGGAGTCAGATAATGCCGTGGTTCAGACAGAGCAGAAAATCTTGTCCTCTCCCTTGCAGTTCTGGCTGGAAGTCCCCAGACATGGAGGAGACGACCCTACTGCTAAAAGTTTCCTGCCTTCTCAGTTACCCAAACTCCTAATTTGGAAATAAAACACTGTCCCCTATGCTATTGGGCTAAGCAGGGATATGCCGTGTACTAGCCTCTCCTTCACCATTCCTGGGAAGCCAGCATCTAAGAGATAAAGAGGAGCTCTCAGATGGAATGCTGCGGCTCACACATTCCACAGCAGTCAGAAGTGACTTTTGGGCAGTTCATGCAGGGAAGAAGAAATGCCAGAGGAGGGGTGGAAGGTAGTGTACTCACCATCCATAATACCCCATAGGTCAGGGCACCACATCGCAAGGAATCCTCATCTCTGGCACCTCCTGCCAGACATGTGACTCTCAGTGTGTCTTCCATGCCCTCCAGCCAAGTAGCATACAGTTCTGTCCCTTTCTGGGACAACAAGGTCCAGCTAAGAGTTAACAAGATATGCCAACACAAGACAACCTGCAGCCCCCTCTTGTGCTATTTCTCAGCCCCACCCTAGGCTCAGTATTCCTTCGAATGGGCTTGCATGCCCTTTCTTCAGGGGCTGGCAAGGGAACACAGGTGCACTATCTGCTCTGGGTTCCAACATAGCAATACCATATTGAGGAACTGGCTCTTCTCCTACAGACAGGCTACAGTTTTCCTGGACTGCTTCCTACCACTAAAGTAGGTGCTTCCCTACAGCCCGTACATAACACAGCCTCCTTTAGTTCCTCGGCCTCTGGCCTCTCAATAACTCCACACAGCTTCTTCCTTCTTTGCTGAAACTAATTCCTCTTCTATCCCCCGACCCAGGATCTAATAAAGTGTTTTACTGACCCTACCTCAGGGTCTCCTCCACCAGAGCAGAGTCTAACCTACTTCCCTCAGTGCCTCCTTTTTTAACTTCTTGCCTGTTTAAATCAGCTCAGGATTCCCCTGAGCCCCACACCAAGCTTTATTTTTTTTTCACAAGCAAGCATTACCTCTATTTCAGTCCCTCCACTTCCATATAAGGACGTGCTTAATGAGCCTTACCTACTTCCATCCCCTCTGGCCAGGAGGCAAACACAGGTGCATTAACGAGCTCTTACTCCTTTGTCTAACAGGTGATGGGAGTAAACCCCACCACAAGGGGGGAAAGAGTTAATTTATTCTGTTAACCTGACTCAGTCAAGTGTGACTGCTAGTACCAGACCTAAAAAGGGAAGTGTTCAGGCTGTAATAAAAGAGGGGGTCTCTCAGGAAATCTCACCAGTTAGTTGCCCTGGCAGATCAACACCATTTCTGATTCCAAGTGTTTTGTGAGATTTTTCTTTCTCCTAAGATAGATGGACCTTCTTCCTCAGCAACCTAGGAAAGTCCTTACCAATGTCTATCTCCTTCAGGCAGTTGTCACAAGCTTGTAAGTACTATATGAGAGTGAAATTTCATATTGTCAGTAAAAAAGAAATGTCTGATGGAAAAATGGATCATTCCTTTCTATGGAAATGTGTTGTGTAAAAATGTATTTCTTTTTGACCAGCCTTAATTAATCTCTAGTTCGCTCAGGTACAGAGTTAACTAGACTGGTCAACATTCACCATTGGGTACTGCATGCTGGTATATGGAACACCGCAGTATCCCCCTCTTGCTGGAAGAGGAAATAACTTTAATATTGGAGATGTTGCAGTGTGCTAGCTTTTTAATGAGGGTAAAGAATATGTGCAAGATGAGCTGGGCTAGAATTCTGTAAGTGCACTAAAGACAGGATTGCTGCCTGATGGTACCCTTACTTGTCAAGATGAGATGATTAGTCATTATTATTTCTCTGAGGGATGTCTCCATATTTCAAATGGTTAACCTCTCTCTCATCTGGTGGTACTGACTGGTTGTGGTCAATAGATTATATGACATGGGGATGATTTTGGGATTTGCTAGTAATTGCATATGTTGAGTGTCAGATTCCTTCTGAGCTAACAGGGGATAAGTGTATGCTCTCTCCACCTGTTTAACCACTATCAACTGCTAATATAGTACCCATGTCCTCCCTATAGATCCATTTCATGTAGAAATCTGAATTTGGGAGAACCCACATATGCTGCAGCACAAACTGGAGGAATGTTATGCTTATTTCTTTTCTATTATGAGTATGTATGTCGGTGTATATGGTATTCCCTGGTTTTGTCACCCATTTATACTCATTTAAAAATCCTCTCCAAATGAGTCATCTTCCATTCAGTTTCCCAGAAGCATTAGTGTCTCCAGTCTCAAACTGAACATAGCAAGGGTACTATTATCATTATTAATTATTTCTGTTCCAACAATACGAAGGAGTCCTTGAAGGGTTACCACTAGAAAATCCAACTCTATCACCTAGTAGTACCTTACTCTGAAAAGTGTCCCTTTGAAATCAACAAGACTGCTTTTGTAGATAACTATTACAGGGGTGACAGAATTTGTGAAGACACACCAAGAACCTATACTTTCTTCTGACACTTTATTACACTTTCTATTAAGTTAGGGAGATCAATAACTAGTTTCATTATAAACACCTAAAAATTCATGTAAATCTTTCATGCTAAATTATCTGCTGTTTGTAGTGTTGTTGTAGCTAACATTTACATGTACGCAGTACTGAAACAAACAACCCTCCAATTATTTCAAAGGAAATGGTGATTTCTTTTCTATACCTCTCTGTAGGTATCTTATATATAAAACCAATGCTCGCTTTGCTGTATGGTATGTCACATTCTCTTCTATAGCAATACATGGTCATGTAAGAAAAGACCGTATCATGCAGACACAGGAGGAGACTGAGTTAAGGTTGCCATGGGAACCTTAGCTCTAAATGGTCTGGCTTTTGTTGACTTAAAATCTCAAACATTACATTGCATTAATTACGTTTTTGTTAGTGGGGGGGGAGGTTGCATTGAATATATAATTATGTTGGATTTGCTGCTTTACTCTTTTAGAAGGTTATGTCTGAATGCAGAATTTGTAAAAATAAAATTACATGCACTCTCAAATAAAAAATGAGCAAAGATGCATTTAACTACCAGAATTCTTTACAATGCTGAATAACATTATGCTTTATAAAAAGAGATGGGAAGAATTCTTTTTTTTTTTTTTTAAATCATTTAGATAAATAGTGACCATCAGTGCCACCAAATACTGAATATGGACCTTGAATACTGATCAACACCATCACAGAATGAGCGGCAGTAGGAGGGAGCCATGAGAGCAGAATCTGGAGGCAGGAATGGGGCAATACTGTGGGAGGGATGGCTTGGGGGAAATCTATGTCTCCGGCAGTGGGAGGGAGCTGGGCAATGGGAAGGATGGGTAGAAGGATGCTGAAAACAGAAACTGGCTGAAGCGAGGGAAGGAGACAGATAGACAGACAAAGCCGACAGAGGGACTTTGGTGTACTGGCAGCAAGTTGAGAGACTGACTCTAGGGCAGGACCAACAGGAAGTAGTGAGGCAGTGAGTGGAAACAGATAAAAGCACTGTGAAGCCAAGGTGACTCTAGCTGCGCAGTAGGAGTGAGTGAGATGAGAGCTGGACCACAATTGAACGAATGCTGTCAAATATCATGATGGTAAGAGTAAAATAAAATATCTAAAACTTGTGTAAATACTGTGATTCAAATTCCTACCAATTTTAAATGGGTAAAAATTAAAATAACACATTAAATGTTACTCTCTAGAATAGAAATTATAATTGATATAATCTAGCCGCTTTCACGCTTCAGGTATCTCAGAATACTTTACTAGACAAAAACAGCAATGCCTCACCCACAGTTTTGGATACTAGAATTTGTCTAACGAGAAAGAAAACCTTGTCCAAGGCACTGTGTGTACCCCCTTCACTTTTCTGAAAGTGCAATTTGATCATTTTCTTCTTCCTGGAAAACCACTTATGGACAATGCATATGGCTTAATTTTACTTCTTGTAGATTACATTATCTGTTCCTGAAGTGTTTATATTTCATCTGATAAACTTGCCCCAGAACAGTCAGTCTTTATTCATCATTATGGGTGGCACAGAGTTTGGAGCTTTTATGATGAAAACTGACACAACACTTAAAAACTTTCCTGTCCTTGAAAATAATTCATTGCGCTACAGCGTGCCAGCCACAACACAGGTATTAACAGTATGTTACTTAGGCCTATTGTACATGTCCTTATAGTATTCTTAACTGGAAAAAAAAAAGTCTGCTAACATTTCATAGCCTCTTAGCAATCATGATCCCCAATCAAATAATATATAGCTGCAAAATGATTGAAAAACTGTTTGTTTGTTTGTTTTATTTTTATTATAATTAAGGAGGAGAGTGCTTTTTGTGATATGCCTTTTACAGAAATGTACAGAACAGAGTACAAATCAATGAAATCTAAGCACATGTTTAAGTTTGTTTCTGGAGAAAGGTCATTAAGTTGAGTGTCAAGCAAATACTGAAGGCGCAATATCCTGTTTCTTCCTCACTGGCCCTATATACATTGAAAAATAAGGGGGAGCCCTGTGGAACCCCACATGAGACCTCTCAGGAAAGATTAATTACCAAAACCACCCCTGAGATTTCTCAGACAGAAGAAATGGAGCCATCCACAATAGCCCAATCCAATCCAATTAAGGTCTGCTGGCAGAACAATGACATCTGCTAACATCCCAGAAGCTTCAGTCATGCTTCAGACTGCTACACAGTACAGAAGCAGCCCTCATGGCTTAAAAAATAACTCCATGAGCCAAAGGAAGTGACATCTCAATGCCCACACCATTCAACCTCTCTGTGACTTTCAACACAGTCAACGATCATATATATTACTGACTTGCTTACATGACAGTTGTTGGGGTAAATTGCATAGCAGTATGGTGATGAAACGCATCTATTGACTTCAGTCACTAGGATTCTAAACAAGTGTGTTTTTAATTTTAGTAAATCAAGTTATTGCTCCAACACTATAAGAGTGTTGTGAAAGAAACTTTGGGAGATCAATCTGTAAGGACATTCTCAGAAACTATGAATACAGTTCCCTTGGCATGCCTTCTAACATTTTGTTGTAAGTATCACATAATTCTTTCAAAAATGATGTGCAAAAATATCACTTAAAATTTACACTAGTGTCCTTTTAAATATGAATGTTAGTAAGCTATTTGATGAAAATCTAAAATGAAATACTATAAACTATCAGATTATATAAAAATGTGTGTATGGCGATAAAGTTCAACAACACCAAATCACTTCAGAGCAGTCCGGTAACAGTATTAGGCTCTGGGAAACTTTTATGTATTGGCAGTATATTAATCCAAAAATTTCAGATGTCTATAAGAAACTTGGATGAATAGCAGTGAGACAATTTCTTTATAGTTTGAGTGTGAGGACTCACTGAAAACCCCATTCATTAAGGATGGAGGAAATGTGGGAATACCTCCCTCGTTGCACTTCCAGAGAAGCAAAGAAAGAGGCTATTGGGCAAGTTCCACACCAAGAACTAAAGTTCTTATAAATGATCTATTAAAAGGCACTGTTGATAATAGGTGGTTTGGGCAGGTGCAGTGCAAGTTGACATGACCTCATGAAAAAAAGCTCTGGAAGTTCCAGTGCAATGATTGAACAGAAGGGCTAATAATCCTAAACATTACAGGTGAGGTTTCCACTGTTACCACAGAATGTTCCAACCTGGAGACATGAGAATCTGATTGATGGAGCAAACAGAAATGAAACCCTCACATGAGATGAGATTTGTATAGCCCAGTTCCTCTGCATAACTCAACCTTCTAGTTATTTTCCTCTTCTCTTGCCTAGACACAAATAATTGCCAGCAAGGTATATAATCCAATTATTACCTTTTAAAATATCCTCATCTTCCTATTGCTGTTCCTTATGTCATACCATCATTTTACTCACACCTATCAGTTTTCAAATGCAAACTGGCATGGTAAACATTGTTTACTTGTCATTGTTTATCCTATGTGTTTGTTTTGCATTTCTCTCAGATTAGACGGTGAATTACTCCTTTTTCTCTTATAAATTACAGGGGAAACAGGTGCAAATTAATAAACTAGTTTACATGAATTTTCTCTTTGTGCTGTGGCACAATCATAGGGCATTTATAGGGTAGTCATATAAGGGAAAAGATTTTGGAAGCAGGATTGCTGCAGGAGCTGTGCTACCCTTGGACTAGTGGGAGCCAGTCAGTAGAGCAGATATATGGGGCATCTGTACAGATACCTGATGCTTCCTGCAAATCCCTTGTCATCTGTGGGTTAAGGAGGTTGAGGTGGAGAGCCAAACCATGTTTCCTTCTTTCATTCAGAAGAATTCCTGGGAAACTCTGAGTTAAAACTCAGTTTCTTCTCTGCTGTGCAAGTATATCTACATACCCTGTGTGGCAGCTATGCATTATTGGCTCAACTTTATAGATAATGTCTGTACAGCAATCAGTCTTACGCAAGAACCCGAAGATCACAAAACCTGATAGACGTAGATCCATGAATAAAGTCTGGATTTTCAGTCCTGTTTTAAATAGTAAAGAAAGCTCTCAAAGTTTTTGTTGCCAGAAGTAGGATTTGAGCCCATTCAGACATTTGCCCTTTAAGACTACAGTCTTAACCAGCCAGCCACCAGTATAACTACTGAGAGATTAGCAGTCATGCACACTGAAAAATGCTATGGGTTGGGTCCTTATATGACTGGCTTTGAGAAACTCGTTGAAAAGCAGTGGATTTAAGTTGTAATAAGGTGTAACAGGGTGGTCTGCCTTTCTAAAGGCCAGCGGGTATGGGGCCAGCCAGCCCTTTTTGATTATCATACCATGTTGGGAAAGGGTCACGTGTTTTCTATAAGCTGCTGAGGGAGCTCATTGGAGAGTATGGCAGGAGGGAGATTAGTGCCTGTGACCAACAGAGGAGGGTTGGCTCTGGGTCACTGTTATGTGTGTTGGTCACAGGAATAGCTTTGTTTTGTTTTACTTTGTGGGTTTTTTTGGTTTGTTTGTTTGAATTAATAAACTCTGTCCTGAGGGAAGGGCCTGGAAGAGGCTAGTGGCCCTGAGTTTTTCCTAGGCTGGTAAGGGAACCCACCAGTCTATATAAAATAACTTTTTGAATAAAGAGATAATTTTACACTTTAAATATAAAATTCTTTATTTAAACATGCAGTCACAAAGTGGATTTCATAAACACGGGTTTTTTTGAGACAGAATGTGAGCTCTTTACGTGACACCACTGTCATCAAAGATGGAAATTACTTTAATTTGGTACCTGAAGATTTAAAGATTGTTTTATGAAGATGAGGTGCAAGTGAGAACTTCAAGTTGAAAGAACTGTTTGTTTGTTTTTTTTAATAGAAATACTGGAATATTCAACAAACTTATCAATAACCTAGCCAAAATGTCTTCCCTTAGGAAACTACAACATCAACATCTTGGTATTTGCAGTTGATGGCAAACAATAGCCATTGTGATAGTATATAAAGCATATAATGATCTCACAGTCAAATTAATATGAAATGCCAGTTTTATGACTTATTGTAAACAAATGAAAGTAGAAGTTTTAGTGTGAAAGCTGTTTGATGAAGGCACTTTTTTATACGTGCAATGACTACTGCAATAGGGTGGGGTTTCTACATGCTACTGCAATACAAATAATAATAAATCACAACATCTTTAAATCTTTTATACAGAAATTATACAAACCTTGGATTAAATGAAAACAGGCACAGTTATTTTTTTCCTGATATTACAGTATTAAACCTTGTTATGGAAGAGCCAAGGCAAAGGATGCCCAAAGCATGGCCTTGGAGTTTAACAGTTGGGATGGCTGTAATGATAAACTTGTTCAGTACTCCATTATTTCTTTGAGCAAAATCAGTTGAAAATCAAAGGATGATTTGAGTGAAGAGTGAGAGTGTGAAAGGAGTGAAGTTGTGTTAGGTACAGTTGGTTCAAGACAAGTCTTTCAAAGGACCACATAAATTATTCAGTTACTAAACATCTTACAGAGGACCACCCACTGTCTAAGGCCTGGTGTTTTAATGAAGTCAAGTCAGAGGTTTTGAGTTTTCAAATGATGACTCTCTTCATTTCAGCTGTAGTGAGGTCAGGGCACATATGCTATTCTATACATGCCTCTAGCCATCAGGACTTTCCTTTTCTGTAACATTTCACACTAGGTTAAGTTGCTGAAACAAAAATGCAAAGCAGCTAAATGACATGGAGAAAACCCTCCCTGTTAACTTTTTGTGTAACTTTAGTTTTTCTCACTTCTGAAGCCCCCTAATAATGTTTTAGTGAACGGAATGAGCTAGGGTCCTAAATACAGGTCAGGTATCCAAGAACTTCTGAGTTCTAATCACGGCTCTGCCACATCTTACTGTGTGCCCTTGAGTATGTGAGTGTTCTTCAAACAGGACTACATGCATCTAAACTAGGAACCTTTTAGTTCTTGTCCACAGCATTCACATGGGGGAGTTACAGCACAGCACTTTGATGTGTGCTGCTATTCATACCCCATAATCTGAGCTGTGGGGCAGTGTATACATAGCCTTTTTTTAAAACTGCTGCAGTGGGAAAAACACTAGCTACTGCTCACGGACAAGTGTTATTTCTTTGCTAATGCATGTACTGTAATTTGAAGCCACAGCATATGAAGTCTAGTTACTTCCTACAATTTCCATTCAATAAATTATTATTAAACCTCTGTTGGACATTTAAATTTTCATAGCAGATACAGTTCATGAGCACCCACAAAATGGTATTGTTAAAATAACATTCACCAGCAACATTATGGAGGAAAAATAGTTTATTGAACTACAACTAGTTAAATATTCTGATATTACTTTTCATCTATGTTTGGATAGGGGGAGGAAGGAGTTGATCTTTTTCATTTAGCTTATGTGGATAAATGAATATTAACTGTGAGTGAACATATATGTTTGTTCTGTGTATGTTCTATAAAACAGTTGGGCTTGGCAAAATGCAATTTTAATCCATCAAAATTACAAAAAAATTATTTGTAAACATTTTTAGATTTTAATCTATTTAAATGTTCATGGTTGTGGTAAATTATGGGGGATTCAGACAATGTGGGGCCAAGCAATAATTATTTAATGAGGGTACATGTGAAATGCAAAAAGTTAGTCTTATAATTTAAAATACAAATTGTCTACACTATATGTCAAAATATACAAACTAAAGAGCCTAAAACCAAATAAGTTCTCCAACAGCATTTTTCTTACTTTGCCTACCTGTAAATTTTGATTATTATAAATAGAAATATTTTTCATCAGTTTGCAGGTGTACGGTGAAATAGACATTTGTTGATATTTACCACTAAAAATTTGATCCTTCCAAACATAAAAATACCATTGTTAAAACATGTGTGTGCGTGTGCACGTGTATACATACTTTGAGGGTGTCTGTGCATGTACTGTATGCATTTAGGCTGCTGTATATAGGTTTTGCATATAACTCTAGGTAGGAATGGATAAAGGAGTGTCATGAATTTTACCTTTTGCTTTTTCTGAAATAACTATAATAAAATCATATATGTCAACAAGTAGCTTTGTTGCGTTCCTCTGCATGTGTATATTTAATTTTATGTTTCTATTTGTGTACTTGTACTGATTGCACTTATATGTTTTTGCAAAATTGGTAAAGCCTGTCTGGTAGGTAAAATCTGTACGTAGGTGTATTAACTTTGGCACAAAGCCTGCCCTGCAGTTTTCTGCTAAATTTGTGAGCTGTTAATCCTATCAGAGCTTTATATAGAGGTGAAAGGAATGGGGGAGGAAGTGGTCTGTAAGTGTGTGTTCTTGCTATCATGCTTTGAGCTAGAACTTTGTCTCTGACTCATAGTCTGGAGGAATAAGTGTTAAGCTATATGCGGCCTTGCTGCTTATTTTTCTAACAGTGCTGAAACTGTCAGAAAGAAAACCCAGTTTTCTGAAGGGACTGTGTATGGGCAGTTAAGTCTACTGTATTTTGCATATTTCCTTTAATTAACTTTTTTTTTTTTTATCAGCCACAGCTGAGAACAACATTTCTTTCAGAGGGGAGGAAGGGAAGATGTCATCTGTCTCTCTAAGACTTCCATGATTTTGATTTTTTTCTTTGTTTTGCTAAATAAATCAAATGAATAATGCAAAATATTTATTGCTAAAGCATTTAAAATACATCGAGAATATTATTTGTATTTTCAAGGCTATTTTTATTGCATTTATAGCCAAATTTAATCATTTTCATAAGATTACATTTAATTATTTAAAAGCACAATAAAACAAAACACCTGTTTCTCTTCCTGTACGGGTGTATTTCATATTCTGAATGAGTTACAGGTTTACGTTAAATGGGCACAGTTTGTGAAAAGAATAGTAAAGAAAATGTTACCGACTTCTTTACATAGAATAGTTTAAACAAGGCCTGCATTTTGTCACACACTAAGAAAGGCACTGCTGTATTAGCTAGATTGTAGCTTGGGGAGCAAAAGTGCAGAATATAATTAAAATGTACTTTTACATTTCTCACATAGTTAAATTTCTTAGTCCTCTCTCCTGAGAGCAAGAGCAAGTTTCCTGCTTGCATCGCTTTTAATTTTATCGTTTTAAGCTGTAAATATATTTACCATAAGTACTAACGCCATTCATTATTATAAAGGATATTATAAATATACATTTTGACAATCCACGCATTTTCTTTTTTCGCTCATGACATTAAAATTAGTTATAACTTTCTAGTCATATGCCAGAAAATCTGTGCACAAGTTATTTCAGGGGTTACAAATACAGATACCTATTTAGAATATTTATGACCACAGTCAATAAGAGTATTTTACCACTTTTGGGTGCAAAAACCTAAACCTGCTATAGAACCAGAATAAAAGAAGAAATCGGAGAAATGGAAATGCCTGTATTAGAACAGATTAATAAGTGAGCTACTTGAGGAAAAATGGCTCAAATGGGATATAATGATTTTAAAATAATTGATAGAACTTTTATTAAAACAATATGAGTACCTAGGGGAATGAATATCCCATGATGTCTTCACTCTTTTTTGTATTTACGTCCTTTTCTTGTAATTATGTACAGTTGTGATATGTACTACCAACAGTTCTGTTCCTAGGAACATAGGACTGGAAGGGATGTCCTGGGTCACTGAATTCAGTCCCGTGCTGTCACAGGCAATGTAGTCATTTAATTCCATTAATAAACTAAGCTCTGTCTTGACCACAGGTTTCCTGTGCCATTGGCTCTTGTAACTGCTACCACCACCAATCTGTGCACTTGGAAATTGTATATCATGTCACCCCTCACTCTGCTACCTTAATCCAAGAACTGTGTTCCCAGAAGCAGGCTGTAAGCTGATCAATATGGTAGCTGCTCTTCAAGGGCCACTGCAGGAATACCCACTATCTCTCTAGATATGGTTAGCAAATTCTTACTATTTGATTTACAGGTGAATTCCTGGATGAACTCATTTACTGTTCATCGGGAGGTGCCCTCCTTACCCTCTCAACACAGGAAAGCCTGCGTACAAGTCCCAGTTCAGATTTCCTTCTCAGAAACTGGGGGGTCCTAAATCTTCCCACTTGGATCTCAGTGCTACCTAGGGTGACCAGATGTCCTGATTTTATAGGAACAGTCCCAATATTCAGGGCTTTTTCTTATATGGGTGCCTATTACCCCTTACCCCATCCCAATTTTTCTCACTTGCTATCTGGTCACCGTAGCTCTACCTTTCCAGTAGTCTGGACCATACAGTCCCTGGGTCTGGTCTCTGGTGTCTTGAGAAGTCTGGCACCTTCACCGAAATCCTGAAAAAAAACAACTTGTAGTTTGCAAGTTTCAACTCTCTAACAGTCCATTCACTCCTGCTGACATTTGCATGAACATGCCATGGTGGCTCCTAGCAACCAAATGGGCCTTTACAGAGTCTGTAGATGTTAAATCACTGTCTCATGTTCTATCACAGGTTTTATTTCCCACAACCCCTTACACAAAATAACAATTGAACTCACCATATTATCTAACGTTCTCCACAAGTTTCCTCTTAAAACTAGTTAGGCTTTTTGTCCCAACTTCTTCTATTGGAAGGCCGTTTCAGAACCTCACTCATCTGATAGTTAGAAATCTACTTCTAGTTCCAGCCTAATTTATTCATGGCTAGTCTATACCGATTTGTTCTTCTCTTGGAATTTACCTTTAAATAAAAGGTCTGTTTGATTTTAAAATATGCAATAAAAGTATATAATCTGTGACATGAGGCATTATAATGATAAATACTTAGGTTTTCTACAATTTTCTCTTAAATTATTCATATAACTAAAATACCCCAATGTTTTTTCTTAACATTCAGATTTATAAATGGCAATTCTTCCTTATCGGGTCTATCTTTTTACATTTTAGTTTTCCTCATGATTTTAGCTCATTTTTATTATTTGTAGAGGTGGTGCTATATATATCAGTCCTTCGCTTAGGAGTTCTAGGTCATACACCAATCTTACTGGTTTCCCTCCCATGTTAAGATGGATTTTCTAGTTGTGGGTCAGGTGCTAGAATATATTCGGCCAGACTCTGAGCATAACATATTTGGTACTGTATCATGTCCAGTGACATCTCATTTCTCAGTCAATCTCTTATCTTGTCCATTAATCTCATTTTAGCATAATGTTACTCTAGTTGAATGGGCTCACAAGCTACAAGGGAATGTTTAAATTAAAAACAAATTTTTTTCTTTCAACAGTTGCATGGGAACAATGAACCAGAAGGTGCAACAAAACAATATTAGAAAAACATGAAAAGACAAAATGGGTGAGGTAATGTGTTTTATTGGACTGACTTCTGTTGGTGGAAGGGATAAGCTTTCAAGCTTCACGGATCACAGAAGCCTTGAGGAAGAGATCTGTGGAGCTCAAAAACTTGTCCCTTCCACCAACCAAAGCTGGTCCAATAAAAGATGTTACCTCACCCATTTTGTCTCTTTCATATCCTGGGACTGACATGGTTACAACAACCTTACTTACTTGTTTATGTAACAGCCTTAGCAGCAGATAACAGATTCCCCATTCAAAATATTTGTAACAATAACAGGAAATCTTATAGACAATAACCGTAATGGAAAAACACCTAACAAATCAATGTCTATTTTTATTTAAGGGTAAGCTTGTGAGAAACAGCAGCTTGTTTTAATTAAAAAAATCAAGAAAACATCCTGAGCCAACCTCAGTCTTTATTTACACCAAATATCCTCTGACATCAGGGTTTGTTATGCACTTTTTTCACATCTAGATTTTTGACGTAATACTAATTAACAGTGTCCTTTATAAATCGTAACCACTGTAATAACAACAGAGAAGAGACCTGTTAGGTAATTTTTCCAGCCCAGGGGGTTCTCTGGGGGACTATGCAAGACTGCTCACTACAGTTATTACCAAGTGCTTTACAATAATTCCAGGCAAAGCTATCTTAAATCACTTGTGGCATAGGAACAAGAAGTAAGTTTGATATTGCTTTAGAAAACAATACAATAGGTGTCAGTTAAAAGCAATTCATCTGAGGATGGTAAGCAAGAAAAGCATATTGTAAGAAAAAGAAGAGCTAGAGCACAAATGTACTAGAGGAAAAGTTCCCAATAACACCAGTAGAAAAATCAAATATAAATTGCCCTGTACTTTCTGAGGGCAATAGTCTTGAAAGAAAATCTTGGGGGACAAATTCTGTGCTGATTTATGCTCCATAGAATTCTGATAGCATATGGTATAAAGGAACACAGAATTATTTTTTTTATCAAGGTTTCTATACATTTCATAAAACTCCTTGAATGGGGTCTATGCATTTTCATAAAACAGGCAATAATGCAGCACAGCACCTAGGCTCCAAAGATATTGTAGCTAGGATTGCACAATGCTAATCAAATTATATTCTGTAGCCAGTGCAACAAGGCTTCCGTGGAACAGTTCTGCTTCTTTCTTTCTGTAGCTTTTGGGATAAACGTAATAGAAGACAGATATATAAAGATGACATGAGCAGGAGGCAGAAACAGAATTAAAGGCCAGAGATAGACACTTGAAAAAAGTGGGGAAAGAATTCTTTTTCACTTTGTCCTAATGCTTGTCTCCAACATAATTTTAGAATTCACAGTTCTGAATGTAAAATTGTTGTTTAGGTAGCCCACAGGACTATCATATAATAAAACAATTTATTAATTGTGGAAAGAGACAGGAAAAAACAGGATGGCTAAGCAGAAAGAAGATTCCCTGACTAACATGTGACCTAATGAAAGCCATTAGCTTTTCAAACAATAAAGGTGTCACTGAGATAGTCTTCCTGCCTTGTGAAAGTCAGAAAGTGGGATTTGTTTTGTTTGTTTTCCTCATAATAGGAAAACAAGTCACTGAATTTGCCTCTATACCACCTCTCTCCAAACCCACTCCATCAAAAATGTAAAAACTAAAGTGAGGGACCATGTCACTGATTGAGGCGCTGGACTGGCTTGTAAAAGACAATGTTCCAGAGCAAGCATATGTAAATTGATTAACATATACCAAAGATATAAAAAGCCACATGGGATACAAGCTTGCCAAGGAAAACTGCAGACTGTTGCTGTTTTGTTTGTTTTTTTGTCTGAGCCCGCATTTGTTTCTTTCTAGAACTTTGTCTTCCATCCTTGAACCTTCTGCCTGTACCAACACTGATGGATCATAACCTCCTTACACTTACACTCCTTACACTTTATCTATCTACACTTTATCTATCATCAGAAGTCCTATGCTGCTCTGGTCCTGTAAACACTTACATGGATACATATCTTTATGCCAATGGGACTCATGCATAAGTGTTTGCAGGATCAGGCCTTAAATTAAGCATCTGTGAATATAGCCACAGTTGGCTGAGCTAGTCAGATACTAATGGCTGGTGCTGTTACTCAGAAAGCAACTGTCAGATTTATTCCTTCTCTGGACTCAACCAGGAAAAAAAGACAAGTCATGGAATGGATTAGGATGGGGTAGGAATGGGGTTAAACACTCCCTTTTCAGAATACTTTTCTTTCAGGAATCTCTAAACAAAAACATGAGATGGCAAGAGTCCTTCCCCAGAAAAAAGTGCACGTTAAACAACAAAATCTTCATCAACAGACAGGATGCCTGTCACACCACAAGAGCCTAAAACAAGAGCATAGCCAGTTTAATATTTGATAATTCTTCTTGTTGAAAAGAGCACGGTCTCCCTGGAGGGGTTTACTCTTTTTAAAATATCCTTTTCATTTCAGGCTACTTTGATGTCCACTTATTTAAAACAGTAGCACATTCCTGGCCATAGTGATTATCGTATTATATTGGCTGCCATTGATTTGATCAATGAGGACATATCAGCATGTTATGCATTTTTATATAAAAATAAAACTTCTAGTTTTAGAAAACCATTTGAGTTCAAACTTGAATCAAGTCTGGTCCACTTAAGGAAGACTGCCTCATTATGAATTAATATTATGACCCCAGCCCTGCAACTGGATCTATACAAGTAGACTCTTATGCCTTCATGGGACCTCACTGAGATATTGAGGTCCACCTGCATAAAGCCTATTGCAGGATTGGGTCTGAGTCTCTCTCTTTCTTATGTTAAAGAATTTTGTTGTTTAGATTTCAATGAGACATTGAAAGTCTCTCATTTTTTAACATAAATCTTATGCATTTATCTTTTGCCCAGTTTGAATTTTGAATTTAAGCAGTAATGAAATACTTCCATGTCATATTTACCATGTGTGGGTTTTTTTTACATCTTCATTATGCTGGGAACTTCCTCCTCCTATTTGTGTGGAAAGTGATTCTCTTTAAAATTTTTTCCTTAAAACACACTTATTTTCTGAAGTCTTTGAGGGTAATCCAGCAAGTAGGTAATATATACCTATAGATTTTATTTATTTTAAAATGTGAATTGCTTTGTTTATGGACCTTGAGCTATTTGTTTGATGCATTATGTACTTGAACTTTGTATAATTTAGGGCCTGATTCTACAAACTCGCATTGAGTTCAATGGGTGTTTTTGGATGGACAAGGAATACAGAGCACATAAATTATCCTTGGCTCAGGGAGCACATATATCTTTTAAAATCTAGGTGCTTTAAATTAGGCACCTAGAGCCCTGATTTTCCGTAAATTTGTGCTGGTAAACTGAAGGAGACTAGTCAAAATCTAATCTCTTATTTTTGTTATTAAAGGCTGGGCTCCTGTGATTGTGAGAAACTCAGCTTCCATTTTAAAACACGCAAGGTTCTGGCCCTCGTGCTTTCAGAGGAAAGCTTTACAAGGTGAACCCTAAAGGCTCAGAACCCCATGTTATTTTTTTTTACATTGAATTTTAGTATGGCATGATGTTGTAGGGCTTGACTCATATTCTGACTGTTGGGTGTTGCAAAAGCGGGCGTTAGTGGCTGCAGCCTCAGCCCCTTAAGTACTTTATTTCAGAATAGTTTGATCCAGCCCCTGGAGAATTTTAGAAACTAAAATAAATGACACAAGCGTGACCTTGGGTTTGTGCCCGTTTGATTATGACTTAGAAGGGGGTAGGCTCCTGGGCACAGGAGGATTCACTAATAACCTCCCCCCCGTCTCTAAAGTTCATTCATTTTATGTAGTTCAATCACACACACTCCCCCGGCTTAGTCTCCCCCCAGCAAGCTGCAGCTTCCTGAGCTGCGAAGGGGGAGCGGCGCAGCCTTAGCTATTTACCAGCACAGCCCTGGTGCGGCCATTTTATCATCCAGGGGACAGGGAAATTAGAGCCACCTTCCCTCTCCGGAGGCTGCCGGCGGCGGGGCTGGGGGTGACTGGCTAAGTCGCAGGGCGGCGAAGGAGGCGGCGGCGGAGTTCCTCGCTCCCGCAGCGGGGCATGCGGGGGACCCGCAGGGAGCCCCTGGGTCAAGCCCGCTTCCTCCCCTGCCGAGGTGGCAGACGGCAGCGGCCGGGCCAGGCCTCGGCGTGAAGCGCTGGGGGCCGCCCGTGGCGGACACAATAAGGGAGCGCGGCGGCGCGGCTCCTTCCTCCAGCACGCGGCCGGAAGGCAGGCAGCGCAGCGCCGCTCCCGGCTGCTCGGCCGGGCTGCCGCAGTGGGGCAAGCGCCGGGGGCTCGGCGCTCGTGCCGCTGGGTTTCGGCGCGGGAGGCAGAGCGCGCGGGCCGGGCCTGGCCCCCGCCGGCGGTGCCTGGGCGAGCCGCGCGCCATGGAGTGAGGCGAGCGGCGGCAGGAGGAAGATGGCCGGTGGCGGCGGCGGCAGGGACAGCTTGTTTCTGGAAGGTGCGTGTGCGGCCGAGGGGGGAAGTGGCCCGCGGGCGGCTCCTTCCTCCAGTCCGGGCAGCCGGCAAGGCAGGGGGCACCGGCCGGGGGCGGGTGGGCCGGGGCAGGTGAGGGGCGCAGCGCGCCCTGGCCTGCTGTGGGTCGCTGCGGGAAGAGGGGCTCGTGGGGCCCTGGCAGGGTGGTTGGGCCGGGGCCGCGGGCGGGAGTTGGCGCAGGGCGGCTTGTTTGGCTCGGGCTAGCGACGTGCGCTTTGCGGGGCCTAGGTGGGTGAGGGGGCAGGTAACTGTCCGCTGAGGGTCGGTGCGGGGGGTCTCGTCTGCGGCGTGCTGCCTCCCTCCGCTTCTCGCTGCTCTCGGGCCCCCGGCCTAGGCTGGTTTCTGCGCTGAAAGGCTGATCTAAAGGGCCGGGGACGTGATCTGAGAAGACACCCGTCCGCCCTTCTTCTGGGTTTTCTCTCTGAAGTTTGTGTCACTGGAAAGGGGGAGCTTTGGTATTTTTAAAGCTTCAGGTTACTCTTCGACCTGGTTTTGGTTTTGGCACGAAGTCTCTATTAATAATAATGCAGAAATCCACTAAAACTAATTAACAAGGCTTAGGAATATTTATTCTAAGCCTTCATAGTGCAATTAATATTGTATTCGGTTAATGTAGCCTTGCAAAATTGCCATAATTTACTAGAATAAGAGGGCAGTCTACTTACCTGCCCTCTTAGCATTATGATAATGAAAAAGCATATACGTGAAAATACTCTGCTTGCGTGAATTGAGTTTGAGTTTTGCAAAGTCTGATGATGCTTTGTTTTTTCTTTGGCACATCATATTTTGCAGCATGTATGTTGTACAGTACATGCTTTCTGCGGGGTTTTGGTTTGTTGTACTTGTATGTTGAAGGTGTGCACAGAGCAGAAATGTTGCCTTTCTGTGTGAATAAATACCGTACTTACTTATTTTAAATAATTAATCTGAAAAGCTGATGTCCTAAAGACCTATTTCTTAGCCAACAATGGCAGAAGTTTTTGTTTAAGCGTATGGTGGTGAAAGACTGGTACCTCTCCTCCCATCCTTCATCCCCCACAAAATCGGACAGTGATGTTCCCTGATGCTACCATAAGAAAGACAGGTGCGGGGACAGCCATATGATGAACATTAGTTGTTTCATGTGTATTCAGTGGGTAATATGTCATTCCTGTATGTTATACAGATGGCAAGCAAAATTGGTAGAATACTTAATGTTTTAAATATTATAAATCCTGGGAGACTCCCTTTCTAACAGCAGTAGCAGGTTGGCACTGCTTGTTAAAATGTTTGGTATTCCTATGATCAGTGGATAAAACAGGGCTTTTGTTTAGTTACATTTACATTGTATTCTAGATTATTTGCGAAACCCATTACACTTACAGGTAGTGTCCAATAATGGTGGAGGTCCAAGGTGTGTGTGGGGGGTGTATGTGTGTGTGTGTCTCTTTATAAAATAGAGACTATTATGATCACAGTATGAAGGGAAGCTGATGCAGGCAATGGTGCAAGAAAAAAGGAGCTTATTTCTCCTGAGCGCTCAACATCAGAGTTGCAGAATATTAAAATAGCAGAATAGGCCTTTAACTGGATTATAATAGGTTTTAATGTGAAGCAAAAACATAAATGAAGCTTTGCAAATGAGGTACCATGCCTACTATATATGAAGGTAAAATCACAGGTGATGCATATCTTTGTTTTTGGTAGCTAGTAATATGGAATGGATGAGCACTTCAAATCAGCCTGTTGTGTTAGACCTATCATCTACAATTCTGACTTTGGACAAGAACAAAAGCAGGGGGTTAAGACAAATGGTAAGAGAAAATAGGAGTGAAGGTTCATAGACAAGGAAGTGAAATGACTTGTTTTCCTGAACCATGATTAGGCTATGAGTCTAGAACTGTGAATCTGTAACTAAGCTAAGTAGAGACCATAAAATATTTTAAAGATGTAATTAAAACTTCAAGAACATCAGTGAATATAAAAAACTCTAAAACAAAACCAAAGCAGTAAGGAATTCATCTTTATTAAGCTACTCTAAATGAGTGAGTGGGAGGCAGGAAGGGAGGGAGGGGAGGGGAAACAGAGTTTGGAGAATTGTTGTTCCACCTCCCTACAATGTTTTGGAAAACAAATGAAATAGGAAGTGTTTGTAAGTGTAATGACTGGCTGGCTGTAAATTCTGGCCTCATAATTTAATTAAGATAATGAGATCAAAGGTGGACAGTATTCTTTTTTTTATGACGTGCATATTTAATAGCTCAGTTTGACTTACAGTAACAAGATCTATCAATCAGACTATTAAAAAGGTAAAATATACAGTACAGAAGGAAAATCATTAAATTGTAAGCATGACAATTTTGTAGTTAGTGTTGTTTTTGGGGTCTTCATTAAGACATTTGTTTTCTTTCATTTTATGTAATGAAAATTCAATTAAAATACCTGTCATTGTCTTAAAGGTTAAAATTCCTCTTTTAAAATTAAAATTATCCTATCAAAAATAGAATGGTTGATGTATGGAAAAACATTCCCTGACTGCTGTGTATATTACCTGTCTCATTTTGCAGTGTGATGATTCAGACTGGCATTCAATTTTTGTCCATTTTCGCTTATGTAACATATAGTTATTTTTAATGTGACGACACACTATTATGTAGGTCGTCTTGGAAATGCAGAAATGATCCTTAGAATTTCAGTGTTTGACCCTTTGAGGCTATGTTTGATGTAATAAATGTAGATAATGTTGCAGAACATTGACTAGCCCCCTTCAGGGCTGAGCTTTCCTTGTTGACTTTCTTTCAGCTCTAGAGCCTGTCAAAATACAGGTGATATGGGAAATATATTTATCGGTGTGATGCTGTGGCCAAAGGGCTAATGTGATTCTTGGATGTATAAACGGAAATCTTGAGTAAAAACAGGAAGTTATATTAGCTCTGTATTTGGAACTGGTGCAACTGCTATTGCAATGCTGTGTTCAGTTTTGGTGTCCCCTATGCAAAAAAAAAAAAAAAAAAAGATGATATTGATAAATTGGAGATGGTTCAGAAAAGAGCCACGGGAATGATTAAAGGATTAGAAAACATGCTTATAGTGATTGAGCTCCTTGAGTCTGTTTGTTTAGCACTCAAAGAAAAGGTTAAGGGGTAATATGATCACAGTTTATAAGTACTTATATGGGGAACAGAAATTGGACTGAGTATTCTTCAATCTAGCGGATATAAGTATAACAAATTTTAGTGGGAGGAAGTGATTTTTAAAAATGTGCACCTTATTTCCAATCAGGGTAATTAACCATTGGGAAAACTTACCAAGGGTTGTGATGGAGTTTGTGACTAGAAATTTTTTAATCAAGATTGGATGTTCTTCTGAAAGATACACTCTAGTTCAAAAAGCAGTTAAAATTTCCCTGAATTATGGCCTGTGTTATACAGGAGGTCAGATTAGATGATCACAATGGTCTCTTCTGACCATGGAGTCTATTAATCCTCTGCTTTTAAAGGTAACTTGCAAATGGAATTAACAAAATGTCATCATTCAATAGCACATTTCAATGTGCAGAATGCAGTGTTCTAACTAGACTAATGAAAGCTTTCAACATATGAACTTAAAATTCTGGACCAAATTGTTACTTCCATGATAAAATGTTGCAAAAGGTCAAGGAAAATCTAAGTTCCAAATTATGTAACTTCCTTACAGTCTTGTCACTGGAGGGGAACAGTGGTCATAGTTTTTGCCATATGCTCACATTTTAAAAGAGCAGTGAGCTCCGAAGTCTAGTTACCTTGGAGTCTGTGGAGGGGTGGGGGAGACGGGGGAAGAATGATTCCAGTAAATCTGTAGACTAGGACCAAAGAATTCACAGAGTTCTGCTCAGCTCCTCTCTTTGTTCCCAGTGGCAGCTATCTCAGGAATTTAGGCTTCATGGAATCCTGACTGATAGCTGTCCCAACTCGCTTTCCTTTAGTGACATATCAGAAGTTGTAGCGGGAATTACATAAGATCTTGCCAGCAAGATAATTGTGTTGCATGGAAATTCCTGTCTGGTTATTTGTGGCTGAGAGTCAGTCTCCAGCAGTATCCATCTATTACTAGAGCCGTAATGTGGAGAAATGATGCAGAAGGTTTACTCGGAGTTGCTCATTCTTTCTGAAAATATTGTAGGAACAAAGGTTATGATTTGGCCCCTCATATTTTATTTAACTGCAAGAGGAAAGTTTGTGTTGCTGTATGTCTCCTCCAGTCTCAATTTGAAGCTTTAGCTTTCACAGTGTTGTGGCAATATGCATCAGATGCATTTGAAGAACTTGCAAATGCACACCATCTGACTGCTTCTCTCTCTCTCTCTCTCTCTCTCTCTCTCTCTCTCTCTCAAATTTATTTATTTATTTTTGATGTTGTTCGCTCTCCTCTCTTATCTCAGTTTCTTGGCTACTACAAGAATGTGTTTTGGAGGTCTCTGTCCCTCCCAAACTTCTTTTTTAGGGCCTCATCACAGGGATTCTCTCTAAAGCAGATCTCTGCAGCTTCTGAGAGCTTCCTAAGCAACCGCAGAATGAAATAGTATGATATTAACAGGAATCTAATCTGACCGCAGATTTCTAAGTAACAGTGAAAGCTGACAAGAGTGACTCTTAGCAGAAGCAGAGGCTTAGGATTTATCTGAGTGAAGACTCTGGAAGACAGCACTCTATCACTTTACCCCAAGATGGATTTATTTAAATCATTGATTTAAATCACCAAGAGAAAATCATTGATTTAAATCAAGTTTCCCAGTGATACTTCTTCACATTTCTTAAACAATCGTGCAAATCTGATCACTAAAATATGTTAATTTACAACTCAATACAGCATTTTACAACATCGAGGAAGGTATACTTTGTAATTTTTTGGATAACTTGTTTTTTATTAATTTAGGAAATAGTACATAATATTCATTACCGGTGTCAAGCTACAAATACAGCAGCAGTACATTAGGAATGGTAAGAACTAAATCTCTCTCACAAATACAATAGCACTTAAATTTATTAAACTAAATCTTAAATGTTACATAAATGTTTCACATTTGCAGTTGCAGCAGTCTCCTGAGTTGCTGGCTGTCCTTAAACTTTTTTTTTTTTTTTTATTTTTTTATTTATTTTTAATTTTCAAATGTTAGATAAATAACAGACAAGCTATCACAACACTAAACGTACGCTGCCCTTATAACTTCTACAACTAGCTCTCATCTTCCCCACTCCCACTGTCGTTTTTATTCATAGACTGAAACAGAAATTCAAGTTTTTTTTCCTCCTTTTTCGACTCCCAGTCGATTTCTTAGCATTGAGTGAATAATGCCAAACAATGAAAATATTCTCTCTGTGCCTGCAGAGGAAGCTACTGCTGTAAAAAGTTGGCTTAGCAACTGAAGGAACTTTTGTCTCAAGGTGTCTGGCTAATGATTTCCACCAATTCAGGGGAATGACTTTGTTCAAAACATTGTCAGTAAACATGTACTGTTTAAATGGTTCTGCTCCAGCTCTGAAATTTTATTATGACTGGCATAACTGAGGAGTGATTTTTGGGATGCCTATGCCATGGCAGCATCATCATCTTCAGAAGTTAGGCATCTACCTTTATATCTGGGGTCGAGAATGTTCGCAAGAAAATGAGGTGGAGTTAGTGCTTGATCTGTTTGCTTCTTTATTGCCTGAAGTTTAACTTTCTGGTGAGGTATTTTTTTTTCTTCAATGTCTCTTGAAGTACCTTCCAAATTTTGACAGCATCAGCAATGCAACATCAATTTCTCTGCAGTTTGTTTAAGGCTATGGATATAGGCTTCAGTATACTGAGAATATCCTCCACATTCCTCTTTAATCCAGTGTTAGATACTTTGGATGAGATACTTCCATCTATTTTATCACAGTTTTCTTCACAAAGTTTTATGACACTAAGCCACTTCTTAATAAATTGTTCAAAACAATCAGCCACATAATTCCATCGAATGTCTCGAGGGCAAATTAGTTTGGATCCTCTTGCTCCCTTCAGTGAAGCTGAAGCAAAATGGTTGTTACACAAGCATTTTGAGACTTCAAAAACATTTTATTCCTGGAGAAGATGTACTTAAGTCTTTGGCTAAAAGATGCATTAAATGAGCACTGCAGCCATATGCTATTAAGGAGCATCCTTCCATTTCTTTGAAGTATCGTCTTATCTTTGCCACGTTTGCAGCATTGTCTGACAAAATTGTGCATGTGACAGTTGATATTTTGTTCACAGTTTATTACAGCTTTTACTGCCACTTCTTTTAAATATTCTGTTATGTGGGCATTTCCTGATGTATCTATTGTTTCTGAAAGATATGCAACTACATCTTTTGTTGTCACACTAGCACATATTACTAGATCATTGTGTACACTGCTCCACCCATCAAGGCTTAAACTGGTAAATTTCCCCTCATTAATTCTTGCACACTGTTCAAGTTCCTTCTCATGCACTATCTAGCAACCATCCACCAATGTCTGCTCCACCAGGTGGAGTGTAGCCTGGTCATAAGGACTCAACCATGTCAATGAAGTGTTTATTGTTAACAGTGCAAAAAGGAGAATTTGTGGCATAAATGAACCAAGCAATCTTTTCATCTATGGTGTTTTGTTGGTATTTGCTGGTCCTTACTACAAACACATCCATGGTGGTGGTTTTATGGGATGATTGAAGTCTTTCGTTTGCTACTTATACTTTGTTGTCTGAAATACGTTTAGTTGCAGCAGTGCTGCTAGAAGTACCAACGGATGACTCTGAAGTTGTTGCAGATAGACAGGCTCCATCAAAGTCTCTTATGCTTAAATGGGATCCTGAAACAAAATTCAAACATGATTTTGAATAGTTGTTTTCCACTCTTCTCACTCTTATTCATTTAATCATTTATATATTTTTCAGCAAGGATGCAGATCCGATTTCAAATTACCAAAAATGCTAAGACTGACAGCACTTAAGGTACACTTAATTTTGGAGTAAGCCCCATAGAACTCATTGGCACTTCTGTTTTTTGAGAAAACAAGTATATTGCAATAGCATGGCTCCCTTCCATAGTTTCATGTGCTTCTTGGTCCTCTGCCCCCATTCACTATCCTTTTCAAGCCTGTGCCTACCAGTCCATGCCTTTTCATAGATCTCTATTCCACTGCATTGTCCCCTGATTTCCTATTCAATATATGCATCCCCTTCTCTTTTCTGAAATCATTTCAGAAGGAGTCAGTTTCTATTCATAAAGTCTGTTTTTCAAACAGTTAAAAAAAGAAAACATCAACAAACTTGAAAGACACTTCTGAGGAAGAAACAAATTTGGATAATGTTTTGAAACTTCACAAAAGTGAACGGTTAATATTTCAAACTCTGTAACTGTCTTATTTGCTAGATTTCCTCAGGATGAAATGTGGCATGCAAAACTTAAGGATGATGGGTTTCTTTTTAGGGTATAATGGGAGTTGTTGAAAATGGAGTTTAAAAGCTGTTCAAAGTTTCAGATGAAGCTGGCTCCTTTTTAAACTTCTAACTGTGGAGTAGCTAATGCTGTTCCACGATAGTGGACAATTGAATAATTGGTGGTATTCTCTAAAATTCAATAGTTTTAAGGACAAAGGGTTTTATTGCTTATGAGGCATAGGATTCTGGGAGTCTGTCCACAACCCCTTTGTACTGAATTGTGTTCCACATGGGATTTCTGAACACAGATATTTTTGCTCTCTGTCTCTGTCTCATATCCCCATGTGTGGATAGGTGAGTGGGTCATAAGACATTGCTAGGGTTTTTGAAATCCAACTGTTTCTAGGTAATACTCCCTCCTCTCCCCCGCCCCCAATTTCACGTTTCAGTGAAGTTCTTATTCCTGTTAGCATGATGTGCCAAATATTTAAAAAACAAAAACCTGTAATGCTTCGTCTGGTAATAAGGATGAAACAACATGAACACTTTCAAAGTATTCTGAATACAAAGCTGTTAGATACCATTGTAGTAAGCCAGTTTAAATATTCTGAATATATTGTTTCCTTTTGTATTATGTATAAGTATGAAACACACCATGGATTGAGAGAGCAGTGTTTATGTCTTCGAACAATGTTGGCTCTTGCTACCTGTGACGTGTTCCTGGAACTTTATACTAATCAGTGTCTACACTCACACACAACCCTACTGTTCAAAGTTTCAGCTGTGATACCTGAAATCAGCAGGTGATCATGGCGCGTGCGTGCATGCGTGTGTGTGCGAGAGAAACTAATTACCAGACACTGAAAGCCATCTTGTTTTTTCTTTTTAAAGCTCTTTAATAAAGTTTGGCTTTATTTTAATGACCATATTTAGCCCCACCTTTATCACCTTCCCTTTTTAAACTTGGACTTTTTATTTGTACATGTTCATTTTTAGAGTGGAATTTTTTTATTACGTTTGTTGCATTTTTTATACAATGTCCTGACCCCTTTATTACTTGCCCTGCAAAAACTGTTTGACTCCCTGCTTTCCTGAATCAAGCACTATCTAAATAAAATAAATTTTTTTATACCGTAGCTGTTTATGGGGTAAATAGCACTGTTTTATAATTTTTAAAAGCAATATATTTTGTTAAAATAAGGGACTATTTAAACCAAACCTCACATTATTTTTGTTCAGTTCTGACATGTCTCCCAATCTGTATTTTGATGTGTAAATTAATGTAAAGAAAAACTGAAGTCAATTTTGAATATCTTATGTTCTAAACTTGTCTCTTTTTTGGATCAATCCATTCCAGTATCAGGGACCACCATTCTTAAATGTAGTAGACACAAATGCATCCTAACTCCTTGGAGAAATACTGGGACAGTGATAAATGTGTTAGGTCCTAAAGACCTGATGATAGATAAATAAATGTAATCTAGGTGATTTATGTTGGTCTTTGGTGTAACTACTGAGCCACAACTCTGCCTTTGACAGTTGCTTGCAAGGGTCTACTGGTGTATGTAATATATAACTAGAACATTGGTCCTGTTTACACTGGATTGGTAAATTGATTGTATACTGGTATGGTTCTGGGTGAATTAATGGTTGGTTGGTTAAGAGTAATCCAATGTCATGATTTAAAAAGAATACTGTTGAAGTTAAAAGTTGACCTGAAAGGAATCTAGTGTTAAATTAGTAAGCTAATGCTTCCTGGACTCAATAAAAGGGGTTATCCTATTAGATTCCATTCTGATATTGTCTATAATCTGCACCACAATTAAACAGCCCTTTAGCCTGGGCCCTGCAAACCTGAGTCAGTTGGCACAGGCCAGCTGTGGGTTTTGAATTGCAATGTAGACATATCTTTAGTGACTGCTGCTGAACTGATAAACAGCCATTAATGCCTCTAGGATACTGTAAAGGCTGACTTGTTCAAACATTGAGACAGAGATTTTAAAATCTTACTTTTCACACTTTGCATATCATACAGATCCTTAATGGAGTAATAGTTGTTGTTGTTAGAATTAATTTGATCTGTTTGATGTGATCTTTTTTTAATAGTTCATTTCCATTTCTCTTTTGACTGGTCTCTGCCCTATAGTCAAACCAAGAAACTTATTGAATTATCTACATGTTACATTGCCTGAATAGGATCAGAAAAGCCTATAGTGATCTCCCTTGCTGTTTTAATTTTATCTGGAAATATTTTGTTTGATAATAAATCAATTATTTGTTATCCTTTGTGTGTCCTGTAGGTAAACAGGACAAACTTACTTGCCAGTGACAAAGTCAGAAGACAGCATGTGAGATATTGATTATTCCTTTATCCATAATTGTACGAGATTTGTTTCCTTCCTTCTTTTCTAGTAGGGTATAGAAAGTAACAACTCAGTTATATTTAATTCCCCCCCCCCGCACCCCTTCATGCTAAGATATAGTGTTCGATATTTTTGTTGATACCTTAGCACTCAGATTTAATTTACAGCAAACCAGTGAGTTTTGTTAAATGTTCTCGGTAACAGATTGCAATAATATAAATCTCCCTGCCATGGAAGATGATGTATTTACCTTGCTATACCAATATCTGTTTCTTAAATGTTTTTTATATTGTTCAGTCTGCCTACATGGCATTGGGGGAAAGTGTCAGATAGCAGGATCTATCCTCACTGAGCAAGAGCCTAATACAAAACAGAATATAGAATGGTTAGAAGGTACTTGGCTACTATAGAAGGAGTGTGTGAGAATAATTAATTTTTTAGGAGTTTTTGGAGCGTTGTTGTGAGTTAAAAGAAAATTAATGTATTCAACATTGAAATATGTATTAATGCTTCAACCAATTGTTGGTTGAAGCAATTTCTGTTGTTCATCGAGTGGTGTCCCTGGGAGTGCTCCACTTAAGATGTTTGGAGTGCCCTTACGTCTAGACTGGATATCTTTGTCAGCAGTGCCTACTTGGATCGCATATGTGTAGCCTGTCTCGCGGCACCGTTGGCGCCTTGAGCCACATGCACGTGACCCAAGTCCCTCAGTTCCTTTTCAACCGTCCACAGTCCGAGGTGGAGCTACAGCAGTTCCTTTCAAGTGCTCATTCTGACAGAAAAGTTTGATTAGCAAATAAGTTAGTTAGTTACTACTTCCTTCCTTCCTCCTTTCAATAAATAAATAAATTTAGTTTAAACTCTTTTCCTCTACCCTTTAGCGTAGATAGTAGTTACTCAGTTACCGCGCCTGGTTCTCCAGGCTTCAAAAGATGCACTTTGTGCCTAGGTACCATGCTGGCATCCGAAAAACATACCCAATATATTAGATGCCTTGGTGAGGGGCATTTTATGCAGAAATGCCCCCACTATAAGAACCTCAAGGCAAGGGGAAGAAAAGACAAAAAACTCGGGTTAAAATTAATTCTAATGGAGAATTGCCTGAGACCTGCCTCAGACCCTGGACGAGAGCCTTCACAGCTACCATCCAACAGACAAGGCAGAAAGAGGGCTTCAACGCCATCTAAAAGCCTGCCAAAAGAGAAGCTGGCACCGACCAAAATAAGGCTCTCCCAGACCCCTTTGGTGCCTGCAGCCCCAGTGGCACTGAAGGAGCATCATAGCAATGGCACGTAGTCAAGAGTCAAAACCATAAAGACTTCCTCGGATCCAACACTGATGAAATTCCTTCCGGCATCGGCAGCTATGGTGCTGAAAATGGCTTCAACCACTAAAGCGGCCCCAACCATAACCTTGTTACCGACTCGCACAATGGTGCACACTGCAGCCCCAGCACCAGACACAACTATGGCACCGAGACAGACAGCCACGCACGCAACGGCCACTCCATTGACACCACCTCAGATGTCGGCGCCAACTGACTCCACGACACCTAGTCTGGCACTGGGTAGAAAACACAAATCTAAGACGAAGCACCAGGAACAAGAGGATTCTCCACTATATGGCAGAGACGCTTCACCACTAATGTCCCCATTACTGTCATACAGTGGAGAAGATGACAATATCAAGGAGTCTTTTTTTTTTTTCCCCTCAACACTCCTCACCCCATACACCCACGTCTTTTCCCCTGGTCGTAGGGGATATGGAGGTTACCCGGGACAACCATGGTATGCACCTCTCCAGTTCATCCCACTAATGATATTCCCATGCAGTAGTATAACTGGGAAGCATGGCCTTACTATGCCAGGGGCTACAGCAGACCCTCTACTTCTCATAGGGACAGATATATGTCCCCACAGCAATCCATACAGTAAGCTGTAAACCCTCCATCAGAAGCCACTGAACAGGCAGATGATGTATTAGGACTGTAAGCATCACCAAAACCACATAACTCTCTCTTCACTGGATGATACCCCCACCTATTAATGTGGGTGACTTCAGACAGTTTCAGGAGCTGTTCACAAGAGTGGCACAGGGTTTGGAGATAACCCTGAAAGAGAGATCAGAGAAACATCATAAGCTTTGAAGATCTTGCACGCCACTGCACCATGTAAGATAGCTTTGCCAATGAATGAAGTACAAATGGAACTGGCAAATACCACGTGACAAACTCTAGACACCATCATATCCACATGCAAAGAGCCATTAAAAAATTATTGTCTACTCAAAGGGAGCTGAATTCCTGTTCACCCATCCCCCTCTCCAATTCCCTGGTAGTGGAAGCAGCACAACAATGGGGCAAGCAGACTCACCAAAAATCTACATCTCAGGACAAAAACTGGAAGAGTCACTCTATTTGGATAGAAAGTCTACTCCGCCACTCTACAATTACACATGGCCAACTATGCCATGTTACTTTCAAACTATGACCATGACACACATTCAGAATTCATGGATTTTATTTGTCATCCCACAGGAAAGAAGAGAGCAATTCCAGTCTCTTGCCGCAGACAGTCTGCTTATATCTAGAACAGCCCTGAAGGCTGCTCTTGACAAAGTAGACCCAACTGCCAGAACCATGCGGAGAGCTTCTTGGCTTCATTTGTCGGCCCTACCCAAGGATTTACAATCCACCATCGAAGCTCTCCCATTTGACACAGCCAAATTATTAGGCAAGAAAACAGATGAAGTCCTCCATACAATGAAGGATTCACGAGCGATGTTGTGGACCCTCGGTATTTACACTCCTGCAATGAGAAGGTACAACCCAAGTGGACGCTACTGACAAAGATCTCCAATCTGGATGTGTGGGAGCACTAGATACCTGAAGTGGGCCACCCACAGGGACCCACATTTCAAAGAACCTCAGTTAGTGCACAGGTGAATAATCTTCTCCTCTAGATGAGAGATGTTAAAAATGGTACTGTGGTGACTGGGCATCCCTATGACATAGAAGAATAATTCATTGTTAAAGTTGAAGTTATTATGCATGAGAAAGATCTCTAATGACAGAAAAGTATTATCTTGTGCAGGATGTTTCAAGATTCAAAACGGTTGATATTTCTGTTAATTTGGTAGCTCTTAGTGCTGTGTATGTCTTATTCAGTTTAGGGTTAATTTAGCAAAACATAAATATCATGCTCCAAGACAGGGTCAGATAGAAAAGATATATAAGAGCAGCAGCAACCATGCTATGGCTATGGGGTTTCATTGCTGCAACTGCATTTATAATGTCTGTGACATGTTCCTAAATTACCAACTTCACTGACATTCCAGCAGTGACAAGCACTGAGGGCTCTTGTTCATCACATCTTAGTAACAGATGAACTCCAGGCCTCTCTGTCCAAGAGGTAGCTGAGGGACAATTTGCTGTTAGGAATAGATGACCAAACCCCTCCTGTCCATGTTGTTGTTGTTGTATGGTGACTAGCACAATGGAATAATGATCATTGAGGTTCCGAGGTGCTACAGTACTGTAATACAAATACAGAATAATAATAATAGTCAGATCTTCTTCCAATGAGGGATACCAAAATGAATGTCTCTTGTACCCACTTGACCAAAAAGCTACTAGAATTCTGCTCCTAGCATGGAATAAAGACTTTTGTTAGCAAACAGTGCTTTCTCCATATGCATATAAGAGAGGTTCCTTTTTGTCTTGCAGTGAAAAGGGCCAATAGAACCTCACAACATCAGAGATTCAGTGATCCAGCAGCTTTCTCCTGTTCAAGACAGGTATGGTTCTTAGCTTGGTTGTAGATTGCCCAAGCTGAACCCAGAGTAGCATAGTCACTGAAAAGCAAGGTACTTCACTCCGTTATGGAGATTGAAAAGGATAGTTTTAAATTGTTAAACCCTAATTAATTTTATTTTAAAAATAATAGGTTGGCTTTTGCTAAGACCATGTCTACACTACAAACTTCGATTTGATGCAAATTATGTCAACGTAAGCCACCACAGTTAGTATATTGCACAGGTGCATAAAAATCGATGGTGGGGAAGGGAGAATCTGGATTTTTATTTATTTTTTATATAAGCTGAATTTTTAATTTTATTTAAATTACAGTTTATTTTTAAAAATGTGTTTAAAATTAAATCTGAATTTAATAAGAGTTATGACCTTAAAACATTTACATAGAAAATAAACATGCTGAATCTATGAGCTTCTATCAAAAACATTGAGTTAAAGTTAAAGGCTGCTTTTCTATGAAAAGAATAAATTGGGTGGTCAGGGGGACATGTAACTTTTGAGATCAAGTTTTATAAATATGGAACAAGGTCAGCCTGAGTAACTTAGAAGACTCTCATTTTCAAGATGCTTAGGCGAGTAGGAATTTAAGCTGCAATTGCTTTCGCTGAGGAATATTTGAAAATTTGACCAGGCTGAACAGAAATCAAATGAACTCACTGACTACAGTTAATCCCACCATTTAATAAATCATTTAGTTGTAAATGTGAAACATGTTTTTATAAGGAAAAATTATGTATCCTGAGCTAGGGATGTAAAATGTTAACCGGTTATAAATGGTTAACTGCTTTTAACTGGTTAAAATTAGTCTTACCGTTAACGCATCCCTAGCCTTTCCCTTGATTTTGTTCAGATCCCAATGGTGAATGACCACTATGGTGGAGGAGCAGAAGTGCGAGGGCCTGCTGGACAGCCAATCAGAAACAAGCGTCTGTAGGCCGCCCCGACTGCAGAAGCTCACTTGCTGAGCCTTGCTGCCCCTCCAGTGGAGAGAAGTGAGGGCAGAGCGATGTCAGACAGTGATGTCAGACAGGGAGGTTTTTCGCCTTCCTCTGCAGCATGGGGCATGAGTCGCTTGCTGGTGGATTCCCTGCAGCTTGAGGTCTTCAAATCTCACTTTTGAGGATTTCAATAACTCAGTCATGGGTTCGGGGTTGTTATAAATGTGTATGGGTAGGGTTTTGTGGCCTGCCTTGTGCGGGAGGTCAGACTAGATGATCATATTGGTCCCTTCTGACCTATGAGTCTATGAGTCCGGCCCTTAGGTGTAGTGGAGCCATCCCGTTGCCATGTGGACTCATGGCCTCCCCCTGCACCGTCATGGTAACGCTGCCTGGGATGCTGCCCTCCCTCCAGTCTGGCAGCCACCTTATAGTCACTGGTGGGTGGTAAATGTGGAGTAAGGGCCTTCCTCCGGATTCCAGCCGCTACTGCTGCTCAAGCCAGTCCAACTATTAATTATTAAAATTATATCAGTTAAAAGATGATTCTAACCATTTAACCAATATAACTTTAATAGTTCAAATGGGTATGTTTTAAAATGTTATTTACATCCCTATCCAGAACACTTGAGATTGTTTTGTTTAATAAATAAAGTTTCTATATTCTGCATTTAAATTCCAGTTACAATCCTACTACACCTTGGTATGCATCATGAACAAAAAGTTAATTTTCTAGTAAATAGTAATATATCATTCACCATTTTCTAACACACTAAAAATCTACAATTTAATAAGAATCTGAAAAGCTATATCGTTGCTTAATAAATGAACATAATTATAGTGCACCCTGCTAGGTAGTAAAAAGATGTACTACATTTAGTTTAGAGGCTTTATTTAGTTGTAAATCAACATGTTTTGATGTACCAACCAGTGAGAATGTACCTTTCTTTAGAAAATACTAATACACTTTAAGGCCAGAAGGGACCATACTACACATCACGGGCCATAGGACCGTACCCACCCACTCCTGTAATAGACTCAAATAATGATTTAAAGACTTGAAGTTACAGATAATTCACCATTTACTCTAGTTTAAACCACCAAGTGACCCAAACCCCCTGTTCCAGGGTAATGTGAAAACCCCCCAGGGTCTCTACCAGTCTGAGCTGTGAGGTAATTCCTTCCCGACCCGAAATATGGTGATTGGTTGGACCCTGAGCATGTTGGCAAGACCCACAAGCCAGAAACATGAAATACAAATGGAAATATTGATTAAAATTGAGGCTTTCCACTTGATTTTTAAATGATGATTTAAATCACCTTGATTAAATTGATCCACCCTGATATTGCTCATGCATATGCATATTTGATTGCTTGCGTTGGTGCTACGCATACTCACCAGGAGTGCTTGTGTGGATGCATAATGCAGTGTATCATGGATTGGTATCTCAGGCCCGGTCTACACTTACCTTGGCGATTTGGTGGCAGTCAACAGGAGATATGCAATTGACGTAAATCACTTGCGTATCTCCCATCGACTTTGCAGTGTCGTCTCCGCGCGGCGTCCATGCTGCGCTGTGTCGAAGGGAACAGCGCTCCCTTTGACGCAGCGCTACTCCACTTACCAAGATGGTTTTCCTGCATCGCTTCCTGGATCGACGGAGCGCGTCTATACAGACTGCTCAGTCGATCCAGAGCAATCGATGTGATGGCGGCGAATTTGCCACTGTCAGTGTAGACCCAGCCTCAGCGTGCCAGGTGCCACTGTCCAATGCACTGCCTTTTGAGAATTTTTTGCCTGTGTTGTTAGGTAGAAGCTAGTCATCCCAGGGTGACAGGGAGCAAGGTTCTCCATCTCATAATCCCGTCTGTATCCTATAATTTTTGCAGTTTTCTTTTTTTTTTTTTTAAATCCCACAAACCCACACTGCAGTTTTCACTGTCCACCATCTTTGATGGAAGCATGGAGCTACAGAGCTCTGCGTTGTTGTCATGAATGTGCAAATATTGGACACACAGGAACATTCCTTGAGTACAGATTGCTGAGGAACAGTGAAAAACAATTCAGGACTGCTAGTGGCATTCATGGTGCAGGTGCTTGCTTGTGAGCCTAAGAAACAAGCACTGACTAGTGGGGCTGCTTCGTGATGCAGGTTTGAGATAGGGAGCGGTGGCTCCAGAACTTTTGGACCAGAAAGGCTGCATGTCAAGCTCACCCTACCCTTCCAATGTAGGGACACCAGAACGAAAGCTGCTCTGACAGTTGGAAAGCAAGTGGCAATCACACTTTGAAAACTTGCAATGCTGGATTGCTACTAGTCAATAATGAGTCATTTTGAAGTTTGAAGATTCACCGTGAAGGCTGTCGTCATGCAAGTATTAGTACCATCAATCATTTTCTGCTACAGAGGACTGACTCCTGGCAATGTGAAGCACACAGTGGATCGATTTGCACCAGTGAGCTTCCTGAACTTTGGTGGGGTGATAAACAGCACGTCACTATTTGGCATCAGCCCACAAAGTATGTCAATAGAAAGGGCTACATTTCTATGGTTGTGCAAGCATTGGTAGATCACCAGAGACGCTTCACCAATATCGTGGACTAGTCAGGGAGGATGCATGATGTTTGCATCTTTAAGAACACAGAATTGTTCAGAAAGTTGCAAACAAGGACTTTCTTTTCTGATCGGTGGATTACTTACCCAGAGTTCCTTTACTGGACTCATCTGTGCTTGGCGTGGGGCTGGCTAGACTGTGGTAGAGTCTCAAACAGGTGCTGACTTGTGGCATAGCTGAATTCCAACTCCCCCAGCTGTGTCGCTCTTCCCCTTCCTCCTCACTGTTCACAGCCCATGCCTCTATTTTGGGCTTCTTAGAGGTATCCATAGTGGCCTCAGGATGCCGGTGGGGCCTCTGTTAAGTATGGCTTGTGGCGTGGTGTAAAAGCGACAGATGTGCAGCTCAGGTCAATTGTTGGCTTCCCTAAACTTGTGATATGCCTGCTGCAGTTCCTTCACTTTCATGTGGCACTGCTGCTGATCCCTGTTATATATCCCTTCACCTGCATCCTCTGTATAGTCTTTTAGTAGATGTCCATGTTTCTATGGCTGGTCTGTAGCTGTGCCTGTGCATCCTCTTTTCTCCACTGACCCAGGAGATCCAATTGCTCCTATATACTCTAGGCAGGACTGTGTCTAGTGCAGGGGTGGGCAATAAATTTTGCAGAGGGGCCACTCCACTAATTTTGGTAAGTTGCTGCGGGCCGCACCTTTCTACTAGATCAATGAAACCCCATTATGTTCTTTCCACAACAAAGTAATTGCACTTAAGAACAAGCAACTGAATACACGTTTCTCCAAAGCTTATCTTAGGAGACAATTCCTATTGCAAGTCATTTTGTGAACACATGTCAAATTTGTAACAACACAAACGCTACACTTTTACTTACAACTTGTGGTCAAGCACTTCCCGAACTTCCTGCTTCTGGCCATGTGACCTGAAGCAGGAAATTCGGGAAGCCACTGGCCGAAAAAGCTCCAATTGAAGGTAGCTTAAGCAGAGCTTGGGTTGATCTGCTTTCAAAGTGGGTGGCCCATCCCGGCTCACTCGTAGCTATGCCCCTGCATGGAGGAAGATTCTATTAATTTCCTCAATTGCCGGGTATCATGGTGGGCCAGACAGAAATGGTAGAGGGGCCGGATCTGACCCACGGGCCATAGTTTGCCCACCCCTGGTCTAATGTGTGGAGTTGGCATGGTCAGTTGGGCAGTTTCACACAACAGAGGAAAGCTGCTAAGTGTGCTTGTCAATGTGGGCAATAAGGAAAGGACATTTCAAAAATATTTTTGGGTTTTAAAGAGGGGATGACTTCTGGACTCTCCACCCTTTGTGGTGGAGTTTATTATTATGACCAGAGCATTCACTGTTGGGCATTGTGGGACAGCTGCTGGAGGACTGTTAAGATCAACGTTCATCACACAGTCTCTGTGCTCATGCTGCATCAACCTCAGTAGGTGGATCATGGCTAGTGCCATAGAATTATAGAAGGTTAGAGTTGGAAGGGACCTCAGGAGGTCATCTAGTCTAACCCCCTGATCAAAACAGGACTAGCCTCAGCTAAACCATCCCAGCCTGGGCTTTGTCAAGCCACATCTTAAAAACCTGTAAAGATGGAGATTCCACCACCTCTCTAGGTAACCCATTCCAGTGCTTCACCACCCTGCTAGTGAAAAACTTTTTCCTAATAGCCAACTTAGACCTCCCCCACTGCAACTTGAGACCAGTGCTCCTTGTTCTGTCATCTGCTACAATTGAGAACAGGCTAGCTTCATCCTCTCCATTTGGGGAGGTGGTTTACTTTGTTTCTGTAACAGGGCACTTACACCAACTGGAGACAAATTTTAGTGTAGACGCATGCTCAAAATAGGATGACGCTAGGCAACTTGCATCATCTTAACTTTGTAGTACAGACCAGGCCTAATTGTTTCTCTCACTGACAACTCGGGTGTAGCTTTTATAAGAGCTTTCATTTAGATATAAAATATTTGCAAGTATGCATTTCAAAAGAAGCGCATGTCATTGAAAGCATTTGAGAAACAACAAAGGTTGAAAACGCTTCCAACTATGCATGGTTTTTCCTAGACTTACATGAATCAAGTTTTTAGGGGAATTATAAAATTCATTTCACTAGGATATTTCTAGAATTTGTTTGTGATACTTTAATATTTTCTTTTCCTTTAATAATAATAATAGCCATGATTAATAATTATTTTGCTTGGTTTTAATTATGATATTCCATAAGTTACGTAAAAATACTCCTGTGACTAAATAGTGGGAGCCATGCCTCTGAGTTGGCAGTAAGAGAAACAATGAATAAGAATTGGCCTACCACTTCTTGCTTTTCTAAATAATAAATATTTTTAGTAACTTTTAAAATAAAATTCATTGGTATCCAATTTGAAACTTACCTCTTTCGAAACCACACTGTCCTACTGCAGGATCCCCTTTGCCTGAAAACAACTTTTAAGAAAACAAAAGGCAGCATTTTTTTTTTGAGAGGGGGAGGGGGAGAGGACAGGAGAGGAGAAACACCTTGCAACCAACCACCAATTCCAGTCACATTATACACCAACTCCAGGCCTCATCTCCCTTCCTTGCTCTCCTGAGAGAGATGCTTTGTAGCATAATCTGAAGGTTAACACATGCTAGATACAGAAAATCAGGGAAAATAGTTAAATGGAAAATAAAGGGGTCCAAATGAGCCTGTCTGCACCACACAGCAAACTTATCCTCTTGGATTTTTGCAAGTGCTTCTGATAGGTAGCTTGTGTTGTCTTAGCTTTCAAAATGCCATCTGGAGCTCTCCAACCAGTTGAGAACCAAGTCAGGGATATCAAAGTTGCTATTTCATGGTTTTTAAAAAGAAAATCTAAATAATAAATACTAGCAAATTAAAACACCCTTTTTTTGGGTCTTATCATGGGTTAGGCATAAGTAGGTCAATGTCTCCTGAAGCCTTGGGTCATCAGGTTCATGTGGGGTTTGATGCTTTTGAAGTCTCCCAATACAAAGCCCCCTCCCTGTGTTTTAGGATATTAATGTGATTATGATGCTCAGTTCCTGTGAAGTATGAGCTTCTTGTCCTAAATTGGTCTCTCTTACTTCAGTTTTTTACAAGAATAAGATAGTACTGTGGACTTCACCCAAAATTCCTATTCAGGAGGATGATGGAGAAAAACTCATTAAGGTTATCATCCTGCCATTGTTTTCTCCGTGCACTGGTGCTCAAACTAGTGGAGCACTTCTCTATATGTTCTATGTTAAAAGTTTCTTGAACTTAAAGCTGACTAAAAGCACTTAGAAACTCCATGCTTATTGTTTCTTTTGCCAATATTTTGATGGGTGATGCTTTAACCAGTAGGATGTTGTCTGAATTGGGTGCATTTCTTACTGCTTTGACCTTGTTAGCCTCTGCCTCTCAGGGTATGTCTTCACTAAAGAGCTTTCTCAGGTGTTGCCCCAGTGCTTCTCTACTTCTCTTCATGGTGCTGTTAATCCAGGGTAGATGTTCTGTCCTGAGGTATAAAATGAAACCCCAGAGAGGCCTTAATTTGGGCTGATGATGCACCTACTTTGCAGTGGTGATGCAAGCTGTGTCGCTCAAATGCTGATAATCCTCCTTTTTTTCCCTCACAGTTCACTGGGGGGGGGAGTCATCGAGCATCTCAGCATAGTGCAGCGTAAAGAACCATGGAATATGCACCCTCAAGTCCTACTAACATATATATCAGCATCAGTGAGGACACAGTAACTTGGGTATGGTTTCACAGTATATCTGGGCTAACATGGTACTCAACCCAGGTGACCAGTGACTAAGTCGTCTCTGCATTGAAGTCGTGTCCTCAGTATTGTTTCCATAACACAGACTTGTAAAGCAGCAAAGTTGTGTCTCCACATTGGATGTAATCAACTGTGGTTTGTAAATATCTTCTCTTCTCTCTCCCTTCTGCCCCTTCAAAGTTTTTCTTTTGGAATATGCCTTATTTTTCCAGTTGGCTGAATATCTACTTGACTCTTTTCTTCCAACTGCTGACTACTTCTGCATACTTAAATATCCAACAGTAAACAACATTCAAGAGGTATTTTGCTTCTCTTTTAATTAATAGATTTTAATCTTCCCTGTTCTATTCCTGTCTATACTGGACTTTCTTGAGGAAGGTACTTAAGAAAACTCAGATACAGAGCACTTATGTTGAAGGGTTACTTTTCCATAAAGCCCTTTGCAAAGCTTGCATGAAAGTTGATTGTGTGTAAAATACTATACATTTTTGTCTTGCATACCATTTAAAAAAAATTATAGCTGTGGTGTTCTATTACTTCAGCTTGACATTCCAAGTTATCGTACTGAGCTCTGGAAAACCATGGTGCAGTTTCAGTTGCTGCTTTTGCAGGTACTTGAGCTAGGTTCTTAAATCCTGTTTTGGTCTAACTGCCTTTCTGCAGTTTCTAAAAATAGATGTGCAGTTCGGTTGTTGCTGTTAGCATGTATGTAATTGCACAAACTTTGCTCATTTGATGATGGCTGTGATGGATCCTGTAGTTCATAAGTAGGTCTGCAATCAGCAGTCAGCAATTCAGATGCAAAAATTCACTGTATATCTTGTCTTCCTGTTACAACGGCAGCATTTGCTTAGTGTTCAAAACTTCCTGTGAAGCTCATAATTTCAGACCTGATATGATTAACATCATCTGCTGATTGTTGCTCCCAAAATCCGTACTAAAACTGGTGGTCACATGGCATGTTGTTTGAAATGGCTTCTTAACTCTGCTTCTCTCTCCATCATTTTCACACTGTCCCATTTTGAGAATAAAGTGTAAGAGAAGAGAAGGTTCTCCTATGAAACCTACAAACTTTCTGCCGGGACTACTTTCTCAAGCATACAAGTTTGATGATAATGGTCTTATGGGAGCAGGGAATTGCATAGTATCAGATCACTAGAGAGTCACAGGTAACTCTTTTTTTCTGTCCATGCTTGGATCTAGATTTCTAAGAATGTGTTTAAGTTTTTGAAGAATAGCTATGCAAAAGGATTTCAGCCAGTGGCTGGTTTTCATACTGTTCGCTTACTTACATTTCATAGTGTGCGGTTGGCATGTAAACAACATAGTGTTGGCCCTTTTTGACCCATATGGATAGTCAAAGTATGGGTCGTGAAGGTGATTCTAGTTGGGAGTAGAAATTGATGATGGAGTCTGGTATATTTTCTTTGATGCAATCATGTTTATTTACAAGCAGTGTATGAAGTTCTGCTTCTCTGAATGCAGGGAGGAAACAAAGGCAAAAGCAATTTTCCCAGGTTACAGGCCAAACTTTTTTTTTTTTTTTTCCCAGCCAGCACCCTGACCTAAAACTTCTCTCTAGGCTTCTCTCAGGATCCCATCATGCGTACACGTGTTTGCTTGGATATTTTTCAGGCAGTCTTTGGTGCTTTCTGGTTCTGTGTTCTGCCTTCCCTCACACACACCTCCTTACCAAAAACAATACGCAGCAAAAGGCCCTCTGCCCATATACATTCTAAAACTTCTGGGTGGTGTCACGTAACCCTTTAGTCTAAGATAGAGATTAATTTTTACACGTATGTTAATTGAAGGGTTTATTCACACCCGTCGATCTCAATGAGATTTTAACTCCCCCGTAACAAGGTTTAACCAAGCTCCTAACAAAAATATTATTTCTATTCTCTGACTAAATGATTGATACTTTATAAAACAGGAAACTAAGAAAATGTACTTTGAATGCACCTATTTTGATGAACAATTTCTAGTATTTCTCAGTATTTTTAGAAATCACCCAGTGGCCATCCATGTACTTATTAATGGGCTATTATTATCCACTATTAAAAGCAGGCTCAATTTGTTGTGCTTATGAAAATATCCAGTAAGCTGTGCTCACCTTGCTTATGGATTGGGGTCAATGGAACAATAGTTGATTAGTTAAGTAAAGCTACCTCAAATGGGCTGGTTACATAAAGTCTGTCAAAACATATTTTGCATTTACAACTGCAAAACTAAGGAAGTATTAACTGTAGTTAATGAATTGACTGATTTAATTGTTACTTTCTAGTCACCATGGTCTGGATTTTTTAATGTATTTAGGTGCCTAAATATGTAGATAAGTACCTAATCTGTTTAGCTGCCCAGTGGGATTTTAAAGTACTGAACTCCCATTGACATCAGGAGCTAGGCAGGATTGGTAATCCAACTAGTCACCTATTGTTTCGCTTCCTGTGGGTACCCAAGTTCTGAGACACCTCACTACCACCTGCCTGAAGCATGAGAGAGTCTTGTCTGTGCCTGCTGTAAGTAAGCTTTCAAACATCACCGTCCTTGGGCAGCACAAGCATTCCCTTTAGGCCTCTCATTCATTCTACAGGGTAGCGACTGGCATGCTCCAAACCCTCAAGCTCTTCAAGCATCTCCTTGGAGAACCCAGCCCCTAGTCCACTAGAAACTTGTGGCATTGACAGATTTGCTGCTTCCAAAGAAACAGTTCACCCCAGTTCACTGCTTCTACCTCCGATCACTTCTGTGCTTAACACACAGTACTTAGATATATTAATAGTGAAATCAGATACAAGTTTATTCAATACAAAAAATCATAAAATGCATTCTAGATCTAGAGTTAATTAATAAGATACTGTCATGTCATTACTGCTCACCCAGAATCAATGCATCACTTTCCATCTAGGAAATTGGCAAACTAAACTATGTTGAGTGTCGGTTAAGATCATGGCAGTCTGCATCCCATCCACCCAAAACATTAAAAGCCAAGAAATAAGAAATCAAGGGGAAAAACTTATTCATTCCTTTCTATCTTCATATGGTCTACAACACTTGATTATAAATGTCAGTGCTCCACAGGGCTTTCACTTTTGTCTCCAACAAGTACCCAAAAGGAATACATTCCCCAACTGACAACTGCAGTGTTAAGGCAAAATAACCTCCCAAATGCATGGCATGTGTGACAGGCAATTTCACACTGATTTGTGGATATAATTGATGTAAAAGCATATGAGATTACTGTCAAGGTTTTGTTTTAGAATGTAAATTTGATGAAGTATATCTAGAGATGAAAATTGAAAGCCTTATGCAGCATCATCAACAGTTGCTGTAGGCACTGTGAAGGTAGAAAAGAATGCATTAGTTTTTCCTCTTAATTCTTCCTACTTACAGTATTTTTGGGTGGATGGGATGTGTCCGGCTACAACCTTAACTGGCACTAAACATGGCAATTCTGTGGAGTATATATTAACAAAAACTATTTTCTTCCATCATTATTTGTGTCCATTTGTAATTTTGAAGATGTAAATAAATTCTCAAATCTGTTTTGTTAGCTGTTTGTTCAGATTACTATAGACTGGACACTAGGTGGTACTGCTTCCCACCTAAATATGATATAGGATTATTTTTATTTTTTAAAAATTTCTCCAGACTTCAATCCCCTCCATGTCAGTATTCACAGTGCGGAATTCCCTGTTTGCATGGCCAACTGGGCACAGACCAGATCTTTGCATTCAGCTTGGGTTTAAGACTGCTTCTCAGGAAGAACTGTCCAAAATTCTGTCTCCAATTGGCACATGACAGACTTCATGTCTTCCTTTGAAGCAGAATTTTCACAGGATTTTTAACTGAGGGGTCTGTTTTTTCATTGGCTTCAAGGTTTTTCTCAAAACTGCTAAACTAAAAAGTACTGTGGCTTTCTGAAGAGGGTTTGAAGGACAGCAACTTCCTGCCTTTCTCAGAAAAGAAAGCAGGCCACAGGAACTTCTCTCCCAGCTAGCCTATGGACAAGGTCCATGCCAAGATTTGGCAGACTGCTGTGAAACCTGGCTTCCAGCTGATGTGTAGACAAAGTGTAGGCCACACAGAAGCTCCATTCACTGAGACCAGTCCAGAATCAGTGGTATGGAATTGGGAAAAAGTTGGTTCATTTGTTCCACCCTCCCAACCCCCACGCCTCTCTTGTGGGCATTGGAATCCCTATTTCCACTGCTTGCAGAGCAATCAGGAGACCTCTGCCACCGGCAAACTGGAGTAAGAAATTCATGGTCACAGCCAACACATGGGCAAGGTCCGTGATGAGATGGTTGAAAAGGCTGCAAAGGATCTACTCTTCCTACAGAATGTTTTAACTCAAAGTCCTTAGCTACCAGCTTCTGCAAACGTTGATGCCAAGGAGTCATTTGTCTCTAGTGGTTCTGACTCACTTCTTATTCTATGGGGTCAGCTTCTGCTTAGCCCAGATACAGTAGCAGGTATTCAGTTGATTCAGATCTTCTCTTCTAGTCTCCATTGGTCCCACAGGATATCATGAAGTGACTATGGTTTTCCTTAGGGAGACATGCAGGATACATGCCTGTAGACGGTACTTTTAATCTCCCTAGTAATGCTCTCTCCACCTCACATAGCCTCCACCATTCTCTCATGGGTGAAAGATAGTGCTCACAATCAGCTCTTAAAGTGCAGCATAAAATCTTAAAACTCATGAGTATCCCCTCCAGAACCTCCAAAGAGAAGTGTCTAAAACTGGGGCTTTGAGGGAGGTAACTTATTCTGTTCCAAGGTTCCCAGAATAAGATGTTATAGCCAATAATATCAAGGCAGCTGCTGCCATGTAAAAGTCTAGTCTGAGGCCATGTCGGCGCTATAAAGTTAAGTCGACTTAAGTTACATCAGTGTTCATCCACTGTTGCACGTCCACACAATGCTCTTTGTGGTGGTGGAGTGTGTCCATATGTAGGTGCTCTTGCATTGACAGAGATCAGTGTCCTGTGCATAGCTATTCCACTGTGTAACTTGCCACCATCTGCTGCTGGGATATCTGGGAAGGGCTTGCAGTGCCTCATTGTAGGCCTGGGGCTTAACTCGCCACCATACTAAAATAGTCTTGACCAGCATGAAATAAAACTCAGGGATTTCACCACTGAAATTGAGGGGAAAAATGCTCTGTTGCTGCTGACACCCCCACCTGAGGAATGCCCCTAATGAGTTATAATACAAAGGGTTGTAAAGTAGGGACACCCAGATGCTGGAAAATTTTAGGGAGGATACAGAGAACCCAACAAATGGTAAAATAAATAAGATAAGCTCCGATGAGCGACTTTATGCTGACCATCTGCACAAAGGTCATAAATAAGTTACAATTTGGGCATGAGAGAGAAAATGTAAAAAAGGCTTGAGGAGGGTGGAGGAAACATAGGAGCCAGTATGTGTTTGGTTACATTTTGTTATGTAGGTGTATTGAATAATGTGATGGGTTTAGTGGAGTTAAAGGAGGTAGCTAGTTTTACCTATGTAATGTAAATGAAAAACAATGCTCTTTGGGTACCATCTCTGGACTGCAGTTCCACATGGAACTGCCAGAACTCCTACTCCTCTGCATGATCGTGATGTGGAGGCAGTGCTGACACCCCCAGAGGAGTGGATCCTGACTGGCCACCGAGTGAAATTTGTCTGTGTATTTACAGTTGTGAGCATGAGAGATTTGCTTGGCACATGTATTGTGTGAGTATTGCTAATAAATAGATGTTTAGGTTACCGCTGTGTAAGGCTCTTTCATTGGGAAAAGGTCCTGGAGACCCACAGAGTTCTGAGCCCTATCAGTAAGGGCGGGTACTTAATTTGACCAGGCTTCTTCCCGAGCCCTGTTGGTAAGGCCAGGTGCCTTACACCCCAAGCTCTCCATAGGGAAAGGGTACCTAAATTAGCTGGATTATGCCTTGAGCTGTCCGTAAGGCATAGGCAGGGGGCCCTGGATTGTGCAAGTAACATTTTGGGGGCAGGCACAGCATCCCATTATGCAATTTTCTCTGTCCCATTGTTCTATGGGCTTCGTAGTAAATTTTGTGCTGCTTTTTAACAGGCTTTGTAAACTGCATGCCCACCGTCTGTCAGAAAGCGTAGATCTTGCACTGCTCTCTAGTATTGTGATGAACATTATGAACAGTGTGGCTGATCCTCCAGAATGTCATCATGAGCTGTGAATCTGCTGTTGACCCCATGTCTGCCCTGCTGTGTGCCATGGATGAAACAATTCAAGATTTCTATTGGCATTCATTAAGCAGCTGTGCAAGTTGGTTCTGGGTGTGAGAAACAAGCACTTAGTGGTGGGATCACATCGTTCTGCAAGTATGGGATGATGAGCAGTGGCTGCAGAACTTCTGGATGTGCAAAGCCACCTTCCTGGAACTCACTCCTGCCCTCCAGTGTAAGGACACCAAAATGAGAACTGGGGTGGAGAAGCGAGTGACAATCATTGTCGAAGCTGGCGACGCCAGACTGCTACTGATCAGTTGTGAATCTGTTTGGAGTGGGGAAGTCTGTTGTGTGGATTGCAGTGACGTAAGCGTGCAGGACCATTAATCATTTCCTGCTACAAAGGACTGTGACTTTAGGAATTATGCGTGAAATAGTGAATGGTTTTGCAGCAATGGGTTACCCTAACTGCGGTGGGGTAATAGATGGCATGCATATCTCCATTTCGGTCCCAGGTCACCTTGCAGTGGAGTACATCAACAGAAAGGGCTACTTTTCTATAGGATTGCAAGTACTGGTGTATCACTGAAGTGGTTTCACCAACAGGCTGGTGAGGCAAGATGCATGATGCATGCATCATCAGGAACAGGGGCCTGGACAGAAAGCTGCAAGCAGGAACTTTCTTTTTTCCCTTTGAGGATGTGGAAATACCAGTAGTGATTCTTGGAGAGCCAACCTACCCCTTGCTCATGAAGCCTTGTGCTGGCAATGTTGACTGCAGCAAGGAGTGCTTCACCAACAGATTTAGCAGTGGCCAAGGGCACATTCAACAAGGGGCGTAAGTGCTGCCTTTTGGCAGGTTAGACCTCACTGAGGAAAATACTCCCATGGTTATAGCATTTTGCTGTGCTCTGCATAACGTTTGTGAAGCCAGTGAGGAGAACCTTCCAGAGGGATAGAGCACTGAGGTGGATCAGCTGGCTGCTGTTTTTAAGTAGTCAGATATCAGGGCTATAAGAGGGGCTCAACAGGTCGCTATTTGAATCAGGGAGGCTTTAATGGAGCATTTTGACAATGAGCAACAGTAGTTTGGGTTTCTGTAATGCATTGAGCTAGGCATTGTTCTCTTGCACAGTGTATAAACTTCATAACAATTGCTGTGTGTGTGGTGGTTTAATAATGTAAATGCGTATGAACTTGAGCATCAGCCACTGTACGTAGGAGAGAAAGACGCATTCACTTTCTATAAGTATATTTTTATTAAACACCGATGCCAACATTTCTGTCTTCTGGAAGGAACATGACAGTCAAGAGTATGTTTGCCAATGAGTCTGTCACAGCTGAGTATATGTCCAGCTGTCGTGAAATATCTATCTTGGGGTGGAGTGCCTGGGATACTGCGACGGCTCTGGAACATATGAGGAATGTGTAAGGAGGGTATGGAAGGGCAGTTCTGTATGGGCTGCAAGGGGAGGCGAGCACGGATATGTTCTGCCCGAAGTTCAATCAGGGACCTCAGCATGTGTGTTGGCTCCCTGACCAGCTGAATCATCTGCTTCTGCTCCTGTCCCTTGCTTCCTATCCTGACTATCCATTCACAGTTTTTGATATATAGTCTCTATCCATGCTCTCTGCTCATAATCCAAAGTACCCGAAGATTGCAGCATCTCTCGGAACATGTCTTCCTTATTCCTCTTGTTTAGTCGTCTTATCAGCCAGTGAGTAGGAGACCCTCAAGGGCACATCTGCAGGTGCTAAAGAAACAATTGACAGAGGCACTATTGTGAGTGCACTTACACCCTTGATCCAAACAAGTTAGAAACACAACTTTGTTACTTTCCCTTGGCAGGCACAGAGTATGGCAGAAGCCCCAGCCATGGTGAGTTTGATCTGAGGGGGAGGGGTAAGATGGGATAAAGGGTGGGGAGGGCTTCAGGGGGGTATCACTATAAGTACCACTAGTCTGAGTATTGGCACCGTTTTCCATGGGCACGGGTGATAGCAGCTGATACCTTGCTCCTGATAGTAACCGAGGATGCACAGGTACAGCTCCTGCATGCATGCAGCTGCAGACTGGGTCCATGTGCTGCTATGGTTCCTGCAGAAGTAATTGCCAATTGGCGCGGCAGAGTTTCATAGCATGGAGGAAGATACAAAGCAGCCCTCCCAAGAAACCTTTGATAGAATATTGCAGAATATCTCCAGGAAAGTTTTTCCTAGAGATCTCTATGTAGGAATCCTGGGACATCTTGTGCGTGTACAAACTTTTCTGTAGGGCCTCCTCTGCTTAGCTGCAAAGGGGAATGAGAAGCAAATACAGATCGTATCTGTGTTGGTTATTTCAGTCCCTCTCTACTCTGATTTTAAAAAAAGCAGAGCATTACCTTATCTCACTGCAGCATCAAAGGACGATGAGTACTTACTGGAGCTTCCCCTCTCCTACATCCCGCACGCCAGAGCTGGAGTGCGGGGATTGGCTACAATGCCTTGTCTTCCACATCGTCCTCAGGTCTCTTAGCTGGCCACTGTCTTTAGCCCCCATGGGGCTCTTAGCGGCGTAAGTGAGGCTGTCATTGAGAATGGTGTGCAGTTACTTGTAGAAGCAGTATCTCTTTGGCAATGCACCAGAACAACTGTTGGTCTCCTTTTGCCTTTAGAATCATAGAAGATTAGAGTTGGAAGGGACCTCAGGAGATCATGTAGTCCAACCCCCTGCTCAAAGCAGGACTAACCTTAGCTAAATCATCCCAACCAGGGCTTTGTCAAGCTGCAGCGTAAAAACCCCTAAAGAAGGAGATTCCACCACCTCCCTAGGTAACCCATTCCAGTGCTTCACCACCCTCCAGTGTATCCTCGTTGCCTTCTAGTAGCCTGCCTCCAGCTCCTTGATCTTTTCATGGTGCTGCTGCTTGTCCGTATCATACCTCTTCTCCTTCATGCCATGAGCAATCTGCCTGTAGATATCAAAGTTCCTGTGGCTGGAGTGGAGCCGTGACTGCGTAGCCGCCTCTCCTCACAGACCCAACAGATCCTTCACCTTTAGTGTGCTCCTAGGCAGGAAAGCGTTTGCTGCGAGGAGCTAGCATGGTCAGTTGGGCAGATGCTATGTGAGCTCTCCATGCCAGTCAAACAGGAAGAACAATTAAAAAAATTCCTGGGTTTTTAAAAGGGGAGGCGTGCATGCCTGTGTACCTGGCTGTAGGGCAGTGGAATTCTAACTGGTGACCAGAGCAGTCATGATAGGCATTGTGGGACACTTCCTGGAAGCCACTTAAGATGACATAAGTGACACAGTGTCCATGCTGACACTGTGTCCCTGTAACTACATTGCCCTAAGCCAGTGGTTCTCAACCCGCAAGCTGCTTGCAGTCCAATCAGCAAGTAACTGCAGCCTGTGTGATATCTTCAGGGCCATACAGGTTGTATATATATTGTATGTATGTGATCTGATAACACAAAGAGAGCTGCATATGTGGCCCACAACGGTAAATGGATTGACAGCCACTGCCCTAAGTGTTATGCCTCTCGGCAAGGTGGTTTCATTATGTCGGTGTAGCAGGAGAGTTAGATCAGTGGGAGGTGCATTGCAGGGTGTACACCTCCATAGTTAGGTTGATGTAAGCTGACTTATGTCAACTTAACTTTGTAGTATAGACAAGCCCTGAATAATGATTTTATCTTCCTGTCTGTGTTTGGCAGGCATTCTCTCTCAGCTGACATAACTGTGCTCTTTATGAAGGAGACTGCAACAAGTTTAATCTTATATAGAATAAGGAAGACCTTTTAAGAATTAAGAACAAGTAGTCCTGTTGGGGAATTCCCGCTCCACCTTAATTTAAACTCTCATAAACAGGTGAGGAAGAATTAAACATCTCTTCAGTTTTGCAGGGTTTTTTTTTGTTTTGTTTTGTTTTTTTGGGCTTAACAGGAAAGCCATGGTGAGCCTGCAGACATGCATATATAGCGAGACAAAACAAAAACAACAAAACAGAAAGTCTACTATAAAGTAGATTTTTCTAGTACCTTTTCAAGACTGATATTACAACTGATTTGCTGTATGTTCAAAACTTCCATAGACTTGTCTTGAAGAGGTCCACTTGAGGAATGTTGGAATTGTATGCTAACATCTGATAGCTTAGGAGAACACAGAGACAAAACTGTCATTAAGGTGGTCAGTTGGGGCATGAAAAAAGAAATAAGGCTTGGTCTACACCTAGCTGCGTTGCTGTGTGAATTTTTCACATCCCTGAGAGACAGTTAAGCTGGCATATGCCCTGAGATAGACACCACTAGGTTGACTGAAGAATTCTTTGTTGACCTAGGACAGGTCTATGCTACTACTTAAGTCAGTCTAACTTGCCACTCTGGTTTGTGCGGTTGTCTTCACTCTCCTGAGCGACATATGTTACAGTGACCTAAGCACTGTCCACACTGGCTCTATATCACCAGAAGATGCTTTCCTCGTAACGTAGCTTCCGGCTCTCGCAGAAATGAAATTGTTATGCTGTTGGGAGAGAGCTCTCCCATTGGCATACAGTGTCTTCACCAGACATGCTACAGCAGCGCAGTGATGTAGACTTGCCTGTAGTGAGGAATGGATTTACTACAATGACAGAAAAATCTTTCATTGCTGTAGCCAAGTTTAGCTGCAGTTGTGCCACTGTAGCACTTGTGGCTGTAGATAAAGCCTAAGTCACTCCTTTTTTTCATTGAGGGACTTGGTAAGGGAATCTTCAAACTACCTTATCTTAGCAGGTGTTCTTGTTGAAGCTGACTTTTCTCCATTATACAGTATACATCTTAGGAAGGGGCCATTGCTATCTTTCCTGAGAGTTGGAGGACAATGGCTGGGGTTCTGTAGATCAATGGTTCTCAATCTATTTACCATTGTGGGCTACATATGCAGCTCTTTTATGTGGGCCACATCCATACAATGTATATGCTACCTGTATGGCCCTGAGGATGTCACATGGGCCGTTGCTTTGTGCTGATTGGGTCACAAGCGGGCCATGGGTTGAGAACCACCGCTCAAGAGAAAACTATCCAACTTTTAAAAGTATGTCTTGAGTTTGGAGTCTGGGCAGATTCTTCAGGATGAGTCCTCATCTGGGTGTGAACGATCTCAAACAATGTGTGCTTGAGATTGAGGAAAGGCTCTACAATAGAATTCACTTATTGTCCCTGGAGATTAAGCATGAAAACAAACCTGGTACAATATAGTTAACCTTCTTGGGTCTCAACCTATGCTTGTTGTAAAATAGCTTCTCTTAGACTTTGTCTACATTAGCACTTTTGTTGGTTAGGGGGGGTGAAAAAATTGCACACCCTGACCAGCGCATTTCATTGAAAAAAGCACCAGTGTGGACAGCACTATATCGGCAGGACATAGTTACCACTGCTGGTTGAGGGTGGTTTAATTATGCCAGTGGGAGAGCGCTGTCCCAGTGGCATAAGGTGGCTACACAGGAGACCTTACAGCTGCTGTATGGTCTGTGGTGTAGGCATAGCTTTAGACTCCAGCACTTTGCTGAATCTGGCACATTTGCCACCATTGATTCAAGTGGGGCTACTAACGCTTATGGCATGTTTTGGAGTACTCTGAATTGGAATCCCTGTTCTCTTTTCAAGGAGCGAGATTCTGGACTCTTCCTTTCCATTCTGGAAGATGTTGCAAAACATTTTTGCATGACAGAAATTCTTGCCATGAGAATGATCTAATATCCTTACATCAGAGAATACTGACCTGGTTCTCCCAAACCTCTTTCTTTCCACTAATATCATACCTGTCACATCACTTTTTCAAACTTGCTTATTTTTCTTTCTTTAATCCAAACTCTGTTAATTGGCTAAGATGTGTTTACTCTCAATTGTGTGCATATTTTTTTAAATAATGACCCCTTTTGGTAGATGTATATAATTGAGTTCTCATTTAAAAGATAATACAATAAAAAGTTGCATTAAAACTCACTAAATTTGTTGCTCCCCTAATTTGTCAATATCCTAATTTTTCAAAAACTAAATATTGTGTAGTTTAAAAGGTTGCTTCTAAATTTGTCAGCTTTTTAAAAGAATTGGTTTGAAATATAGCCATTTTTCATTAAACATTTTTAAAGCCAAAATTATTGGCACATGTCCAGAGTTCTTAAAATGCTGTGTACTGTAGCTAAGATCTTAAAGCTACAGTATAGGTACTGAAATTTGTTAATCATCCAACACAAGTTACTTAAGTTCCCATTAGTTCCTGGGGGGCATTGATGCTACTTTCTTTTGGGGACATCACTGAAGAAGGGTTGTGGAGGGAATACTGAATCACCTTTTCAGTTGACTATCCCTCCAGCCTGCAACAGGCCTCTGAGGCACGTGACAGCAATTTGCTCTTACATGTCGGTTAGTGAAGATTAGCCCAATTTGCTTTTTGTTTGTCTTGCTTGCTGTCATGGCCTTTTAGTTGTAGGTCAGTGGAATATTTGGGTGAAAAATGTGTAGGGGTGACTCGTCTGAAACAATCCCTTTGAATGAGAGGGTCTGAAGTTATCAACCCAAAATTTCTAGAATACAATAGGTTTTCTATTTATATTGTAGGAAATTTGGATTCTCTGTACCTTGAAGTCTTTAAATCATTATTTGAGGACTTCAGTAAATCTTAGGTTAGGGGTCTGTTTCAGGAGTGGGTGGGTGAAGTTCTGTGGCCTGCGTTGTGTAGGAGATCAGACTAGATGATCATAATGGTCCCTTCTGAGTTTATAATCTATGACTCTGAGTACTCACTTAAATTGTATCCTTGTTTCTAGTTCCTCAGGAGAGTTCAGGCATCATTCTCATTAGAGGTTATCACCAGCTACTATGCCTACAATTCTATACATTTTGACCATTGCATCTAGAAGGTATTATCTAAATGTTTACCTAACCGATTATTTAAATGGTTATTTAAATAAATAAATTTATTATTTAATAAAGCAATGGTTGATTTGAAAAGTTTAACTGGAAGAATAAATGGAGTGTATCTGCGTGGTTGAGATTTGGACTAACAAAGAATAAAAATGCAGGGAGACGGACCCTTGGTATACAGTGCGTATCAAAGGAGAAAACTTTTACAGTGCAAATGTTGTCAACAAAATGGCTGATTAGTCCAGTTATAAGTATGCAGTTGTCTTTTTCTGCCTCAGTTAGCAGTCTTTTAATAATGTGTGGTGTCAGATGTGTGCATCTATTTACAGAAAGACTGGAATGTGAGATTCAAAGTGAAAAAGCATTATACTAGTTTAATCAACATGCTGAAAGATATCTATGTAGTTGTGCACATTCTAAAAATTTCAGTGCTGCATTCACTAACCTTATAATGTCAAATGATACTTGAATGTTTATATCAACTAAATAACTTTGCCCTTCTAGTTTGTATTGATTAGTGACCTGGCTTGAAATCAAGACTTATCTTAACTTGTTCTCATTTCAGCTTTGGATAGATCACAGTCCAAGAGAGATGGAGGTTATAAAAATAATTGGAGCTTTGATCATGCAGAAGAAAGTGAAGGAGATGCAGAGAAAGAGTAAGGATATTTACTTTTACAGTTTGTAAACGAATATTTTCTCTATTGAAAGTAAATAATGCTTAATTATAGAAACATAATTTTTTTGTAAATTATTAAACTCTAGTACACAGGTGTCAAACACAAGGCCCGCGGACCGAATCCAGCCCGCCACCTTGTGTAATCCGGCCCGGGTTTTTTGTGTTATCCGGGGCGCAGACCGAATCCAGTCCGCCGCCTCGTGTAATCTGGCCCTGGTTTTTTTCTGACTCTGTCACTCTGCCACCGAATTTCACCCCGTGGGGAGATTTCACAGCAGAGAGCAGAGCCTGTGAGTACCTGTCGTGAGTCCCGCTGCCCTAGTCTGCCGCCGAATTAAACCCCGCCGGGAGAAATTTCACGGCGGAGAGTAGAGTGCCTAAAGCACAGCAGACTAGATTATGATGTGTCTGAGCGTTGAGTGTTTTTAGATGAGAGCATCAAGTGTCTTAGTGGCCCCCTTTAACTCAATTTAATTTAAATGTGGCCCCCCCATAAGAACTGAGTTTGACACCCCTGCTCTATAGTAGTGAGAGTAGAAAATTAGATCCTTAACTTTCTTTTTCAATGATTAAATACTAATTTAAGAAAAATTTATTTTGGAAGAACTTGTCATTGTTAATTATTCCTAGACAAAAATGGAGTTTAAGGTACATTCCAGTAATATAGGGTAAAATAATTGGCAAAGATGTTCTAATTATCCCCAAACAAGCAATAAAAATTCAGGAAATTCAGAGTTAAAGGTTATATTTAAATGAAATCCAAACATGTTAAGTAAAGTAAAGAAATGTGATGACACCCAAACAACCTTAACCCTGCCCTGTAGTGTCACTCTGCAGTAACCATATGATTATGATTGAAGCATTTTACTGTTTGTAGTTTCAGATTAGATTAAACAGATTTCTTAAAAATTAGATTCCCCTCCAACCCCGTGTTGCTAAACATGGTAGAAGTTGTCTTTCTTCCCTAGCTGTGCACTTCCATTACCTTTACATGTTTGGTTTGTAATACTTACTTTAAAAATAATTATCCCATCCTCATCATACATTTTACTCTAAACTGCTGATATGTTTTCTCAGCTTTAATGTAGCTTTCTGATATTTCTTGGTTTCCAAAAAGTATTAAAAAGTTCATGCATAAACAGAAAATGCAAAATCCAGAGAGAATGTTTTCAAGATATTTCTAATTATTTGAAGATATGCATTATGACTTTTAATTCCGTGTTGAGTGTATATGGTGGATAGGGTAGCTTTTACAAATAAATATTTAGGAATAATAGTCCTTTTTTTGGTTTTTAAAATATCTTCTGCTCTGAAGAAACTCATGAAGAATTGCTCTCTTTCAAACTAGCACCTCTTCCTATTGCTCCCAAAGGGACTGAAGCTAAACTGCCTTCAGCAAGATGATAATCCTCTATGATGTAAGGGGAGAGGAACACGATGAGGAGTAAGTGAATGGAGGCAGTGGTCCTTTTTGGAAAGGCATCACATTGAGGCCAAAAGGAAATGACGATCATTTGGAAGAGGGTAGTTTTCATGGAATCTTTTGGAGGAGATTATTGCCAGTTTTGCTGATGAATAAGCTTTCAGTTTGAAGTAAACAGCAAAATTTCATAATAAATATGATCATTCATTACTTTTTCTCCTGTCCCCAAATGTGCCCAGTGGACAAAATTTCAGTGAGTTTTAACTTTGTGTCGAAAAACTCAGTATGTATTTTTTATTAAGACTGTTCTGTGAGGTCAAAAAAGTGGACAGTAGCTTGCCAAATTTCTTAAAGGACTCCCTCTCTGAATTTCAGAGAATTTTTAATAATGGTGTAATTTTTATACCTAGCAAGCAAAGAGATTTGAATTCTTGTTTTAAATGCCAAATTTAACTATAGAGCCACAAATATCGATAATATCCTCAGCAGGTATTTAATCTGTAGAGCCAAGAGCAATAGTTGTTAATAAGTTGTTTGTTGTTCCATGCATATGGATGAAGATAGTGGAGAAGCAAACATGTCTTTGCCATCCTTGGTTACAATAGTAGACAGTGCTAGAGATGTGGCAAAAGCATTATATGACATTTCTTTCTTGAAACAAAGCCATAGAGACAAAATCCAATTATGTATTTAAAATACAGACAATGTTCTAAAATGCTTTACAGTTTGAATAGTTATAAGTTGAAAATTTTTAAAATTAAAAAAGGAAGCATAGGAAGGAAAAATGAGAAACAATTATGAAGCAAAGGGGGAAGATGCTTGAAAATAGATGCAGAATCTCTTGGATTGAGAGACCCAAGAATGCTGTTCCAGTAGTGAGAGAGAAGGCTTTTATATCAATAGTGGCAAAATTGTGTGGAAGGACAAAAAAAAGATATTACAAAGAAGACTCTATGAGAGGAGCAAATACAAGAAAACACTCTTCCCCATCTCCCCTTGCCCATGGTATGCATGCTTATCACACATAGTATGTACATTGAATGGCAAGCATTAAAGTTTCCTTGTTGAAATGCAGATTTGTCAGAAATTTAGAAAAGCCTCATTAAAAGGTTACGCTTTGTTTTATTTTTGTTGAAACCTTTCTTAACCAATTTCCTTATTGAGCTACTTAATACTTTTTTTTAAAATTGTCAGTTTTAATAGTTTAATTTAGTTTAGTGTGAAGTATTGTTTGGGGTTTTTTTATGCTGGCAGTCTAGTTATGCATTTTACTCCTCTTGAAAAATGAAGATGATACACCAGCTTGTAAAAGTAGGAGGTGTGTTTTCTTCCAAATATTTCCTATTAGTGTCTGGCTGGTTCCAAAAGATGATTTCTCAGCATGGAATGAGATTTGTATTTAGTACTAGTCCCAGTAAAATCTCTGAAGAGTCATTGGGTAGCACATGTTTTCATAGTGAATCTGTTCTCTATTTTAAACCATAAAAGTTTAAATGGTTGAACATTTCCCCCAAAATAGCTCTAACAGATAGCAATTTCAGTATTATATATGAAAAAATATGGCTACAGGACTCAACTTTTATTTGGATCAGTGATATAAACAAAAATCTCCAAAGGTGTAAGGTGACTTTTTCACAGGTGATGCTACTGATTCATATCTACTAAGTTTTCTTCTCTTTTGTATAATATATAAAAGCTATTGAGTATTGTAATTGTATTTTTCCTATTCCTCTTCAGTTGTTTGCATATAGTCTATTTTTTATAAAGGTATAGCTGTATGTAGTATCCATTGTGTTAAAATTTTTATAAAAACTATCTTTCTGTTTCTGCTTTCCCATATCTAAAAGTTCAAGATTTATGTGCAGTTTATATACGTAGGTGCTTTTAGAACCCTAAATTACATAGACTATAAATCTGCAAATGCAGATAAGACAGTAATTGAAGGTTGTTAAGCTTGTTTCTAATTTCTGTATTTATTTTTTGTGAAGTCAAGGTATCTTTGACCCACCTACTTCCTACATTCCATATCTTAAACCTTCCTAGTTTTGAGCTCAAAATAAAATCTAAATTTCCCTCTTTGGAAATCCTAGGAGATATGGGAGGTGAAAGCTATGTTTACTGTGTGTTCTCACAGACTTTTAAAGTTGTACTGAATCAAGGGTGACTATATAGACTTGAGTCTGCCTTTTTTCCTTAGCTACTTTTAGTTGTCCATGTTAGGACCATGCTAGTCTATCTGTTCTACTTCAGTTCAGTCTGTTTGTTTGGGTATCTTTGTTACTTATCAATAACTATCTTAGGCTGACATGCATAAGCTTTTATTTTTGTCTAAACCCTACCACCCTTGTTTTTGTTTAAATTATATTGCCGCTGTCGTCCAATGATGTTTATCCTCTCTAACAACATATTAGTATGTTTATGCTTGTCTAATACATTTTTATTTGTTACAAATATTGACAGTTTGGAGAGAGATGTCTGAAAAATATTCAATTTCACAGTAACTGTCCTTCCTATTGCTAGATTTCCTTTAGTTTTCTAAATAATTTAAAATCTGACTTTATTATTTTCTTAAAGTGATCACTGTCTGACCTATCAATCCTCATCCTCAAAGGAAACCTGTGCAACAGTTTCAAAAGACATAGTTTGGGAGCTTAAATTCATAACTGTGCTAGACACTAAACATCACGATCTTCATAAAGGCACTGGATTTATGACTACTTATAACAATTTGTAACTCACTAACTCCTTCCCTTCTTTTTCCCCCTATGGCTATAGGGGTGTTAACCAGTCACTTCATATGAATGAAAATACATGCTAACTGCTTATGCTAAACTATCTGTTCCACCTTATACTTACCTGTAATACTGAGTATCTTGCCCAGACCTGAAGAAGTGCTCTGTGTAGCTCGAAAGTTTGTCTCACCAACAATAGGAGCTGGTCCAATTTAAAAAAACAAACAAAAAAACCTTACCTACCTTGTCTCTTTATTAAAGAGCTCAGATTTAGGTCATATAATTGTTCCAACATGAAACTTCATTCCTAAGCATGTTTTGACCACACTTCAAATATTTTGTTAATTTGGTGTATTTATTCGTTATACTTCTAATTTGTTACAGTTCCATTAAAAGCTAGAGATTTCCCTAAAGTAACAATTTCTTCCAGAAATATTGGAAAACTTTTGGTGAGAGTCAGAAACAAATAAATACCTACATTTGCCTTTTCTTCACCAGTACTCTTTTCTTCTTGGTGTTGTGTAAATATGAGCAGGTGATTTAATTGCTCTGGAAAATAAGTGGTAAATGCATCTTTGCTTTTTGTCCTTCCTAGAGAGAAAAGGGATTAGAACTGTATCCATTTACAAAATATGAGTTGTTGCTTGGGGATGGAAACTGCAGATCTGTGCCAAGGATGTTCATTGTTGATGTTTAATTCCACCTTACCCTATCAAAGGCCTTCTCCTCCCCACTAATGACAGAAGTTGAGAGGGTTCTTCTTGAATTGGACTAAGTATAACTTTCTTAACCCAATAGCCATTCTCAAGATAGTATCTATCTTTTATAAGTCCTTCTTAGTTTCTTTTGTTGCTTGGCAATATTTTGATGTTGATAAGGCATACCTTGACCACATTCTTTGTGTGAGTTTAATAATGAAATGTAATGAGCATGCGGTAAGGTCCTTCCTGAGTTTAGAAGTAAGTTGCTGCAAACTCTTGGAAAGAAATTGGTATTTATTCCCTCTTTTAATACCACATTAAGCACATCTGTGAGAGGCCTATCAGTCTGTCTTTACATGTTTATAATTTATTGATAAGCCATTTTGGCCCAGGGTTCTGCTGTTTTTCATGCTTTTTATGGTGAAGACTGATTTGTGTTTGACAGGTGGTTCAAACATCACTTTATCAAAAAACTGAAATCTGACAGGGTTGGCTTTCTTCATGTAATATGCAACTTTTTCTAATATCTCGATTATTCTCTTAAAGATCTTTCATAAGAAGTTTGAAAAGCCACTCCTGTTGATTTGGGATGGATAATTATTAGCTCCCCTGTATTCCAGACTGGTTGGCTAATGTAGCTAGTTGGCATTCTTTTTAGTTTTCTAATTATTAGATTATTCCTTTTATTCATTTCCTCACAATGTAATTATTTCATATACCTGATGGTTCTCCGTGGTTCATCTGTTAGTAAAGTTTTTAGCTTGCTCGTTAAATTGGTGGTGAATCTTGTTCAAAGCAGTCACTTTGACAAGGTTCTTGGTTTTTAATCTCCAGAATCCTATGATGCATTGCTATTTCAGTTTTTTCAGCCAAAGATCAATTAATTCATAGAGCCATCACGAAAGCTTCACTTGAGTTCTCGAAAAGTCACTTTTATATGCTGCTTATCAGTATGTTCGGAATTTCTTGGGAAAATGATTCTTCTCTCGATCATAATAGGCAATAATAATTTCTTGGTTTTCTACAAAAGGGTTTTCAGCCAGGTTAAATTTCAGTTTGGTTGAAGTGTGGTCTTGACACATAATATGATATGACTTTGCTTGCTTTTTGGATAATAGACTTAATGCTGATCATTAACACTATCTTTGTATAATGTTTGTGGATGATAGTGAAATTGAGCAGTCTTTTATTTGGATTATGGTTTTTCAATTGTCTCTAAATCCCATTGTCATGTTTATAAACACATCATGAGGATAATGGAATTTGTATTTCTCTTGTTGAGTCTCTAGAATTTAATACACAATTAAAATCTCCTTGAAAGAAGCCCAGTATTCTAAACTATTTTTTTGAAATTTGGTTTTTTGATGATGGATATGATTTGAGTTTTTAAAATTTCTTCCATTTAAATAGCTATTGAGTATGAGACCTACCCAGAGTACACCCTAGTTTGTTGTAATTAGTAGAAAACTAATACATTTTGAAAAGAGAGTACCTACTTTTTGGTGGAGGCATAAAAGCCGTATTCCTGAGGGTTGGTCAGTCTGTCTTTCTCTCTGTTTTTTCATGTTTCCTGTATGTAGATAAAGTGTGATACAAGTTTCTCCATTGCATTCTGGTTCATTTGACGCATATATACTTTGTATTCTTTGTAAACATTTAAAACAAATTTGTTCTTTAAGATCATCCAATCGCAATACACTTTTCTGGTCATGTCTTCACTTTTATTCCTTGAACATTATGAGCGTCAGAAGTTCTACTCCTATTCAGTTTAATTTATCCTTTTGAGGGTTTTGTTGATTCAAGGGTTTGTCCTCCCCTTTATTGCCCTTACTCTTCTGTTGTGGTGTCTGTATTGCAGTAGTATCTAGGGGCCCCATTATGCTAGATGCTGTAAGACCTGTCTCGAAGAGCTTGAAGGCTAAACAGAAAAGATCAGCAAAGGGTGGGAAGGAAAATGAGAAGGAAGGAAAAATTACTTGTTCAGAGTTGCACATCAGGCCACTGAGAGAGCTGAATGTAGAATCTACATTTCCGGAAGCTCAGTCCAGTTACATGTTCGTGGAACTATATTGCATCTATTTCTTCTATATGTTTTCATCTTCCAACAACCAAAATCTTGAATGTACCCATCCTTAGACATTTTTTCACCAACTGTACCACCTCTCTTCTTCTTGCAAATGTAGGAAAGTGCAACAGAACTCCTTCGAAGGGAGTGAGCTCCCAGTCCTTGAAAGGCAACTAAAAATGGAGTATACAAAGGTTTTCAGATCCACAATGATGCTGTCAGAAACATTAAGCTCCTTTCTTCCCTTGGGACTCTGTATAATTAAAAATGAGTTTTTCTTTTAACTTTTTTTCTTTTACAATGGTATCTAGAAGAGTTCTGATTTAATAATTGAAGCTAGAATACATTAATATTTATGGCTAATGTGACAGGGTCAGGCCTGACGGCTACGCCAGAGTGCTGGAGGGCCTGTATATCAGCCCCAGGCTCCACAAAGCCCTGTTCCCTGGGTAACTCAGCTGGGGCTGATTAGGCAGTTAGGCCATCTGGGGCTGTTTAACCAATCAGGCCAGCTGGGGCCAATCAAGGGGCCCCGCCCCCAAACACTTAAAAGCCTGCAGGGCAGGCAGGCAGTTGTGGGTTTATGGAGCTTGGAGAGAGGAGAAGTAGAGGACGGAGGTGGGAGTTATAGGTATAGTTACAGGGTACAGTTGCAGTTCACAGCTTTTGGAGTTGGCAGCTTGGAGCAGGCAGGCTGCAGCCTACAGAGGCTTGCAGCTTCCCCTGTTGTTACCGGTGCCCCGGAGGGCAGGGCACCTGGCTGGAGAAGCAGGGAGCGGATCACGGACTACCCCAGAGGGAAGGTAGCAGTACTCAGGGGCAGAGCGGGCCCCGGCCCCTCCCTGGACCCTTCCCCAGCTGCACCACCGGCCGGGCCGGGAGAGCGCAGGACCCACGGGGGCGGAGTACTTCTCCCTCCCCTGCCCCGACCTTGCCACACTAACTACTTGCTTTCAGTATGGAGAAAAAGGTTGCACAATTCATACCATACCTAACTATATGCACATTCATGCTTCTATAAGTTTATTTGCGTAGATGTATTGTTGGAATCCTTTCCTTAGGAGCCTGATCCTTTCTTCTTCATCCTTCCTAGGAAGAATCTAAATTTAAATGGAAGCCTTCAATGGCTTATTTTGAAATTCTGCTGTAATCTCCCTCAGGTCTTTATCTAATTAAAGAGATGTAGCAGAAAGGTCCTATACGATCTGTATCCTATGAACTTGGTACCTATTTTTCCCCCATTTCTCTACATTTTTAGGATGCTTTCACTGTGGTCTCACTGGCATGTAGGATACAGGTTTCTGTACCTTCTTCGTCTGGAGAATTCCAGATTTAAAAGTTCTCCAGAGCTATATCCTAATATGTGCCATTGAGCCACTATTAAATGGAATGTCTCTCAAAGATAGACTGGTCTGTTTTGGCAACAGTTTAAATACCTTTACATTTTTATGATATGAACTTGCATTCTGAAGTGAAACTTGTGAGTTGGACAGTAATTTAATCACACTCTTCTGCCCTTGGACATAATTAACATTTTGGTTGCAGTAGCTTGGTTTCCATTTTATGTTTGTGGACTATATTTTCCCAAATACTGGGAGAGCCAAAAATTAGCATAATTTTTCCTTTGTGTAAACATCTCATGTGCTAAAACTTTGTGCAGAGCATAACCATTTATGTAACCCCATGGGCATTAGCTTGGCTGGCCCCTTTTAAATATTCAGGTTTGGTTAACGGTACAATATTTTAAATTGCTGATAGCTTTATTTATTCTCATTTCCTTATTTTGTTTGTAGATTTTCTTTGTGTGTTCACTTAAATTTGTTTGGAGATTAACATTAACATAACATGGTTTGTTTATTACACTGACCACTGTAAAGCTTCCAGTTTTGGGAGGGCATTAGGAACATTGTATTTTGGGGGCATTGTATGTCTGTTTAAAAATTATTTAAAAATATGAAAAAATGAATGTGTAGACTTGCTCTGAGTTATAATACATTTTTAAGGCTTTATTTTGCTGCATTGTGCTGTTTTACAGTATATCCTTATTTTTCTCTCCCATCCTCAACTGTTTAGTGAGGCAAAACTGCTCAGCATAGATGAAAGTGATGGGTCCTTCAGTCCCAGTGAAGAAAAGAAGGTATTTTTTATATATTCATCCATTAAAACACACACATTAAGATTTTATTTTTAAACATAGTATAGTAATGGTATTCAATTTAAAAAAACCGAAAACCGTATATGTTGCTTCTCTGTGATATATGCTGCAAAAATCACTTGAGTATTCCTTTACTATTTTTGCCATTTTCAATTCCAGGGCACTGGTTTGCTGTATAGTACTCATTTTTCTTTCTTCTGAGCACTGAAACTATCAGCATTGATGGTTACTTTTAACTCTAGACAACTACCAATCATAGGCTAAATTGTTTTTCCTTTGTCAAAAAGACTAAATTTATTTCTCATTCTTTCTTGACACGTGCTTTCCCTCCATAAATGTATTTTCCATTTTTGAATGTGTTTGTGCATCTGGGGGAAGAAGCCAGGTGAGCAATGAAGGGTGGTTGTGTTCTTTTGGGCTTTTGATGGCAGGTGCTAAGATTTTGTTGGAAAGCAGTTTCATAATACTTCAACTTTCTGAGTGGTGGGTATATGTAACAAGCAAAGGCTGCCTTTCTTCCTAACAAATCACCAGAGAGAAGCAACCCAGTGAATTAGACCAAATGAAAGAGATTAAGCAAATCTTAAACAAAGCATCCACAGATGACGACTCCACAGATAATGAGGAATAGGTTGTATATGGCTATAGCAGCACTGTTTGACTAGTAATATAAAGCAGCCTCCATTATATTTTTAAATTATTTGATGTGTAAAGCTTAACATTGATTTTAAAAATTTAATTTTAAATGAAAAGGAGTAGTCATAGATTTGAGGTATTTTCCAAAATTCAAAAAATGTCAGCATGTGAAATGCTATATAGAATCCAACAACATAGAATAGAAATGCTGATGTTATCCCATAAAGACATCTTCTTGGCAATATAGAATAGTTTTCTAATATTTACAATTTTTATATATATGTCTGAGTTTATGGGCACTGCATTGATTGATTGTAAAAATTTCTGAGTATAAATGGCAGGTTCTCTTCTCATTTTTTGTAGTTCCTGGAATTATGCTATCCAGGACAAATCTTAGGATGAGAGTTCTGAATAGACTATTATGTGAAACATAATTTTAGTTTGAGTTGAGAGAGCTTGGGGAAGACTGTGTTTGAAGACTAAGGACAGGATTTATGTTGGAAATAGTGGTTGACTAGGTTTTAGCTAGAACATTAAGAACATTAACAATGCAGTATAAATATGGATCCCAGTGACTATTCATATAAGCATTTCACAACTTAACAATTTTATATTCTCATTAACCAAACATTTTATTAATTTTCTAATTACAGTCACTGCGTTGTCGATCAGGAACTGTTGGCACCAGCGGCGAATACATAAAAACTTACACAAGGCGAGGCAAAACAGGAAGTTTTAGAGTTTTGAAAGGGAACGCAATTGGACTCAACATGTTGGGAAATAGCAAGAAACTGAGGTACAGAATTTCCAAGTTTACTAAATAATTAGTAGTCAACAAACACACTACAATATATGAATATCATTTTAGATACATTTTGTACTGCCTGCAGTGAAATTAAGGAAATTACAGTAAAGACCCTCAATTTGCACTTTGCTAATCTGTATACCCGACAAGTTAGAAATAAGTGGTCTCGCCTTTTCAGCAAAATTTAAGAGCCCAGTGCCGAAGTGAGATCTTTCAATTTTAAATTACTCTCACAAAATGTGCTACATATCATTTACTAGTAAGTGCTGAAGGCTCTCTGAACAAAATTAACTGACTCTGGGTACTCAACCGCATCTTGATGAAGTACCATTCAAGACTGCTTATACCATCACACACTTTCCCATTCATCACCCTGAGGTACAAGAATGTAATGTACTCTCTCTTGGTCATGGGCTTTTGCCTCTCCTAGGCTATCTCCAGGATGAGCTAAGATGCTCCTTCGTTTTTCCCTCCTATAGCACATTATATCACACAAGAACCCACTTTGCACTACTTCAGAGAAAGGCTTCATCAACTCTACTGACTCTCAGATTCAGCCTGAGCTCTGTTCTCAAAAGAATTGAGCACAAATGTCAATATCTATGTATTTGGTGTTCCAGCTGCTTCCTACCGCTGCTGATATTCAATCCGCCTACTACATGACCATCCACCTATGACCATCCAATTCTCTACTCTTATTCAAGTTATAACTGAAAGCTGTATGAAACACCAGCCGCAGGAATTTCTTAATATAATTAAATTGTATTCAATTTAGTCAGTTCTTATCCACCTCATACAGGGGGAAGATCATAAGACAAAAGTCAATAAATAGGCATCCTACATGAAGTGAAATCAGGCATTATCAGGACTTCAGCCTTGTGTAGATAAGCAGGAAGTCATTCGTTAATAAGTACTAGTGTAGCTGTTTTGGTTCCTGAACATGACTGAGAGAGAGGGTAGATGAGGTAATATCTTGTATTGGACCAACTTCTGTTGGTAGAAGGCACAAGCTTTTGAGCTTCACAAAGCTCTTCATTAGATCTCTGTGGCAGGGATCAAGGTGTGGAATCCAGGGTCTGGGTTCGTTATATCCAAAGGTGGTTGTTATGAGGGATGTTCTAGTGAGGGTGTACTATGTTTCAATACAAAAAAAAAATTCAGCAGTTATGGAAATAATGGAAATTGCACTAGCCACAGGAACTGAAAGCAAGGAGTCTGTATACTCAGTGGTGCGTGCCCAATGGATGTGTTCATACCTGCCTCTTCCCCCGGCGGTAACCTGTATTCTGCATATACTGCATTCAGATAGATGGCTTCCTAGAGAAGGTGTTTGACACCAAGAGTTATTGACTGTGATTGGCTCTCAGCTGCTGGCCCAGCCCCATGTAACAATGGGTTTTCTACACAGGGCATGCTGATCAGGCAAGCAAGGGAGAGGTGAGGCTAGAGCTTCTCAGTTGTGTGCATGTTATAGAGGAAAGATCCTATTTAAGAGCAGGATTCTCTTTGTGTAAGAGGGATGTGGAGATTACGAATGTATCATGGCCAAATATTAGAGGATTTGGAGAAGAAAGAAGGAAGGAGGAAATCTGCCTTCCTGAAATTCTTAAGAATCTTAGCCTCCCAGAAGGGATAAGGTCAGCCCAAGGAAGGGTGTGTCTCAGGATTTTAGTTTTTTTTTGAAAGATCTTAAACTCTAGAGTGCTTTGAGTAAATTTTCTCTAGTAAAGAAATTTATTTTACCCTGTGTTCTTGCTTTTTGCTACGTAGTCCACAAAGTTGTTAAATTAGAAGCCCAGAATGTCTAGAGTGGGGAAGCTCACAGGTTTCAGACAGTGATTTTGGGATCTAATGTGGCTGGGTGTCAGTGACCTATGTGTAGGGAAGGGTTTCTGATAAGTTCTGAGGCTGGGAGTATGCTGTATAGACAAGAGCTAGAAAAAGTGATTAAGATTCTACCAAGACCCAGCTAACTTGAATGTGGCAACTGGATTCACTTGCAACAGACTAGTGACTATGGTAGGGTCGTGGGCCAGGTTGTAACGACTTGCCACTAATTAATAATGAACATAGTATAACTAAATTCAATATCTTTGAGGGAGTAATTGTGCCAGTCACTAGCACTGCACTGAACTCCAGGAAGATCTCTAACTTAAAAAAAAAAAAAGGAGAGATTAGTTAAAACCAAAAGTGAAATTAATCCTTAGACATGATATAGTAGCTACTTCAAGGTAGCACAATTCTTCCAGAAGGCAGTTATACTGCTAAACTGAAAAGAAAGGTGGCAAAAAAAATCCAAAACAAGGAACACCCCTGTGTGATATACCAGGATACAAGACAGATTGAATAGCTGTGTTACCTCTGCTCTCTAACCGGAGGTGCCCTTTACAATGCTTTGCTTCAACAGCCTACAGGCTAGACTGCTCATAAACAGTCCGAGCATGCAACTCACTCCTAGCTCTGTGTGCAAGTTCGCGTGCGTTTCTGCAGCCAACCAACCACATCTTGGCTCTTACCAGCTGCAGTTATACAGCTGGGTGACCCCAACATGCTCCCAGTTTTAGATTTCCCCCCAGAAATGATGTCTTGTATTGCCCATCCCCCTCTTGGACAAATACAAGTTTATATTAAGTCTGTTATTGCTTTAGTAGAAATAATATGCACGTAAGATGCCACTTCAAATGGAGTTTCCCAAACACTTCAATTTAAACACACTGGATTAGATAAAACCAGTTTATTAACTACACAGGGATTTTAAGTGAGTACTATATACTATAGCAAGTAAAATGTTAGTACTGTTATACAAGGCGCTGGTGAGATCTCCATCTGGAATACTACAGAGTTCTGGTCACCCATCTTTAAGAAAGATGAATTCAGACTGGAACAGATGCAGAGAAGGGCTACTAGAATGATCCGAAGAATGGAGAACTTGCCTTAGGAGGGGAGACTCAAAGAGCTTGGCTTGTTTAGCCTAACCAAAAGAAGGTTGAGGGGAGATATTGCTCTCTACAAATGCGTCAGAGGGTTAAATACCAGGGAGGGAGAGGAATTATTTAAATTAAGTGCCAATGTGGACATAAGAACTAATGGATATAAACTGGCCAACATGAAGTTTAGACTTGAAATTAGATGCAGGTTTCTAACTATCAGAGAAATGAAGTTCTGGAATAAGGGTAGCAGAGGGGGCAAAAAAATCTAGCTGGCTTCAAAACTGAGCTTGATAAATTTATGGAGGGAACAGTATGATGGACAGCCTAGTTTGGTAGTTGATTGATCTTTGACTACTGGTGGTAGATATGCCAATGGCCTGTGAAGGGATGTTAGATGGGGTGGGTTCTGAGTTGTTATAGAGAATTCTTTCTTTGGTGTCTGGCTGATGAATCTTGCCCACATGCTCAGGGCTTACCTGATCTCCATATTTGAGGTTGGGAAGGAATTTTCCCCCAGGGCATATTGGCGCAGGCTCTGAGGTTTTTTCGCCTTCCTCTGTAGCATGAGGCACAGCTCACTTGCTGGTGGATTCTTTGTACCTTAGTCTTTAAACCATGATTTGAGGACTTTAATAATACGGTCATAGGCTAGAGGTTTATTTCAGGGATGGGTCAGGTTCTGTGGCCTGCATTATGCAGGAGGTTTGACTAGATGATCATATTGGTCCCTTCTGACCTAGGAGTCTGAGTTTATGAACCTGACAAATTTTTTATGAAGACAGTTTTTTGTTGAAAGAGGAACATTTTCTAATCAGCACTAATAAAATACTTGAACTGCATTAAAAGGTGGAAGCATATGTGAGAGAATGGATGAGTCTGTTGCATTATCAGGGAGCAAGTTATTAGTGTAATGATGCTGAAGATAAGCAGCATAATTTCTTTCCGTCAGTCTTCACCACAAAAGATATTGGGAGAAATAGCTATCCTTGATTTATTCTTTTAAGGTGATAAGGATAAGGTAAGGTATTGTGAGATTGATATGTCTAAAGAGGAGGTGCTATAATAAATTAATAAAAGAAAACAAAAGACCAGATGATGCATAAATAGGGTTTGGGATGATTTTGAGGAGTACGAAGCAGTTAGCTTTCCTACAGTATTTAGTAGAATCACTGAAACAACAGTTTAAGATAAAATGTAACAATAGGTACAAACCAGCATGAAAATTACATGTCTGTGAGAGTTCTTTGAACATGTGAACAAAATAATAAAGGTATATAGTTAACATTTATTTGGACTTTGTCCAAGTTTTTTTTTGAAGTCCCCCATGAAACAGGCTAAACAGGAAAACGTGTAGTCCTGGGGGAGAGGTAAACTACTGTGATGGATTAGAAACTGGATAAGAGACAGAAAATGAAGAGCAGAAATAGCTGATCAGTTTTAAGTATGGCGCAAGATAACAGTGGGGTCCACAGAACTGGTACTGTAATTGGTGTTCAGTATGTTAATAATTTGGAAACAGGAGTGAATACTGAGTCAGACTTTAGTGGATTATACAAAACTTTGTCAGGATATAAAAAGAATCGTATGATATAAAAAGGACCTAACAAAGCTAGGTAAATACTGATGATGTGTGATGACAGATGAAGTTCATTGTTGACCAATGCAAGGTAATGGGTATATGGGAAGGAATAATTTGAACAACTCATACACATTGTTGGGTTCTAAATTAATGTTACTCAAACTGGAGAAAGAGAGTTGTTCATCATCGTGGACAGCTCAATGAAAGCCTTGACTCTTTTGATTTCCATTGCTTACTGAGTACTCAGAATAGTAGGTTTTTAAAAGGGGTTGGGAGAAAATACTGGAAAATATTATGCCATGTTAAGACTTGGTGATTTTTCGCATATCATGAATGGCATGCTAAATTTTGGTAACCTTATCTCAAAAAATTATACCAGAGATAGAAGAACTCCAGAGATGAGAAAGTGATTAGCCATGAAAAAACTTTTAAATGAGTGTTTGCATAGATTAGGATGGGTTAAAGATGAGACAAGTAGGAAAAAACATGAGACGGGGGGGGGGGAGGTGAATCAGGCATTCCAGTTTGTCCTTCTCTCAATACCAAAACAAGGGAATGAATGAAAATGAAGATAGTGAAATTAAAAATGTAATAAGAGGAAATAACTTTTTTTTTAATGCAATGCCTAATTAACCTGCAGAACTCATGGCCAAAAAATACTTTGAGACCAAGAGCTTAAGAGAATTGAATGAAGGCTTATGTTACCTTTTATTTTATAAAATCTAATGTTATAATCACAGCCAACCACTAGCTGCCTCAGTTGAAGAAGAAATGTTCCTTTTTGACAGAATATTCTATAATTGTCCGTTATGTAGGCTTTTATTCTTTCCTGTAAAGAGTGGTACTGTCAGGAATAGGATGCTGGGATGTTTTGGTGCATGGCAGTTATGCTCCTACAGGTGTAGAGGTAGACTTTTTGTCACAGCCAGGGTTCGAACTTGAGAGACTGATTTCCAGTTCTGTGTACAGTGCTCTAGTCCGGATGTTTTTTCTTTTTCTTTCCTTAATTTAAAATTTTTGACATTTTCAACTTAGAAGTTTGTGACCACAAAGGATTGTGAAATATTATTGCAAAGGATTATAGCAGAAAGTCACAGCAAGAAATCAGATGTGATTTTTGGGTCTGTAAGTGGAGAGAGGCTGAGAATCCTCACTTCTGGCTATGCTGCTGCTTTATCAAACCAATGTAGTTACATAATTTGAGTGTTATATTATTTTAGTTACTAATCAGTTTCATGGTGCTTCTTTGCTTTTGTTTCATTAAGTTTTGTTAATTTTGCAACTTTTGCTTACCTTACTTTCTATAATATTTACAGTGAAAATGCCCAGAATATAACTTGTCCAGGTACCATGGTGCACGGCAGACGTTTTCACCATGCTCATGCACAGACACCTATAGTAAAAACAGCAGCCCAAAGGTAAGATGAAAGAAACTGTTTTGTCATTTTCATTCCCCCTCATACTTCCCCACCAGTGTATTTCATTTGCGGTGGTGGTTCAGAGTTCTGTGTTTTCAAAGAATTTTCGTATTGTCTTATTGTCCCATGGTTCAGTTACATACATGTTAATCTTCAGGGTCCCGAAAACATTTTAAAGTAAACGGGGTTGTGTAATGTTATGATGCCTTCTTTATCCTTTAGTACCTGCCTTCATTGAATTGTGAAGGTTTCCAAAAGCTTACCCTGTTAAGCTTCATTGTGAAAGTCACTTTTAAAAAAAAAAAGTTTTGTTTGAAAGCATTTTGTGGAATGTAATCTTTCAATTGGAAAGAAGTTAACAGTGAAAGTGTGTTTTTTTTTTTTGTTTTTTTAAGTCAAAATAGTTGTAAATCTACAATAGAACATGACTTTAATAAACACTACCATAATCAAACACTTTAATTCCAGTTTCTTCCCCCACTTTGCAAAGATTCAGTAGCAAATATATCGAGATGTCTTATTACTCACATCAATTTAAAAAAACAAAACAACAATTGTTTACTATGATATATAAATCTTAAAAATAGCTGTCAAAATAATTGGACAAATAAGTCTTCAGTGGGACTATTCATGTGAGCAAGGTAATGCATATGTGTAAGCGTGTGCAGGAATGGGGTCACGTTATGCTAACCACTGAAATCATTTTGTTGCAGGGGAGTGTCTGAGGAATCTCAAGGGATGTGCTAGATCTGATATTGATATCTTAATGGTCTAGGAGAACTAGTAAAATTCAAGTTAATGAAAAATGTAGATGCTGCTAAATTAGGAAGATTTACAAACATTAGTGAGGATCAAGAAGTTGATTTAAATTATAAACATGAGCAAATAACTAAATGAGTTTAAAGTTGAAAAAATGCAAGCTAATTATTATTAGTAATAATGCACCTAGAGGAAAAACATTGTACGGACCTTCAACAGAAGTTAGAAATATGGGAAAAATTATAGCAATAGAAAAGGTAATATATTGGACAGCAGATGAGGCATGGATTTGCAAAGTGTTAGTAGCATAAAACAAAAATTATAATTTTGGCTGCATATGCAGAGGTCTCATGTCATAGGCCTTCTAGTCCCTCTTTATTTGGTCCTATTACCTGGGCCCCCACATGGAGGGAGGGGGAAGGGTACACTTTACCAGAGGCCCTATGGGGCCTGGCTGAGGCTACAACCCTCATTACCATGAGGAAAAATTTTTCATGGCTCCTGAGATTGTATGTATGGGATGAGGGATTGTGGTATGTGTGTGGGAGGGGGCCCGTATTACAAGTTTGTACTGGACCCGAAAAAATTATGCTTGGGCTCTGCCTACTACAGCAGCAACAGGAATACTGTGTTCAGGTCTGAGTGACTCAGTGCCATAAAAGATATTGACTAACTGAAGGCTGTTAAAAAAATAGAATAAAAAATACCATCAGAAGTAATGGTGCCTGAAAGATTTTTGTCTTTATATGTAAAGGTGGAAAGAGCTAAATTATAGACCTTGTCTAAGGGAATAAATGGTGGGAAATAACAATGTAGAAATTTGTAAGATGTAAACATTGAGAATGGTGATGAATTATTTACTGAGTTTGAGGTATAAGAAGGTGTAATATGATGAAATTAAGGGAAGACACAAGTAGAATATTAGGGGAAAACTTAACAATGAGATGCGTTTCGCTGGAATAGTCTTTTCATGAAAATGGTAAAAATCCTGTTGGTTGGGACACTTAAAACTCTGCTGGACCAAAACAAACAACCTTAGTAAATGGACAATAAGTAACTATTGTGTTCCACATACTGTTCCTAACCCGCCTTGGAGTTGTACTATTGAGAGCTCCCTCCCTACCTAAGTGCACTGGTACAGGTCCCCTGTCCCTCTGGTACCAGTAGGCATGGCAGTGTAGGGGTCTGACCATCTCTTCTCTTCCACCTCCTTGGATGGCAGAAGAGGGTGGGTGGAGTCTTTTCCAGTAATTAACCTAGAAATCAGGTATGGTTGTGTGGGTGAGCCAAGTCCAACGGACTTTTTTCCTGCCACATGCACTTTTCTGTTGCAGAGTGGGACAATGGGGAAAGGGGGCCTCTGGTCTTGGAATGAATGCTCCACTGAGGGACATGTCACTGTTCAAAACACTTAGGCTATTGTTTCAGTTGTCTGCAGAAAGACATTGCTAGATCAGTTAACTCAGGTCACATTAATAAAAGCAGTGACGTCTACAAAAGTCACTAGAACATTTTAAAGTAAACAAGGACACGAGGCGTGGTGCTTTCTTGGATTCTTTCGTATCAGCCTTAATTTAACTGAGGTTTTCTAAAAAACACCCTTTTAAACTTTGTGAAACAATCCCTAGGCATAGACTAGTAGTGCCTATACCCAAAGCTGGTCCTGACATGACATCAAACCTCTTCTCATCTCCTCGCCCATTTGATTTGCCAACTACAGACCTGTAGGTTTAAGCAAAATTAGCTCTTTTTTTTTTTGTGTGCGTGTGTGTACTTCTGCAAAATTGAGACACAATGCAAATAAGCTATTGAAGTAGTTTGATTTTAGTGATCTTCAATATTTTATGTATATTCAAAATTGTATTCAAAGGTCATTTCTTATTCGTGCTATTTGTGTACTAAATAACAGGCAAAAACAACAAGAGCCTGTAGCACTTTAAAGACTAACAAATTTAATTTCTGCAGGCATAAGCTTTCATGGGCTGTAACCCACTTCGTCAGATGCAGGGAATGGAAACCAGATGGGGGTATATATACAGCGAAGGGGACGGAACAACAGCGGGTGGGGGGGGGAAGGTCCATATGGTTGGAGTAGCTGAGGCCTATTCACGGCCATTGATTAGAAGGTGAGAATGTGTGAACAGTGACAATTACTTCTTGTAATGAGAGAACCATTCCAAGTCCCTAATTATACCCAGTTTGATTGTATCAAGTTTTCAGATCAGTTCCAGCTCTGCAGTTTCTCTTTTGAAGTCTGTTTTTGAAGTTTTTTTGTAGAAGTATGGCAACTTTCAAGTCAGCTACAGTGTGTCCTGGGAGAGTGAAGTGCTCTCCGACAGGTTTATGGATGTTCTTATTTTTTATGTCTGTTTTGTGTTCATTCTTTTGTGTAGTGACAGTCCGGTTTGGCCAATGTACATGGCAGAGGGGCATTGCTGGCACATAATGTAATATATGCCATCAGTAGATGGTTAGGCAGATGAGCTCCTTATGGTGTGGCTGATGTGGTTAGGACCTGTAATGGTGTCACTTGAGTAGATACGTGGGCAGAGTTGGCAACGGGGTTTGTTGCAGGGATAGGTTCCTGGGTTAGTGGTGGTGTTGTATGATGTACAAGGTTGCTGGTGAGTATTTGCTTCAGGTTGGGAGGCTCTCTGTAAGCAAGGATAGGTCTGCCTCCCACGGCTTGAGCGAGTGAAGGATCATTTGCTAGGATAGGTTGTAGATCCTTAATGATGTGTTGGAGAGATTTTAGCTGGGGGCTGTAGGTGATGGCCAGTGGTGTTCTGTTGTTTTCTTTGTTGGGTCTGTCCTATAATAGGGGACTTCTAGGTACCTGTCTGGCTCTGTCAATTTGTTTGTTTTATAGAGATCCTGTAGGTGTGTTTGTCTCTGTCTGAGGGATTGGAGTAAATCTGGTTGTATCTTAAGCCTTGGCTGTAGACAATGGATCGTGTAATGTGTCTAGGGTAGCAGCTGGAGGCATGAAGATAGGTATTGCGGTCAGATGGCTTTCGGTATAGGGTGGTATAAATGTGATCATCCTTTATTTGTATTGTAGTGTCCAGGAAGTGGATTTCTTGTGTGGACTGGTCCAGACTGAGGTTGATGGTGGGGTGGAAATTATTGAAATCCCAGTGGAATTTTTTGAGGGATTCTTTCCTGTGGGTTCAGATGATGAAAATGTCAAAAATGTAGTGTAGGGAAAGGAGGGGTGCTTGGGGACGAGTTTTGAGGAAGCGGTGTTCTAGGTCAGACATAAAAATGTTGACATGCTGTGGGGCCATGCAGGTGTCCATAGCTGTGCCACTGACTTGAAGGTATAGATTGCTCCAAATCTGAAGTAGTTGTGGGTCAGGACAAAGTTACAAAGTTCAGCTACCAGGTGTGCCATATCATCATCAGGGAAAACGTTCCTGATGGCTTGTAGTCCATCTTTGTGTGGAATGTTGGTGTAGATGACTTCAGGATGAAGATAGTGTTGGTTACAACCAGGAAATAATGTCATACTTTCTTGAGTGCTGATTGTTGATAAAGGTGTTGGAGCCAATTTAACTTGACTAATTTACCATTGGCATCTAAGGCTGGGCTTTTCAGAGGAGCTTTATCAAAAAACAATAAAAAACAATAAAACCCCAACTCTGCGTCACTCTCAGAATCTAGGTCAGTTGATTCCGGCTTGGGCTGCAGGGCTAAAAATAATAGTGTTAGATGTTCTAACCAGGGTGGTGAAACCTGGCTTGGGGGGAGGATCTCAGAGTCCAGGATGGAGCCCAAGAGGGAATGTGTACTGTGCTATTTTTAACCCCCAGTCCAAGCTCTGTGTGATTGAGTCAATTGATTTGGCCTCTGAGACTCAGCCCTGCAGGTGTTCTTGGTTTTGTTTTTGCAGTATAGACATATATTAAGAGTTAAATGCCCTGATCCCATTGATCTAGGTGACTAGTTTCATTTAGAAGTTGTGAGAGGGTGGAGCATGTTCCAGTGATATGTGGGGATGGTGCATGTACAGTCTGGTCACACACAGGAGCTATGTGGGATGGCACATTCACAGTCTGGTCAGCACTATGAGTTGTCAGAGTCTCAAGCCTTCTCAGTGAGGATAGAAATTTAGAGGTTTTGGTTGTTAAGTTCTAGCAAGTTTCTACTGAAGATGTGCAAACTGTCTCTCCCCCCCCGTCCCCCCCCAAATAAAAATAAAAATAAAGCCTTATTGAGAAAAGCAAATGGCAGAAGGCACATCCCTAACTGAAAAGCTGTCCCCTGCCAAATTTCAAGTCCCTGCTCTGGAGCTTGGGTATGCTAAAGCTTTCTAAAGTAAAGGCCACTAGAATTTTTTGAGCATTGAAAAAAAAAAAAAGTATTTTTCCTTAGTGTTAGTCTTGGAAATGGCTGGACTGTTTTGACAGAAATTTCCCAAAATTTCATCCTGAGGCAGGTACCTGGCATGAAAAATTTCAGTCTAAATGGTTAGTTTGGCAAAGTTATAAGCAACTGAAAACGGTCTTATAACAGGGGTTTTGGGGCAACCTTAATAATAGGCAAGGTTATCAGCCCCATTTGTAATCAGAAAAATAGCGATAGTCTAATGTTGATTATATAGTTGCAACCAAAGAGCATCCTTCTTTTGAACTTGTTTATGTCGTAAATGTGTTGTGTTATGGTAACACATTTAACTACTGCTACCTGCAAAAAATATATTCTAGCAACATATTTGCTTTACTTACATCTATAGTGCTTATTGCAATGACTGCTAAATTAAAAAAAACCATGGAACAGGAAATTCATTACATCTAAGGTGGTGGTTTTGGCACAGGAATTGCAGACCTATTACTCTTGTAGGATTTTTTTTGGCATTTTGGGCTTCGCTTGACTTGGCAACTAGTTGGTATGTATGCTGTTTTTCTCTCGGTATGGAGCCAGTGCAACAAACGAGGCATTGGAATTTCTCATTTATGAGCATAAATTCAGTGTAAATGGTATTACTGAAATCTGGTGGGTTCATTTGCACAATTGGAATGTTGATGTCAATGGCTGTAACTTATTTAGGAAGGATTGAGAGGGCCAAAGGTTAGAGGGAGAGGCACTTTGTCAAAAATGGCATTACCTGTTTTGGAGTCACTGATAACTTGAATGGTTATGGATCAATGTCCAAGCAGATAAAGCACAATATGGGGTATTGATTGGTATTTGCAACAGACCACCAAATCATACTAGGGAACAGGATGACTGCTTCCTTATGCACCTATCTATAATGTGTAGAGAGAAAAATAACCTATGAGATCATGGGAGGATAACTGACACGTGCCTGAGATGTCCTGCTACTAGTACTAAAACATCCTTGGAATTTCCAAACTCAAGAAATGTTGGAGCCAACATAAGGAAATTTATTAGACTTTGTCCTGGCACAAAACTAAAAATGAAGGGTAGCTTAGATTGTCTACACTACAAAATTATGCTGACTGAAATTACGCTGACATACAGCTACCCCAGTAATTAAATAATTTTTGCATGTCCACGCTACGTTCCTGGTGTCGATGGTGTGTGTGTCCTTGCTAGGAGCGCTTGCACCTTTTTAACTGTGAGTGTGGGGCATTGTGGAATGGCTTCTGAAAAGCAGCAACAGTCAATGTAAGCAATGCAGTGTCTACACTGACATTGTGTCAACCTAACTACCTTGATGTTGACTGTATGCTTATTATGGAGGTAGAGTTACATTGGCAGGAGTGACATTTTAGTGTAGACACGTACAGAGTTAGGTCGATGTAAGCTGCTTTGTGTCGACGTAACTCTGTAGGTTATACCAAGTCTCAGATTCAAGTGATCATGACTTGATCATTCTATTTGCACACTGTAGTTGTGAAGTCCAGACCTATACATACCTGGTGCTTTAACAGCACCAATTTCACAAAGCTGTTTGGGGGGAAGAATTTAAATCCAAAAAATGTGAATGATGATTGGGAATTACTTAAGAACATCTTGCTAGATGCCCAAAAAGCCACAATCAAGGAAAAAGGCTGCCGATGAAAAAAACATCCTGGTTTAGAGGGGAAGTGAAGGCAACTATAAAAAATACAAAAATAAAATATAACCAAATGGAAGAAAGGAGAGGTTGATTATTATGACTGTGAATCAAAAGTTAAGAATTATAGAAAAGTGATAAGGGACCCAAGGAGAAATTTATGGCCAGCAGAGTTCAGGACAACAAAGAGTTTTAAAAAGTACATTCAGAACAGATAGACTCCTAGCACTGGTAATGGTCCATTACTAGATGGAAATAGTAGAATTATGAGTAATAATGCAGAAAAGGTAGAAATGTTCAAATACATATTTCTGTTCTGAATTTGGGGTAATAATCTCATCATATGCTCTTTCCATTCCTCTAGTATTTCTGGGGGGTGATAAACAGAAGCTACAAAGGTTAAACATTTGTAAATCAGCAGGTTCAGATAACTTTTATCCAAGCTAGCTGAGTAGCTCACTCAACAGTTCATGTTATTTTCACTAAGTCCCCAAGTACTGGCAAAATTCCAGAAGATTGGCACATTAGCTTTCTTCCAATCTTTAAAAAGGGTTAACAGGATGACATGGATAAATCATAGGGCTGTCAGTCTGTCATTTGATCCTGGCCAAGACAATGGTATGGCAGATAAAGGACTTGATTAATAATGAACTAAAAGAGAATAATGTAATTAATGCAAATAAACATGGTTTACTGAAAATAGATCTTGTAAAATCAACTTGTCTTGTTGGTGGGAGAGTAAGTTTGGGTGATAAAGGTAATAGTGTTGACATCATATACTTAAACTTCTTTTTGTAAATCATTTTGGTTGCTTACAGGATGGAGGAAGTGTGATTTAAGTAAAACAGCACTGGGAACTTGAAAGTTAAAGCATGATGGCAGCCCTAATTTGTAGAATTCCCTAGTAGAATTCCCTAGCATGTCACTTCTGAATACCTATACCTGTATTTTTAAGTCTGGATTGGATCGTAAGCAAAGCTAGTTCTGTGGATTATTTCAGATCTGTCCTCTAGCTAAAGTTATTCAAGTAATGAACACGGCTGCATTTTGAACCGTTTTGGCAGATTCTTCTGAGGTCCAGGAATGGAATAACATGTCTCGTGTTTCAGCCAGATTTTATTGCATGATCTTAATGGAGTAATTTCTTATGGCAGTGCCTATGTTGATCCTTGTCTGTGTTCTGGAATATCTATCTCCAGTTCTTCTAAAGTGTACAAAATCACAAGTTTCCTTTTATTACTTTTGTCTTTAGGCATTTTACACTTAAAAAGATGTATAAAAAGCAAATGAAACATTCTTATGATTTCATCATGTTACACATTCAGGAAGATTTCTTCTGTTCTTACATTTGTGGCATTCTGGGTTTCATAAAGTTCATAAAGACCATACCTGCTAGAATCTTAGTGTAACAGGAGAGCTGGCTCCTTAAATAAAATTGGGTGCAGGTATGCCTTAGTTTGGTACAATGCTGCTGAGGGTTATAAAGGAGAGACAGCTCAAAGACAGAATCCAGAACCACAGAGGGAGAGTTGAGAGTTCTTAATTCCGAGTGAGAATGAGAGAGTCCACAATCCAGTCTTGAGAGAGTGAGTGCAGATGCTCAGCCTGAAGAAGAGCAGAGCTGGCTGAGAGGCTTCAGGAAGGAATGTCCCTGAATGAGGAAATGATGAGAGTTCCCTATTTGTTCAGTGGAGCCAGATGAAGCTGGTGAAAACAGAAGACAGTCAGGCATCACCTACTCTGAGACCCTTGGTCAGAGAAATCTGAGGAGGGCTGAAGACTGAGAGCAGTAGAGGGAGGTGGCCGCTGGCTCTTTGAGTCAGAGAGCCAAAGCCAGTGGGCAGAGAGGGCTGAATTGTGGGGAGTGATGGAGGGGTGAAGCTGCTGAAATCTGCAACGAGGGCTAGAATCAAACCTGGAGAAGAAGCAAGATAGAGAAGCACCCCAGTTAGAGGTGCTGGGATGAGGTGCGGTTGATGCTGGAGCAATACCTTAGAGCTGAAGCTTTGTCTGATGTGTTGATGGATGCATAGACTGTGCTGGTTTTGAATTCTGGATTGCGGTTGTGGGACTTGTGGCATTATTAACAAATTAATCCCACAAAAGGATATTTAGACTTGGAAAGGTTGTGTGGGGTTATTGGGGACTCTGGAAGAAAGGGAAATCAAGGCAGGAGGCTGTTTGCAGAGCCACCCCGAGGTATTCTTCCACTTCTGTGTTAATATTAGGTTCTGTTTAGAATGAGTTGTCTAAAACAGGAAACATGTCCTTGATATTTAAAAAAACAAAGCTGACACTTACATAGCAGAAGTTAATATGAAGGATTATGGAAAGTGTGTGGGACAATATGATCACAGAACACCCTGGAGAAAAGCTCAGTACATTTCCCTTTTGCTTGTGTCTGAAAAGTAGGAGTGGAAGGAAAAAGGGCTCTCTCAAGGCAATAGCCTTAGACTGTGTTCTTTGGGGTGCCTACCTTGCATATTAACCTTGTGTACTAAGGATCTGACTTCTAGCACTTGATTTTAAATACAACATTTCTGAAACTAAGTGTGTCTACACTGCATTTAGACAACTGGGGCTGGCCCTGCGTCATGCTCACAGGGCTTGGGCTAAGGGGCTTTTTAACTGTTGTAGACTTTCTGGCTCAGGTTACAGCCTGAACTCTGGGACCCTCCCACCTCACAGGGTCCTAAAGCCTGAACATCTACATTGCAATGAATCAGTCCCTTAGCTTGAGCCCCAGGAGCCTGAGTCAGCTGGCCTGGCTAGGTGTGGGTTTTTAGTTGCAGTGGAGACATACCCTGAGCATCTGATATATTTGGAGCTTCTTTCCAGCCCCTGGATTTTGGTTGTGAAGAGAGCTCCTTCTGTTTGTCCTCTCTCTAATGTCTGATCCCATGTGGACTGTAGAGTATTTAGGTGGTGCTATGTGACTCTAATTTTTTTCAGCTTGTGAATATTACATTTTCATAATCTAAATATCTTTAAAATTTTATTTTTAATAGTTGGGATTGGATTGCTGTCTAATAATGATAAACTTGTATACCTTTTTCCCTGTGATGGTCCAGTGGGATTGGAGCAAGGCTCTATCTTAATTCATAACTTTTATTCTGTCATGCCACCTTCTATAATGGAGAGAATTAAAGCAGATTTCCAATCTCAATTTAAAATTAATCAAATTCTGTGGGATTGAACAGGGTGCATGCTGTTGCAGAACTTTGACCACTGATTTTTGCTGGTTTGAGGAATAAAGTTAATTACATTTCTATTTACTGCTATAAAAATATTGACAACATTTTTAACTTTAAATAGAAAAGTACTGCAACTTGAATTTAAGAAGTGACCAATTGATAGTAATTTATATTTGATAACTATTAAAATTTAAGTCATGTGCAATGAATGTGGGGCTTTGCATCTTATGTTTTTCTCTTTTTTCATATTTTTAAGCAATCTGGACCGAAAGGAAAGGTAAGTATAATGTTGATGAAATGAGCATGGAAATGAGAAATAAGAAAATTAACTTAATGATTACTCTTTCAGTGCAAGTTAAAGAATAATCAGTAAAATCATGATCAGTTCTGCTGCCTGTGAGCTATTTTATTTAAAAAAACAAAAACCCTTCAAATGCAAACAGTACCTTTATATCCAGTTACAGGCAGTGAATGCCTTTTTAATATGGATAAGGTACTGTGATACATTTTCCATACAGAAACATTGTGCTTATAATCAGATGTCATTCCACAGGAACGTAATTATTTTGTTATGTGACAGTATAAACTGGATATAGAAGTTAAATTATGATTAAACTGTACATTTAATATTTAAAAATTGCAAAGAATTTACATAACTGTTTAAAGTAGCTTTCTTTGGAAATGCAGGATTTAATGTATTGATTGTAAATCAATAGTATAATGTTGCTTTGTTTTCCAAAATAAAAGGTAAAAAGATGTTGACATATCAGTTTTAGCCCTCACATTTTAACCTCACAAGGGGTTTGAAAACTTTTTTCTTTTCCTTGTTTAATGATTTTCCTCAATTTAATAGTGTGTGGATTTTTAAGAATCCATTCTTTTCCTGTTAGTGTTTGATTCAGGCACTATAGGGATTGTCAGAAGAATAAATTGTGCATGAGGTCCTGACCCCAATTTTTAATTTTTTTTTAATTTTTTGCAAAAATGAAGCAGCAACTTCTGCTAAATGCTACTAAGAACAAACACCAGCAACTAGGCTCTATAGGTATAGGAAGGTGCTAGGGGCTTTGTCTCCTCCAGCACTGTGGAAAAAGTCATGGAGAGGGCTTGGGTGAAACAGAGTTTCTCCTATTTCTTGCTCCAGTCAGGAGCCTTCCCCAGTTATTTTTTGTCTTGTTTTTTTCCCAGTATCCAGTTGCCTTCTGGTAATAAGACAATTTTGGGGAATAGCAGACCACAGGGAGCAGTGTAGCAGAGCCTAGACTAAGATCACAAGGGCATTTGGCCTGGTTCTTCCTTTTCTGTGTTCTGCAACAACATGACTGCTGAGCCTTAAGCCATTCGGGAAAGAAATTGAGCCTCAGAATCTGACTTTGTAGGCTCTCCAAGCCAGTAGTCCCTGGTTATTCTATGAGATGAAACATAGCTGTGAGGCATGACTCTAAAAGCAGGGTCATGGCAGGCAAGCCCTTAAACTGCTTGGACAGAAATTCCACACTAAAATCTTGTGTTTTGAAAGCTAAAAACCAGTGGGCCCTTCTTGACTGTTTCCTTCTGGCTGAGGTGAAACATAGAATCTAAGTGTGTCACAGAAGAACAAATAATTTCGATGGGTAGGAAATGACCAAGGTGTAGCATGCTCCATAGCCCAGACTGCCCAGTGGCAGGGTATTTTTTGCCCTACTTGTTCCAGGGAGTGCTTGATATTTAGTGATCAGTTCATGCTGTTGTTGCATTTGTGATGTATTGCTACCCTCAAGTATTGGTTATCCTCCTCCTACTTAAGGGAACAGAAACCAAAGCTCTTTTTAATTAAGTAAATAAATGGAAAATCTTAAATGAATTGAATTCCTATTGTCTGGAACCTGTTAATAATTCTTCCAGGAAAATGTGGAGCTCATAGAATTATTTTTAAGTAGCCTATTAGCAAGAGAAATTGGCACATTCCTCATATATTTGCAACAGTTCATTGCCCACCTCCTGTGGGATCTGCAGCAATTATACTCAAAACTGATTGTTGTTTGACATGTCCTTGTTGCCTCTTTAAAATTGAAGATGTCTGGTTTAAGATTTATAAACTGAATTGAACAGCAAGGAGGAATTTGCCTCAGAACTTAGCAGACAAATGCATTTATTTTTAACTCGGGCAGGCCATAGGACCATGCCTTTCAAGTTGTGTTTTGGATATAAAATATTTCGTTTAGTTCTTAAATGATTATTTGGGAGCAAAAACTAAAATGGAAACCACACAATGAAAATATTCTACTCTAGTGAGGCAATTAAAAATATTCTACTCTAGTGAGGCAAAGACAAATTTGGTGGTGCTTCAAGTAAAACCTCCTGACCACATATAGCCTTTGTTTTATCAGCTCTAAAAGCTTCTTGTTGTGGTGGTGGTGTTAGTCTCCTGCATAGCTTTTTAGGTGTGTGAGGCTTGTGTAGACTGATATGAAGCAGGTCAAGTTTTTTTTTTTTTTTTTTTTTTTTGTGATGCAATCTGTTGTTGTTCCTCAGATGCCACAGGATACATTTGGGCACTTCTTAAATCTTTACACATCAGTAATCTTAAAACATCTTTTATTTCAGTGAAAGACAAACTAACAAAATAAAAAGCTTAATGAACTGGTAGGACAGTTTAAAAAAAATTGTCATTCTGAAATTTGCATGGATAATATAAATCTGGAATTGCTAGCACCATGTAATGCAAACAAGGATCAGGAACTAATTCTGTTGACGGGACACGTGACCACAGACACTCTACTCGATATCTTTGGTGGGAAAAAAATGAGTCTGATGAATGTGTATAATTAGCGTACTGAGGGTACTAAGTTCTCTTCACATTTATGAAGAAATGTGTTGATTGTGTTTTAGATCTCAGACCTGAAAACTGAGGTCTAAGTTAGGCCCAGCAAG